>CM040124.1:241896610-242539172 GCA_022559845.1 Amorphophallus konjac
GAAGGGGATTTTTGAATTCAAATGGTCTAGGGAAGTGGAGGGTTGCATGGGGGAGAGGGAAGGGTGCTTGGGAATGGGATGAGGTGGTTGGAGGGTGGCTTAGTGATTGGGGATGCTCCCTTGGGACTAGGGGGTGGAGTAATGGGATGTGTGGGGAAGGGGAGTGGCCTTTAATGGGGGTAGGTGGGAGAGTGGTGGTTGGGAAGGGAGGAGAGAGAAACTTTTCAAAATTGGGTGTGCAGGAGAGAGAAAGGGGAGTGAAAGAGAGAGATTAAGAGAGGGATGGGTGGGATTCTCTCCCTAAGGTTTCTCACCTCACTAATGGATTCACTCCACCATAAAAATGAAGATAGAACTCACAAAATGGCACATTTTTCATTCATTGATTCATTAAGTTGAAATGGGGGGAATGGGGTCCTATATATAGGCAACCCACATTTTACAATAAGTCCCTGACAAAAGACTCAATGACAAATAACCGAAGGGGTAGGGGGTGCACTTGGGCCAAACCCAATGAATTGGGCCCAATAACTAACTAGACAACCTGATGACACTCAAACTTAGGGAAATGAACACAAGACCTAGAAACATGACTCAAATAAAAGGGAAAATATATCAAATGACTCAAATAAAAATTACATAGGACTCAAAATTAAATGACTAGAACATTCCGGATGCAACCGGGGCGAGGAGACGAGCTGTGGACGTGGGCATGGGAGGTGATGTCCCCATCATACTCTCGGGGTGCGGAGAACTCGACTCCGTCGAGTAAGTGTCCTTCCCTCCTCGGAGGGTGTAGAAGTGGTACTTCCCTCAAGTCTTCCGAACGAGACCGATCTATCCGCCTGTCGAGATAGCGCTCGTATACCTTGCTCCTGGTGGTAGTGACATGTTCATCCAATATTCGTTCAATGTGCTCACGCTGGGCTCTCTTGGCTGGTGGACTCTCCTCACGGGTGGGTGCTCTCTCAACAGAGGGAATAGGCTCAATATCCTCACTAGGTACCACCGTGGGTCCCTTATATGGCACTAGGTCGGCGACTTTGAATATGGGACTTATTCCATACTCTTCAGGGAGATCTAACTCGTAGGCATTTGCACCAATGCGCCTCAAGACCTGGAAGGGACCAGCCCCATGTGGCCTCAGTTTAGAGTTGGCTCTCGGGGAGAGCCTCTCCGTCCTTACCATCACAAAGTCACCCTCATGGAATTTTTGGTGACACCGATGAGAGTCGGCCCGCCTCTTATAAGCCTCATTCTTTTTGCTTATGTGCTTGCAAAGGCTTTCATGCAATTTTGTGAATGTTGACATTCTAGGGGTGATGGGTGGGCCTGGGCAACCAAAAGTAGACCAATCATGCTTTGATGCCAAGAAGACTTTGATGGATTTTGGAGGGCTGGGGCAACCATATGTGGACTTATCATGCAATGTTGTCATGTAGACTTTGGTGGGCCTAGGTGGGCCGAGGCACCCGTAGGTGAACCTATCATGCAAAGTGGTGATGAATGTAGGGGAACCTGGACATCCGTAGATGCTTTTGACATGCTTAAGACCCATGATAAATGAAGGTGGAGCAATACATCCGAATATGGGCCACTCATGCCTTCTACTTGACATGTGGGTGGTATGAATGAATGGACCCAACATAGTGTTCATGCCAAGTGGTGTGGTAGGCCTAGACACATGCATGTTTTTCCTAAGGGTGACTTCCATGTGTATAGGTGTGAGACAACCTTTGAACTCCTATTGGAAAGGATCGAACGGATCTAAGAATGTGGTCATCATGGGATGGAGCACAACCTCATTACCTAGGGAAATGTGGCCCAAGGTCATGGCTCCCAAGGTGTAACCCGGGTCATAGATGAGGTGGGTTTGATCCATCACGGTGGGTTGGAGTAGGGGAAGGTGAGTGGTGGATAAGGTGGTTGGGCCACATGGGTATCTGTACTCCCATTGGAATGGGTCAAAGGGATCATGTTAAGGGCTACCTAGAGAGAGGAACTCTATGTCCCCAAGGTCGTTACAAGGTGGTGAGTCATCCTCCTCCCAAGTAGTTAGTCCAAGGTCTCTAGTGGGTTGACCGTTCAAGGTACTTGGGATCTCAAGGGGTGGGGAGTAGACCGGGATGGGTTCTTCTTCCAAGGGGAGAAATAGGAGGATCTCACTAGTACAATGCCCACTTGTGCAAAGGGAGGTGATGGAACCGATGGATGGGTGGACAAAGTTGACGATGCTAGGCTCCAATGGTCACATGGCTAGTAGGCTGGTTAAGTGGGCTTGCCAATGTAGGCAATCCATAAGGTCTCCCAAGTCTTCCACAGAGTACAAGTTTTGATAAGTGACATGGGGAAGTCGGGTGGGAACAATTTGAGATTTATATCCCAATGGTGGTGAGCTAGGGAGGGTGGGAGATTGCTTGAGCCATTGGAGTATGGACTCATCTATGGTGCGGGTGCCATGTGTGACGGTGCATGGCCTTTGAGGATCCGGACCATGAGGGGTGGGGGAAGATTGAGGCTCTTCTTCTTTATTGGTGGGAGCTTGGGCTTCCTCTATGGTGATAGGAGGGTCCATATGGGCATAAATCTTCCTAAGTTCATTTCTCATCTCAACCCAATAGTCGATTGGCTCTTGCCTTCCAAGTTCCCTTAAGCCTACAATGTTTTGCCATTCATTCCTAGCTTGGCGCCATAGCAAACTTTTGGCATAGTTGACTTGCATAGACCCTGACAGGGTGAACCTCCCAAAGTGGTGATCTATGGAGCTTTCCCATTCTAGATATAAACTAGGGTGGGATCCATCAAACACAAAGGCATCTATTGGGTCCAAGCGAGACGAGTAGGCTAAGTAGGAAGTGGCCATGATGATCGAGTGATAAATGCAATGGCCCTAGGACAAGACTTAGTAGAGACAAGTCTAGAACTTGCTCTGATACCAATTGATGTGACACGACCTAAGGGTGCAATGGTATCAACCAAATGAACCTCGGACCTAGACTTGCAAGCCCACTTACAAATTAGCGGACTCGATGTAGGTGGACAGATATCGCAACACAACCCTTTCCCCGTGGTGACTAAGTGATGGTAGGGTGGATTCGAGAGCCTAAACCACGCTGCTTAGGGTGATGACTTGGCCAATGAGTTCCCCTCCCTTGGATTGGAGCACCCACAGCAGTGGGGCGGACGCCGTGCCTTGAGGGTACGGGGATCTCTCCTCACTCAAACCGCGGTGACAACTCGTGATCGGGAATCACGGGACCGGGCACTCTCTTCCTCGCCGGCTGAACTTAGAAATGATACTAAGAAAACACAAATATCCAAGGAGGGTTCAGCATATACCTGACCGGTGTGAGGACACCGGCCCCGAGTCAGAGATGTGGGCGAGCGGGGAAGCGTGTGTTCCCCACACGCCGCGCCGGGGAAGCTTGACCTGCCCAAGAGAAGTTACAACACTACACCTCTCACAGGAGGGGGATCTTGGGGTGGGGGTTAATGGATATTACAACCAAAATTACCTCCACGCAGGGAGGGGCCTTCAGCCGGCCAAGCGGGGAGGGGAAAATGAGCAAGGAGCACCGAAGATGGAGATTGCCGATTCTGCCCGCGTTCTGTGGGTGCTAACAGCTGAGTGGAGAACCGACTGCTGCGACTCCTACCAATTTTTGTTGGGGACGAAACCACCTGGAAAAGCTTCGTAGGAGGCCAGGGAAGTCGTCCAATTTTTGCTGAATTCTTCTGGTGTTGAGGCTGATCTGGATGGAGGCCCGAACAGGGAGGCAGACCCTCGGACTGGCAGCTTCTGATTTCTAGCAGTAAGTTGCAGAGGGTGCCCCGACAGCTCCCGGACTCGGAATCAAGCACCGTCAGAGTCACTGGAACCGTGGATGAGTCTTCTGTGCAGCAAAACTGACGGGGAAGCCAACCAATGTCGGAGAAGATCAGGGGACGCAGAACAAAGGCAACTGGTCGATGCAGACTGTGGGCAGCAGGACCGTGTAACTGAGGGAGAAAAAGGATAACTCCTTCCACGGGATGCCGAACGGAGTTCTGCTTCTTGATTTTGAAAGTAGACAGGAAGAAGAAGAACTTTTTAGAAAAGTTTGTGGGCTGATTCCTCCAAGGTTCGTCGTGGCAGAGCTTCTAATCCGGTTCTGGTACTCAGCAGGGGCAGCTCTGCGCAGTTGTGGGAGAACGGATCTCCCGGTCAGCTCGGAGCTCAGAAGGGGATGAGACCACCGCCGTTGCGAAGAGGATAGGCAGCCGCTTCTATGGACTACTCTTGGGCTTCCAGGAACGTCCGGGAGAGGTCGGGGTCGCTGCTGCAAGCTTCAGGTCTTCTGCAGGTCCTCTTACTCTAGATGGTAGAAGGTGGGGTGATGGAGGTGAACAAGGGAAGATGGAGAGGATGAGAGGGGGGCGACCCTAACCAAAGGGGAGGGGTCTTGGGCGCCCTAGGGATATGGAGGGAAGGGGATTTTTGTATTCAAATGGTCTAGGGAAGTGGAGGGTTGCATGGGAGAGAGGGAAGGGTGCTTGGGAAAGGGATGAGGTGGTTGGAGGGTGGCTTAGTGATTGGGGATGCTCCCTTGGGACTAGGGGGTGGAGTAATGGGATGTGTGGGGAAGGGGAGTGGCCTTTAATGGGGGTAGGTGGGAGAGTGGTGGTTGGGAAGGGAGGAGAGAGAAAATTTTCGAAATTAGGTGTGGAATAGAGAGAAAGGGGAGTGAAAGAGAGAGATTAAGAGAGGGATGGGTGGGATTCTCTCCCTAAGGTTTCTCACCTCACTAATGGATTCACTCCACCATAAAAATGAAGATAGAACTTACAAAATGGCACATTTTTCATTCATTGATTCATTAAGTTGAAATGGGGGGAATGGAGTCCTATATATAGGCAACCCACATTTTACAATAAGTCCCTGACAAAAGACTCAATGACAAATAACCGAGGGGGTAGGGGGCGCACTTGGGCCAAACCCAATGAATTGGGCCCAATAACTAACCAGACAACCTGATGACACTCAAACTTAGGGAAATGAA
The DNA here is from genome assembly GCA_022559845.1 of Amorphophallus konjac. Lineage (NCBI taxonomy): Eukaryota > Viridiplantae > Streptophyta > Magnoliopsida > Alismatales > Araceae > Amorphophallus > Amorphophallus konjac. The sequence continues at coordinate 241,901,650 of CM040124.1, forward strand.
CACAAGACCTAGGAACATGACTCAAATAAAAGGGAAAATACATCAAATGACTCAAATAAAAATTACATAGGACTCAAAATTAAATGACTAGAACATTCCGGATGCAACCGGGGCGAGGAGACGAGCTGTGAACGTGGGCATGGGAGGTGATGTCCCCATCATTTTCATTTTTAGATTTTTATGGATGTTTAAATAAAACAACCACAACACGATGAACAAAACTGAAGCATAACATAAAAATCCATAAAAATTCGCTCGAGCATCCTGTCGGCACTGACGAAGGGATAAAGAGACAACAAAGCATGCCAATTCCCGGCATCCTGTCGGCACTAGCGAAGAGACAAAGAGATAACAAAGCATGCCAGTTCCCGGCATCCTGTCGGCACTGGCAAAGAGACCAAGAGATCAACAAACCAGGTCAGTTCCCGGCATCCTGTCGGCACTGACAAAGAGACAAAGAGGCAACCAACCAGGTCAGCTCCCGGCATCCCGTCAGCACTGATGAAGAGACGAAGAGACCAACATGCTGCTTCAGTTCCCGACACCACCTCGGCACTGATGAAGAGACCAACATACTGCTTCAGTTCCCGACACCACGTCGGCATTGATGAAGAGACCAACATACTACCTCAGTTCCCGACGCCCCGTCGGCACTAATAAAGAGACCAACAAACAACCAACCAGGTCGGCCCTCGACACCCCGTCGGCACCGACGAAGAGAAAAGGGACAAGTACACCCACGGGCACCGCCCGGCTCATCCTTCGCCCGCGCTACCCTTGGGTGGGGGGCATTTGTGGACACCAAAAATTGCACACCCATGATACCCCACTCGGCCCAGTGTCAATGACGGCCCGAGTGAATAAACCCTGGGAGAACTGTCGTGAAGCCACCTCCAGGAGTCACGACAGCAAAGAGGAACCGAGCACAAGAAGCCCCCCCACAATCTGTGAGCCTCGGAGAAAGCCAAATAGGTCATGACTCGTGTCCATAACGGGCTCAGAACAGGCTCAAAAACACGCCCAATTTGGCCTTCAACGGCACACCCAGGGTTGCCCAGCGGCACACCCCCTTTGGGGTTCAGCGGCACACCCCTTTGGGTGTTCAGCGGCACGCCCTCAGGGCTGTTCAGCGGCACGCCCTCAAGGCTGTTCAGCGGCACGCCCCTCAGGGCTCTTCAGCGGCACACCCCAGGGAGTGTTCAATGGCACACTCCCCTTGGGGGAGTGTCCAGCGGCACGCCCTTGAGGTGGCCTTCGGCGGCACGCCCCTTGGGCACCTCCAGCGGCACGGCCGGTTCAAGCCCTAGCGGCACACCCCCTTGGGGTCCAGCGGCACACCCCTGGGGGCCTTCAGTGGTACACCCCCTGGGGTGGCTTCACCGGCACACCCCTTTGGGTGTTCAGCGGCACACCCCCTTTGGGGCTTCAGCGGTACACCCCCAGGGGTTCTTCAGCGGCACGTCCATCAGGGACTCCAGCGGCACTGCTATTTTGTGCTCCTAGCGGTACGCCCTTTTGGCTCCCCCACGGCACGCCTGTTCAGCCCGCCAACGGCACAGCGGTGAAGCTTTTCAACGGCAAGACGACGTGCAGCCCATGCCCTACGCTTCCTTGGCGCACAGTGAGCCGTCTGAGGTGGCAACCGTCCATTGGGCCACGTGAGCTACCCCCTGACGACCCAGGACGGGGCAGGTCAAACGCCATCATCACATACCGTTTCCCGCCTCCGACGGCCGGGCTCGAAGGCGTCCCACTGCTGGGCGTATAAAAGACCCCGGCTTCGACAAAAAGAAGAGGAGGGTGAGAAGGAGAAAATTGAGAAGAGGAGACACACGGAAGAGAGGATCCCACGCAGCCGGAGGCACAGAGAGGAAGGGAAGAGAGAATAGAAGAAGAAGAGCTCCAGCGAGCCTCCTCCGACGACCACCGGGAAGAGAGCAAGAGTAAGGGAGAGGGAGAGAGCTCAATGTAATGGGGGAGAGGGTTAGGGACAGTGGCCAGGGTTTTTGGGCCCCAATGCTTTCTTCCCTTTTGTATTCCATTCGTCCACCTGTTCTTTGTTTTGGGTTTCTCTTTTCCTTTGTCCATGGCCTCGTCTTGGGCATTTCCTCTGTAATGTGCATATAGGGCTTTGGCCTTTGGCTCCCCATAAATGAAAATCACCCTCTTTGGGTTTCTCTATGAGTTTTTTTGGCTTGCGCTAGCTCTCACGGTCTTTTTATGGGGTTGTTCGTTCTCCCTCCGTCTCCCCATTTCTCCGGTGTTTTTGGGGTCTTCATGTCGAGGTGATTTCTCCTATGAGCTTTGGCCTCATGAATCTTTCAAGCCCCTACATGGCCTTCCGTTGTGCTCACTGGCCCAGTGGAGGGGGAGACCCTTGCCCCCTCTTCGAATATCCAGTAACCAAGTGGCCTACCCCTGGCCTTGAATCCTCTTTCTTTTCCCTGAATGGCTTCTAAGGCCCCCAGTTTGCTTACACACTCTGTTTGGCCCCTCCAGCGATGCACCTTTCCGGCACTTGGCCGACACACCCAGTGGCCTTCAGCGGCACACCCAGTTTTGGCCCTTAGCGGCACACCCCATGTGCCCTCAGCGGCACACCCCTTTCTGCCCTCAGCGGCACACACACCCAATTAGCCATTGGCCGGCACACTTGTAGCCTTTGGCTCTTGGCCGGTACACCCCCCTGTTCAGCCCTTAGCGGCACACACTATTCAGCCCTCAGCGGCACACTCTCCAGCCCCCCCCTTTTCAGCGGCACGTCCTTGGCCAGCCCCAGTCCATGCCCCTTAGAGGCCTTCAGTCTGTCGTTTTCCTTCGTGTTTTCCGAGGCCCTATAAAGGTGTTGCTCCTTCGGGGGCCCACCTCCAGTTGTCGGGTTCCGCCACCCCACGTGGGCGCGTTCCCTGTATCTCCCTTACGCCCCGGGTCAAGGGGAGATGCTGCCGAATTTTTATGAGAAACTAATAAACAATTAAAAGAGGCAAAAGGAGGCAACAAACGAGTAGGATAATTAATGAAACCTTCCAACTCATCAAATCACTGCCGGCACCACGACGAGAACTGAACCGAACCAATTAACCACCCGGTAGCCCGAACGTCCGACCCGCAAGAAAAGAGACCGGACCGAACAAAGAGAACGAACAAAGGGAGGAATTTTGTATAAAACTACACGAAAGTTAAGATAAGAAGAAAAGAAAAGCCTTAAAACAAATAATCGAAAACTGATCAAACCCCCACCACCACGCCCCCATTGGCCTTCAGCGGCACGCCCAGATTGGCCTTCAGCGGCACGCTTCTATTGGCCCTCAGCGGCACGCCCCCATTGGCCTTCAGCAGCACGCCCAGATTGGCCTTCAACGGCACGCTTCTATTGGCCCTCAGTGGCACGCTCCCATTGGCCTTCAGCAGCACACTTTCCTTGACCCTTTCAACGGCACGCTCTCTCCCTTCGCCGGTACGCCCTCAGCCACCGCCTCAACGGGATCCAATGTATAGACTTTGGGCCAGCCAATGTACAGACTTCACGTTACAACGTACAGACTTTGGGCTGGGCAACGTACAGACTTCGAGCTGTGATCAAAGGGGCAACGTACAGACTTCATGTTGCAGCGTATAGACTTGGCCGATGTATAGACTTTGGGCCAGCCAACGTATGGACTTCATGTTGCAGCGTATAGACTTGGGGTTGGCCGATGTATAGACTTGGCCAATGTATAGACTTTGGGCCAGCCAACGTACAGACTTCATGTTACAGTGTATAGACTTGGCCGATGTATAGACTTTGGGCCAGCCAACGTATAGATTTCATGTTGCAGCGTATAGACTTGGCCGATGTATAGACTTTGGGCCAGCCGACGTACAGACTTCACGTTACAACGTACAGACTTTGGGCTTGGCAGTGTATAGACTTCGAGCTGCAGTCAAAGGGTCAATGTATAGACTTCACGTTCCAATGTATGGACTTTGGGCCAGCCAATATATAGACTTCATGGCGGCCAGTGTACAGACTTCGGGCCAGTCGACGTATAGGCTTCATATTGCAACGTGCATACTTTGCTCCACTCTGCTCCAACGTACAGACTTTAGGCTTGGCAACGTATAGACTTCGAGCCTGGGGAACGTACAGACTTCATACCCACCCCCACGTTCTGATTGGCCCCTTAGCCGACACACTTCTCTCACCTCTTAGCGGCACACTCGCCTAACTCCTTCAGCGATACACCCCTTTAAACCCTCAGCGGTACGCCCTTCAAACCCCCAGCGGTACACTCTTAATTTCCCCAGCGGCACGCCCCTTGAACCTTCAGTGGTACACTCCCTTGAGCCCCAGCGGTACGCTCCTTTGACCTTCAGCGGTACGCCCCCTTTTTGGCCTTCAGCGGCACGCCCTCTGGGCCTCTCAGCGGTACACTCTTACCTTCCCTTCGCCGGCACACTACATCTATGCACATATACAACCTGATAAGGGCATTAACAATAGCAAATAAATTAATAAAAATTACGCTAATTAAAGGACTCCGAATGCGCAATATTAATCACAATAAAAGAGGCGGGAGGGGTAATAAAAAGATAAATAATAAACAAATGACAATAATAAGAATGATCATGAATAAAAAGAAGAAAAATCACCCCGGACAAAGGCACGAACAAACAGTAAACATCGAATCAGAAATCCCAGAGGATATAACTAAGAAAACCCCAGATAAAAGACGCTAAGGCCTACACCGCAGCCTCCCCATCTCTCCCCGTGACCCGGGGCAAAAGGGAATAACGACATCGCCCTTTCAGGTCGAGCCCGAGTCTCGGGAATTACCCCGATATGGCCAGGCTCTAATCTAACCTCAGGCCGACATCCTAATCGGACCGGATTTGTTTTCTCGTTCCGGACACCTTCCGAGTCCTCATTAAAATCGCCGCATGCTCGGCAGACATTTGAAGGGATCTACCTCGGTCTTCTCATTGTGACGCGGCCACGGACCTATGTCCCAATACAAAAAGGTCTACGAGTGGCCGACACGGCCGACAGTTTATGGCCTTAATACAACTTTCAGTGTGATCTATTCCTATCTCTCTCGCATAATTAGTATTACTCTTTTCGACCGCGGGGCCTCTAATTTCGGCAATCAATCAAGGGTATTCCCTCGTACGGGGGATGTAAATGACGTCGTGACCTTCATGGTGCGACGGGATTCGGTCCCGACACGAACCACACAATCGTCTGACGAAGTCAGATCGAGCGCACCTTGGGCTCTTCGGAGCCCGAATAAATTGTCACTTTGTGACTGGCACGCCCACGCACCCAATAAACGAATAAACAAACGAGAGAATAACCAAGGGGAAAAAGTGTGTCCACAACTCTGGCACGCCCGGTGGGACCTATCCACCCTTCATCTTTTTGCCAAAATAAGGGGCCCCGCGGCCCCCTTCTTGTAATATTAATTGTGCTACTTTCTTAAATGCAGAAAAAAAAAGAGAGAGACATCATGGAACCAACCATGGCGGTCGTCTGCGGCCCTCAGCCCGTCCAGAACCACGTTCGAGGCGGCTACCTGGCGGTTCCCCTCACCTTTGGGAGTTTCCCTCCCACCGTGGGCTTCCCCAACTTCTTGGGGGTGGCCTTCGCCGAGATCCTCGACGTGGAGACGCCTGAGGACGCCCAGATCAACGCTCCCGCCTCGGGGGCCATGGGAGCTGCTGCCAGCCGAGCTGTGGCCGAAGACAACAATAGCGTCCCCACGACGACGCTCAGCTGCAACGTGCACCACGTGCACCACACTACCGGCCCGCTCCACCAAGGGTCGACATCCCACCGGAGAAGGCTCCGGAGAAACAACACCGGCACCGGCTCAGGGCGTCATATGTCCAACTCCAGAAAGTCAATGACTGTTGGAGCCCTCCGAGTCCGCCTAGACGGACAGAAGTCTCAACCGGCGTCGGACCGCGTCGTCTCGACCGTCCCAGTCCGCAACTCTTTCCAGGGACTAGAGAAACTAAAAGAGAGGGCAGCGCCCGCGACCCCAGCTGTGGCACCGAAGAGGGTGCCGGCTCATGGGCCGGCTAAACTGAAGCAAGTCTGGGTACCTAAGGAGACCCAGCCCATTGCACCGGCCCAGGCAGGGCCCAGCACTTTCCGCCCCAGGAGGGCCCGACGCGATGACAGGGTCGAGGTAGTGACCCCCATTCTCCAACCGGCACCCGTCATCCCAGTGCCGTCCGAGAATGCTCACCGCCGTCGCCGAGGGCGCCGGCACAATACCACCCGCCCGGCTCTCATGGCCTACTCCCCTCCTGCCGCTGTCATCGACGCGCAACCCCGGGCTGCTCTCCCTGACCCGGAGTGGGAAGGGATTGAGCAGGCCATGAGGAACTACCTCCGAAGCCCGGGCAGCACCCCCGCCGGCCGCCAGAGACTACTGGGGGCAATGGCCTCCGCCTTCCAGGAAGAAAGGGGGGGACCTGCACCTAGCATGGAGTCGAGGACCCTCCCAGAGGAGCCGCGCCAGTCCCCTGTACAGGAGGAAGCGCCGCCCCGACGGTCGGACTTCGACAGGCTGACATTCCCAGGAGGATCGTCCAGGAGGGCGTCAAGAAGAAATAAGAATAAGAAGTGGCAGACATTCACCTGCAATATGGCAGGAGTTCATGGTCGGTATGGGGCCTTACCCACCGACCCGGAAGAATTGGCCAGAATAGCCGTCAGGCCGGGACCCCTTACCAGAAGAAGGAGAGCGGCAGGCGGCGCGACACCCACAGGCGCCGAAGGGGCCCTACCTGAAGAGCCCCTTGCATCCCTCACGGCCAATGTGGTCACCACCGGTGACACGAGTGGCGGACCCTCGACATCATCCGAGGACGCCCAGGCCGAAGAAATAGGGGGCATGCCTAGTCTTCCCACAGCTGACCCCACAATGCTGCTCATGATACAACGATTCCAGCAGGATATCGAGTCACTCAAGAAGCAACTAAGTGAGCGAGACGCACCACCCCCAATGTCCTGGCAGACCGAGGTCATACCCGAAGTACCCAGGGACAGGGGGCAGTCTTCAGAGGCAGCTCTCCCAGCAACCCTCAATCCTCTCGGGGGCGCGCCCCCACAGCAGACACATTATACAGTAGTGGCCCCGCCACAGGCTCCGCTGTCACAGGGGTCCCCCATGGCCCCCCAGGCGACCGTGGTGATCACCCCGAGCGCGCAGCCCACTCATTTCTACCCGAATCCGGTCGACCCGACGGCAGTTAGCCGTCTGATGCTCGAATAGATGATAGATATGAGGCTGGCTGAGAGGGGCGATGGGGATCAGACGCCTTTCGACGTCTACCGGGTACCCTACCCGGCTCACTATGCTGCCAGGAAGTTACCGGCTAGCGTCACCAAGCCGCCAAAATTTGAAAAGTTCAACGGGAAAGGGTCTCCCAGAGAGCACATTGCCTACTATGTGAACGTCATGGGAGACCTGGCTGCTGATGAGGCCTACCTCCTGAAGTTCTTCAGCTCAACACTTACCGGACTTGCCTTTGAATGGTACTCCGGCTTGTCACCCGGGTCGGTGGCCGATTGGCCCGACATGCAGAAGAAGTTCAAGGAAAGGTTCTACGTTACCGAGAGAGAAGTTACCATGGCTGAACTCTACGCCACAAGGCAGAGGGCTGACGAATCGGCCCTTGACTACATTAAAAGGTGGAGAAACCTTAGCATGAGGTGCAAGTGCCCCCCACATCAGGAGGACGCAGTGCAGATCTGCAAGCAAAACTTAAAGAAAGAACTCCTAGAAAGGATGATCGACACTGAGGTTAAGACATTCGACTGCCTGAACAATGTGGTAGCGGAGATCGAGGCATTCTTGGCCCGATACTCCTCCACTCCAGGCATGTCAAGCCAGAGAGCCAGGCAAGCGGAGAAGAAGCTGGCTCCCCCGGAGGTGCATGCACTAGACTTCCAGGCTTTTGAAAAGCAAAAGGAGAAAGCCAAGGGAGCGGCCAACACTCCGCCGCCCAGAACCACGGAGCGGCGAGAAGGCCCCTCGCTAAGGGAGAAGATGAGAAACAAGTTATATTCCTTTTCCTGGGACAAGTCCAAGCTCCTGTTTGAATGGGCAACCAGCTACAATAAGATCACACTGCCAGAGCCGAAAATGCCTGGCGACTTGAAGAAGAAGGATGACCCGCGCTTCTGCATGTACCATCGGGTGCTCGGGCATACTATTGAAGACTGCTACGTCTTCAAGGACGTTATCGAGTCCTTGATCAAGGACGGGGAGCTGGACATGGGGGAGCATAAAGTAGACCCCCCGCAGCCACACGAGCTACCCAGCATAGCCTCCTCCGTCAATATGATCTCACTATATCAGGAGTTGCCAGAATAGTGGGCGGAAGCCTGTGCCCGCGCCACCTATGAGGCTTTTGTCCTGGCCCCGGCCCAAGATCAAGAGGGTTGGCAGACGGTGCCCGGAAGAAATAGAAAGGCACGCATCCCTAGGTCCGCCCCAGGGATTCATCCAAGGGACGCGACACCCTTGCCGGCACCACCCCCGGCGAGCTCGGTTCGCCATGACACGGCCCCCAGGCTGGTCATGAGGCGGCCTACCCACAACAAGAAGAGCTCCGTCCCGCTGCAAATGCCCCAGAAAGCCAGCCCGGCGGTCGAGAAACTACATGCTATTATTGACGGGCTTGAAGATTATGAACAGCCCAAAATTCAGCCCGTGGAACTAAAAGAATATGTCCCCTGGGAGGAGTTTGAATCACTCGAGCTAGCTCCAGGAACAAAAGCCGAAACGGAAAAAGAGCCTCCCCTGTAGGGTGAGCTTCCTCAGGAGCAGCCATTGGCCACGGCAGGGAAGAAGAAGAAGAAGAGAAGACCCAGGGGCAACAAGAAGAAGGAGGTCGTCCTCGCCTGCAACACCCTCTCGGCGCTGTTCGACACCGCTCTCTCCCTGGAAGAAAAAGAAGAAGAACCACCCCATGAACCAGTAGAGGTGAGTCAAGCTGAAGCATCCACCTCCCAGCACGCCACCAGGTCAGGGAGGAAGTGGGGGCGCCCTCCCCAGGGCAGCCTCAACATCATGCTCAGGGGGGAACAACCATACCAGGCACCCGAGCCCGAGGTCCGAGGCATCGAGATCCCTCCCCCATCAGGTCTCTACCCCGGAGGCACCAAGAGTCAAGGCGCCCCGTCATTCGCCGAGTTCCTGTCAGCTCGAGCAGGAAGGCTGGCGCACCCCCAAGGGTCCTCTGCGACCAGTAAAGTAAGCATCCCCCAAGCTCTACCAGCTGCAACTCCTGCCCGACCAGAGGAAGAATTCAGCGGCACTCCAAACCTCACCGAATTCATGCGAGCAGCAGAGGAGACCCAACAGGCCCCGCCCGCTCAACAGGCTACAACAGATCCCGCAAAGGAGGCGTCCCCTGATTAGACACCCCAGCCTCAGGAGGGGAGCAGGCGCGGCAAGCCCGAAGAAATGAAGTTGCTCAAGGTGCGGGCTGCCGAGTGGATAGTCAGACACCTCAAGAAGATCCCGACCCAATTCACTGTGTGGGAGATGTTGTCTTTAGGTGAAGAAACACGGCAAGCCATCATCGCCGCACTCCAGACGCTAGCCCACCTTGAAGCCAGTTTGGCAGAAATAGCACCCGAAGTAGCTGTGGCTTTTACAGAAGAGGACAAGCTCCTACCGACCTGCAGTCACAACAGACCCCTCTACATGAAGGGGCAATTGAATAGCCAGCCCATCAACAGGGTCCTGATCGACCCAGGGGCAGCAGTGAATATACTCCCTTACCGGGTGTACCAGAAACACTATTTCGACGTACACCTGGTTGAGGTTAAAAATGTCAAGATTGCTGGCTTTAACCAGAAATGTGAAGTGCCCATGGGGGTTGCAGAGTTCAACTTGACCTTTGATGACTTCACCACCAAGGTCCAGTTCCACGTCATCAACTCCAGCACTTCCTACAAGGCGTTGCTTGGCTGGCCTTGGCTACACCAGAATAGGGTGGTACCCTCCACTCTGCATCAATGCATCAAGTACCCCTGCGAGGGAAAGGAAGTTAGAATCTTCGCCGACCTCCACCCGTTCGAGGTGTTCGAGTGTCATTTGTCAGATGCTAATCTGTACTTGGAAAAGGTGAAGCAAGCTCCTCAAGCTGCTCGAGACAAGGGAAAGAAGAAAGCAGAGTTAGGTGGTTGGTTCCCTCCGCCACCCCCGGGTTATGTGGCTCCTCCACATGTACCGTTTATTGCACAAGAAGAAGGGGTATTTAGGGCAGCCCCTCTCACCATCTACCCCACATCGGGGGCACCCTACCTCGAAGACCTGCTAGAAGATGTCAGGGTCCCGCCAGGGATCGTCAAGCCGATAGCGGAGATTGAATGCCAAGCAGCTGAACAACTGAGAACCTTCGAGGTGCCTAACCCTGAGGGGCCGCCCACTATCTTCTATGTGGCCGGGGAGAACCCAGTCAGGGAAGATGATGATTGCCGGTTCCCTGACGAGCTGCATGACCCGTACGTCCCCATTACGGGACTTCCCCACATGACTGACCGAGCAACCAGAATGGTCAGGAAGCAGAAGATTCCTCCCTACCTGCCCTCCAGCCGGAAGGAAATGTTTGAAAGAATGTGGAACCCACCAAACCTGGATCGACGGTTGCTGAAAATCACCAAGCACCCCGGTCTAGGCTTTTCACTTGAGGAATATTATGAGACTGATGTCATATCAGTCTCGACATGTGATGAGGGCATCACACCACATACCCTCTGGCTTGGCACTTCTCTCCCTCCCGGAGGCAGCTAGGGAGCAGCCCTTCTTCAGACGGAACATTGGTGCTTATCATCCTATTACATTTTCCTATTTTCTTGAGTCATTTTGATGTATTTGCCTATGTTTTGAGTCATGTTACTAGGTTATCATGTTATTTACTTATGCTTGTATGTAGGCTAGCGGGCTAATGGGGCTAGTAGGTCTTATTGGGCCATTTCTTTGGTCTGGCCCATGGGCGCCCCTCTCCCCACCCCTTGGTCTTCCGTCATTTGTCCATTTCATGAGGACTTCTTTGTAAATTGGGTTTTCCTATATATAGGACCCCAAACCCCCTCTTTTCAAGCTAATGAAGTATTAAGCAAATTTGAGCCACTTAAGTGCATCTCTCCCTCTCTCTCTAGCTCTTTTCTCTCTCCTCTTCCCTCTCTCTCTCTAAATTTCGAAATTCACTCTCTCTCCTCCCTATTCTCCCCTAATTAAGACCCCTCCCCCTTCCCCATACCTCCCATTTAATCCCCCTCCAACCCCTAGGTGGAAGCCCCTCTTCCAAGGCACCCCTTGGCATTCCCCATACACCCCTTCACTTCCCCAAGCACCCCCTTCACCCCTCCCAAGCTAAAATTCGAATTCTCCTCCCTTTGGGACTGCACCACATTCATTCCCAGCCCCCCTCACCTCCCTAGGTCGCAGCCCCCAACCCCCCTCCCCATTGTTCTTCCTTTGGCCACCCAAGCTCTTCCACCCCTCTCCCCCCCTTTGATCAGTCTGCAGGTGGCTGAAGAAGGCCCGTCTTGCAGAAGCTACCCCGAGTTCGTACGGCGACATCTGAGGGCGTATCTTACCTTTTTGGAAAGGTCGTCCAGTCCCCTACGCAGGCGAGAAGGAATCATGCAATTCTGAGTTTCTGGCCGCCCGTGAGAGGTGTCCTACCCCGACTGCGCCAGACACCACCTGCAGAAAGCCTGAGCCCGATTGGAAGCTGCTTCACGGCCAACGGCGAATGAATCAGGATGAAGTCTCTTCTTAAAATATCTTCCTCCACCAGTCCTCTGTCTAGATCAAGAAGCAGAAGTGCATTCAGCATCCGGAGGTCAGAGTTTTGGTCTTTCTTCCTCGACTGGTCGGGTCTGCCTCCTGCAGTCTGCAGCGACCAGTTCCCACTCGTCGGCGTCCCCTTGTCCACCCTGACCTCAGAAGGTGTTGCCGTCAGTTTTTCTGAGAAGAGGCTTTGTCCACGGTTCCAGCGACTCCAACGGTTCGTGATTCGGCATCCAGGAGAGGCCGGGACAACTTCTGCAATCCACTGTTTGCATCTGGTAGCCGCTGCGGCCAGAGTCTGCAACCCGGTTCATCACTGTACCACGGCTAATCGTGGAGGATTCAGACCCACGGCCCTTCATCAAAGATCTTCCTCCCCCTGTTCCCGACCAGGAGCAAGAAGCAGAAGTACATTCGGCATTCGGGAGCCCCAGTTCTGATTTTTCTCCTTCAGTCACTCAGGACTGCCCTCACCAGTCTTCTGCGACCAACAGTCACTCATCGGTGTCCCCCAGGACACCCCGACCTCCGGCAGCCTCCCCGCCAGTTTTGCTGCAACGAGGGCTCGACCACGGTTCCATAACTTCTGACGGCTTGAGATTCGGAGCTCGGGAGCCCAAGGTACAACCTCTGCATCCTACTGCCTCCGATCTGAAGCCGCCAGCCCCAGATTCCTTCATCCTGTTCGAGCCTCCACCACGACCAGCGACGACGTCAGAAGAATTCGATAAAATTCAGACGTGTCCCAGCCCTGTTACAAAGAAATCCCCTCTGGTTTCGTCGCCGGAAAAATTCCTGAGGATGAACTACGACTGCAACAGCGGCATCCTGTCCCTTCGCACAGCAAGTGGGCAGATCCACGTCGGCTTCCGTTCCGTCATCCTTGGCGAGTTTCCCCCTCCTGCCTGGCCGGCTTAGCGCCCCTCCCTGCGTGGAGGTAGTGTTTGATGTAAGTTTAATTCCCCCACCCTCCATCCAACCCTCCTGCGTGAGGAGTAGTTCATGTACTAAACAGCTCAAGCTTCATCGGCGCAGTGTGCGGGGAACCCACACTTCCCCGCTCGCCCTCGTCTCCGACCGGGGTTGGTTTCCTCAAACCAACCAGGTGAGCCTCCTGCCCTTGCCTCCTTATACTTGTTTATTTAATATCTGCGAAACATATCGGCCGGTAGGAGAGCGAGTGCCCGATCCCGGCGCCACCTTTCAGTGTGGTCACCGTGGCTATAAGTGAGCGAGTGACCCCGTGCCTTTAAGGCATCCGGCCGCCCTTGTTTGTGGGCTTTCAAACCTTCGGGAGGGCTAACTAAAGTGGTGCTGGTCCTCTAACCAGTCAGGGGCTATCTTCATCACCTCGACTCGGCATCACCGGGTCACCACGGGAATCGTGTGCGCACGGTGCGTTGGTAGCTTTAACATATTCTCGGCGCCTTGTAATTGTGATTGCGAATTAGGTCCAAGGAATCAAAGTCTCCGCTGCATTTGGTGTCGGTACCGACGAAAACCCGAAAGGGCGCTTGTATCGGTAATGTGGTACAAAAAAAAAGGAGAAAGAACAGACAAGAAGAGATCAACAAACCAGGTCAGCTCCCGACATCCTGTCGGCACTGACGAAGAGACTAAGAGACGACAAACTAGGTCAGTTCCCGACATCTTGCCGGCACTGACGAAGAGACAAAGAGACCGAGAGACCAGGTCAGTTCCCGGCATCCTGTCGGCACTGACGAAAAGACTAAGAGACAACAAACCAGGTCAGCTCCCGACATCCTGCCGGCACTGACGAAGAGAGAAAGAGACCAAGAGGCCAGGTTAGTTCCCAGCATCCCGTCGGCACTGACGAAGAGACAAAGAGACCAAGAGACCAGGTCAGTTCCCGACACCCCATCGGCATTGACGAAGAGACTAAAAGACAACAAGAGACAACAAACTGCTTTAGTCCCCGACACCTCGTCGGCACTGATGAAGAGGCAAAGAGACAACAAACTACTTCATTTTCGACACCTCGTCGGCGCTGATGAAGAGAATAAGAGACCAATATGCTGCTTCAGTTCCCGACATCCCGTCGGCACTGATGAAGAAATCAATAAATCTGGTCAGCTCCCGACACCCTGTCGGCACTGACGAAGAGACTAAGAGACAATAAACCAGGCCAGTTCCCGACACCCGGTCGGTACTGGCGAAGAGATAAAGAGACTAAGAGATAATAAACCAGGCCAGCTCCCGACATCCTGTCGGAACTGGCGAAGAGACCAAGAGACCAACAAAGCAGGTCAGTTCCCGGCATCCTGTCGGCACTGACGAAGAGACAAAGAGACAACGAAGCATGCCAGTTCCCTGCATCCTGTCGGCATTGGCGAAGAGACCAAGAGACCAACAAAGCAGGTCAGTTCCCGGCATCCTGTCGGCACTGGCGAAGGGACAAAGAGACAACAAAGCATGTCAATTCACGGCATCCTGTAGGCACTGGCGAAGAGACAAAGAGACAACAAAGCATGCCAGTTCCCGGCATCCTGTCGGCACTGGCAAAGAGACCAAGAGATCGACAAACCAGGTCAGTTCCTGGCATCCTGTCGGCACTGACAAAGAGACAAAGAGGCAACCAACCAGGTCAGCTCCCGCACCCCGTCAGCACTGATGAAGAGACGAAGAGACCAACATGCTGCTTCAGTTCCCGACACCACCTCGGCACTGATGAAGAGACCAACATACTGCTTCAGTTCTCGACACCACGTCGGCATTGATGAAGAGACCAGCATGCTACTTCAGTTCCCGACGCCCCGTCGGCACTAACAAAGAGACCAACAAACAACCAACCAGGTCGGCCCTCGACACCCCGTCGGCACCGACGAAGAGAAAAGGGACAAGTACACCCACGGGCACCGCCCGGCTCATCCTTCGCCCGCGCTACCCTTGGGTGGGGGGCATTTGTGGACACCAAAAATTACACACCCATGATACCCCGCTCGGCCCAGTGTCAATGACGGCCCGAGCGAATAAACCCCGGGAGAACTGTCGCGAAGCCGCCTCCAGGAGTCACGACAGCAAAGAGGAACCGAGCACAAGAAGCCCCCCCACAATCTGTGAGCCTCGGAGAAAGCCAAATAGGTCATGACTCGTGTCCATAACGGGCTCAGAACGGGCTCAAAAACACGCCCAATTTGGCCTTCAATGGCACACCCAGGGTTGCACAGCGGCACACCCCCTTTGGGATTCAGCGGCACACCCCTTTGGGTGTTCAGCGGCACGCCCTCAGGGCTGTTCAGCGGCACGCCCTCAGGGCTGTTCAGCGGCACGCCCCTCAGGGCTCTTCAGTGGCACACCCGAGGGAGTGTTCAACGGCACACTCCCCTTGGGGGAGTCTCCAGCGGCACGCCCTTGAGGTGGCCTTCGGCGGCACGCCCCTTGGGCAGCCCCAGCGGCACGGCAGGTTCAAGCCCTAGCGGCACACCCCCTTGGGGTCCAGTGGCACACCCCGGGGGCCTTCAGCGGTACACCCCCTGGGGTGGATTCACTGGCACACCCCTTTGGGTGTTCAGCGGCACACCCCCTTTGGGGCTTCAGCGGTACACCCCCAGGGGTTCTTCAGCGGCACGCCCATCAGGGAGTCCAGCGGCACGGCTGTTTTGTGCTCCCAGCGGTACGCCCTTTTTGCTCCCCCACGGCACGCCTGTTCAGCCCGCCAACAGCACAGCGGTGAAGGTTTTCAACGGCAAGACGACGTGCAGCCCATGCCCTACGCTTCCTTGGCGCGCAGTGAGCCGTCTGAGGTGGCAACCGTCCATTGGGCCACGTGAGCTACCCCCTGACAACCCAGGACGGGGCAGGTCAAACGCCATCATCACATACCGTTTACCGGCTCCGACGGCCGGGCTCGAAGGCGTCCCGTTGTTGGGCGTATAAAAGACCCCGGCTTCGACAACAAGAAGAGGGTGAGAAGGAGAAAATTGAGAAGAGGAGACACACGGAAGAGAGGATCCCACGCAGCCGGAGGCACAGAGAGGAAGGGAAGAGAGAATAGAAAAAGAAGAGCTCCAGCGAGCCTCCTCTGACGACCACCGGGAAGAGAGCAAGAGTAAGGGAGAGGGAGAGAGCTCAATGTAATGGGGGAGAGGGTTAGGGACATTGGCCAGGGTTTTTGGGCCCCAATGCTTTCTTCCCTTTCGTATTCCATTCGTCCTCCTGTTCTTTGTTTTGGGTTTCTCTTTTCCTTTGTCCATGGCCTCGTCTTGGGCATTTCCTCTGTAATGTGCATATAGGGCTTTGGCCTTTGGCTCCCCATAAATGAAAATCACCCTCTTTGGGTTTCTCTATGAGTTTTATTGGCTTGCGCTAGCTCTCACGGTCTTTTTATGGGGTTGTTCGTTCTCCCTCCGTCTCCCCATTTCTCCGGTGTTTTTGGGGTCTTCATGTCGAGGTGATTTCTCCTATGAGCTTTGGCCTCATGAATCCTTCAAGCCCCTACATGGCCTTCCGTTGTGCTCACTGGCCCAGGGGAGGGGGAGACCCTTGCCCCCTCTTCGAATATCCAGTAACCAAGTGGCCTACCCCTGGCCTTGAATCCTCTTTCTTTTCCCTGAATGGCTTCTAAGGCCCCCAGTTTGCTTACACACTCTGTTTGGCCCCTCCAGCGATGCACCTTTCCGGCACTTGGCCGACACACCCAGTGGCCTTCAGCGGCACACCCAGTTTTGGCCCTTAGCGGCACACCCCATGTGCCCTCAGCGGCACACCCCTTTCTGCCCTCAGTGGCACACACACCCAATTAGCCATTGGCCGGCACACTTGTAGCCTTTGGCTCTTGGCCGGTACACCCCCCTGTTCAGCCCTTAGCGGCACACACTTTTCAGCCCTCAGCGGCACACTCTCCAGCCCCCCCCCCTTTTCAGCGGCACGCTCCTTGGCCAGCCCCAGTCCTTGCCCCTTAGAGGCCTTCAGTCTATCGTTTTCCTTCGTGTTTTCCGAGGCCCTATAAAGGTGTTGCTCCTTCGGGGGCCCACCTCCAGTTGTCGGGTTCCGCCACCCCACATGGGCGCGTTCCCTGTATCTCCCTTACGCCCCGGGTCAAGGGGAGATGCTACCGAATTTTTATGAGAAACTAATAAACAATTAAAAGAGGCAAAAGGAGGCAACAAACGAGCAGGATAAATAATGAAACATTCCAACTCATCAAATCACTGCTGGCACCACGACGAGAACTGAACCGAACCAATTAACCACCCGACAGCCCGAACGTCCGACCCGCAAGAAAAGAGACCGGACCGAACAAAGAGAACGAACAAAGGGAGGAATTTTGTATAAAACTACATGAAAGTTAAGATAAGAAGAAAATAAAAGTCTTAAAACAAATAATCAAAAACTGATCAAACCCCCACCACCACGCCCCCATTGGCCTTCAGCGGCACGCCCAGATTGGCCTTCAGCGGCACGCTTCTATTGGCCCTCAGCGGCACGCCCCCATTGGCCTTCAACAGCACGCCCAGATTGGCCTTCAGCGGCACGCTTCTATTGGCACTCAGCGGCACGCTCCCATTGGCCTTCAGCGGCACACTTTCCTTGACCCTTTCAGTGGCACGCTCCCTCCCTTCGCCTGTACGCCCTCAGCCACCGCCTCAACGGGATCCAATATATAGACTTTGGGCCAGCCAATGTACAGACTTCACGTTACAACGTACAGACTTTGGGCTTGGCAACATACAGACTTCATGTTGCAGCGTATAGACTTGGCCGATGTATAGACTTTGGGCCAGCCAACGTACAGACTTCATGTTGCAGTGTATAGACTTGGCCGATGTATAGACTTTGGGCCAGCCAACGTACAGACTTCATGTTACAGCGTATAGACTTGGCCGATGTATAGACTTTGGGCCAGCCGACGTACAGACTTCACGTTACAACGTACAGACTTTGGGCTTGGCAGTGTATAGACTTCGAGCTGCAGTCAAACGGTCAATGTACAGACTTCACATTCCAATGTATGGACTTTGGGCCAGCCAATGTATAGACTTCATGGCGGCTAGTGTACAGACTTCGGGCCAGTCGACGTATAGACTTCATATTGCAACGTGCAGACTTTGCTCCACTCTGCTCCAACGTACAGACTTTAGGCTTGGCAACGTATAGACTTCGAGCCTGGGGAACGTACAGACTTCATACCCACCCCCACGTTCTGATTGGCCCCTTAGCCGGCACACTTCTCTCACCTCTTAGCGGCACACTCGCCTAACTCCTTCAGCGGTACACCCCTTTAAACCCTCAGCGGTACGCCCTTCAAACCGCCAGCGGTACACTCTTAATTGCCCCAGCGGCACGCCCCTTGAACCTACAGCGGTACACTCCCTTGAGCCCCAGCGGTACGCTCCTTTGACCTTCAGCGGTACGCCCCCTTTTTGGCCTTCAGCGGCACGCCCTCTGGGCCTCTCAGCGGTACACTCTTACCTTCCCTTCGCCGGCACACTACATCTATGCACATATACAACCTGATAAGGGCATTAACAATAGCAAATAAATTAATAAAAATTACGCTAATTAAAGGACTCCGAATGCGCAATATTAATCACAATAAAAGAGGCGGGAGGGGTAATAAAAAGATAAATAATAAACAAATGACAATAATAAGAATGATCATGAATAAAAAGAAGAAAAATCACCCCGGACAAAGGCACGAACAAACAGTAAAAATCGAATCAGAAATCCCAGAGGATATAACTAAGAAAACCCCAGATAAAAGACGCTAAGGCCTACACCTCAGCCTCCCCATCTCTCCCCGTGACCCGGGGCAAAAGGGAATAACGACGCCGCCCTTTCAGGTCGAGCCCGAGTCTCGGGAATTACCCCGATATGGCCAGGCTCTGATCTAACCTCGGGCCGACATCCTAATCGGACCGGATTTGTTTTCTCGTTCCGGACACCTTCCGAGTCCTCATTAAAATCGCCGCATGCTCGGCAGACATTTGAAGGGATCTACCTCGGTCTTCTCATTGTGACGCGGCCACGGACCTGTGTTCGAATACGAAAAGGTCTACGAGTGGCCGACACGGCCGACAGTTTATGGCCTTAATACAACTTTCAGTGTGATCTATTCCTATCTCTCTCGCATAATTAGTATTACTCTTTTCGGCCGCGGGGCCTCTAATTTCGGCAATCAATCAAGGGTATTCCCTCGTACGGGGGATGTAAATGACGTCGTGACCTTCATGGTGCGACGGGATTCGGTCCCGACACGAACCACACAATCGTCTGACGAAGTCAGATCGAGCGCACCTTGGGCTCTTCGGAGCCCGAATAAATTGTCACTTTGTGACTGGCACGCCCACGCACCCAATAAACGAATAAACAAACGAGAGAATAACCAAGTGGAAAAAGTGTGTCCACATTGACGCAGTGGAATAGCTGGGTTGACGCCATGCTGCTTTGTCTACTTTTTGTGTGAAAGTCTATACAGTGTCTCTTCTTTTACCTACGTTACTTGAAACGAAGTCCATACATTCATTTGCATTGAATGAAGTCTGTACATTGGTTTTTGTTATGCTCAGAACGCTTCAAGTCTATACACTGCTATGGCTTGTTCCTAAACGATCTTCAAGTTAAAGTCTGTACACTCCCTCAGTGTACACACTTATTCTTTTGTTGCTCTAAAGTCTATACATTGTCCAGTGTATTGCTGCATGCCATTAAGTCTGTATAGAGTCTTTGCATCGTGTGCCTCTCACAAAGTCTCTACATTGCATTTGGGAATCAAACTATGTACATTGGCAGCAGAACTACATCAAGTCTATACACTGCCTTTGTTTCAAAGTCGATACATTGTCTTTGTTTCAAAGTCTGTACATTGCTGCTTTGGCCAACTCTGTACATCCGTTTGCATGACTCCTGTTTCAGAGTCTACACATTCATTGTTAAGGCAAGTCTATACATTGGCTCATGGTCTTCAAGTCGATACAGAGTCTTCATCTTCTGAAGTCTGTACAGCCAGTCACTTGACAAAGTCTGTACAGTGTCTCATATTGGCAAAGTCTGTACATCGACTGTTCTGTGGATGCTTTGTCCTTTGAAGTCTATACACTCGATTGTTAGGCCTTCAACTCTATACATTCGAGTGTTAACCTTTAAGTCCATACACTGCTTTTGTGCATCGTTCAGAAAGCAAGTCTATACATCTATTAGCTGCACATAAACTAAGTCCATACATTGTTGCATGAAGAGTCTATACAGTGTGCATGGTTTAACAAGTCTGCACAGTCATTGTCTGATGGCATCACGAAGTCTATACACTCGTTCCTTCACGCCATCAAGTGTGTACACTGCCTTTCCAAGCACTCTTTCATCAAGTCTATACAGACTTAGCGAAAGCTCAGCAAGTCTGTACACTGGTTTGTCTAGCACGTTAACATGAAGTCTGTACACTAGTTTGTCTGGCACGATTAACAGGAGGTCTGTACACTGGTTTCTCTGGCACGTTAACACTAAGTCTATACACTCAGGTTGCTGAAGGGTTTCAAGTATGTACACTGCATGCTCACTCAACTAAGTCTATACACTCGTTCGCTAACATGAAGTCTATGCATTCGTTTGATAAGCTTCAACTCTATACACTCGATATCAAGCTTCAAGTCTATACACTCTTACTTCACACGAAGTCTGTACACTCAGTTAAACTTTCAAGTCTATACATCATCTGATACTATCTTCGACTGATTAACTGACAGGTTATTCAACTGATTATCTGATAAGTTTAATGGATGAGGCTATCAAGACTTGCACGTGATCCTAGAGGCTGAAATGCTGACACGTGGACCACTGAAGCTTGGGCGGGAATCGAAAAGAGCATAAGCCCTAGCTGCCTGCTGCTGGTATATATATGGAGTCTCCTCCATCGGCTGAGAGTGATTAAAATGAAGAAAGCCATCGAGAAAAGCTGAAGAGCAGAGAGTGCCTCCACGATACAGAGAATAGAGAAGAAGAAGAAAAGAAGTGAGAATTGTCTGACAGGTTTAATGGATGAGGCCATCAAGACTTGCACGTGATCCTAGAGGCTGAAATGCTGACACATGGACCACTGAAGCTTGGGCGGGAATCGAAAAGAGCATAAGCCCTAGCTGCCTGCTGCTGGTATATATATGGAGTCTCCTCCATCGGCTGAGAGTGATTGAAATGAAGAAAGCCATCGAGAAAAGCTGAAGAGCAGAGAGTGCCTCCACGATACAGAGAATAGAGAAGAAGAAGAAAAGAAGTGAGAAGAAGGAGAAGGCAGAAGCAGTGAGAAGAAGAAGAAGAAAGAAAGAAGAAGAAGAAGAAAAGAGAGTTCGTGCTGGGAGAAAGAGAGAAGCAGAAGAAGAAGCTCCTGCTGGACCGTGGATCAAATCCAGGCCAGCCAGCTCCTGCGAGAGCCACATTTGATTTTATCTTTTCAGCTTTCTATTACTGTATTTTTATTTTTCCATTGAACTATTCACTTGTTGTTCTTCCGATCCTCTAGTGTGAGGTCGGGTTCCCTCCGGTGTGGAGGAAGAGAGACTTGCGTCTCTGGTTGCCTTGGACTGGGTGTCATTGGTTGTTTCCCTCCAGTTGGGAGGAAGAGAGGTCCGAGACCTCTAGTCTGCATGTGACTTGGTGTCACTTGTGTTTCCCTCTGGGTTTCAGAGGAAGAGAGACTTGGGTCTCGAGGTTCCCCTCCGGTTTGGAGGAAGGGAGGCTTGGTCCTCCAGTTCTGGGCTTGTGGGTAGCAAGTCCAGGGGTTCCCTCCGTGTCTGGAGGAAGAGAGACCGTGTGTCTCTGGTTTCCAAGTGGCTGGGAGTCACTTGGGGTGTCCCTCCGGTTGGGAGGAAGAGGGGAGGTTGTTCCCCTGGTCAAGCTGTTTGGCAACATTTGTTACAGACTGAGTCTGATGTGCTAGTGTTACTAGTGGAAGCCTCACTCCGGTTGGGAGTGAGGGGTGCACGTAGGTCTTTGGACCGAACCACCTAAAAATCCTTGTGCAGTGGTTTGTTTGATTGCCTGCTTCCGCTAGATGCATGCTAGGACCGTGATTTAATTGATTATCTATATCCTAGAGTTTAATTGAGTTTGCATATCTTATGGTTGATCAATTGTCCACTGATCTTATTGTTATCATCTCATGCGAATTTTAAATTAAGTAGAATTCTTTGAAAGATCCATTCACCCCCCCTCTGGATCTGTGTTTATCAATAGCACCTAGCTGACAATTGGTATCAGAGCGGTTACTGCTTCAAGATCCAACGATCTGCAGTGATCCCCGTGCTTCTCGGGGCTTATTCCGGTTTGCTGCTCCTTGATTTTTGTCTAATTGATCATAGCCTACAAATGGCTCTTCCACTGGTTTTCAATGGGTCTAACTTTGATTCATGGTTCAGTAGTTTGCATAACTACGTCAATCTAGATAATCCTGATTTGTGGAAGTTAATTACTCATGGTCCTCATAGGTTACCACGAAAAGAGTCCAAATGGACTGATCGTCATAGATCAATGCATAAAGAAAATTAGAAAGCTATAAATCTGATAAAAGCATCCATTAACAAGGCCTTACACTTTTGCCTTCATGATTGCAGGTCTGCTAGGGATATTCTGGACAAGATGAAACTAACTTGCAGAACAGGGAAGGAAAACTGCATGATGGCTGATGGGAGCGACCATAGCAGCAGCCACAGTGATAAAGAAGAGAACGAAGTTTAAGTAAAACCCTTTGCAGACTATACCTTAGATGATTGGGTAGATGCTTATTCCAAGCTGTTAAGATCTAGCAATAAATTGAGCAAGAAAAATAGATCTATGAAAAAACGGTTAGATAGGTTTGAGAATTCTAAACTTACTGGTGAGGACAGTGATACTTTGAAAACTGAAAATCAGATATTTAGAAGACAGCTGACTGATCTTGATTCTATTACTTCAGATCTGGAATATCTGAAATCTGAAAATGCTAGACTCAAAAAATAAACTGAGGAATCTGGATCTAAATCAGTGAGCCTTGAAAATGAAAATAGATTGATTTCTGGAACTTTGGAGACTGTCAGAATAGAAAACTCAGAACTTCAGAAAAGGCTTGAAAATCTTCAATCTGAAGATGAACAAGAAGTGTTTAGTGAATGTCAGACCTCCTTAAGTGTTTTGAAATTTGTGTTGTGTCCCTATGATTTTGATGATGTCTCACACTATAAGTCATTTCTTTATCTCAAGATAATCTCACGTTTCATCATGTAAGTGAATGGATTAAACAGTAAGGGAATGTCCTGTTCAATTGAACAATTTGACCAAATGAATTTTAGTGTTGCCTGAGTTTTAATGTCTTGATGGTTTCAACACTTTGAACTTTTGAACAAAAATGTTTCTCTGTGTTAATGTAAATCCTCGAGCCACTTCAGGAAATTTTGGGAGTTGTTTTTGTGTCACTTGAGCCACACTTCGTGTTGTTTCCCCTCTCTAACACGAAATGATTTCGTGTCGTCTGAGCGTACAACACTCTGTGTTGATTTCCATGCTTGACAGGAAAACTCGTATGAGGTAATACTTCGTGTTGTTTTATCCTTGTGTTCTCTATCTTCGTGTCGTGTTTTCTAGACCTCGTGTCTTTGTCGCTTTGTGACCTCATCTCGTGTCATTTTTTCTCTCTGCTTGTTTAACTTCGTGTCACCTACTGTTGCTCCTCGAGTCGTTTTGTTTTAGTGTCACTGCTTCATCACGTGTCGCGATAGCCGTGTCACTCTTCTGACTTCGTGCTATTTTCTGTACCACCCCGTGTTACCCTTATGTCTTCGAGTCCTCTGTATTCGTGTCATTTATAGTTATTTGTCTTCGTGTCGTGGTCAGCCCGTGTCGCCTCGTCTTCGATTCATTCATTCGAGCTATTTTGTGCTCGAGTTGTTTTTCTTATGTTTTCAAGTGTTGTTTCACTTTGTGGCATCTTTTGTTGCCATTTGTTAGTTCGTGTTGTCTTTCTGACCTAGTGTACTTTTTGCCTTGTGACCACACCTAGTGTTGGTTTCTGTTTTTCGTCTTCGAGTTGGTTTCAGTCCGTGTTGTCCTCGTCTTCATATCGTTAGTTGTTTCTTCGCGTACTGAACACTGCAGCACCTCGTGCTGTTGAATGTACCACCTCGTGTCACCCTTATGTCTTCGTGTTGCCTTACCTAGACCTCGTCTCCTTCTTGTTTTATAACCTCACTCTGTGTCGTTCTCCTCGTTGTGTCTGTTCTGTTACAGTGTATCTCGTGTCGTTCTTTTCCTATCTCGTGTACTGGTCACGTCGTGCTGTTATCATATACCTCATGCAGCTTTAGTTTTAGCGGCCATACTGCGTGTTAATGGTTTTTGTCTTCTTACAGGTACGAGGAAGAATATTCCCAAATAAATGGGGTGCACGTGATCCAAGACAAGAGGAACCAATCCAATGAGGTCACGTGGCAGGAAGGTTCTGGATCGAGCGTGGGAGGCACACGCGTTTTGTGCCCTATCCACCTGCTGCCGCTATAAATAGAAACCTTCGTCCACCGATGAAGGTGATCAGAGCCAAGAAAGAAAAGGCAGTATTGCAGAGAGCTCGATCCAGCAGTAAAGAGAAAGAAAAAGAGAGATAGCAGTGGAGAGAAAGAAAAAGAGAGATAGCAGTGAAGAGAGAAAGAGAGTTTGCAGTATCGGGTTTCTGAAATTGCTTCCCAGGAAGCTACATTTGTATTAACTCTCAGTATCGAATGTTTTCTCGATCAGTCTTTAGTTTCTTTTCTGATTTTCTTTATGTGTTCTTCGTCTATTTCTGATCTGTTCCCCTCCGGTGTGTGGAGGAAGGGAGTCTAACTCCGGTTTCCCTCTGGGTTGCAGAGGAAGAGAGATCGCTGATCTCTGGTGTTGCTAGTGACGGATTGTCATTAGCAGGTTCCCTCCGGTGTGTGGAGGAAGGGAGAGGCACTCTCCGGTTCTGTTCATGCTAGGTGCTAGAACATGTTACAAGCTCTGTGGGTAGCAGAGCTTGGTTGAGGGATTTGTCTCCATTGGGTTTTCAAGCTGTTTGGCAGCAAGTTGTTCGCAGACTGAGTCTGCTGTGCTCTAGCAGTGGCTAGTGGAATCCTCACTCTAGTTGGAGTGAGGGGTGGATGTAGATTGCGGACTGCAGTCAAACCACCTAAAAATCGGTTGTCTTCTCTGTGGTTTGCGATCTTTATCAGCGCTCTCTATCTGCTTGTCTCTTCGACTAGTTGTGTGTTCAGCTCTTAATCATCATTTTCTTATTCGATCTTGATTGGTACCTGCATTTGCAATTCTTTGTGTGCTAGTTTAGAAGGGGCATAAGCGGTAGATTTATTTTCTCGCCTAAGCTTTGCAAATTGGGAGTGATCTATTCATCCCCCCCTTCTATATCACTCTCGCTGCGCTAACACTTGGTATCAGAGCAGGTTTACGCCATGTGGACGAACGGTCAAGGAAATGGTGGTGGTCCTAGAACCTTCATGGCCGCAGGTCAATCCATTAGTCGCCCCCCTTATTTTGATGGTAGTAACTATCTGTTTTGGAAGAACATGATGGAAGTGTTCATCAGAGCTCAGAGTCATAAATTGTGGAGAGTAATCACGGTGGGGCCATATGAGCTGCCACCAAACGAGGATGCTTGGACAGATGATCATGTGAAGCTCTCGTCACTCAACTGGACGGCGCTGAACATAATCCAGTGTGCTGTTCATCCAGAGGAATATACTCGTATATCTGCATACATAACTGCCAAGTGAATGTGGGATGAGCTACAATTGATCTATGAAGGTACAGCTCAAGTGAAAGCTTCAAAGGTAAATCTCTACACCTCCAAGTATGAAATGTTTAAGATGAATGCAGATGAGAATATAATCGAAATGTATGCCAGGTTATCCTTGATCACTAACACTCTTAAAGGGCTAGGGAAGGATCTTGCTGAGGCAGATATAGTCAGAAAAATCCTTAGATCTTTATCCCCGGCGTGGCACACTAAGGCCATTGTGATTGAGGAGTCAAAGGATTTGACTGTCTTAACTGTAAATGAACTCATAGGATCCCTGATGACCTATGAGATGAATTTCCAAGGAGGTGGAGAAGGAAGTGAGAGGAAGGGTAAAAATGTTGCTCTAAGAGCTTCCCGCAACAAGGGTAGTAAAAGTGGGAGCAGCAGCAGTAGCCCCGAGTCTGAGTCCGAGCTTGAAGGTTTTTCAGATCTCGACCAGGGGGAGCAGGCTATGCTCACTCGTCAGTTCAGAAAGTTTCTGAGGACAAAGGGAAAGACCTTTAGGAAGAGGAACCCACATCCTTTTAACAAGAATGCTGAGTCTACAAATTACAGGGATAGAAATCCTAAGAAACTGACTTGCTTCAAATGTAACAAACAGGGACACATGAAAGGCGAATGCCCAGAACTCCAGAAGAAAGGTCCCTATCTTCAGAAGAAGTTCACAAAGGTGCAGAAGAAGAAAAAGCCACAGGCGATGGTCTGCACATGGAGCGAGGAAGAAGAAGACCCTGAAGATGCTTCTTCAGAAGAATATGAAGAAGGAATTTGCCTTATGGCAAACAGTGAAGAGGAGGTAATAAATGTCTTTGAAAATTTCTCAATTGATGACTGGGAGGATGCTTATGGTGATTTGCTAGATAAATTTAATTCACTTAGCAAAGAGCACAGAGTTCTGAAAATAAAATTTAACACAAATGTTGAAGAACAAACTCTGGTCTGTGAGGAAAATGCAAAGCTAAAAGAACAACTAGAAGAAATGACCTCACAAAGGAAAGATAATGATAAGCTTAGGGGAGAAATCCAAGAAAGTAAAAAATAGCTCAATGAATTCAAAACTAAAATTGAAGAAAGCATGAGTGAAATCAGAATGAATTCAGAGAAATATGAAGCTGTGAAGAAAGTGAATGCTGAACTCCTAAAGAACTCTGAGTTTCTTCAAAAGGAGCTGGAAGACAAACAGAAAGTCTTAGAAAAGTTTGTCCAAGGAAAGATTAGCCTAGATGCTATACTAGGAACTAGGGTCAATTTCAATAAGGAAGGTCTAGGGTATGACCCAACCAACAAGAGACCCTTGCAATTCAAGACCATCACCTTCTGTCCAGAGAAGGGAAAAGAAAAGCTGGACACACCATCCAGCTCAAACAGCTCTAAGAAAACTCAAAGTCCTAAAGAGAACACAACAACCAGTACTGGACAACCATTCAAGATTGGAATGAACTTTATGAAGAATAACATTAAGTCCATTCACCAGAACACAAATGGTAGCTGGACCAAGAAAACAAATCAGAATAAGAGCTGGAATTATAACAATCAGATGGGTCCAAACAAGACCTACTAGAGGAACAACTTTCATGGTCAAAGATATACCAATCAATAAGCCTACAGGAAATTTCCTAGGAATAGGAAGGCCAATGAAAGGAATAGAACTCATTTCCCCAGTTCAGCTGGATTGAACTTTAATAAACCAGAAAGGAGGGTGCCAGAGAAAACCATGCTGAAACAAATCTGGGTACCCAAACACTTGATCAGAGATTTAAACAATGTACTTGGACCCAACTCATCTTGGGTTCCAAATCACTCTGCTTGATATACTTGTGTAGGTCGGCCTGGCAGCTGAAGACAACAAGTGGTACCTCGACAGTGGCTGCTCCAGGCATATGACAGGAGACCGATCCAAGTTCAGCAAGATAGAGATGAAGGCAGGAGGTCTGGTCAAGTTTGGAGGAAAGAACAAAGGTAAAATAATTGGAGTTGGCACAGTAGGTAAGTCTTCCACAAACTCCATTGAAAAAGTCATACTTGTGGAAGGGCTACAACATAATCTGATCAGCATCAGTCAGTTATGTGACAAGGGTCACAAGGTTGTTTTTGATGATACTTCATGCAAAATCTTTGAAATAAATTCTGATGAGGTTAAATTTATAGCCAACCGGATTAATAATGTCTACATTGTAGACTTAAATGAGAAATCTGAATCTACTATTTGTTTATCTGCTAACTCTGAAATTGATGCTTTTGAATGGCATAGACGTCTAGGTCATGCTAGCTTTTCTACTTTAAATAAACTGGTCAAACTTGATTTAGTTAAAGGCATGCCTAGAATTAAATTCAATTCCATTTCAAAATCATGTGATGCCTGTGCTTTAGGCAAACAGACCAGAAACTCTTTCAAATTAAGATCTGAGCCATTGTCTTCTAGACCAGTGGAACTTCTTCATATGGATCTCTTCGGTCCAACCAGAACTCAGAGTCTTAATGGTAACAGGTTTGGCTATGTCATCATAGATGACTTCTCCAGATATTCATGGATATTTTTCTTAGCAAATAAGAGTGATGCATTTCAAAAGTTTAATTTATTTTTCAATAAGGTTAAACAAGAAGGAAAGTTTAAGGTTAGTTCTATTCAATCTGATCATGGAGGTGAGTTTGAAAATTCCATGTTTACTGAACTTTGTGACAAAGAAGGACTAACGCACAGGTTTTCCTCTCCCAGGACACCTGAACAGAATGGGATCGTGGAGAGAAGAAATAGAACAGTGGTGGAGATGGTCCGAACCATGTTGATTGAAAGTAAGTTACCTAGAAGGTTTTGGGCAGAAGCGGCCAATACAGCAACCTACATAATCAACAGGGCCATGGTAAGACCCACACACAAGAAAACACCCTATGAGCTTCTAAAAAGTAAGAAACCAAACTTGTTTCATTTCAGAATTTTTGGAGCAAAATGTTTTATTCATAACAATGATAAGAAAGATTTAGACAAGTTTGAAGCCACGAGTTCACCTGGAATATTCTTGGGTTACTCAGAAGTGTCAAGGGCATATAGGGTATTTAATGTATCAGATCAGAAAGTGGAAGAATCTCCACACATTCTTTTTAGTGAAAAGAAAGATGTTTCTAATGTTGAAAATCTTGACAGGGACTCCAATCATGGTGGAGATTTTCTGGAAAACCAATGAGAAGAAGAGAAGACTCAGCAGAATGGAGAAATAAATTCCCAAAATCAGGAAGGTCAAAGAGAAACAGGTGAGTCTTCAACAAATATTAGATTCCTTAAAGACCATCCATTAGATAATGTCATAGGCAATCCTGAAGAACCTCTAAAGACTAGATCTCATTTTAGAAATGTGAATAATGACGACCTAATTGCTTTAGTCTCACAAATTGAACCCAAAACAGTAGAAGAGGCCTTAGCTGATCAAGGTTGGGTAAATGCTATGAGTGAGGAATTAGGTCAGTTTGAAAGGAATAATGTCTGAGAGCTTGTCCCAAGACCAGATGGTATTAATGTCATAGGAACCAAGTGGGTGTTCAAAAATAAGATGAATGAAGATGGAATCATCTCGAAGAACAAGGCCAGACTAGTAGCCAAAGGCTACTGTCAGGAATTCGGTGTAGACTTTGATGAATCTTATGCACCAGTTGCTAGGATGGAAGCCATAAGATTGTTGCTTGCCTTTGCATGCTCAAAGAACATTAAACTCCAACAAATGGATGTTAAAAGTACTTTTTTAAATGGAGTTATTAAAGAAGAAGTCTTTGTTGAACAACCTCCTGGATTTCAATTTTCTCCTCAACCTAACCAAGTTTTCAGGTTAAACAAAGCCTTGTATGGTCTAAAGCAGGCTCCAAGAGCTTGGTATGAAAGATTATCTGAATTTCTGATCAGCAAGAGCTACAAAAGAGGTAAAGTTGATCAGACTTTATTCACCAAGGGCATGAGTAAAGATCTCATCATAGTTCCGGTATATGTAGATGACATTGTATTTGGATCAACTAGGCATGAACTATGTGATGAATTTTCTACCATGATGTCTGTTGAATTTGAGATGAGCTTGGTTGGTGAACTAAAATATTTTCTTGGATTGCAGGTACAACAGCTAGAAGATGGGTGCTTCATCAACCAAACCAAATACACAATAGAATTGTTCAAAAGGTTTGGCATGGAAAACTTAAAGCACATTACTACACCCATGGGAACCAATACATCATTGGATGCAGATGAGACAGGTAAAGAAGTAAATGCCAAACTTTATAGAGGTATGATTGGATCACTTCTTTAC
Organism: Amorphophallus konjac; assembly: GCA_022559845.1. NCBI lineage: Eukaryota > Viridiplantae > Streptophyta > Magnoliopsida > Alismatales > Araceae > Amorphophallus > Amorphophallus konjac. The sequence goes on from CM040124.1 coordinate 241,931,490, forward strand.
TTAATAGTCTCTAGACCTGATATACAATTCAGTGTAGGAATGTGTGCAAGATATCAGTCTAGACCCACTGAACTACACTTAGCTGCAGTTAAAAGAATCTTCAGATATTTGTCAGCTAGTCACTCTCTTGGTTTATGGTTTCCTGCTTCTCGCACATTGAATCTAGTAGCATACACAGATGCTGACTATGCAGGCTGTAAACTAGACAGGAAAAGCACAAGTGGCCATTGTGAATTCTTGGGTGGGTGTTTAGTATCTTGGGGCTCCAAGAAACAACATTCTGTGGCCCTCTCCACTGCAGAAGCTGAATATGTCGCTGCAGGGAGTTGTGGAACACAAGTAATATGGATTAAACACTAACTTCAAGACTACCAAGTAGACCTGGGGTGCACACCTATTTACTGTGATAATACAAGTGCCATCAATCTTGCTAAAAATCCTATTTTGCATTCTCGAACAAAACATATAGAGATAAGACATCATTTTATAAGAGATGAGGTGTCTAAGAATAATTTTGAACTGATTCATGTAGGAACAGATAATCAGATTGCTGATATTTTCACAAAACCTCTAGATAATGAAAAGTTCACTACATTAAGAAGAGAGTTAGGCTTATACAAAGTGTCTTAATTATGAAGCCTGTTCCTGTTGTGAGGGGGAGGTTTGTCTATCTGTTGGTTAGCCTTCTTGCTTGCTGGTTTAAGGGGGAGTTCAGAATGCTCACTGGTTAGCTTTCAGGAATGCTCTAAATTGAGGGAAGCCTTGAGATTTTGCTGAAATGTTTTATTGAGGTATGCTATGTCTTAGGGGGAGCTGAGTTGTAATGTGAGAAGAGAAGTTCTTTGACAAATTCAAAAGGAGTGTCCAGATGTGTATCTCTGCTGGTTTTTCATGACTAATCTAGTATAGTTCTCTCAGACAGTAGAGTGTCACTTATCTCTTAAGTCAATAAGTCAGTGTCTCTAAAATCCAATTAGAATCTTTCCTTTGGCACTCACTCAGAGATCTGGACTAATTGCATAAAGTATATCTTCCTACATTGTCATTGATTATGGTTCAGGCCAAAAACTTGTATGTCTTGATATCTGACCCACTCAACTTGAAATCTAGACTTCAAGACTCAATTCAAGAAAAGTACTTTTTGGTATTGTCTTCAATCATTTTATCTCTTTAACTCAAGGGCTTAACTGAACAAACATGTTCTGTTTTGATCACTGAGAAACTGGGAGCTTCATCAATGAAATGAATATTTCTCCCAAGTCATGAGGTGTCAAATGCTTAAAATCAATGAAAAGTCATGACAGAGCAATGGTGGCTTGCTGGTGAGTAACTGGGGACTCTGGCCTCTGATCAAGGTGTTTCCTCATGTCAAAAGCCACAGTTACTAACTCTGTTCCTTAATAAAAAAAAAAGGGAAGGAAGTAATGAGGTACTCACTCTGAGTAACTAGGGATTCAGGCCTTTACTCAAGGTGTCTCCCTAATGTCAAAGGAAGTGAACTACCAACTTACTCATTGATCTTCTTGAAAATCATCTTCAACAAAAAATTCCTTGTTGTTATGCAACTAATGGATTGCTTGTCCTCAATACCTTGAGATCACCTCTCTGATTTAGTCTCTTGCTGTCTTGTGGAATAGTTGAATAATCAGCTATATTTGGCCATACTTGTCAACTCCTGCTCTAAATCATACACTATGTATGCTGATATACTTTTCATAATCTTATTTCTCCATTGTGTACTAAAGCTTAAAGAATCTTCTATTGATCTTAGAACCTCACTTATTTTCTTAAGACCTACTCGTGACTTTCTACACTAAGAACGTTACTGCACTTCTTCTTCATGTCTCCAGCATTGTTATGTCTTCTGCATTTCTTTTTGCTGATGTCAAAGGGGGAGAGAGGTTCTGCTATAACAGTGAATTAATCAGTTGGTTCAGTTGGTTGTGGCTAGTTGCCTTGTGGCTAGTTGCCTTGGGGAAGTTCCTGTTTAAGAGTTGTGGAGGAAATGAGAGTGAGTTATAGGGTATGTTTAATTCATTTGCATGAGCATGCCTTGAATTTAATCTGTTGTTGCAGCTGGTATTGATTTCATGTTAAATCTTGATAAACCTTGATATTGCCTGATTCATAGTGTTGCCATCATCAAAAAGGGGGAGATTGTTGTGTCCCTATGATTTTGATGATGTCTCACACTATAAGTCATTTCTTTATCTCAAGATAATCTCATGTTTCATCATGTAAGTGAATGGATTAAACAGTAAGGGAATGTCCTGTTCAATTAAACAATTTGACCAAATGAATTTTAGTGTTGCCTGAGTTTTAATGTCTTGATGGTTTCAACACTATGAACTTTTGAACAAAAATGTTTCTCTGTGTTAATGTAAATCCTCGAGCCACTTCAGGAAATTTTGGGAGTTGTTTTCGTGTCACTTGAGCCACACTTCGTGTTGTTTCCCCTCTTTTACACGAAATGATTTCGTGTCGTCTGAGCGTACAACACTCCGTGTTGATTTCCATGCTTGACAGGAAAACTCGTATGCGGTAATACTTCGTGTTGTTTTATCCTTGTGTTCTCTGTCTTCGTGTCGTGTTTTCTAGACCTCGTGTCTTTGTCGCTTTGTGACCTCATCTCGTGTCATTTTTTCTCTCTACTTGTTTAACTTCGTGTCACCTACTGTTGCTCCTCGAGTCATTTTGTTTTAGTGTCACTGCTTCATCACGTGTCGCGATAGCCGTGTCACTCTTCTGACTTCGTGCTATTTTCTGTACCACCCCGTGTTACCCTTATGTCTTCGAGTCCTCTGTATTCGTGTCATTTATAGTTATTTGTCTTCGTGTTGTGGTCAGCCCGTGTCGCCTCGTCTTCGAGTCGTTCATTCGAGCTATTTTGTGCTCGAGTTGTTTTTCTTATGTTTTCAAGTGTTGTTTCACTTCGTGTCGTCTTTTGTTGCCATTTGTTAGTTCGTGTTGTCTTTCTGACCCATTGTACTTTTTGCCTTGTGACCACACCTAGTGTTGGTTTCTATTTTTCATCTTCGAGTTGGTTTCAGTCTGTGTTGTCCTCGTCTTCATATCGTTAGTTGTTTCTTCGCGTACTGAACATTGCAGCACCTCGTGCTGTTGAATGTACCACCTCGTGTCACCCTTATGTCTTCGTGTTGCCTTTCCTAGACCTCGTGTCCTTCTTGTTTTATAACCTCACTCCGTGTCGTTCTCCTCGTTGTGTCTGTTCTGTTACAGTGTATCTCGTGTCGTTCTTTTCCTATCTCGTGTACTGGTCACGTCGTGCTGTTATCATATACCTCATGCAGCTTTAGTTTTAGTGGCCATACTGCGTGTTAATGGTTTTTGTCTTCTTACAGGTACGAGGAAGAATATTCCCAAATAAATGGGGTGCACGTGATCCAAGACAAGAGGAACCAATCCAATGAGGTCACGTGGCAGGAAGGTTCTGGATCGAGCGTGGGAGGCACACGCGTTTTGTGCCCTATCCACCTGCTGCCGCTATAAATAGAAACCTTCGTCCACCGATGAAGGTGATCAGAGCCAAGAAAGAAAAGGCAGTATTGCAGAGAGCTCGATCCAGCAGTAAAGAGAAAGAAAAAGAGAGATAGCAGTGGAGAGAAAGAAAAAGAGAGATAGCAGTGAAGAGAGAAAGAGAGTTTGCAGTATCGGGTTTCTGAAATTGCTTCCCAGGAAGCTACATTTGTATTAACTCTCAGTATCGAATGTTTTCTCGATCAGTCTTTAGTTTCTTTTCTGATTTTCTTTATGTGTTCTTCGTCTATTTCTGATATGTTCCCCTCCGGTGTGTGGAGGAAGGGAGTCTAACTCCGGTTTCCCTCTGGGTTGCAGAGGAAGAGAGATCGCTGATCTCTGGTGTTGCTAGTGACGGATTGTCATTAGCAGGTTCCCTTCGGTGTGTGGAGGAAGGGAGAGGCACTCTCCGATTCTGTTCGTGCTGGGTGCTAGACCAGGTTACAAGCTCTGTGGGTAGCAGAGCTTGGTTGAGGGATTTGTCTCCCTTGGGTTTTCAAGCTGTTTGGCAGCAAGTTGTTCGCAGACTGAGTCTGCTGTGCTCTAGTAGTGGCTAGTGGAATCCTCACTCTAGTTGGAGTGAGGGGTGGATGTAGATTGCGGACTACAGTCGAACCACCTAAAAACCGATTGTCTTCTCTATGGTTTGCGATCTTTATCAGCGCTCTCTATCTGCTTGTCTCTTCGACTAGTTGTGTGTTCAGCTCTTAATCATCATTTTCTTATTCGATCTTGATTGGTACCTGCATTTGCAATTCTTTGTGTGCTAGTTTAGAAGGGGCATAAGCGGTAGATTTATTTTCTCGCCTAAGCTTTGCAAATTGGGAGTGATCTATTCATCCCCCCCTTCTATATCACTCTCGTTGCGCTAACAATTTGATGATGAAATCCTGGAACAAAATGGTAAAATGAGATAGGAGATCTGCAAGCTAAAACAGTTAAATATAGCTATGTCTGAGAGACTTATCCCTCTTGAAAAAGGGAAGAGTGTTAGCCTGGATAGCTCTGATGAGCTAATGAAAGCTGAACAGGAAATTGAAAGTCTTAGGACTGTTAATCAAATGTTGAAAGAAGATGCTGTTTGCTATAAAAAGAAAGCTGATGAATATGAAATCCATGTATCAAAGCTTGGATCAGAAATACAGAATTGAGGAAATCTCTTGAGAAATTTGTCAGTGGAAAAGAAAATCTTGATAAAATTTTTGGATCTAAAGTGAATCTGCGAAGAGAGGGTTTGGGATACAAACCAATAAATAAAAAGAGCTTTGAAAGTAAGCTTCAAACTTCATTCGTGAGTAGCTCTAAGTCTGGAAGCACATCGAATGTGCCTATTTTTGAATTTAGTGCTAAGAAGAATCAAAATTCCACTGACAGCCCTAAGTCTGAGAAACAAGTTCAAAAATAGAAAAAGACTGTTCATGTTCAGAACAAAGATTCAAGGAACTCTCATGATAAAACTGAGAATGCTGTGCCTAAATTGAATAAATACATTCATGCAAATAAAAAGAAAATTTCATGCCATTACTGTCATAGGTTTGGTCACTTGATGCATGAATGTAAATTGATGGAACAGGATGATAGAATGCATGCTAGGAAGTACAATAACAAAAACAGTCCTGTTGAATAGAAAAGAAAAAGTTATTGTTATCATTATGGAAAAACAGGTCATGTTAGTGAACAATGTTGGTTTGCCAAAGGTAAAGGCAAATATTTTTCAAATTCTAATCATGTCAATTTGTATGAAAATCAGCATGTCTTTAAAAGGAACAAAAATGGGTCCAGGGGCCAACACATGGTGTGTTCCACCTGCAGCAAGTCAGGCCATAGGGCGGTTGACTGCTGGCTTAATGTTGGTAGAAGAAATTCCATCTTCTGCTATCACTGTGAGAAACCTGGCCATACAGTCAAAGACTGCTGGCATTCTCAGAGAAAGAAGGTCAACTCTAAATTTGTTAAACAAAGTGTGTTTGGTAGGAACAAATCTGTTCAAACAAGAAAATCCCTCACATGCTTTGAGTGTGGAAAGCAAGGTCACAAGGTGACTGATTACTAGTTTTCTGACCATCTGAAACAAAGTGGTGGTAAAAACAAAAATATTCATGCTCATGAATTTAGCACACCTGCTTACATGCATAGTAAGAAATTCAGACCGAGTGGTTCATGTGATTATTGTGGTCGGTCTGGACATTCCATGCCTAGTTGCTATATGAAAAAACATGATGATATGATGGCTCAGAAGCTTTGGAAAACATCCCATCAAAATACCACTAACCTTGCAGGACCCAAGGAAACTTGGGTACCAAAATGTGCCAAGTGAGAAACTTTTTGCAGGTGTGTCTTGGGAACGAGAAATAAAAGGGGCAAATAAACCAAGACATCCTAAAAAGGTAAACCCCACTCATGCATTTCTCAGGTAAGTCTCTTGACTTTTCAATGAGTCTGCTTAGATGGCATTAGGTATATAGATAGATTGGTTAATTAGTGGTTTAAACATGCATGTTTGCATTTCCATGCAATAGTTGTTGCGTCTGGATATGCTCATTCTGTGACTGCAAACATATAGAATTCATGACTCATGAATGATTTTCAAATGTTTTGAATGCATATCGTCAGGGGGAGCTGCACTGCATATCATGCACATTTGACTAGTCTAATACCTTTTAGGGTCTTCATGCCCTTCATGAGTAGTTAATGCATCTAATTGCATCTTAGAGTGGCATCATTTAATCATGAAATTTTTCAAAAGAAAAGGGAGGGTTTCAGTTTATGCATTTAGTAAGGGGGAGAATTTCTCATTATTCATTCATGTAATTGCATGTGACCATCATACCTTTCATCAAAGCTCATGTCTGATGACTAATACTCACATTCCTGTTTGAACTCTTCAACACCTCTTGAACTCCTTCTGTCTAGCAAGCTGATCCATTCTTGGCATATGTGTGGTTCTCTTGAATTCTTTGCTGTCTACGCTGATATAGCTGATCTGTCTGTATTCCAGACTTAGCTATTGATTCTGTTCGCTTTGAAGTTCAACTGCTAGCTTGTTCCTATCACTCACATTTCTTGATAGCTTGTCAAGTCTAGTCCAAGCTAATCTGACTAAATTCTAGTCTTTAATGCTGGCTTCTGATTGCTCTCTGCTATTCTCTCAACAAAATTACTTTGTTGACTCCATTGATTTTCTGACAATGTCATTGATTCATCTGAATGAGGAAGATTTTAGTTAGTGCACCCTAGACATAAATCAGACACATTCTGAAAAGAAGAATCTTCTATTATACTGGCTTAAGAATGTTTTGATAAATCAAATTGATTTAAGTCTAATGTATTTCCAAAGTTTTGATGTAAAAGTCTTGAAAATATCTGATTCATTCTACTTAATAAATCTTAACCAGTTGTCTCATGAACTTCATGCAAAACCTTCTGAAATCTAAAATTTTAAAAGACATGGCTTTCTTTGGTTAAGATACATGTAGAAGGTATTGTTCTTAAACATTTCAAGTGTATTGAGTTTTGTTTAAAAATCTGAAAACACTTAAAATTCAAAGCAAGAGCAATGACCTTGGTCAAAAAGAAACTGGGTTCTCTATCAATGAAGTAGAGTAAGCCCATGTCATGAAGTGCCATAGTTAACTCTCTTTTCAAAATGCTTGAAAATCTGGCAGAGCAATGGCATGGTTGTGTTGAGTCACTGGGGATTCTGGCCTCTGATCAAGGTGTCTCCTCTTGTAAAAAGATACTCCATTGCTAACTCTATTTTCTTTAAGAGGCAATGTGGTTGTCACACTGAGTAACTGGGTCACTTCACCTAAGACGTGTTGTGCCTCATGTAAAAAGGTGTTGACTGAACCAAACGTGTTGTGCCTCATGAAAAATGAGTGATGCTCAATAAAAAATTTTGAAAATTTAAAGAGAAGTTCAGTCTCATTTATTTATGTTTAATCTCAATACTATCTTGTGTAACTTTCATAGGAGCCATTGAATTTAAATGAGTAAGATGGAATGAGGTTCAACATGAATAACAAATGAGTTGATGGTTAATCTTTATTAAAAGATGCTTCTGATATGAGTAATGAATTTTCCTGATAAACTTTAAATACATCACTCTTAAATCATGATGGTAAGTTTAAACTCATTCATAATCTATTATAATTGAAGAATCTGAAATTCATTTATAAAGATTTATGAATTTGATGTGCTAATGAAAATCCTGCTTTCTCATTTATTCACTGTAATTACAGACTGTGGGAATTCTTGAATACCCATGTGCTTTGCTGATAGATGCTCATCACATCTTTCACTCCATCTAATCAGGGGGAGCTTCCATGTCATGCTGAGTGTTTTTCATAAAGGGAGAGATCTAGTCAGCATTCTTGAGTGTCCCTGTGCTCTTGTTGATATTCTCCTTTCATCTTATTTGGTTTCAACCTTCAAAACGTTCTGATCATTATTCTATACAGGGGGAGAAGCTCTTGAAAGGATACATTTGGAAGATAGATGTCTCCAAAGAAAAAGCCTCCTTCGAACCATCAACAATCCAAAGGGATGTATAACATTCCTGTGCTTTACTGAATTGTTTCCCTATTTCATTTTTTTTGATGAAGGCAAAGGGGGAGAAGAATCTAATCTGAATCAGTGTAACTCATAGTGTTGCCATCATCAAAGAGGGGGAGATTGTTGTGCCCCTGTGTGGTTTTGATGATGGCTGACACACCATGAGTCACACTGAGGTGTGCTAATTAATGTAGATGACTGTTTGACTGCTTAAATATCTGATTGTTTGCTTGAATAGCTAATTCATGAATATGGCTAGATTAGGTTAACGTAGTGGCTAATTGTTCATGCAGTGCGTTGACGCAGTTGGAGATTGGGTTGATGCATTGGCTGTCTGTTCACTAGCTGCGTTGACGCTACAAGGACACTGCGTTGACACAGTAGTTACTGGTTTACTTGCTGCGTTGACGCAGTGGAACAGCTGGGTTGACGCCATGCTGCTTTGTCTACTTTTTGTGTGAAAGTCTATACAGTGTCTCTTCTTTTACCTACGTTGCTTGAAACGAAGTCCATACATTCATTTGCATTGAATGAAGTCTGTACATTGGTTTTTATTATGCTCAAAACGCTTCAAGTCTATACACTGCTATGGCTTGTTCCTGAACGATCTTCAAGTTAAAGTCTGTACACTCCCTCAGTGTACACACTTATTCTTTTGTTGCTCTAAAGTCTATACATCGTCCAGTGTATTGCTGCATGCCATTAAGTCTGTATAGAGTCTTTTCATCGTGTGCCTCTCACAAAGTCTCTACATCGCATTTGGGAATCAAAGTATGTACATTGGCAGCAGAACTGCATCAAGTCTATACACTGCCTTTGTTTCAAAGTCGATACATTGTCTTTGTTTCAAAGTCTATACATTGCTGCTTTGGCCAACTCTGTACATCCGTTTGCATGACTCCTGTTTCAGAGTCTACACATTCATTGTTAAGGCAAGTCTATACATTGGCTCATGGTCTTCAAGTCGATACAGAGTCTTCATCTTCTGAAGTCTGTACAGCCAGTCACTTGACAAAGTCTGTACAGTGTCTCATATTGGCAAAGTCTGTACATCGACTGTTCTGTGGATGCTTTGTCCTTTGAAGTCTATACACTCGATTGTTAGGCCTTCAACTCTATACATTCGAGTGTTAACCTTTAAGTCCATACACTGCTTTTGTGCATCGTTCAGAAAGCAAGTCTATACATCTGTTAGCTGCACATAAACTAAGTCCATACATTGTTGCATGAAGAGTCTATACAGTGTGCATGGTTTAACAAGTCTGCACAGTCATTGTCTGATGGCATCACGAAGTCTATACACTCGTTCCTTCACGCCATCAAGTGTGTACACTGCCTTTCCAGGCACTCTTTCATCAAGTCCATACAGACTTAGTGAAAGCTCAGCAAGTCTGTACACTGGTTTATCTGGCACGTTAACATTAAGTCTGTACACTGGTTTGTCTGGCATGATTAACAGGAAGTCTGTACACTGGTTTCTATGGCACGTTAACACTAAGTCTTTACACTCAGGTTGCTGAAGGGTTTCAAGTATGTACACTGCATGCTCACTCAACTAAGTCTATACACTCGTTCGCTAACATGAAGTCTATGCATTCGTTTGATAAGCTTCAACTCTATACACTCGATATCAAGCTTCAAGTCTATACACTCTTACTTCACACGAAGTCTGTACACTCAGTTAAACTTTCACGTCTATACATCATCTGATACTGTCTTCGACTGATTAACTGACAGGTTATTCAACTGATTATCTGACAGGTTTAATGAATGAGGCCATCAAGACTTGCACGTGATCCTAGACGTTGAAATGCTGACACGTGGACCACTGAAGCTTGGGCGGGAATCGAAAAGAGCATAAGCCCTAGCTGCCTGCTGCTGGTATATATATGGAGTCTCCTCCATTGGCTGAGAGTGATTAAAATGAAGAAAGCCATCGAGAAAAGCTAAAGAGCAGAGAGTGCCTCCACGATACAGAGAATAGAGAAGAAGAAGAAAAGAAGTGAGAATTATCTGACAGGTTTAATGGATGAGGCCATCAAGACTTGCACGTGATCCTAGAGGCTGAAATGCTGACACGTGGACCACTGAAGCTTGGGCGGGAATCGAAAAGAGCATAAGCCCTAGCTGCCTGCTGCTGGTATATATATGGAGTCTCCTCCATCGGCTGAGAGTGATTGAAATGAAGAAAGCCATCGAGAAAAGCTGAAGAGCAGAGAGTGCCTCCACGATACAGAGAATAGAGAAGAAGAAGAAAAGAAGTGAGAAGAAGGAGAAGGCAGAAGCAGTGAGAAGAAGAAGAAGAAAGAAAGAAGAAGAAGAAGAAAAGAGAGTTCGTGCTGGGAGAAAGAGAGAAGCAGAAGAAGAAGCTCCTGCTGGACCGTGGATCAAATCCAGGCCATCCAGCTCCTGCGAGAGCCACATTTGATTTTATCTTCTCAGCTTTCTGTTGCTGCATTTTTATTTTTCCTTTGAACTATCCACTTGCTGTTCTTCCGATCCTCTAGTGTGAGGTCGGGTTCCCTCCGGTGTGGAGGAAGAGAGACTTGCGTCTCTGGTTGCCTTTGACTGGGTGTCATTGGTTGTTTCCCTTCGGTTGGGAGGAAGAGAGGTCCGAGACCTCTAGTCTGCAGGTGACTTGGTGTCACTTGTGTTTCCCTCTGGGTTTCAGAGGAAGAGAGACTTGGGTCTATAGGTTCCCCTCTGGTTTGGAGGAAGGGAGGTTTGGTCCTCCAGTTCTGGGCTTGTGGGTAGCAAGTCCAGGGGTTCCCTCTGGGTCTGGAGAAAGAGAGACCGTGTGTCTCTGGTTTCCAAGTGGCTGGGAGTCACTTGGGGTGTCCCTCCGGTTGGGAGGAAGAGGGGAGGTTGTTCCCCTGGTCAAGCTATTTGGCAGCATTTGTTGCAGACTGTGTCTGCTGTGCTAGTGTTACTAGTGGAAGCCTCACTCCGGTTGTGAGTGAGGGGTGGACGTAGGTATTTGGACCGAACCACCTAAAAATCCTTGTGCAGTGGTTTGTTTGATTGCCTGCTTCCACTAGATGCATGCTAGGACCATGATTTAATCGATTATCTATATCCTAGAGTTTAATTGAGTTTGCATATCTTATGGTTGATCAATTGTCCACTGATCTTGTTGTTATCATCTCATGCGAATTTTAAATTGGGTAGAATTCTTTGAAAGATCCATTCACCCCCCCTCTGGATCTGTGTTTATCAATAGCACCTAGCTAACAGGCTCGACGCCCTAAATACTTTCCGCCCATTATTTGCCCCTCTATGATTGGTCCATGGCTGAATATTCCCTCCACGTGTCCCTCCTTTCATTTGGGTATTTAAGCCTCGAGATTCGGGTGACCTATATATTTTTGGGGGTTTTCAGGTTCTATCTGCTCTTTTGCACAGGGCAAGCGAAGCTGCGACCCTGCTACTCTCCCCATCAACTGAGGCACTGAAGATCGTTCATCTAAGGAAGAAATCGTCATCTAGTACCCTGTTGTGCTACCTGCTACGTGTTTCTTCAAGGGGACGCGGCTTCAGTTCTACATTCGACCCATCGTCTCCGACCTCAAGCAAGGTGTGATGACCCGGATACTGGATATATCCGATAGGATTACCGAATAAACCCGATACCGCTTGGAACCCGTGAAGCCTCCCAAGAGCTGTAAAGCTCTGAAGGGATAAAAGGATTGTCGCGTAGTACATTGAAGTCACAAATATAACCATAAGTAATTAAATTTCATTAATCAGGTTGCTAAAGTAGTAGAAATAAAATTACTTGTTAATTAACTGTTACAAATTAACAATTATACCAGAGTCCAGTCCAAAGGAAAGAAAAGTACAATCCAACAGATAGAAAGACGTACACTAAGGTCGGGGGAAGCCCGTCGTAGGTACCCCTGGCAACTACGACCACGCCACACTAGGAACCGCAAGGAAGAAAAGTGCCACACCAGAAAAGCAGGGGTGAGCTTCGTGTCACTGGCCAGGTAGGGGTCACGCGGATCCCCACTGAAAAATTACACAGTAACACGGAACAACAACTAAAACAACAGTAGTAAAGCAGGAAAAGTAAACTACAACTAGAAAGCTATAAAAGAAAACCGGAAACAGAAGGAGTAGAGCAGCTAAAAGAAAAGGGAAAAGAACCCGTACCTGAATGAAAACACGGCTGTCGAAAGGACTTCGGCTCCCCACACTACTCTGAGCAGCAATAGAACGGTGAACCCTGATCTCATAGAGTCAGGCGTCACCGATCTGTCGACAAACTCAGGGCCTACTAAAGCAGACAAAAGCCTCGGGTAAGGCCACGAAGAGGCTAACCCGGAAGGGTCACGACAAGCGAAAAACACAGGAGTCAGGTGTCACGTGATGGAAGCACCTCCTCACTAGAAGAACAGCCAACTGCGTCCACTAACGTCTTATGCTGTGCTTAAAGTGTCTCACCTAACGCTGCCAAGCACACGGTAGAGACTAAGACACTGTAACTAGAACAGGACACTAGCAGTCCAAGCCAGAACCGCTAGAGACACCGCCCCAATCAACCTAAACGTTTGACATTAGTCAAACAGAACATACACACAAACAGACGGACACGAGACAAGCCATCACAGCCAACAGAACACACTGCGCGGTCACCAAGGGGCCACCCCAGGGAGATGAACGGTCTACTAGAGGCCGCTCAGAGGAACAGAACGGTCTGGAATAGGCAATTCCATCAAATCGACCTATCTTAGGAGTCGGTCAAAGGACAGTCAGAATGGTCAGGGAAGGACCGCTCAGACGACAGGATGGTTAGGGGGAAATCTCCTCACGAGCCGCCATAAACTGTTGACCCAAGGTCAACCAGGCTAAGCGGTCAAGCCCTGGCACCTCAATACAATGGGAAAATCAGAACGGCTAGATACCGGCCGCTCAAGTGGACTGGACGGCTCCAAGATGGCCGCGCCATCCACTGGGCTTTCTGTCGCGCAACCGCGTAGACGCCCACCGACTCAAGACTAAATGGTCAGAAGCTAGCTGCTCCAAGTCCTACACAGTTACTGTTGAATAGTGTACGCGTCACGGCGAGCAAACCACAGGATCGTCCCGATCGTGGCCTTTCGACGTCCCGTTCGTTCCGAAACGAAGGGGATACATCCATAACGATGATATACAACATTTAGACTCTAACGGGAGTCGAATCGGCCAAGAAACGACGAGAAATGGGTGATTTCTCGAAATCGACCCAAATGGAGTCACCGGACTTCTCGGGCTCCTAACGGTCCCGAGTGACCACCAATCATTACGAAATCGGTGACTATAGAACACAGACGTTCCAGGGAGTCCATTGACACTAACTGATCTAAAATCCGTCGCCATTTTCTGGCGAACCCTACGAACTCCATAAAACCACAACGAGCCCAAACTCGCTCGTTCTCACATCGTTTGACGTGAAACTGCGCGAAAAGGTATAGGAAAGGTGGGTGATCCGTCTCACTACCTCCACTGAAGAAACCACGCGTCGAAGCGACTAATCCGCGCCGAAAATGCCAAAACACGAGCCGCGCCGATCTCGAAATCCACCGAGGGATCGCGCCTCACCATGCTTAAACCGTCGCTCTATCCCGGGTCCTGATCACTCCATCGCGTCCCTGCCTCGGCCAGCTCCGCAACGGTGTGCACCCCGCGCCGAACAGGTTAGAGAGGAGAAAGAACGGGAGAGAGAGAAAGAGATGAGAGAAATGAGGGAGGAGAGAGGGGGTTGAGGGTTAAATAGAAGAAATTAGGAAATTTTCCTAATTTCTGAAAATTTGATAATTGGTCCAAAAATGGACTAATTCAGAAAAATATGCAAAAATAGTTGAAACGATCCTCAGAAGAGTACAACGCAACTGCGACGTCCACGAGTCGATGAACTGAAGAATAAACTCACCACAGGGTTCCGTAACTTGTACGAGCGAAAAACTCACGGGGATCGTAAAACTCAACTCATGACCCATAAAAGCGATCCAAAACTCTCGAAGAAGATTTGAAAGATCCAATAAGAATCCAGGGTATTACACAAGGGAATCTAGAACTCTTAAAGAGGAGTTGACAAGGGGAGCTAAACTCATTTACATTGCTTTACATTTTGATTACTACATACAGGATGCATCACTCTTGAATATCATTTTGTATATCTGACATTTGAGATACATTGTGTGTGTGTGCTGCAGAATAGAGTGGCACATGTGTGTGTGTGTGGTTGTGCGGCCAGGTTCAACTGCGTGTGTGTTTGTGCCATCTTTGGCACGTGTGTGTGTGTGCCTCACTCTATAGTGGAGCTTAATCCTCACTCTGTGAGGAGTGGACGTAGGGGACACGATTGTGGACCTGAACCACCTAAAAAATCTTTATGTTCTCTCTATGGTTTTTCTTGATCTGTCGATCTCGTGTGGGCTCAGCTGGAATTTCGAGTGAATCCCTTTATGCTCAGAAATTGATTGCCATCATCCTTGTTGCTTCAATGAGTGTGATTTATATCCCGGCGAGTGCGAGTGTTTGTTCATCTTTATTGCTTGCATACTCTGATTTTGTTTTTGAGGGGTGTTACTCAGTTTTCTTTTATTGTCAAATTTTTATTGGTAATTAATTCACCCCTCCCCTCTTGATTACCATTCGCCTGGGTACAACAATTGGTATCAGAGCTTTGGTCTCTACTTACATTGACCTCACGGTCACATATTAAGATCCTAGCGAATGGCGAACAAGGGGATGTTGCCCGAAGGGCACTCAATTCATAGGCCCCCGTTTTTCGATGGGTCGAATTACGCTTATTGGAAGAATCAGATGTATGTATTTCTGAGGGCCCAGGAATTCAATGTTTGGCAAGTTATCAATAGAGGTCCATATGAATTACCTGAAAAAGAGGATGAATGGGGAGAAGAACATATCAAGAGGTGTATAGCTAATTTCAAAGCAATGAATATAATTCAATGCGTAATTCACCCCAATGAGTACTCACGAATTTCTATGTGTGTTTCCGCACAGGAAATATGGAACAAACTCTGGTTGATATATGAAGGAACATCGGAAGTGAAAGAGAGTAAAGCAAATTTGCTCATCTAGGACTATGAATTATTCATGATGAAGCTAGATGAAAACATTTCAGAGATGTTTGCTAGAATGTTGGAGATTACCAATGGATTGAAATCACTCGGGAAGGAATACTCCAACCAGGATCTTGTAAGGAAGGTATTAAGGTCTCTCTCACCACAGTGGCACACCAAAGCCACGGTCATTGAAGACTCAAAGGACCTTAGTACACTGATGCTTGATGAGCTCATAGGGTCATTGATGACCTACGAGTTGAATATGAAAAGGAATGAGGAAGACGTCAAGAAAAAGAAGCCGATCACAAGCATGGCCTTAAAGTCCAACCTCCAAGGTTCAGATGACAGTGAAGGTGGATATGCTTCAAATAGTGAGGATGAAGAGTTGGTGGCCATGATAACCTGAAGGGCCAAAAAGTTCATTATGAAATCCAGAAGAACATGAGCTCCATTCAGAAGAGCGCCAAGGAAGATGATAGCTAAGAAGGGAGAAAACAGCAAAAAGGATGAAGTCATCTGTTATGAATGTAAAAAACTAGGGCACATGCGTGGAGAGTGCCCCGAACTTCACAAGAAATTCAAAAAGGGAAAGTTCAAGAAACCTAAGGCTACGGTGGCGACTTGGAGTGATGAAGATGACGTCGATGACCAATCTGAAGATGAGCTGGATGATCTTGTGCAAAATTTGTGTCTAATGGCAAATGAAGAAGACTCCAATGAAGTATGCTCTGAAACTGAGGCTCTCTCATGTGAACAATGGGAAATATCCTATGAAGCTTTATATGAAAAAGGAAGAAGTTAAAGTCTGAAAACAAAATGCTAAAGAAAAAGGTTGAATAGAACATGGTCAATGAAAATTCATTTGAAAAATGTGCTGAACTGACAACCAAAATTGAAACACTATCTTATGAAAATGAATTGCTAAGTTTTAAAGTCATTTTGTTTGAAGAACTACCATGCCTAAGAGAAGAACAACAAAATGATGAAAAGTCCATGAAACAAATTGAAGAAAATGAGAAGCTTAGGAAAACCATTGAGGAAGTGAATGTGAAAGTAAAAAGCTTGGAAGTGGATAAAATGGATGTTGAAAAAGCAAATGAGCTTCTAAAAAATGAAGTGGAAGATCTAAAAGAAACAATAGCAAAAATTTTCAAAGGGAAGCAAACTCTTGACACCGTGCTAGGAATGAAAGTGAATTTCAAAAAAGAAGGTCTAGGATATAAACCAAGCAACAAGAAAGCGTTTGAAAACATGACTTATACTTCTTATGTGCATGTGAATGCTTCATCTTCATCATGTTCTTCGCACAAATAGAATGAAAAACACATTCATGTTCACAAACCCTTCATGAATGAAAGTAAGAAAAGGAATGCCAACAAGAGAATTACTTCATGCTTCTATTGTGGAATGTATGGCCACACCATGTATTCCTACAGATTAATGTTGGCTGATGATGAAAGATTTGCAAGAAAATCAAAGTGGTTGAATAGATCAAGAACTTCTAACTATTATGGACCGAAGCAAGCTTGGGTACCAAAATCATAGAAGTTTTCCTGTCTTGATGTTTTTGTAGGTCTGCATGAAGGCTCAAAGAAATAAATGGTACCTCGATAGTAGATGTTCACGACACATGTCTGGTAACGAAGAAATATTTGCAGACCTCAAAGAAAAAGATGGTGGTTTAGTTGCTTTTGGTGGCAAAGATAAAGGAAAAATCATCGGCGAAGATATGATTGAAAAGGATTCTACTCATAGTGTGGAAAACATTTTGTTGGTTAAAGGTCTTAATCATAACTTACTAAGTATTAGTCAGTTATGTGATAAAGGGTGCAATGTGATTTTTGACTCCACACACTGCACGGTTGTAAATAAAGATACACATGAAATATAGTTCATAGGAGTTAGGCAAAATAATGTATATATCATAGACCTAGACGATACATCACACACTAATCTTTGCTTAGTTGCAAATAATTTAGATAATGCTTGGTTGTGACATCATCGTCTTGGGCATGCCAATTTTAATGTCATTACAAAGCTATCCAGAAATGATCTAGTCATTGGATTGCTGAAGCTGAAGTTTGAAGCAAACAAAGTATGTCAGGTGTGTAGCAAAGGTAAGCAAACCAGAACTTCGTTTAAAAGTAAGAATTGTTGTGCATCCCTTGGTTTTGATGATGACAATAGGATATGTTTGATTAATCAAGTTCTATATTGTTTCATAACAAATACAAGTGGTTTGATTGTTCCTTCAAAGTATTGGACTCATGACTATTTAATGATGGCAAATAATGTTTCTGATCAACTCAATATAAATCTGATAGTTCAATTTATTTCTGATAAGTTAAGTAATTTCAGGTCCACTGAAATCCAAGTGGAATCAACAAATCAGAAGAAGTGTCAAAGGCCGCTTGTCGACCAGGGAAGTGGTTATGGTCGACCAACGAACCCAGCCAGAAACGTTTCAAGTCATCCGTCTTCTGCATGTGCCTTGGCTGTCGACCAAAGCCCCACTTCTGGTCGACCACAGAACAGCCAGAACATCAGACAGAACTGACGGCCATCTGTAATTCGCCCCTTGTCGACCAGCGACAAGGCTGTGGTCGACCACGGGGGACGCGAGTGTCAGCCAGAATGGAACCGCCATCAGGACACTGCTTGTTGTCGACCAGGGACCGTGTCATGGTCGACCACGGGCGTTATAGCGTCCAGAACCGAACTGTAACCGAATTCTGTTTTGGTTCCTTAAAACCTGCAGATTGTTGTTGCAGGTTGTTGGGCAGTTCAAATGATGAGATTCCGCACGGGAATCAAGGAGAGAATCGTGCTTAGAAGTGGTCAAACTTATTGTAGTCATCGGATTTAACCTTCTCCCTGCTTTTTAGCAGATTGATGCGCGATCTGAATTTTGAGCGGGAAAAGCTTCAGACTTGGAAAAGAATCTGCATAAAAAGTAGAAGGCCACGGATCGCGAAGGCAAGCACACAGAGGGAGCATAGAACCGAAGCTAAGAAACACACCTACATCACAGGACGAAGTAGCTCACCATCAATCAGATATCTGCAGAAGACTGAAGGCGTTCTCATTTACTGCAGAAGAAAGACTGGGCTTCAAGCTGTGCGACCTCCAGCAACAAAGCAGCTGAAGGCATCCGATTGGAAGCTCTACAGGGAGTCTAGTCTTGTTATTTATGTGATTAAGTCCCAGGCTGAATTCTTTACTTTGTTACAAAAGTCCATATTCAGTCCTGTTGCATCATCCCACCTTCACATCATTTCTATTCATCCTTACACCAAGTGTCAAGCTGTGAGGCAGCGGATTCAAGCTGTGTGTCAGCTGGTACAAGCTGTGTGTCAGCAGGAACAAGCTGTGTGACAGCGGTGTCTTGTGTTTTGATTGAGATCAGAGGTTCTCATTAGTGAAGCCTTGCTTGAGTTAAGCAAGGGGTGGATGTAAGTCTCGGGAAGAGACTGAACCACCTTAAAAATCCTATCTTGTGGTTTGCTTATGTGTGTGTGTGCTTTTCTATGTGTTTGTTTTCTTCACTGATATCAACATCAATTCTGTGATTCGTTAATCACCTGCAACTCACTTAGCCAATAGATATTAAATCTGAAAAAGGGGGAAAGATCTATTCACCCCCCCTCTAGATCTATTCAGTCCGTACTCAACACGTGGTATCAGAGCCAGACTCTCCAAAAATGTGGTCTAACAACCAGGAGAGGCCTGCCGGACTGAACTCTAGAAGTTTAATGGCTGAGGGACACTCAGTAACTAGACCATCATATTTCGATGGAAATGATTTCTCATACTGGAAAAATCGTATGCAGGTGTTCTTGAGAGCACAAGATCATGAGATGTGGAGAGTAGTAAGCCGAGGACCCTACGAGCTGCCCGATGATGAGGATACCTGGACCAGAGAACAAGTCAGAAAATCAACCATCAACTGGGGAGCCATGAATGTAATGCAATGCGCACTACACCCCACGGAGTTCTCACGAGTTTCACAATGTGCAACGGCCAAGGAAATGTGGGATCGACTAGTAGTAATCTATGAAGGTACTTCAGAGGTAAGGGAGTCAAAAGCAAATATGCTAGTTTCAGAATATGAAATGTTTAGAATGAAAACTGACGAAAATATTTCTGAAATGTATGCTAGACTAGTGCAATTAACGAATAGTTTAAAAAGTCTAGGGAAAACCTACAAGGAACAGGAATTAGTAAGGAAGATCCTAAGATCCCTCACTCCTATGTGGCATACCAAGGCCACAGTAATTGAGGACTCAAAGAACCTCACAACTATGACTGTGGATGAACTGGTAGGTTCCCTAATGGCATATGAGGTCAACCTAAAGAGAAAGGAAGATGAGGGCAAGAAAAAGAAGCAGCTCGCCCTGAAAACTAAAGTAGGCACCTCTGAATTATCTGACACTGATAACTCATCTAGCACAGGTGATGAAACTGGCGAACTAGCCATGTTAACAAGAAAGTTCAGAAGGTTCCTGCGGAAGGAAGGTAAGGGATTTAAAAATCCTAAGGGCACGGTAAGGAAATCATCCCGGTTTAAGTTTGACAAAAACAAAGCTTCATCTAACAAGCTTGTTTGCTACAACTGCAGGAAGCCAGGACACGTGAAGGCAGAATGTCCAGAGGCTCCTAAGAAATCAAGCTACAAGTGGAAAGGCAAGAAACCAAAGGCAATGATAAGCACATGGAGCGAGGAAGAGGAAGGCAGCGAAGAGGAAACAACCTCCGAAGAAGAAGAAGGAAACACATGTTTAATGGCCAAAGGAGACAGCAACGATCTTGAGGTAACCTCCCCTTTTCAAGATTTTTCTAGCTCAGATTGGGAAGGAGTCTACTCAGACTTACTTGATGCATATGAAAGAATTAGAAAGGAAAATAAGAGTTTGAAGAAAAAACTTAATCAGGTCAACAATGACAGCATCCCATTTGTCAACAGAACTGAACTAGAATTAGAAATCACCACCTTGAAAAATAAGCTGAAACAATGCGAGACAGATGAAGAAACTGTCAAAGGGCTATTAGAAGAAAATGAGTCACTGAAAAACACAATTGATGAGGTAAAATTAAAGACTCAAGAAAGTGAACAACAAACTAAGGAAACTCAAGAAAGAAACAACTCACTCAAGGAGGAAAACTGTAAACTTCTGGAAGAAATAGAAAGAATCCAGAGTGAACTGAAAAACAAACAGGAAACCTTGGAAAAAATGACTAAAGGTCAAGAAAACTTAAATGCTGTCTTGGGAATAAAAGTAAACTTTCAAAAAGAAGGATTAGGATACAATCCTACGGCTAAAAAGGAATTCCAAACAAAAACCATAACTGGGACTGCTGACTCAAAAGGAAAAGGGCCCCTAATCAATCTATATCAAAACAAACAAGAGGATGTAGCTGAATGCTCCTCCAAAAGGAATAATGTCACCAAGGAAGAGAGAAACATTAAAGAGAAAACAGTCAATCAACATAAGCTTAAAAATAATAGACAAGAAACTCAAATTCACAGAAATAACCAAACAAACCAAGCACTAAATCAAGTTAAAAGACATAAATCTGAAAAACAAGGTGTCTGGAGACAGGCTGGTCGACAACCGACCCCTCCTCTGTCGACCAGAGGATCTGCCAGAACAGGCGCTGGCGTCTGGAGAAGCAGTGGTCGACCACAGGCATACCAGATGTCGACCAGAGGAACTGCCAGAACAAGCGCTAGCTTCTGGAAAAGCGATGGTCGACCACAGACACACCAGATGTCGACCATGACCAGACACGCAAACAGAAACCACAGATTTTCTAAGGTGAAACAAAATGAAAATTGGAAATCAAAAAGGTGGATTCAGATTAAAGAAACATTAGAACAAAAGCCACCCAATCTGAACAAGTTCAGAAACGAAAAATTAAAATGCTCTAACAAAATCTGGGTTCCCAAAGGATTGTTACAGCAATTTCATAATTTTACAAGGTATCTTGGACCCGGGTATCATTGGGGTCCAAAAATTTCTGTGTAATTCATGATGCAGGAATGTCTGGCAGCCATGCACAATAAATGGTACTTAGATAGTGGTTGCTCAAGACACATGACGGGAGACAAGACCAAGTTCTTCCAACTAAGCTCAAAAGATGGAGGCTATGTGACCTTTGGAGGAAATAACAAAGGTAAGATCATTAGGACAGGTAAAATAGGTAAGAACTCCTCTAACTGTATTGAAAATGTACTGCTGGTAGATGGACTGGAATATAATTTGCTGAGCATCAGTCAGCTTTGCGACAAAGGCCATAAAGTAATATTTGACTCCAAGATCTGCAAGATTATTGAACCAAATTCAGAAACAGTCAAGTTTATGGGCCAGAGAGTAAACAATGTCTACATAATAGACTTGGATGATCCAGCCCACTCCAACCTGTGCCTAACCGCCAAGAAAGAGGACCTGACCTGGCTGTGGCACCGAAGGCTAGGGCATGTTAGCTATAGGGTGTTGCATAAACTTGTGAAGAATAAGATGGTTCTTGGTTTGCCTGAAATTTCGTTTGCTCAAAATGTCAAAGTATGTGAATCATGTACCCAAGGTAAGCAAACAAGAAAATCATTCAAAGGTAGAACTGAAAGTCAATCTTCTAGACCACTAGAACTTGTGCACATGGACCTTTTTGGCCCAACAAGAACTGCTAGTCTTAGTGGTAAGAGGTACGGTTATGTACTAGTTGATGATTTCTCTAGATTCACATGGGTAATATTTCTATCTCATAAAAGTGATGCTTTTTCTGAGTTTCAGGAATTCTACAAAAGAATGAAGCAGGATGGCAAGTTCAAAGTGTGTACAATCATATCTGACCATGGGGGAGAGTTTGAAAATTCTGACTTTGATCTATTCTGCAGAAACAAGGGCATAACCCACAGATTTTCCTCACCAAGGACTCCAGAACAAAATGGAGTTGTGGAGAGAAGGAACCGCACTCTTGTCGAGATGGCTAGAACCATGCTGGTTGAAGCTAAACTTCCAAGGAGATTTTGGGCAGAGGCAGTCAACACAGCATGCTACATTGTAAACCGAGCAATGGTAAGACCGGCTAGTGAAAATACACCATATGAAATGTTCAAAGGTAAGAAACCATCCCTAGCCCATTTTAGAATTTTCGGCTCAAAATGCTTTATCCATAACAATGATAAAAGGGCCTTGGACAAATTTGAACCGAAGAGTGATCCAGGAATATTCTTGGGCTATTCGGACCGATCAAGAGCCTATAGGGTCTTTAACACCAAAGATCAAGTTGTTGAAGAATCCCCTCATATTTCATTTGATGAAATCAATGATTTTGGCAAAAATGAAAAGGTTTGCAAGGAAGAAGAAGATGGAGAATTTCTGAATGACAAAGAAGAACCGATGGAGAATGAAGAAGCACAGAATCAAGAAAGCAATCGAGGTAATTCCAATGATCAAACCGAAGGAGAGGTCAACTCAGGTAACAATCTTGAAAACTTAAGACTTCTTAGAGATCATCCCATAGAAAACATCATTGGTGGAATTCATGATCCTAGGAAGACTAGATCTCAATTAAAAGAAATCAATGAACTAGATCAACTTGCACTTGTGTCCCAAATAGAGCCCAAATCAGTAGAGGAAGCATTAAAAGATGACTCATGGATAAATGCTATGCATGAAGAACTAAATCAATTTGAAAGAAATCAGGTGTGGAGTCTTGTCCCTAGACCTTCATCTCACCCCGTTATTGGAACCAAATGGGTCTATAAAAACAAGCTAAGTGAAGAAGGGGTTGTAATGAGAAACAAGGCTCGGCTGGTGGCTAAAGGGTACAACCAGGAATTTGGGGTTGATTTTGAAGAATCATATGCTCCAGTTGCTAGATTAGAAGCCATCAGGATATTGTTAGCCTTTGCAGCATCTCATGGAATCAAACTACAACAAATGGATGTAAAAAGTGCATTTCTAAATGGAATAATAAAAGAAGAAGTCTATGTGGAACAACCCCCTGGTTTTGAAAATGATGAACTTGCTAATCATGTTTTCAAATTGCATAAAGCTTTGTATGGATTAAAGCAGGCTCCACGGGCTTGGTATGAAAGGTTGAGCTCCTTCCTCACCAAAAAGGGATACATAAGAGGTAAAATTGATCAAACATTGTTTTCCAAGACCCAAGGTAAGCATATACTAATTGTACAAATCTATGTGGATGATATTGTGTTTGGATCTACCGAAGCTTCTTTATGTACTGAATTTGCAAACTTAATGACCAATGAGTTTGAAATGAGTTTAATGGGTGATTTACAGTTTTTTCTTGGATTGCAGATCGTACAATGTAGAGAAGGATACTTCATAAATCAATCCAAGTACATAAAGGAGATGCTGAAAAAGTTTGGCATGGAAAGCTGCAAACCAATTGAGTCACCCATGGGTACAAATGCAACATTGGAAGCTGATGTAAAAGGTAACATGGTAGATGCCAAGAAATACAGAGGTATGATCGGGTCCCTGCTATATTTAACTGCTTCAAGGCCAGATATTCAATTTAGTGTATGCATGTGTGCTAGATATCAGTCTAGCCCTAGAGAATCACATTTAGGGGCTGTCAAGCGTATCCTTCGATACATTGCCGGCACCCAAGAATTGGGTTTATGGTATCCTACTTACTGCAAACTAGATTTGATTTCATATTCAGATGCTGATTATGCTGGTTGCAAAATTGATAGGAAGAGTACTAGTGGTTATTGTCAAATATTGGGTGGATGTTTAATATCATGGGCTTCTAAAAAACAGCATTCTGTGGCACTCTCCACTGCTGAGGCTGAGTATGTCACAGTAGGGAGCTGTGGTACACAGGTTTTGTGGATAAAACATCAACTCCAAGACTACAATGTAGATCTTGGATGTGCACCTATTTTCTGTGACAACACTAGTGCTATTAATTTGTCTAAAAACCCCATTCAACACTCTAGGACAAAACACATTGAGATCCGTCATCACTTTCTAAGAGATGAGGTCTCCAAAGGAAATTTCATGCTTCATTTTGTAGAAACTGAAAAACAACTGGCAGACATTTTCACAAAACCCCTTAACAATGACAGATTTTTAACTCTAAGAAGGGAGTTAGGAATTTGTAGAATTTCTCCTGAAAATTCTTGAAATAATCATATTCATGTGTACACTGCATAGATTCTGTCATTTCTGTCTAAGTTATGTCAACTAGGTCTCTAGTACTAGTCAGGTTTTTGAGTTTGGAAGTCTAGTGTCGGGTGCTACTTCAGCAAGTTCTACAGAATACTGGTTCTCTACGGCTCATCTCTTGTGGTCGACCACAGACAAGGCGCTGGTCGACCAAGGCATCAGGACAGGAAATAGTTGGTTCTGTGACTTCGCAGTTGTCGACCACAGGCAAGGCGCTGGTCGACCAAGGCATCGGGACAGGAAATAGTTGGTTCTGTGACAGCACAGAGGTCGACCAAAGGCACCTCTATGTTCGACAGAGGATCTGAACAAGGGAAAATGGATCTAAAAAGGCTACTGGTTCTGCTAGGAAATCCTCTGATCTAAGTGAACTTTTGTGCTCAGTCTCTTCACTCATTCATCCTTATCCATACTTCCCATCCCTTGTGTCTCTATATCTCTTCATGGCCAACATTTTTTTTCAGCAAGGACTCATAAATTGAGGGGGAGAAAAAGTGTAAACTCATTCCTTGATAAAACATTGAAAAACCTAACCATATCCTTCAAAAAAATCACCAAGGTAATCATTAAGAGTAGAGGTTGAGTGTAGTAATGAGAATTTGAACTGTACTACTGCAATAAATTCAAACCATAACTATGACTCTGTCACAAGATTTTGAGGACTTATGATTTTTAGTAATGAGACTGTTTCTCTACCTGTGTTTGTGCTGAACAGTAAAAATAAACTTAAATTTAACATGTATGTACATGGAATACGCCATAATTCTGCCTTCATGGTAGAGCAATGGATTGAGGTCTGAGAAACTACTGTTCTTCATCTCAAAGCAAAATATTAGCTGAAAAATAGATGGGAGACCAGTGTGTCATGAAGATCCAATCTAACTCTGCTGATATTGATTGGGCATACTGAGTAACTGGGGATATTGGCGTCTGATAAACGTATATCCTCACGGATAAAAGGTGTGTCCCAGTCATTTGTGGAATGGTTAGGCATGCTAAGTAGCCGAGGTTTCTGGCGTGTACAAAGCGTGTCTCCTCGTGTAGAAAAGCATGTCATCAACCTGACCACAGCTCTCAAATGATTCAAAAAGAAAAATTTAAAGCATCACAAAGGCAGAGAAAATGGTTGACCTAAAGCATAGCATGCAAATACAAATTTAAAAACACTGTTCAGCTAGCATAGTTAGTCCAATTATCTCTTGAAATATATTATAAGTTCAAGGAGCCATGTGAAAGAAATTGGATATGGGGAGTCAATTTATTGGTGCAATACTTTCAAATTCATTGAACCACTATACCCACTCTATTTGATCACAAGGTGGTCTTTGCATAAGGGTGGAAAGGTTCCATAAGTGTTCTGTTAAAGAAAGGGCGTACACTTTAATACCTTCCCAAAAGTTGAGTAATGCTGATTAAATCCTGACCGCTCGTTTTCTGCATCGTGATGGTTCACTGTCCCAGTTCCTTTAAGACCCAGCCCTACTGCCCTATCCTATAAATTGCCACGGCTGGGTCCCTATTTTTTCTCATCCGCATCCTCCTCATCCTCCTCAGAGGGATTGTTCAAATGATCTTCTTTTTGCTGTTGACAAAGGGGGAGATAGGACTTTATGTGTCATTGTGTGTCTAGATGTGAGTCTAGATTGTCAAGTTTACCTTGTCTACGTGTCCTTAGTGTCTTAATTCTTTTTTGAGTCTCTCATGTAAGTAGTGCTATAGTTTTTGAAAGGCACATCAAACGAATTGTCTGAATGAAATCTGTGCTATGATAGCCTTGAATGCAATATCAAATGAATTTTATAGTCTGTTGTTTGTCACAATGACTCATGGTTGTCATCATCAAAAAGGGGGAGAATGTTGTGCATCCCTTGGTTTTGATGATGACAATAGGATATGTTTGATTAATCAAGTTCTATATTGTTTCATAACAAATACAAGTGGTTTGATTGTTCCTTCAAAGTATTGGACTCATGACTATTTAATGATGACAAATAATGTTTCTGATCAACTCAATATAAATCTGATAGTTCAATTTATTTCTGATAAGTTAAGTAATTTCAGGTCCACTGAAATCCAAGTGGAATCAACAAATCAGAAGAAGTGTCAAAGGCCGCTTGTCGACCAGGGAAGTGGTTATGGTCGACCAACGAACCCAGCCAGAAACGTTTCAAGTCATCCGTCTTCTGCATGTGCCTTGGCTGTCGACCAAAGCCCCACTTCTGGTCGACCACAGAACAGCCAGAACATCAGACAGAACTGACGGCCATCTGTAATTCGCCCCTTGTCGACCAGCGACAAGGCTGTGGTCGACCACGGGGGACGCGAGTGTCAGCCAGAATGGAACCGCCATCAGGACACTGCTTGTTGTCGACCAGGGACCGTGTCATGGTCGACCACGGGCGTTATAGCGTCCAGAACCGAACTGTAACCGAATTCTGTTTTGGTTCCTTAAAACCTGCAGATTGTTGTTGCAGGTTGTTGGGCAGTTCAAATGATGAGATTCCGCACGGGAATCAAGGAGAGAATCGTGCTTAGAAGTGGTCAAACTTATTGTAGTCATCGGATTTAACCTTCTCCCTGCTTTTTAGCAGATTGATGCGCGATCTGAATTTTGAGCGGGAAAAGCTTCAGACTTGGAAAAGAATCTGCATAAAAAGTAGAAGGCCACGGATCGCGAAGGCAAGCACACAGAGGGAGCATAGAACCGAAGCTAAGAAACACACCTACATCACAGGACGAAGTAGCTCACCATCAATCAGATATCTACAGAAGACTGAAGGCGTTCTCATTTACTGCAGAAGAAAGACTGCGCTTCAAGCTGTGCGACCTCCAGCAACAAAGCAGCTGAAGGCATCCGATTGGAAGCTCTACAGGGAGTCTAGTCTTGTTATTTATGTGATTAAGTCCCAGGCTGAATTCTTTACTTTGTTACAAAAGTCCATATTCAGTCCTGTTGCATCATCCCACCTTCACATCATTTCTATTCATCCTTACACCAAGTGTCAAGCTGTGAGGCAGCGGATTCAAGCTGTGTGTCAGCTGGTACAAGCTGTGTGTCAGCAGGAACAAGCTGTGTGACAGCGGTGTCTTGTGTTTTGATTGAGATCAGAGGTTCTCATTAGTGAAGCCTTGCTTGAGTTAAGCAAGGGGTGGATGTAAGTCTCGGGAAGAGACTGAACCACCTTAAAAATCCTATCTTGTGGTTTGCTTATGTGTGTGTGTGCTTTTCTATGTGTTTGTTTTCTTCACTGATATCAACATCAATTCTGTGATTCGTTAATCACCTGCAACTCACTTAGCCAATAGATATTAAATCTGAAAAAGGGGGAAAGATCTATTCACCCCCCCTCTAGATCTATTCAGTCCGTACTCAACAAGAATGCTATCACATCTACTAGGCCCCTTGAATTACTTCACATTGATTTGTTCGGACCTAGTAGAACTCACAGTCTAGGTGGAAAGCTATATGGATTCGTCATTGTAGATGACTTTTCAAGGTTTTGCTGGGTTTACTTCTTGACACATAAAAATGATGCATTGACTGAGTTTAAAGGTTTTTGTAGGAAAGTTCAAAATGAGAAAGGATATTTCATCAAAACAATCTAATGTGATCATGGTAAGAAGTTCGAAAATAATGAGTTTGATGAGTTTTGTAGGGAACACGGGTACACTCACACATTTTCAGCACCCAGAACTCCAGAATAGAATGGCGTTGTTGAGAGGAAGAACAGAACCCTTGTTGAGATGGCTCATACAATGCTCAATGAAAATAATCTACCTAGGTATTTTTGGGTAGAAGCCGTTAGCACGGCATGCTACATCATAAACCGAGCCATGGTAAGGCCTCTCCTCAGAAAAACACCCTATGAACTCTTTAAAGGTAAGAAGCCTAATATCTCCCATCTTAAACCATTTGGTTCTTTTTGTTACATTTTGAACAATGGAAAATCTGACTTAGGCAAATTCGATGCAAAAAGTGACATTGGAATATTTCTTGGGTACTCTCTCACTTCAAGAGCCTATCGGGTGTACAACCTAAGAACTCTTGTAGTGGAGGAGAGCCCGCATGTCATTGTAGACGAGTCCTTCAATGGGAATATTAACAAGGATTCACGTGTGTAGGATGAAGATGAAGAGAATGCAGAAGTAAATGCATTGAATGTCACGTCCCGAGCCTTTATTACAGTGGAAGACTAACTCGGGGAGCGCAAACGGCCGGCATGGTAAGCCTTTTGCGAGCAAGAACGATCAAAGCGCAAGACAATCACACACATAAAAGTAATTGCACAATATATATTCAAACTTCAACTTTATTTCAAAATAATCAAGTACAACCACTAATTCAATTTCCATTAGGCACTAGACTCAAGAAATAGGAAAATTACATAGACTTAATCTAAACAATATAGACTTTCCTAAGTCTTCACTCTCATCTTGACAATACTTTCATTCGCTCTCGGACCCGCTACTTGTATAACCCGAATCCGAATTCGAATCACTTCCGTCTCCTGAAAAGATTGGAAATAGGTAATGAGCACACTTGCCCAGTAGGTATCTTCGCATCAACATGAAGGCACTATTAAAGTAATTAACAATTTAGCTCTAAAGAATAAGGTAGAATCATGCGAATGCGATCAATCACACGATTAAACCAAGTAACAAGATGATCATGTAAGTTAGAATGAGAACAAATACGAACTATTAAGAATGTAACAAGAACATGATATTGGCCTTTCATGAACAAGAATATATCGAGAACGTACTAGCAAGTCACATAATCATCATTCCAGTATCTTTTGCTTATGAGCAAGTACTTCGTGAATTTCTGTGGAATATCAAGTAAGAAAGTAATGTACAAGAATGTCATGTCGCGCCGTGGATTTTCATTTATTTATAGAGAAAGTACTCCCAGCTCAATGCGACGCCAGTAGCATCATACCCCATGATTTATAAAATAGTATGTTTCTGACAATCAACCGAGGGGACTAGCATAGAGCCCTTGAACATAATTAGTGCTCGATTGCATCTTCAAGTATAAATCAAGTTACTTCCACGCATGTTAACAATAAAATATGGCCAAGAATGTAATAAGTTCAATAAGCTCATGATAACAACAATTCAATGAATGAATGCTTCAATAAGAATCATGAGAAATCAAGAATGACTTAAGCAAGGTTATGCTGATGGAAATAAATTGGCAGCATAACGATACGTTCTTTATCTTCCATTCATTATATTAGGTTTCTTGATCAATATGATAAGTTCTGGATCATCAAGAGTCTGTCTAGAACCTTGGAATATCAACCCTTGGTCAATCCTTCGGTTAAAATACTCAAGTAGTGTGACGGTCGTGTACTGGGCCGTTACATTTGTCTGAATCCAGAACTAAGAAATCAGACTCAGTGGAATGTGACGGTCGTATATTGGGCTGTTACTTGTGCCTGACGGTCCAGCATAGAGCCGTTACATTACTGATAACCAAAAATTATCGATAGTGTAATCTAATCAATGGGCTTTAATGGTACAACCAACTCGGCGTCCTAGTGGGAATCCCAGGCTCGCGGAGAATTACGGAGGCCTTCAAACAAGATTTCCTAGTCCATTGGAAGGAATATCTAATAGAGGTCCTCATTTCCAAGAATAGTGTTCTTGTAGTGTAAAGTCAACTAATGGACAACATACCGGAATATGTGTCATATACTTAAAGAAATGACTCTATAGATAGGAAAGAATGTGTAACATTATGAAACCAAGATAAAACTCCGTCAATACAACTTTGGAAAATCATGATTTAGAATACAAAACTATAGAGTTTTAGCACATGAAATTAGCATAACTTAAAATAGCCTAAGATACATTAATCATGCAATTTGATTATGAATCAGTAACTAAACTTAAAGTCATGATAATAGGTCCAAACTTGGCTATCTAAGCTTGTTTATAAGTAACTTAACTGGTTATTATTCTGCCTTGGGCTGATAGAACATAGGTGTCTGACGGTCTAGGATAGATGCGTTATAGTGTGTGACGGTTTATCGAGGGGCCGTTACAGTGATGTAACGCTCATGCTAGCGTGCGTCAGAGACAATAGAACAAATAAAAGTATAACATGATGTGACGGTCTATCGTAAGGCCGTTACATTCATGTGACGATCTTACGTTGGTGCGTCAGAGAATCCGCTGGCAGTAAACTAAGTAAAGGTTTATGAAAACATAACATGCCCGGAAATCAACATACTACCACTGTCCTAGTCATGAAAATGAAGTATAGGCCAACTATATGCATAGGTTTAGTGAATAGACAGGATAATATCTTTTAAATTTTCATTTAGGGCTAAGAAATACATGAATGTATAGAACTAGGAAATCATGAAATTCTTAGTCTACAATGCATGAAATCAAGCACAATTAGAGGGCTTTTATTCCTAACAAGTTGTTTTTTTACCAATCATGAGATAACCTACCTCTTCTAGAATCTTAAAACTTCGAATTTGATGCTAGGTGCTACCCTTAGTCTCTTGTACTTCTTGTGATAAATCAGCAACTTCAATCCGCTCTATTTCCTTAGCCTCTTGACCTAAGGATGTAAAAATTTGAGGGTAAGAAGATGAAACTATTGGGAACAAAAAGTTCTAAAGGATCGTACTCTAATTACCTCGTTTAGTCGTCCTAATCTATGGATCTTCAAGGGACTTGCGTTCAGATTCCTGGGTTGCTAAGGTTGAATCAGTAACTTTGGAAGCTTCCATCTCCTTGGCTGCTTGATCTCCTAGCATGAAATTTGGAGAACCATTAGTCTAAAGTATACTAAACAAAATCTTCTAAAGAACTTATCCGAATTTATGACTCCTTACCTTGATTCTTCACGAGCCAAAAGTAAGGGTCGCTCAGTTCAGAACTAGGTCCTATTTATAGGGTTTTGACTAGGGTTTGAAGATTAGATCGATTCTAGAGTCCTTAATTTGCCAGAACCTAATCCTTAAGAGTCCTTAGTAATGCTATAAGCTTCCCTAAGTCGATCTCTTGTACATAGGATTTTAAAGTTCCAATCTTTTTGCAATTTCCTCACCTTACGGAATCTGCAGGATGTAACGGTCGTGTCTAGGTGCGTTACATGGCTGTGGCGGTCGCTCGATGGACCGTTACATATAACGTACATAGAGTTTCAATTTGATAAAACTCTTTTATTCATTTATCCATATAATTAGTATTTATCTTTAAAATATGTGAATAAGCCAATTACCCTTCTAGAATATGGGCCAAACTTAATGGGCTTAGTCCATTAACCTTTTGGATAATAATTAGATAGGCTAGGTTAACTAATTAGCCTAATTGAGCCTTATAATGACTTATTAATCTAATAATCCTTCATTAATTTATTTAGGCCTTTATAATTTCCAAAAAACTATTTTATAATTCAAAAATTATATATATAAATTCTGGGGTACTACACCCTCCCCCACTTAGAGAATTTGGTCCCCAAATTCAATATATGAATTTCGGAGAGTGTACTTACAGTTAAATAATTCTGGAAATCTTTTCCGCATGGCTGCTTCGGTTTCCCATGTTCCTTCATATGGCCATGTTTTCTTCCATTGAATCTTGACCATAGGAATAACTTTATTTCTTAGTTGACGCACTTCCCGTTTCAGAATCATTATTGGTGTTTGTTCGTATGTCATGTCCTTCTGAATTTCCACATTGTCATAAGTAATAATATGGTCGGGATCATATACATACTTCTTCAGCATAGAGACGTGAAATACGTCATGAACTCCTGCTAATTGTGGAGGTAAAGTCAGTTTGTAAGCCACTTCACCAATCCGTTCAAGAATTTCAAACGGGCCTATGAATCTTGGAGTTAGCTTTCCTTTAATGCCAAATCTTCGAATACCACGACCTGGAGAAAGCTTTAAATATACATGATCTCCTACTTGAAACTCCAAGTCACGTCTTCGATTGTCAGCATAAGACTTTTGCCTATCTTGTGCCATCTTCATTTTTTCTTGAATGAGCTTGATCTTCTTGGTAGAATCCCTTATAAGGTCGGGGCCTAGAAATTGCTTTTCCCCTATTTCATTCCAGCATATTGGTGATCGACAGCTTTTTCCATATAAAGCTTCAAAAGGTGTCATTCGTATGCTAGCCTGATAGCTATTGTTATATGAAAACTCTACTAGAGACAAGTGATCATACCAACTACCTCCAAAGTCGATAGCACAAGCCCTGAGCATATCTTCTACTACCTGATTCGTTCTTTCTGTTTGACCATCTGTTTGTGGATGAAAAGCTGTGCGGAAATGTAATCTAGTTCCTAGTGAACGTTGTAAACCCTTCCAGAATTATGATGTGAATCGAGGATCCCTATAAGATATAATAGTGACTGGGACACCATGTAGTTTGACAATCTCCTTTATGTACAATGCTGCCAGGATATCCACAGACCATCGACTCTTTATTGGTATGAAGTGTGTGGATTTAGTCAATCGGTCTATGATTACCCATATTTCATCGTGTCCACCTCTGCTCTTGGGTAAACCCATAATAAAGTCCATCCCTATACTCTCCCATTTTCATTTGGGAATACTCAAGAGGTGTAATTTACCTGCGAGTCTAAAATGCTTTACCTTTACTTATTGGCAGGTGAGACAGCGAGATACGAAATCAGCTATTTCTCTCTTCATATTAGGCCACCAGAAATTTCTTTTGAGATCTTGATACATCTTTGTTCCTCCTGGATGAATTGTGTATTTGGAATTATGCGCTTTATCTAGGATTAGTTTCTTCGTAGCCTCATGATATGGTACACATATTCGGCCCTTAAATAACAATCTTCCGTCATTGGAAATAGAAAAAGCTGGCCTTTGTTCCATATTGGCTTTAATTTCCAGTAATATAGGATCATCATTTTGCAGCTTGACCAGATCTTCTATCAATGTAGGTTGAGTTCAGATATTATCTATGAAATAATCTTCTTCTTTTATGTCAATATCTAAGTTCAACTGAGCATATTGAGGAACAATGTTAGTTACACTTATCATAAGACTTGATAGCATACCTATTGATTTTCTGCTGAGTGCATCTGCTACAGCATTAGCCTTGCCAGGATGATATTGAATAGCAAAATCAAAGTCTTTGAGATATTCTAACCACCTCCTCTGCCTCATGTTAAGCTCCTTTTGAGAGAATAAATATTTCAAGCTTTTATGGTCCGAGTACACCATGAACTTTTCTCCATAAAGATAATGATGCCAAATTTTCAAGGCAAAAATAACGGCTGCTAATTCCAGATCATGTACGGGATAGTTTTCCTCGTGCGTTTCAATTATCTTGAAGAATAACAGATTACTTTTCCATTCTGCATGAGAACGCATCCTAAGCCAATGCCAGACGCATCCGTATACACTTCGAATCCACCACCCTCCATTGGTAGTGATAAAATAGGGGTTGTCGTAAGATGATTCTTAAGAGTTTGGAAACTCTTCTCACATTCCTCTGACCAGACAAAAGGAATTTCTTTTCTTGTAAGTCTAGTTAAAGGAACCGCAATTTTTGAGAAGTCATTAATTAATCTTCTATAATAACCAGCTAGACCCAGAAAGCTTCTTACTTCAGATATAATCGTTGGCCGACTCCAATTCTTGACAGCTTCTACCTTAGAAGGATCCACATTAATACCTTCTTTTGAAATTATGTGGCCTAGGAATGAGACTTCCTCGAGCCAGAATTCACACTTATTGAGTTTGGCATAAAGTTTGTGCTCTCTAAGTGTTTGTAAAGCTATTTTCAAATGTTGTTCATATTCCTCTTTCGTCTTGGAATATATCAAGATGTCATCAATGAAGACGACGATGAACTGGTCCAGATATGGCTGGAAGACGTTGTTCATAAGTTGCATGAATGCTGCTGGGGCATTAGTTAACCCAAACGGCATCACTATGAATTCATAATGGCCATAACGACTTCGAAAATCTGATTTATAAATGTCCTCTCCTTTAATTCTAAGCTGATGATAACCTGATCTGAGGTCAATCTTAGAGAAATATTCTGCTCATGAAAGCTGATCGAAGAGCTCATCAATACGCGGCAACGGATACTTATTTTTAATTGTGAGTTGATTCAGTCGCCAGTAATCGATGCATAGCCTGAGAGAACCATCCTTCTTTTTGACAAATAGGACAGGCGCACCCCACGGGGATGTGCTAGGTCTGATGAAGCCCTTATCCAGAAGTTCATACAATTGCTTCTTCAATTCCTTAAGCTCTGTGGGGGACATCCTGTAAGGGGCTATAGAAACAGGTGCCGCTCATGGAATGAGTTCAATAGTGAAGTTCACTTCCCTTTCGGGTGATAAACTGGGTAATACAGATGGAAACACGTCTGGGAACTCATTTACAATAGGGATGTCTGCTATGATAATTTCTTTGAACTCGGTGATAATTACGGAAGTAAGAAAAGCTTCACATCCTTGCGAGATAAGTTTGCAAGCGTGAAGAGAAGATATGATAGTAGGATGCTTCTTGTACTTAATGCCAAGGAAGGAAAATCAATCTAAAAGCTAATTAACTCTCTTATCTCAGGTTCTACCCAATTCGCACTTAGGTGTGGAAATTTCTTCCTTAGTTCATAGGTAGGGGTCCTTAAACCTTGGACTTTTCCTACGACATGACTCTTCTTCCTAAGTCTTGAGACTTAGGCTCTGATACCAACTTAACTGTCACGCCCCGAGCCTTTATTACAGCGGAAGACTAACTCGGGGAGCGCGAACAGCCGGCATGGTAAGTCTCTTGCGAGCAAGAACGATCAGAGCGCAAGACAGTCACACACATAAATGCAATTGCACAATATATATTCAAACTTCAACTTTATTTCAAAATAATCAAGTACAACCACTAATTCAATTTCCATTATGCACTAGACTCAAGAAATAGGAAAATTACATAGACTCAATCTAAACAATATAGACTTTCCTAAGTCTTCACTCTCATCTTAACAAGACTTTCATTCGCTCTCGGACCCGCTACTTGTATAACCCGAATCCGAATTCGAATCACTTCTGTCTCCTGAAAAGATTGGAAATAGGTAATGAGCACACTTGTCTAGCAGGTATCTTCGCATCAACATGAAGGCACTATTAAAGTAATTAACAATTTAGCTCTAAAGAATAAGGTAGAATCATGCGAATGTGATCAATCACGCGATTAAACCAAGTAACAAGATGATCATGTAAGTTAGAATGAGAATAAATACGAACTAGTAAGAATGTAACAAGAACATGATATTGGCCTTTCATGAACAAGAATGTATCAAGAATGTACTAGCAAGCCACATAATCATCACTCCAGCATCTTTTGCTTATGATCAAGTACTTCATGAATTTCTGTGGAATATCAAGCAAGAATGTCATGTACAACAATGTCATGTCGTGCCGTGGATTTTCACTTATTTATAGAGAAAGTACTCCCAGCGTAATGCGACGCCTGTAGCATCATACCCCATGGTTTATAAAATAGTATGTTTCCGACAATCAGCCGAGGGGACTAGCATAGAGCCCTTGAACACAATCAGTGCTCGATCGCATCTTCAAGTATAAATCAAGTTACTTCCACGCATGTTAACAATAAAATATGGCCAAGAATGTAATAAGTTCAATAAGCTCATGATAACAATAATTCAATGAATGAATGCTTCAATAAGAATCATGAGAAATCAAGAATGACTTGAGCAAGGTTATGCTTATGGAAAAAAATCGGCAGCATAACGATACGTTCTTTATCTTCAATTCATTATATTAGGTTTCTTGATCAATATGATAAGTTCTAGATCATCAAGAGTCTGTCTAGAACCTTGGAATATCAACCCTTGGTCAATCCTTGGGTTAAAATACTCAAGTAGTGTGACGGTCGTGTACTGGGCCGTTACATGATGTGACGCTCCAGTATTGGACCGTTACATTAGTCTGAATCCAGAACTAAGAAATCGGACTCAGTGGAATGTGACAGTCGTATATTAGGCCGTTACTTGTGCCTGACGGTCGAACATAGAGCCGTTACATTACTGATAACCAAAAATCATTGATAGTGTAATCTAATCAATGGGCTTTAATGGTACAACCAACTCGGCATCCTAGTGGGAATCCCAGACTCGCAGAGAATTACGGAAGCCTTGAAACAAGATTTCGTAGTCCATTGGAAGGAATATCCAATAGAGAGATCCTCATGTCCAAGAATAGTGTTCCTATAGTGCAAAGTGAACTAATGGATAACATACCGGAATATGTGCCATATACTTAAATAAATGACTCTATAGATAGTAAAGAATGTGTAACATTATGAAACCAAGATAAAACTCCGTCAATACAACTTTGAAAAATCATGATTTAGAATACAAAACTCTAGAGTTTTAGCCCATGAAATTAGCATAACTTAAAATAGCCTAAGATACATTAATCATGCAATTTGATTATGAATCAGTAACTAAACTTAAAGTCATGATAATAGGTCCAAACTTAGCTATCTAAGCTTATTTATAAGTAACTTAACTGGTTATTATTCTGCCTTGGGCTGACAGAACACAGGTGTCTGACAGTCTAGGATTGGTGCGTTACAGTGTGTGACGGTTTATCAAGGGGCCGTTACAGTGGTGTAACGCTCCTGCTAGGGTGCGTCAGAGACAATAGAACAAATAAAAGTATAACAGGATGTGACGGTCCATCGTAAGGCCGTTACATTCATGTGACGGTCTTACGTTGGTGCGTCAGAGAATCCGCTGGCAGTAAACTAAGTAAAGGTTTATGAAAACATAACATGCCTGGAAGTCAACATACTACCACTGTCCTAGTCATGAAAACGAAGTATAGGCCAACTATATGCATAGGTTTAGTGAATAGACAGGATAATATCTTTTAAATTTTCATTTAGGGCTAAGAAATGCATGAATATATAGAACTAGGAAATCATGAAATTCTTAGTCTACAATGCATGAAATCAAGCACAATCAGAGGGCTTTTATTCGTAACAAGTTATTTTTTTTGCCAATCATGAGATAACCTACCTCTTCTAGAACATTAAAACTTCGAATTTGATGCTAGGTGCTACCCTTAGTCCCTTGTACTTCTTGTGATAAATCTACAACTTCAATCTGCTTTATTTCCTCAGTCTCTTGACCTAAAGATGTGAAATTTTGAGGGTAAGAAGATGAAACTATTGAGAACAAAAAGTTCTAAAGGATCGTACTCTAATTACCTCATTTAGTCATCCTAATCTCTGGATCTTCAGGGGACTTGTGTTCAGATTCCTGGGTTGCTAAGGTTGAGTCAGTAACTTTGGAAGCTTCTATCTCCTTGGTTGCTTGATCTCCTAGCACGAAATTTGGAGAACCATTAGTCTAAAGTATACTAAACAAAAGCTTCTAAAGAACTTACCCGAATTTATGACTCCTTACCTTGATTCTTCACGAGCCAAAAGTAAGGGTCGCTCAGTTCAGAACTAGGTCCTATTTATAGGGTTTTGACTAGGGTTTGAAGATTAGATCGATTCTAGAGTCCTTAATTTGCCAGAACCTAATCCTTAAGAGTCCTTAGTAATGTTATAAGCTTCCCTAAGTCGATCTCTTGTAGATAGGATTTCAAAGTTCCAATCTTTTTACAATTTCCTCACCTTACAGAATCTGCAGGATGTAACGGTCGTGTCTTGGTGCGTTACATGGCTGTGGCGGTCGCTCGGTAGACCGTTACATGTAACGTATATAGAGTTTCAATTTGATAAAACTCTTTTATTCGTTTATCCATATAATTATCTTATATAATTAATATTTATCCTTAAAATACGTGAATAAGATAATTACCCTTCTAGAATATGGGCCAAAGTTAATGGGCTTAGTCCATTAACCTTTTGGATAATAATTAGATAGGCTAGGTTAACTAATTAGCCTAATTGAGCCTTATAATGACTTATTAATCCAATAATCCTTCATTAATTTATTTAGGCCTTTATAATTTCTAGAAAACTATTTTATAATTCAAAAATTATATATATAAATTCTGGGGTACTACATTGAAGGCCTCACAAGAATAGGACATTCAAGAAAAAAAATTGCAAAATGAAATTCAAGAAGATCAAACTGAGTAGCAACTACCATGGCAGTGGACATTTGCAAGGAACCATCCAGCTAAGAATGTAATTAGCAATGTTGAAGAAAGAGTTAGAACAAGATCCTCCTTCAGGGTAGTAGAGAACTCAGATTACATAGCCCTGCTTTCTTAATTTGAGCCTCACACTGTAGAGGATGCTTTGAAAGATAATTCTTGGATCTTGGCTATACAGGAAGAACTACACCAGTTCCAAAGGAATAAGGTGTGGTTCCTCGTGCCTCGCCCTAGAGATCGCTCCGTGATCAGAACCAAATGGATTTTTCGGAACAAATTAAACCATCAAGGAGTGGTAACTAGGAATAAAGCCAGGCTAGTTGCCAAAGGCTATTGTCAAGAACTGGGAATTGACTTTGGTGAGTCCTTTGCCCCATTGGCAAGACTCGAAGCTGTAAGGATTTTTCTAGCATTTGCCTATTTCAATAATATTATTTTTTTT
This sequence comes from Amorphophallus konjac, assembly GCA_022559845.1. NCBI lineage: Eukaryota > Viridiplantae > Streptophyta > Magnoliopsida > Alismatales > Araceae > Amorphophallus > Amorphophallus konjac. The sequence goes on from CM040124.1 coordinate 241,970,439, forward strand.
AGATGGATGTTAAAAGTGCATTTTTAAATGGATATATTCAGGAGGATGTTTATGTGGAGCAGCCACCGGGGTTCGATGATCAAGAATACCCTGACCATATTTTCAAGCTAGAGAAAGCACTGTATGGTCTAAAACAAGCACCTCGTGCATGGAATGATAGACTAAGTGTTTTTCTCATTCAAAGTGGGTTCAAACGAGGTAATGTCGATCAAACTCTTTTCATAAAAATGAATGGTAAGAAAATCTTGATTGTCCAAATCTATGTAGATGATATTATCTTTGGCTCCACTAATGAAGATCTTAGTGAGGACTTTGCAAAACTGATGCAAAGCAAATTTAAAATGAGTCTTATGGGAGAGTTGACATTCTTTTTGGGACTACAAGTTAAGCAAATGGAGGATGGGCTCTTCATTAGTCAAAGGAAATATGCACAGGAGCTTCTCAAGAAATTCAATCTCGGCACAGCTAAGTCGCAGCCAACTCCAATGTCCACATCACTTAAGCAAGACCAAGACGACAAAGGTAAATCAGTTAATCAAACACTCTTTAGAAGCATGATAGGATCCTTGCTATATTTGACAGCTAGTATGCCGGACATTCAGTATGTTGTATGTTTATGTGCTAGATTTCAGTCAAATCCAAAAAAATCTCATATGTCAGCCCTGAAATGGATTTTCAGATATATCTCTGGCACTTGTGATTTGGGACTTTGGTTTCCCCGATGTTCTTGTTTTGATTTGCTTGCGTATTCCGATGCTAACTATGCGGGTTGTAAAGCGGATCGTAAAAGCACAAGCGGGTACTGCCAGTTCCTTAGAAGTTGCATGGTCTCATGGGCCTCCAAGAAATAGAGTTCAGTGGCATTATCAACTACCGAGGTCGAATATGTGGCTGTAGGTAGTTGTGTTGCCCAAGTGCTTTGGATCCAACAACAATTGGTTGATTTTGGCATCGAATTAAAAAACAGTGCAATAATGTGTGATAACACATCCATAATTAATCTATCAAAAAATCCTGTGCATCATTCTCGAACAAAACATATTGAGATAAGACACCATTTTTTGAGGGACCATGTTAGCAGGGGTGATGTCGAAATAAAATTTGTTGAGACGAACAGTCAAATTGTCGACATCTTCACTAAGCCACTAAATGAAGATAAATTCACATCCTTTAGAAGAGAGTTAGGAGTGTGCAGGCTTGGGAGTTAGTCAGTGTCAGTCGGTTGCATGCATAATAAATTCATCCTTCCTTATGCATAATTTAGAGTCTATAGTCATGCATTAGCATCTTACTACCTACAATCATGCATTAATGTCATTCTGCTTATATGCATTTAATCAATAAGCATTTGGTTGTATGGTATATCAAATGGTGTCATGTTGAAGGATGGACTAAGTCCATATGGAGGCCCTCATCATGTGTTGAGTGCTAGACTCCACCACGTACCAACAATCATATCTGCAACTAGACATTCCTCTTGACAAGCATTTGCATCATAGTGCTTGAACAGTATAAAAGTGTGCTTGAATGAACCCTCATTTGTGTGTTGCATGATTTCTATTTAGTAATATATGAGCCCTCATTTCTGCTTACTATGACTATACACATTCTTGTTAAACAATGTACTCTACTGGAGAAATTGAATAAATGTCTCCTAGGTGGTTAAGTTGGACGGAAAATAGTTGGATGGATGAGACGCCTTATATCTTTGATCAAGAACCCCATTTGATTAACCCATAAGCTCGTCAATCTTAATCTAAATCAATGGGGACTCAAGCCTTATGCCTTGGCCTTCATAATCACTTGATTCGCTTGAAAATATCATGTTTCAGGGCAGAGTCGACTCTCAGAGTTGACTTCTGATCCTACCCTTTCTTATGCTTCGCGGGACAGAACGGGTGTGGAAAAGTGTCGACTCAAACCCAGGAAAGAGTCGACACTTTTCGGTTGCGTCCAAATGCGCGAACTGAACCGCTGGGGGTCCACTCCTCTTCGAACCCAGGTGACCCCCGTTACCTTAAGTCACCGCGTGCGTCCCTTTCTTAGCCTGTGCCGCCCTTGTTCAAGCCCTAAAACCCTTCCTTGCCAAACCTCCACTCGTCCAGCCCTAAACGCGGACAACCTGCGGCACCCGCGGCCCCCTTTCTTCTCCGATCACCCAAGGTGCCTTCGTTCAAGCCCTTCTTCTCTAGAGTCAGTGCGTGGCTTGTGGACAACGGATCTCTCCAAGGTAGGCTCCTACTCATTGAATAGGCCTTCCAAGCTCATCCTCTCATCAGCTTCTATCTAAGGTGCGTCTGAATGGCTCCCAAGAAGCGATCCTTGAAGGAGAGGGAAGAAGCACATATGCCGAAGGAACTCCGATGGAAAGATAAGCAACTCCAAGCTCAGAAGCAGAAATCTACGGCTGAAAATCTCATGCTCGTCGAACGGAAGGTACTCCGCCCGAGAGCTGTTGATTTTCAAAGCATTGAAAGTGTCTTACCTGAATTAGTCCAGATGATTAAGAAGCAACAAAATCTCATATCATTTATGTCTGATCATTGGAAAGTATATCATTCAGTTGTGCATCAATTTTATGGCAATATGGTTGCAAAAAATGATGAGCTTGTCACTGAAATTAATGGTCAACATGTTCCCTTAAATGTTCAGCTCATTGGAAAAGCATTAGATATGCCTTATGACTCAGGCTCCACTTATGGAGATGAAATGTTCTGTGAAGAAGACGTATATGAATTGATGACTGGTGAAGAGATGGGTGATAGAAACACAAGCAAACTAAATGCAAATAACTTTCCAATGTTACAAAGGATTTTGCATCACATGACGACCACTATCTTACTCCCATGATCTGGGGGTAGAGAGCAAGTTATAGATCAACAAAAATTTCTCTTTTACTGTATCTTGAATGGCATACAAATTAATTTTCCAGCTATCATGATTGATTATATTACAAGTTGTCGGTAGTCAAAAAAAAGGAATCTTCCTTATGCTGCTGCACTAACACCGATTTTGTGTTTACTTCATATAAACTTAGACAAAGAGGTCAGTCATACCATCAGAGATGTAGACATTTACACCATTCCTTCTATATGTAATACAATGAGTTATGATGTTACGACCCAGAGCTCCGGATACCGATATACTGATAACATCGATACATCGATACAGAAAACTGGGGACGGCACCTAAGAGGCTGATGATGCCCCTAAGGGTTAAGGGAGTTTGTCGGGGGGATGCATAACGAATTGGAATTACAAACGCGCAACATTAAATTAGAACAGTAATTGATAAATTTAGTGCGGAAGCAATTTAAAATATCAGAGTGGTAAAATATATACACTAGTCCAGATTTATAAATAAGCAAGTCCCAACAAAAGAAAAGTCTATTTACAACTACATAGGTGTTGTACCAATACTATTTCCTAGTCAAAACGACAAGGAATAAGGGTTCGGGCATTTCCCCGAACACCTTCAAGACACGGGATACCTAGCCCTTCCTACACCCTAAAGGTCCCCATAAGGGTCCCGATCAACTCGCCGTGACGCGCGGCGGCACAAACAAGTATTCAAAGTCAACCCCAGCCACTCTCATACGGGCTCTGCCCGCGTCTTATATGGCCGCTCGGGATCACCCGGGGGTGCCCCGACGTTAAGCCACGCCACGTGGCATTCAACAAAAGAGTCGCGAGCCCACTCCAAGACTCTTCATTCAACCCTCCAAGGTCAAAGGGAGACCGGAGCAAGTCAACCATAGGCTTTGGAGGCCCGCAGCATGTACGTACGGCTCACACACGTGTGTTCGGCATTTTTTTGAACACCTTGTGGACGCGTATATTTCAACCCTTATACACAAGACCACGGGCCAGCCCATGGTTCCAGTACACCAGTTGGGTCCTACAACGACCCCCCAGCAAGTCAGGGCCACCCCCGACCCTCAGACACGTGGCAACAAGCCACTCAACTTAGCTCTCGGGCTAACCCGAGGCTACCTTGTCAACCCGCCGTACAATGTGACATGCAACACAAGGCAAGGGCCCCAAAATACCTCCTTCCAACCCCTACGGAATTCTACCCTTGGCCCTAGGCCAAATCCAAGGCCTGTCGGCCACTTATGCGGCTCGTTCGACAACCCGGGGTGTGTCGGGCATTTGCCTGAACACTTTGCGAGCGGCTACTCCGACTGAAAGAACAACACCCCCCCAGGCCCATGTCAGCCTCCTGAAGGTCATAGTCCATCAAAGGACATCCCTAGACAACACAAGAAGACCCCCAGGGGCAATCCCCCGGGTTACGGCCGGCCGGGGGCCAATTCGCCCTAGGGCATGGCTGCGCCCCTGGGGAGGGTGAACTCCCCGGGGGGCCGCGCCCTCTCTCCAGCTCCGTGGTCCCACGACCCCACTCAGCCCCGATTCGCTCAATTACGGTCCTACGATGCGGTTCGTGTGTCGTACCAGTTCGAGGGGTCAAAACGCAGACGTGGAAGCGCAAAGCGACAGCACGACGGGTTCGTCCTCAAGTCAACGCGCACAAGTCTCCACAAGCCACCACGTACTCTTGTATTTAGCCAAAATGGGAAGAAAAAAACCCAAAAATCAATTTTTATAGGGTGGGGACCCGCCCCCCCCCCTCTCTCTCCTTGCAAACCCACCTAAACCCCCCTTGCCAGGACCCCCTGGTTGGTCCGCGTAAACCCCCAATCAAACCAAAAAAAAAACCTTTTTTTCAAAAAGAAAAAAGCCCATCCCGCCTAAACCCCCCCCCAAGGGGGGTTTTAGGCGGACCAGCCAGGCCCCCTACTGGTCCGGGTAAACCCCCATCCGAGGGGGGTTTATGCAAACCAGCCAGGGCCCCCTAGCTGGTCCTCGTAAACCTCTTTCCCTCCTCTCTCAGCCTGTAAACCCAGTGCACTATTCCATTGGGTTTACGCGGACCAGCTCACCCCCCTTAGCTGGTCCGCGTAAACCCCCTTGGGACCCTTCACCTTCCCTATAACCCCCCCCCCCCCCCCAGGGGGCAAGGCAAGGGCAATGGATGCATCTCCAAAGGACTCAAGGCAATTCAAGCGCTTCGGCTCCAAGCAACGAGCTAAGGAGAATTGTGTGTGGGTGACTTGTTCGGCGGTCTGCTACGTCGGGGGTATGTCGTTCGCACTCCCCCCATGCCGTATGTAGCCGTCACACACGAGTCGACACCCACCGTATGTGAGACGTTGTGATATGGGCGAACGTCCCCTCATGCTGGGATTTTTCCTCGCACGCTCGTTGGTCGCAACCACACGCCTGCCATGACGCCATGCTCACTCGTAGTTACGAGGCCATGTCCGACCGCTCAACTCAAGTTGCGACCGGCCCTCGCCCAGATACCGAATCGATGTATCCCCGAGTTATCCAATCATAGGCCCCCCATTCGGCACCACGGCTATGGCCCACGCCACGGGAGGACCCCTCTGTAAAACGCACATATGTGCATCCACCACGCATCGACCCGGGGACCGACCTACACGTCGAAATTATCCTGCGGCATGAGCCAGTTGTACTTTGGCCTTCACGGACTGTAGTGCTCGTGCCTTAGTGGATTCGTAGCAGTTCGGATCTAGGCTTTGTCCTGGTCGTTTTGGCTATTTTTGTGGATTTTTAGGCGTTCGTTTGGCATTTATTGGAATTTGTTTAAGGTTAATGGCAATTAGAGTTAAGTTTTCAAAAAATAATATATATATATATATCTTCCCATCGAACTCTCTCTCCCTCACTCGTTCTCTCTTTCCCTCACTCCCTCTCACGATCTCTCCTCTCCCTCTCTCTCGGATTTGGTCTGGACGGGCCCAGATCGAGGCACGGGAGGTACCATCGGGATGGGCTCGACGCGAGGATCGTGTGGACGCCAGCTTTGTTTCGATCCGCGGTACGTGGAGGCGTGTTGGGCCGAGAGTAGCCCCGGCGTCCCTTCGTCCGTTCGGCACCGAATCGCCATTTTCATTGCGATTAAGGTAGGGGGATGGAATCCTTGTCTCGCTAGGATCGCATTGGCATCACATGCACGTCCATCTAATGTCATTTCCCTCGATTTCCATGAAAATCCCATGTTAGTGTAATTTAGCCATAAATTCTTGAAAATCACTCCATGGGCATTGTTTTTATGTTTTGATGCATGGATTAGTTGTAGAATGTCGTGGTTTGGCAGGTTTTACTATTTTTCCACGTTCCCCCGTCGATCCGGCTCGACCGGGAGGGGGGTTTGGTTTTGAATGTATCGGTTTAAGCCCCCAGCTTGTGTGACGGTCCTCTCAGAGGCCGTCACACTGTAACGGCCCTTGTGGGGTGCGTTACGTGCGTGTGACGGCCCATAGTGGGGGCATCACACTTGGTGTGGCAGTCATCTGATGGACCGTCACATGACCGTTACTTGACCTATTTGACCGTTGACCTTGTTAAGGCGCTTGGCCTGATGGTCTATCGGGCGACCGTCAGAGCCATGTGACGCGCCCCCTAGGTGCGTCACAGTGTAGAGACCCGTGGCCCCTTCTTAACCCTCGGTGGCCCTGACGGCCCGCCTGGGGCCCGTCACAGCCCTTGTGACGCACCCTTCCTCGACCGTCATAGTCCTTGTGACGCCCCCTTCCTCGACCGTCACACCCTATGACGTGGCAGACCAAGACCGTTACATTCCCCTAGTTTTTAAAAGCATGCATGGTCAATTTCTAATGCATTCCATGATATATATGTGCCATGTTTAAGTTGTTTTATGAACGATGGCTTAGTATTAGATCCCGATGGAATTACTTTCTCTTTCCTTGTGATGGAACCACTAGTCGTAGCCCAGCGACGGAGCGTGTCATCCCACCCGGGAGAGGTGGAGGGGTGTTCCCAATGAACGGTTTGTAAGCTAGTTACCGTGGGCCCTTGTGGTTACCGTTGCGTCCAACGGGGGAGGAAAACTAGCTAGAGGCCTGGCTCTAGGCAGGAGTCAGTGTGTGCACACATGGTCGGAGACATGGACTGGCACTGACGTGCGTTGCTCTAACTAGTACTTGGTTTGGTCCTATTACACCTCTCGCTTGTCACGTTCCAGGCTTGCGAGTTGCCGAGACGCAGTATAAGCCGTCGGTGGATGCATCTGGTCTTGTTCTTCTGGTGGGTTGTTCCGTCTCTCACTTCACTTGGTTAGTGATAGTTTATTCTGTTGGTAGATTTATTTCATGTCGTTATTATTTATTAATTTGTGCATCTGCCTAGTTATTATTTAAATGCATGCTCTAATTGCTTTTACATTTGCCTGCTTGTCTACTTAGTTGAGGTAGGGATCTGCGTGACCCCTACAGAGTCTGGCTGTGACTCACCCTTCCTTCTTTCAGGTGAGCCACCCCAGTCATCCGCCGGTCCTTCTCGTGGTTGTGCCGACTGTCGTTAGAGTGCCAGCTGTTGTCGGTTTGTCTTTTTGTTCTTTTGAGCCGGGGTATGCCCCGTGTAGTTGTACAGTGGACCTCTGTTATTTGTAAATCTGGACTATTGTATATATTTTACCACATTGATATTTTAACTTGCTTTCGTACTTATTTGTTAATTACTGTCCTAATTAATATTGTGCGCCTGTGGTCTCAATTCGTTATGCAACTCCTCAGCAAAGTCCACTAACCCTTCAGGGGCCTCATCAGCCTCCTGGGTGGCTTCTCCAATTCTTGGTATCGGTGTATCGATGTTATCGGCATATCGGTATCTGGAGCTCTAGGTCGTCACAGTTGGTATCAGAGCGGTGTTGGGGATTTGTGTTAGGAATTGAAACTCGCGCTGGTCCAGAGTAAGTCCACTGAGTCGTACATTGCTGGCTTAGGATGTTTCTCGTGATTACTGATGGTTTTTCATTATCGTGTGTTTCCTAGATTCAGGATGTTACCTCGTGGATGGAAGAAGGCTCGAGCTCCTCGGGAGGAGAGTGGCACTTCCTCTGCCCCAGCTGTGCCAGTCTCTGTCAACCCTGCTCCGCGTGAAGAAGTGCCCGGTGGTCGTGGTAGAGCGTTAAAGGAATTCCTACAGTTCCACCCACCGATTTTTGAGGGTCAATCAGATCTGGAGGTAGCTAGATCGTGGCTCGATGCCACTGAGTGCGTGTTCCAATCGATGGAGTGCGCGGATGATGAGAGAGTCATGTTGGCTACTTACCAGCTTCAAGGTACTGCACGCACGTGGTGGACTACAGAGTGGGAGGTTGCCTTCCGTTCCCGTCTGCTTCAGCAAATCACCTGGGCAGAGTTCGTTGCTACTTTCGAGCGTGCTTACACTCCGGCCTGCCTCAAGTTAGCAAAGATGTACCAGTTTCTAGAGCTGACGCAAGGTGACATGACTGTGCTACAGTACCGAGATAAGTTCATTGAATTGGGCAGGTACGCGCCCCATATTTTTGCTGATGAAGCTATGAAGACTCAGCAGTTTCTGCGCGGACTGAAAGCGAAATTGAGCCTACCGTTGTTCGCTACCCGAGTGTCTGAGTTGGATTCAACGTACCAGGCAGCTGTTGTAGTGGAGATGGGAATGGCGAGGACTCGAGGGCTTTCTCAGGCAAGAATGGTGCAGTCGACTGTGCAATTTCAGCCGACTTACCAGCCATCTGTTCCAGGAGTTCCTTCTACCGTTCCTACTGTCAGCGGTGTTTCTTCTTCTCCTGACTCCCATTTCCGGCAATTCAAGAATAAGAAGTCGAAGAGGAAGTTTGAGCATTCGGCGCCTTCCGATCCGAGTCAGTTGTCTGTTCCTTCTGTTCGACCGCGCCAAGATTTTTTCGATAGTCAGCAGCGTCCGTGTCCGAGGTGTGGTGGCAGTCATCCAGGCGTGCCGTGTTCCTTGCCAATCATCTGTTATCGCTATGATCAGTCGGGTCACGTAGTCCGAGACTGTCCGCTGAAGCCGAAACCAGTGCAGTTCTCGCAGTTTACCCAATCGCGATAGCCTCAGTTTCGTCTTCCTCAACCACCTCAACCTCAGCCGTCTTATCTACCTGCTCCAGTTCCTTCCCAGCAGTCTTCTGCAGCCGGCCGTCCTCCGAGAGGCAGGGTCACTCATATCACTCATGCAGAAGCTGTGGCAGCTAATTTGGTAGAAGGTACGGTTTCGATGTTCGGTCGTCTAGCTCATGTTCTTTTCGATTCTGGTGCAACTCATTCTTTTGTGTCCGAGGATTTTCTTGCTTGCCTTGGGGAGCCAATGACCAAAGTGTCCTGTAACTTGCTCGTGGAGTTCACCTCTGGAGATTTCATGTCCACTCCCGTGTGCCTAGAAGATTCCCCTATTGTCGTCAGCAATCGGTAGATGCCTGTGAAGCTTTATGCATTGAAATTGGCCGAATATGACACTATTCTAGGCATGGACTGGCTGGAATTATATGGTTCCGTGGTTGATTGTAGATACAAGCGAGTCTATTTTATGCCACGCGGGAAGCCAGCCTTTTATTTCCAAGGTATGCTTTAATTTTGTAGTTGCCTCCTTTCGCCTTCTGTTTAAATTTTGAGGATGAAATTTCTTTAAGGAGGGAGGGACTGTAGCGCTCGTGCCTTAGCGGATTCGTAGCAGTTCGGATCTAGGCTTTGTCCTGGTCATTTTGGCTATTTTTGCGGATTTTTAGGTGTTCGTTTGGCATGTATTGGAATTTGTTTAACGTTAATGGCAATTAGAGTTAAGTTTTCAAATAATAATAATAATAATAATTTATATATATATATCTCTCTCTCTCTTCCCATCGAACTCTCTCTCCCTCACTCGTTCTCTCTTTCCCTCTCTCCCTCTCACGATCTCTCCTCTCCCTCTCTCTCGGATTCGGTCCGGACGGGCCCCGATCGAGGCACGGGAGGTACCGTCGGGATGGGCTCGACACTAGGATCACGGGGACGCCAGCTTTGTCTCGATCCGCGGTACGTGGAGGCGTGTGGGGCCGAGAGTATCCGTGGTGTCCCTTCGTCCGTTCGGCACCGAATCGTCATTTTCATCGCGATTAAGGTAGGGGGATGGAATCCTTGTCTCGCTAGGATCGCATTGGCATCACATGCACGTCCGTCTAATGTCGTTTCCCTCGATTTCCATGAAAATTCCATGTTAGTGTAATTTAGCCATAAATTCTTGAAAATCACTCCGTGGGCATTGTTTTTATGTTTTGATGCATGGATTAGTTGTAGAATGTCATGGTTTGGTAGGTTTTACTATTTTTCCACGTTCCCCCGTCGATCCGGCTCGACCGGGACGGGGGTTTGGTTTTGAACGTATCGGTTTAAGCCCCCAGCTTGTGTGACAGTCCTCTCAAAGGCCGTCACACTGTAACGACCCTTGTGGGGTGCGTCACGTGCGTGTGACGGCCCACAGTGGAGGCATCACACTTGGTGTGGTAGTCATCTGATGGACCGTCACATGACCGCTACTTGACCTGTTTGACCGTTGACCTTCTTAAGGCGGTTGGCCTGACGCTCTATCGGGTGACCGTCAGAGCCATGTGATGCGCCCCCCTAGGTACGTCACAGTGTAGAGACCCGTGGCCCCTTCTTAACCCTCGGTGGCCCTGACGGCCCGCCGGGGGCCCGTCACAGCCCTTGTGACGCACCCTTCCTCGACCGTCACAGTCATTGTGACGCCCCCTTCCTCGACCGTCACACCCTGTGACGCGGCAGACCTAGACCATTACATTCCCCTAGTTTTTAAAAGCATGCATGGTCAATTTCTAATGCATTCCATGATATATATGTGCCATGTTTAAGTTGTTTTATGAACGATGGCTTGGTATTAGATCCCGATGGAATTACTTTCTCTTTCCTTGTGATGGAACCACTAGTTGTAGCCCAGCGACTGAGCGTGTCGTCCCACCCGGGAGAGGTGGAGGGGTGTTCCCAATGAACGGTTTGTAAGCTAGTTACCGTGGGCCCCTTCGGTTACCGTTGCATCCAACGGGGTGGGTGGGGAAACTAGCTTGAGGCATGGCTCTAGGCAGGAGTCAGTGTGTGCACACGTAGTCGGAGTCTTGGACAGGCACTAACGAGTGTTGCTCTGACTAGTACTTGGTTTGGTCCTATTACGCCTCTCGCTTGTCACGTTCCAGACTTGCGAGTTGCCGAGACGCAGTATAAGCCGTCGGTGGACGCATCTGGTCTTGTTCTTCTAGTGGATTATTCCGTCTCTCACTTCACTTGGTTAGTGATAGTTTATTCTGTTGGTAGATTTATTTCATGTCGTTATTATTTATTAATTTGTGCATCTGCCTGGTTATTATTTAAATGCATACTCTAATTGCTTTTACATTTGCCTGCTTGTCTGCTTAGTTGAGGTAGGGATCCGCGTGACCCCTACTGAGTCTGGCTGTGACTCACCCTTCCTTCTTTCAGGTGAGCCGCCCCAGTCGTCTGTCGGTCCTTCTCGTGGTTGTGCCGACCGTCGTTAGAGTGCCAGTTATTGTCGGTTTGTCTTTTTGTTCTTTTGAGCCGGGGTATGCCCCGTGTAGTTGTACAGTGGACCTCTTTTATTTGTAAATCTGGACTATTGTATATATTTTACCACTCTGATATTTTAACTTGCTTTCGCACTTATTTTTTAATTGTTGTCCTAATTAATATTGCGCGCCTGCGGTCTCAATTCGTTGTGCAACTCCTCAACAAACTCCACTAACCCTTCAGGGGCCTCATCAGCCTCTTGGGTGGCTTCCCCAGTTCTTGGTATCGGTGTATCGATGTTATCGGTATATCGGTATCCGGAGCTCTGGGTCGTCACAGCCCTCCTGTAAAGAAGTATACGTCTCAGCACAACATTGCCGATTGGAGGAGTGCTCTCGCACCCGCGTCCCAGCCTTCAACCTTCTATCCATGGCTATAGAATGCCCCTCGGTCCAACACACACCCCTAGCTATTGAATGCCCCCAGCCCTCCACCCATGGCTTTAGACATACATACAGACTTTTCTTTAGCATGGAACGTAGGTATTCAAATTCAATCCGATGTAAATAAACACTGATTGCTTGCGACCGGTGGGGAATGACGTCCTGTACACTATTCCCGCAATCGCCTACGCACTCGCACCCATGGAACCTCTTCTCTCCACGTGTCGCCCGATCGCCCGAGCCCACGTGCCGCCCCCTGGTGGCGCTTCCCCGGTCAAACCTTGGTTCCATCAGTGATTATCGAGAGATCGACTGGCACGCCTGCATCTTGTCCGGTTAATCTTTATCCCGACACTTCCGTGCCATTCGACCCTTTCCGACTTTCCGCGAAAGGAGAGTGCTCGATACCACCGTAAGAGGCATGCACCCGTAAGGAGGATACCCGAGATACATCAAACTCCTGTATTTTCCTTCCCCGCTGTATTCCTACCCTCACCCCGGTTAATCGGCATAAAAACTCATGCAACAGAGAGAATGGCACGCCCGATGGGACGTCTCCCGCCTTCCTTCTTTTTGCTGAAGAAAAGTCTGTGCCAGCCCGGAAGCCCGGTGCCCTTTCCCTGTCCTTGCAGGAGAGGCAGAGGAGGGTACTCATGCGCATTCTCCAGCAGCTTCCGGTCTGCGTTCCGATCGTCGGGCTGCTCCCGGCGACTGTCAGTGACCGTCGCCTCCACAGCCCTCAGCACTCCGGCAACCATGGCGGCCGTCACCTACGGCCCCGTCATTGCCACTCATGCACGGGTGGGCTACTTGGCGACGTCGATCGCTTTTGGCAGCTTCGCCCCGGTTATCGGATCCCCCTACTTCCTGGGTGTGATCCCTGTGGCTGCTTCTCAGCCAACTACTGTTCTTCTAGTGGCCCCTGTGGCCTACGCGCCATGCGCGCCTCCAGCTCAACTGTCCCGCCCGAGTGCCGGGTGCGGGACTGTCACTGTAGGCCCCTATAGGGCCCCCAGATCAACGCTGACCAGGGTGAACATCAGCTCTCGAGGCCAGCCCCGTCCGATCTCCAACATGGGCCCCATGCCCCGGACTTCGATCACTATCACAGCACCTACCTCGGGTCCTCAATCCCGAACCCCAGCCAAGACGACACCCAACACGGGCTCCCTACCCCGGGTCCACGGCTTCCCAGTATCTTTCTCGGGTCTCCAACCTTGAGCCCCAGCAAACCCAGCACCCGACACGGGCCCTCGGCCCCGGGTTTATGACTTCTCAGCATCGATATCGGGCTTCTGACCCCGAATCTCGGCAGGGCCGACACTCGACATGGGGTCAGAGCCCCGAGTTCGCGGCTCCCCGGTATTTCACTGGGGACCCCGGTCCCGGGGTCCAGTTGAACCGGCTCTCCCCGTGGGTCTTCTACCCAGAGGGCAACGTTCCTCAGCGCCTTCCTCGGGCATCCCGACCCGAGCCTGAACTACGCCGGCACCTACCACGGGTCCTCGACCCAAGGGCATCGGCACCCCAACACTTCCAACGGCATTGCTTTCCGGCGCAAGAGTGTCATCTCGAGCCTCGGCGACACTCTTATCGACGCGGGCGAAGGCTTACACCCGAGTCACCCAGCCATCGACTCCCGGTACACGTTGCTAACCCTGGGGGCCGATCCCGACACTACGGACTAACAGCTTCATGTTGCCGGTTGGTTCGGGTCATGTCTTCTCGGTCTACCATCTTGGGGCGGAGTCTTCCTCAGCTCCTCAGAAGAAGCATCGTCATGGCCGTAGAGGTAGGCAACTCACTGCTTCAACCAGCAACTCCGGCAAGAAGGTCCTTGTCGGTGACTTGCGGATCCGTCTCGACGGGGGTGAACCAATCATACCCCAGGAACGGACTGTTCCCACCATCCCCACTTCCAATCGTTTTGACCTCCTGCGTCAAACACAAGAGGACGGGGCGAAGCTCAAAGGAGCGGGTCCCTCGGCCGCAGCTCGGCGGCACCCACCGCAGCTAGACACGCAGCCTCCCAAGACAACTCGTCGAAAAAATGGCGACAAGAGAGAGCAGCAGCCTGACCTGAGAAGAATCTGGGTCACTCCAGAAGAAGCTCAAGTTGTTTGAAGGGCGCGTATTGCCAACCCCCTACAAGCACTCAGACGCGGCATCAGATAGGATGCAGCTGGCTTCATAATGGCATCGTCGGACGACGCCCAGTCATCCAATGTCCCCCGCGCAAGTAAGCGGAGGCAAAGGTGAGCCCATCTTCGGGCCCTCCAGCAACCTGTCCAGGGTTCTCCTCCGGCTAACATCGGGAATGAGCCCTCTCCGCAACGCATCTCAGTTTTTGATAGACTAGGGACGCATGTTCGCCCCGAGCGACACCCGCGGAGGAAGCGGACGACCCAGTTTATCAATGATGCGGTTGGAGTGTTCACGTGCTACACCACCGGACACCAGCCAGACACCCAGTCTGACGACTTGAACCAGCCTCTATCCCACTTCAGGAGGCCACGCCACCCGGCTCCGCCGCCTCCTCCAACAGGTCATATCGGCACTTCTGCTGGACCGCAGGCATCGGAATGCGCAGAGGAAGTCCCAGTGGAAGACCGCGACCCTCCTATCAACGCAGAGCCGGTCAACAACGACCATCCCGCAAATGAGGCTCAAGAAGTGACCCTCGACACTCTTATGAAGGAGAACCAGCACCTTAAGGCCCTCCTGCAGGACCTCCTCCAGGAGCGAGACCTTCATCCACAGCGACTTGACAGGCCTCAGGCCGAGGCACCGGCACCCCCGGCAGCCCGCAATGCTGCCAACACCTCAGAGGAGATTGCCCGAACCCCGTTGGCAGTTGGGTTTGGCACACCCCTGGTCGAGACTCAACCACGAGCCTCCAACACGCCAGTGCCAGAAAATCTCTTGGCGCAACGCCAGATGATCGAGCGCATTGTCGAGACAAAGCTCTCCCAGTATGGTGAAGGGACGGTCACGGTGGATCTCTACAGTGTACCATACCCGCTTCACCACCAGCTAAAAAAGCTTCCCCAAGAATACTCCAAGCCCCCAAACCTGCAAAAGTTAGACGGGCAGGGGTTGCCACATGAACACTTGGCCTACTATGTTACGGCCATGAGTGAGTTAGCGTTGGATGAATCATATCTCCTCCGCTACTTCGCCACTTCGCTCACGGGAACGGCCTTCCAATGGTATTCCCGCCTGAAGCCCAACTCAGTCGTCGACTGTGCGGATCTCCAGAATAAATTCCTCGACCACTTTCAAACGGCTGAGCGAAGGGTATCCCTAGTCAAACTATGTTCTCTCCGACAGAAAAAGGGCGAGGGTGCCCTCGACTTCATCAAGAAATGGCGAGAACTCAGCATGAGGTGTGTCAATCCGCCCGTTCAAGAGGATGCTATCACCATATGTCATCGAGGTTTGGCGGCTGAGGTCAGTGAAAAGCTTCTCGGCACCAACATCAAGGGCTTCGACCAGCTCAATTCGGAAGTCACCGAAATAGAGATGTTCTTCGCTGACAACCCGAGCTATACCGCAGCCAAGGGTAAGCAAGCGCGAGAACGCCAGCCCGGTAAGGAGGTGAATATCATAGAATTCACCCCTACCGCCAAAGCCAGTAAAGGGGCTGAGTCCAGCGGCTTTGACAAAAAGCCAACGGACAAGCCGGCTGCTCCTTCCTTCTCAGAGTGTATGAAGACACCCTTCTCCTTCAAGAAGGAGCATACGAAGATGCTCTTCGACCTCTGCATGACCCAAAAGATCATCGAACTGCTAGAAATCTACAAGCCGGATGAGGCCCTGAAGACCGACGATCCCAGTTACTACCTGTACCATCGCACGCTGGGTCATTCAATTGAAGATTGCTACGTCTTCAAGACTCAGGCACAGAAGCTGATCCGAGACAGTCTTGTCAAGATGAAGAGCGGTCTCGTCGATCCCCCACAGCCACATACGTGGGCCAGGCCAGCCAAAGCTGCACGTTGATAGGTGCAAGGCTCGGATTCAGAAGGGGGGTTGAATGAATCCCTTATTTAAAATTTTCACCGATTAAAACCTGTAACCGAACAATGATGCGGAATTAACATAAATAGGTGCCTTGTATGACACAGGTGCTCTCTTCGAACGAAATGGAAAGATCAGATAGACTGAACTTCTGATCTACTCTGTATGCACTGGTGTGTAGACCCATATTCAATCAAATATGATGTGTGCGAATAAACCACTCACTACCTGAAAGAACACATCGAGCCTAAGCATGCATCTAGCTAAACACAATAGACAAACAAACCACTGCACAGAACATTTTTAGGTGGTTCGGTCCTCCAGACCTACGTCCACCCCACACTCAAACCAGAGTGTGGATTCTTGCGGAAACACAGCTTAAACTGCTCAGCCTCACAGCTTGCTTCCACTGGGCAGTACAACTTAGCCATCCACTGCCTAACAGCTTGACCCGCTGGGCAATACAGCTTAGCCTACCAGAGGAATCCTCCTCTGCAACCGCTGAGCAACACAGCTTGCTCCGCTGACTAACAGCTTGAATAAAGGTTCAAAAGAAAAACAAGAGATAAGAAAACACAGCAACTGAAAGCTGTAAACAACATCAACACAGATGTGGCTCCCATGGAGCTGACTGGATTGGATATGATCCAGATTCTAGTAGGGACATATCTTCTGATGAAGCTTCTCTTTCCAGTAGGGACAGATCTTCTGATGAAGCTTCTCTTCTTCTCCTCTAATGCCCTATCTCTTTCTCTATCTTTCTTCTTCTTCTTCGTTTCTTTTCTTCTCTGCTACTCTCTCTATCTATCTTTCTCTTCTCTCTGGATCGTGCAGGCTCTTTCTGCTTCTGCTCTTCTAAGGTATTTTTCGATCCTCACACTACACGATCACCTTCTCCAGATGGAGAAGTCTTCTTTTTATAGCAGTAGTAGATAGGTGGGCGTGTGTCCTCCACGAATTCCCGCCCTAGAGCCTAGACCACGTGGCAGCATTTCAGCTCACTGCTTTACACGTGTCACGATCCTATCACATCCTCCATTCTTGGATCACGTGCCCTTCTTAAACTCCTCGAGCAGATATCCTGCAAAGGTCAGACTTAATATCAGTTAAAATCAATATGAGGATAGTAGAAAGATGCACAAAGTTGGTTCGAGAGTGTATAGACTTGCTAAGTCATCAAGGCAATCGTGTGCAGACTTAGTATTCAAATGCACGAACTTTACGTATGTATGGAACAAAAGTTGCACAGACATGCCACCAAGGAATGTACAGACTTTGAGTGCATGGTACGAAAGATGCATAGACATGCCGTCGAAGAATGTACAAACTTTGTTGTGTAAGATGCACACATGCACGAACTTAGTCGTGTGCAACAACAAAAGTTTCATCGACTTGAGTTCATGCTGCAACATGAGTTGCATGGACTTGGTGACATTGTGTATGCATGGAATCAAGAAGATACACTAACATCGCTCATGCAAGAAAACATGCACGGAATATGTATGCCTTAGACACAATCAAGACGCATGAGCGAAGGGAAGAATATGCACTGACTTAAAGCCACCATGAACCACAAATATGATATGCACATGTCTAGACAGTTAATCCTGCACTGACTCGGTTACGTGCTGCAACATAGCTTGCATCAACTTTATGTATGCATGTACGAGCTTAACGACATGTGAGCAACCTTGTATGAACTAAAGGTTCATGCAGCAAACATATGCATGGACTTAGCTTGTTCAGGATGAAAGTATGCACCAAGAAGCCATGTAGTCTAGGCAAAACTCTGTACTGACTTAACCTGTGCATGGACATTTAATCAGAACAATGCACTCAAAAATCATTTCATCAATAATGCACAAGGGGCCTGAACCTAACACACTCCCCATAACACTCCCCATAGCAGTTAGCATAGATCATCATCATTCTTATGTGGTGACTCATTGAGTTGCTATCATCAAAATAACAACACACTATCATCAAAACACAAGGGGCACAACAATCTCCCCCTTTTTGATGATGTCAACACAATGAGTCACGCAGACTCAGCAAACAATTCTCCCCCTTTGACATAATCAAAAAGGAAATGATTTGCGAGTGGAATGAAAGACATGTATGAAATATGATACAAATTCTCCCCCATAGAAACATGCAAAGTGAGCACTGGAGAATAAAATAAAAGAACTCCCCCTATAGACATGAATGTTTGACTACTCTCCCCTTAAATGCAGATGACCCAGAACTCCCCCTGAAGTGCAGGAATGAACTCTGGTTATCCAATGAAGCAATCTGAAATCTTCCACCACAAAGAATCTAAAACAATAATGGTTATGGCACCTCACATATGTATGGACAAAATAAAGCAGGTGGAAGGTCCACAAAACTAGAACAGGTTACAGAAACAAGATGGAAGATTCCAACAGTGTGGAGAGTAGAACAGACGATGATAGAAAAGTAAAGGTAGAAAAGAGTAGGGGTGAGAAACAGTCAAGGCACAATACATCTCAAGGAACAACCAATCAACATATAAGAGAGAATTGTCAACAAGCTTCCTGTTGATTAAGTTGTCAGGGGTGAATCAGATCATGAGGGACTGTAAGGCATGCACCACTCTAATAAGTCTTAACATGAATAGACTCTCCTATCATAGAGGGTTATGAATTGGAAACTTGGCCAACCTGATTTAATTATGATGTATATCAAATTTGTCAATTAAACTAAATACTTATATCTGAATTCAAGTTTTAATAAAAGTGAACTAAATAATCAGATAACACTCAGGAACAATTATCTTTATCTTACACGCATGATCTCAATGACTCCTTTGAGAGTTACATAGATTAGTATTGAGATTAAACACTTTTACAAGAGCATGAGTTGACAGAGTTTGCAAGATTTTCATTTGAATCACATTATTCTTATCTTGAGCAATTTAAGTTGATCAACACCTTTTTACGTGAGGCACAACACGTCTCAGGTGAAGTGACCCAGTTACTCAGTGTAATAACTATCATTGCCTCTCAACATTAAGACTAGAGTTAGCAATAGAAGTGTCTTTTTACGTGAGGAGACATCTTGATCAGAGGCCAGACTCCTCAGTTACTCAACACAAACATGCCATTGCTCTGTCAGGTTCTCAATGATTTTTGCTTTAAGCGACTATGACACTTCATGACTTGGGTTTACTTCATTTCTTTGATGGAGGACCCAGTTTCTCAGTGAACAAAGTCATTACATTACTAACCGAGTTTCTTTTTAGACAGACTCTTCAAGGTTAATGTTTAAGAACAATACTCACTCTATGTATCTCAACTAAAGTAGCCTTGATTTCAAATTTTCAGATTTCAGATGAGTGAATCTAAGGTTTTCATGACCCATATGGTTAAAGTTTGTTAAAGGTTATCATTCAGATATTTTCAATCATTTAAATGCAAATCTGAGAATACATTAACCTTATATCAGTCTGATTCAGTGGTCACTCTTAAACCTATATGATAGGAATTTCTACATGATTCTCTGACTGAATTGCATGGCATGTAGCTTGAGTTCCTCAGATTAGATCAAAAATACAGCTGACCAACTAATCAACAATAGATACAAATTAGTCACACCAGCTAAGAAGAATGTGAAGGATAAGTGTGACGACCCGAGGATCCGAGTACCGGAAAGGAACCGGCGTGTCTCAAATCACGGCCCGTCAACCAACGAGTCCGAAGACTCGGAAGGGTAGAAAGGAGTGGTGTGGGGGTACAAGAGAAGCTGCAACGACCACAGAGATAGCACAATAATCTAGAATAAAATGCACAGAATAATATAAATAAATAAACTGCTACAAGATCCACAGTGTCACATGTCCAAAAGAAAGTACAGTCAACAGGAAAGAAAAGTACAACTACACGGGGCATCCCCCGGAGTACAACTACACGGGGCATCCCCCGGCTCTGGCAGACTGGCGACTAACCCTGGCTAGAAGAACCACGCTGAAACTCGGCCGCGCCTCCCGTCGACCCCGCCTCACCTGAAGAGCAGGGGTGAGCCTCATCTCATTGGCCCAGTGGGGATCCCGCGAATCCTCACCTCGCACGGAAAATGAGAAAGAAGAAGACAACCCTACCAAACAAGAGTACGGTAGAACCGACAAGCTAAAGTAAATAAACGGAAAAAGCCGTCTACTCTAACAGTACCGTACTACGGAATCTCGGTCCAACAAAACACCAGTCCATGCCTGCCAGTGAATAGTAGCACCACCCACTAGAAGAATGACCGGATGCATCCCCTGACGTCTTATACCGCGTCACAAGTGTCCAGCTACAACGCCCCAGGCGCGAGCCTCAGACACGCTCAGTAACCAGAAGTAACTGCAAAATGAGGACTAGCTGAGGTCACGCTCATCAGCGCGGGTCCGAACCCTCAGCCTCGTGTGCACACTCAGACCGTACGCCCTAGGCCTGTCCTCTAGCTGGTATTTCCCCCTAAACCCGGACTCGAAAGTACGCGGGGGCCCTACGGTAACCAGGCTACTCACCGCCTCTCTCGGGTACGCCGCTCAGCCACTCCCAGGCGAGCCAGCACACGCGTGCCGTTGGAAAGCTACGACTAGTGGTAGGGTCACTAGAAGTAAGGACTAATCCACGGAAACCACCGACCAAACACTAGCACAGACTCTCGATGACCATACGGTAAGTACGGATGCCGGGGACACATATGAGGTCCGGCCGTCCCTCAAGTCACATGGCACCCCCACCGGTAACCGACCCTCCGGGGAATCTCGGGCGCCCCTGTGGCTCTCACTAGGTGCCCACGGCCACCCTCGGGCCACACGCCACACTGGGTCCCAAACTCACCCAACCGAAGGTCACACTATCTGAAAAAATGCTGATCAGGGGAGGGGGAAGGTCGCGCTAGGTACCCCTAGCACAACATCGAAGAACGCGCTAGCTATGGCTAGCGCGATCTTCTAGGTCGCGCTGCCCAAGGCTAGCGCGTTCGCACCTGAACGCGCTAGTCTTGGATAGCGCGATCATGAGTTCGCGCTACCAGCACCAGGCACGTTCCCAACCGCCTCACTGTTCGTCTTCTCAGACGAACGCGCTCGGTCAACACGGCGCGTTCATCAAGAACGCGCTACTGGACTATAGCGCGACAACGGGCCGAGCCCGGTTAGCGAAATACGTCCAGGAAACGTAAAACCACGCCCATTCACCACCCCTGGTGAAGGGAAAACGATGGGGAATCACCCCACCACGTCCGAGCATGCATCTTGAGCCCCCAAATCGATCAAAAACACCCTGAATCGATGGATCCGGCGCTCAAACCCCAAGCATGAAAATGACCCTCTCGACATGGATTTAACCCCAGTCGGCCTCCCCACGGCCTAGAAATCACGAGGAACACGGTAAAGAGGGTAAGGATCCATCCCCCTACCTCGATGAAGCTTGAAATCCACTGGAAAGTCGCCGATCTTCAAATCTAGCTCAACTACGAACTCCTCTCCCACGCGCCAATGGGGGCACCGTCACGATCCTCTCGCCACCGCCGTCGTCACCGCGCCGTCACCGTCGTCCGCCACCCGTCGCCGGAGGAGGAAGGGGCGCCGCGGGGTCCAACGGGCAAGAAGGGGGGGGTGTGACCGTTGCGGTCACGGGGGAGGAAAGAAGAAAGAAGAAAAAGAGAAAGAAAAGGGAAAAAGAAAAAGGCTATAAATAGAAAATCCAAAAAATGCCAAAAAATACCAAAAAATAGAAAAATACACCTCCTCGACCGTCTCGAAGCGCTGATCGCAACGATACCACTCGCGGGCTGGTGAACGACCCGGTTCACCCGCTACAGGGTTCCGAAGGATTCGCCGAAACCCACACAGGGAAATCAGAAAACACACATCAGAAAAGCCGCGGACACACTCCGGGCCTCCGAAACGACTCCGGATCACGCCGATCCGAACACGAAAGATGTCCGAAACGAAATTTTGAACACAACAGAGTTAGACACTCCGAGAAACCAAATCCGGGACCCACGAAGAAGGATCCGGAAGGTCCGGGACATTACAGCCCTCCCCCCTTAAACGAATTTCATCCTCGAAATTCAAGGACAAGGCACAAGAACGGGGGAAGACTCACACAAACAAATAAGGATACAGCTCCCGCATCTCATCCTCGCGCTCCCAAGACGCTTCGCCGCCAGAATGACGCTGCCAGACCACCTTAACCAGACGAATAACCTTATTCCGCAGGCGCTGCTCCCGCCGATCCTCAATGCGAACAGGAAACTCTGGAAAGGACAGATCTGGGGTCACCTCAGGCCAAACGGCATCCTCGAGAACATGAGAATCATCGGGCATGTACTTCCGAAGCATCGACATGTGGAACACATCATGCATGGTGGAAAGCTCCGGAGGTAGCTGCAACCGATAAGCAACTTCCCCAACACGCTCAACGATGGGAAAGGGTCCAATGTAGCAGGGACTCAGCTTCCCACACCTATCGAAGCGCATCACGCCCTTCATGGGAGACACTCTCAAGAAAACTCGATCTCCCACAGCAAAGCTGAGAGGTCTCCTCCTCCGATCGGCATAACTCTTCTACCGGCTCTGAGCTGCCATCATCTTCTGCCGAACGAGATGCACCACCTCAACGCACTGCTGCACCAAATCTGGTCCGGTCAAGGCACGTTCGCCCACCTCAAACCAATCAAGCGGAGTCCGACAAGGTCGCCCATACAACGCCTCATAGGGAGCCATACCGATGCTCGAATGATAGCTGTTGTTGTAGGCAAACTCCACTAATGGCAGATGGTGGGTCCAACTCCCCTGCCACTCCAAGCAACATGCTCGCAACATGTTCTCTAAAGTCTAAATGGTCCGCTCAGACTGACCGTTCGACTGAGGATGATAGGTCGAGCTGAATGCCAACTCAGTGTCTAGAGCCTTCTGGAAGCTCCTCTAGAATCCAGAAGTAAAACGAGGGTCACGGTCGGACACGATGGAGATAGGAACTCCATGCAACGGGACGATCCGCTCCACGTACAGACGAGCCAAACGCAGCAAGCTCCAACTGACCTTGACTGGCAGCAACCGCGCCGTCTTCGTCAGTCTATCCACTAGCAACCAGATACTATCCTCCCCGCTGGACGTCCTCGGCAATCCGACCACAAAATCAGTGGTCACGTGGTCCCACTTCCACGCGGGAATGTCCAAGGGCTGAAGTGTGCCTCCTGGTTGCTGGTGCTCAGCCTTCACCTGCTGACAGGTCAAACACCTGGCCACAAATTCCGTAACATCTCTCTTCATGCCAGGCCACCAAAACTGCCTCTTCAGGTTCTGGTACATCTTGGCCGATCCGGGGTGCACGGCATACCGACTCCCACGAGCCTCACGCAATACATTACGCCGCACCTGCCCCTCGGCTGGCACATACAATCTACCTCTGAACCTCACAGCTCCATCCTCGCCAAACTCCACCTCGGCCATCGACAAAATATGAGGTAGCTCGGGGTCCGCTCGCTGGGCCTCAGTCACCTGTCAACGCACCGCGGGCGTGACAGTCAGACTCGCAAGGACAGCCGAACCCTGGTCCTGCGGAACCTTGAGCCTAAAAGTCATGGCCGGAACCTGCTCCCAAAGCCTCCACTTCCTCAACAACATCTGACTGACCGTTACCCTCCTACTTAGAGCATCAGCCACGACGTTCATCCTGCCAGGCTGATAGGACAGAGTGAAATCATAATCCTTCATGTACTCCATCCATCTTCTCTGCCTGAGGTTAAGGTCCTTATGCGTAAACACATACCTCAAACTCTGATGGTCAATGAAAAGCTCAAACCTCTCGCCGTACAAATAATGCCTCCAGATCTTCAGAGCGAAGATCACCGCTGCCAACTCAAGATCATGAGTAGGGTAGTTCGCCTCATGTGGCTTCAACTGCCGCGACGCATATGCCACAACTCTCCCATGCTGCATCAACACAGCACCGAGGCCTACCCCGGAAGCATCCGTACACACCACAAAACCACCCGAGCCAGATGGCAACACCAAAACCGGAGCAGTGGTAAGCAATCTCTTCAGCCCCTTGAAGATCCGCTCACACTCCTCCGTCCAGACGAACTGCACCTCTTTTCGCGTAAGCCTGGTCATCGGGGCCGTAATACGAGAGAAATCTTGAATAAACCTCCGATAATAACCTGCAAGCCCGAAGAAACTCCGAATCTCCGTGATAGAACTCGGCCTCGACCACTACACCACCACCTCGACCTTGGCCGGGTCCACGGAAACACCATCACCAGAAATAACATGCCCCAGAAAGTGCACCTCTCAGAGCCAGAACTCGCACTTGCTGTACTTGGCATACAACTGGTGATCGCGCAGGGTCTGCAATACCGCTCTCAAATGCTGCACATGCTCCTCAGCAGACCGCGAATACACAAGGATATCGTCCACAAACACGACCACAAACTGGTCCAAGTACGGACGAAACACCCTATGCATCAAATCCATGAATGCTGCGGGGGCATTGGTGAGCCCGAATGGCATCACCAAGAACTCATAATGCCCATACCTCGACCGAAACGCCATCTTCTCCACATCCGACTCTCGGATCCGCAGCTGGTAATAACCCGATCTCAAATCGATCCTCGAAAACACCTGGGCCGACTGAAGCTGATCAAACAAGTCATCAATCCACGGCAACGGATACTTGTTCTTAACAGTCACCTGGTTCAACTGACGGTAGTCGATGCACAGTCTCAAACTACCATCCTTCTTCTTCACAAACAACACCGGCGCACCCCACGGGGAATAACTAGGACGAATATACCCCTTGGCCAGCAACTCCTGTAATTGCGCCTTCAGCTCTCGCAACTCGGCAGGCGCCATCCGATAAGGGGCCTTCGACATAGGCGTCGTGCCCGGCACCACCTCAATCACGAAATCAATCTCTCGCTGCGGTGGCAACCCTGGTAGCTTCTCAGGAAAAACGTCGGGGAACTCGCACACGACAGGAACATCCTCTACCTCAGGACCCTGCCGCTCGACCAAAACCACGGATGCGAGAAAGCCCTGACAACCTGCATCAAGCAAACGACGCGTACGGATAGCCGAAATAAGAAAGCGGGAAGAGGAAGACCGAATACCTTGGAAATAGAAGGTGGGCCCACGAAGCTGTCGGAAGTAGACCTTCTTTGAGCCGCAATCTACCAAAGCATGATGAACCTCGAGCCAATCCATGCCCAAAATCACATCAAAGTCCTGAAGCGGTAACGCGTAGAGTCTAGCAGGCAAGTTCTGCCCTTCCACCCACACAGGTACCTTCTCAAAGCAGTACGGGGTGATCATGAAGTCACCGGTAGGCAACTCTACCGCCAAGTCACAGGCCACGTCGGTCACCGGGTCCTCCACGCTCTAGGCAAAATCCTCCGAGATGAACCAATGAGAAGCACCTGAATAAAACAAAACACGAGCCGCACAACCCAAAATCGAAAGGGTACCTTCCACCAAATGCAATGCCTCAGCCTCCGCCCTGGTCATGTGAGTCACTCTGCCTCAGGATCTCTACCTCCCCACAGTAGCTGACCGTGACAACTGAGGAAACTATCCCTGCTGATGGTACTGCTGCGGCTGTGATGATGACTGCTGGGGCCGAAACTGCTGCTGTTGCTGCTGAAACTCGTGCAGCTGGCGTGGTCTCTGCGGACAGTCACGTGCCATGTGCCCTGGCTGGTCACACCTGACGAAAATCACGGGCGTCGAACACGGTCTGCCTGGATGAGAACCACCGCACTTGGGACAACCGCCCCGAGCACCTGACACCGAACCCTGACGCTGCAAAGCCACGGACTGCTGATCACTGGCCGGCGACTCCTGCTGTGAATGCCCCTTCTTACCCCGGCGTCTCCCGCCGAGGCCCGCCTCCTTGAGTAACTTCTTGAGCCTCGAGCCAAAGGACGAAGACTCTGGCACAGGAGCCACAGACTGCGTCGCCACTGAACCACCTGCCGAGAGCTTGACGGTACTCTGCTGCTGCACTACTGACGGCTGGCTGAAACATACCTGCACCTGACTAGCACTGCCCTGCCCTCGAACCTTCTGCAAATCTCTCTCCAGTGCCGATGCTGCCTTGCACGCTGCATCCAAAGTGGTCAATCCTGACGTAAGAAGATGATGCCTCAACTCCAGCCTCAAACCACCCACAAACTGATCGATCCTGACCTCCTCATCTGCCACGATATGAGGAGCATAACGGCCCAACTCGATAAACCTGCACGGTACTACATCACCGTCATGTCACCCTGAGTCAACTCCATAAACTCACGCAACCTCTGCGACCTGACAAAAGATGGGCAGAAGGCACGCTCGAAAGCCGTGACGAACTCCTGCCAAGTAATCTGTCGAAGAGGACGAGATCGGAACGCTGAACCCCACTCTGACGTCCACCAAGTACGGGCCGATCCCTAAAGACGATGAGTAGCCAGCGCCACCTGCTCCTCCTCGGGACACTCCATCGCACTGAAAATCTGCTGAACATCACCCAGCCACTCTCTGGCCACCTCAGGATCTGGCTGCCCACTGAAAGAAGGAGGCTGGAACAGCAAAAACTCCTTCAGTACACGACCATGACCACCACGAGCCCGGTCCTCACCAACATCGCCACCCTGCTGCTGATGATCTCCCTGCTGCTGACCTCCCTGCTGCCGCTGAAACACATACTCAAACATGCCTTGGAAGAAGTCATCCATCCCTGGAGCTCTCGCATCTCCAGATACACCCTCGAAAACTGAAGCCCTGCTCTGCTCCTCTGGACCACCACTAGACTCTCCCTGCTGGGCACGAGTCCTCCACCGTGGCGCCATAACACACCTGGCATCAAAGAAAAGCAACCGGAAATCAATAAAACACACGACCCTAAGCCAGTCGCCGATTGTACAGAACATTCATGGACCTTCTGGACCACTGCAATTCGTTCCAAGTTCCGATGCACCTCCACAACCTAAGCTCTGATACCAGCTGTGACGACCCGAGGATCCGAGTACCGGAAAGGAACCGACGCGTCTCAAATCTCGGCCCGCTAACCCACAAGTTCGAAGACTCGGAAAGGTAGAAAGGAGTGGTGTGGGGGTACAAGAGAAGCTGCAACGACCACAGAGATAGCACAATAATCTAGAATAAAATGCACAGAATAATATAAATAAATAAACTGCTACAAGGTCCACAGTGTCACATGTCCAAAAGAAAGTACAGTCAATAGGAAAGAAAAGTACAACTACACGGGGCATCCCCCGGAGTACAACTACACGGGGCATCCCCCGGCTCTGGCAAACTGGCGACTAACCCTGGCTAGAAGAACCACGCTGAAACTCGGCCGCGCCTCCCGTCGACCCCGCCTCACCTGAAGAGCAGGGGTGAGCCTCATCTCATTGGCCCAGTGGGGATCCCGCGAATCCTCACCTCGCATGGAAAATGAGAAAGAAGAAGACAACCCTACCAAACAAGAGTACGGTAGAACCGACAAGCTAAAGTAAATAAACGGAAAAAGCCGTCTACTCTAACAGTACCGTACTACGGAACCTCGGTCCAACAAAACACGAGTCCATGCCTGCCAGCGAACAGGAGCACCACCCACTAGAAGAACGACCGGATGCGTCCCTTGACGTCTTATACCGCGTCACAAGTGTCCAGCTACAACGCCCCAGGCGCGAGCCTCAGACACGCTCAGTAACCAGAAGTAACTGCAAAACAAGGACTAGCTGAGGTCACGCTCGTCAGCGCGGGTCCGAACCCTCAGCCTCGTGTGCACACTCAGACCATACGCCCTAGGCCTGTCCTCTAGCTGGTATTTCCCCCTAAACCCGGACTCGGAAGTACGCGAGGGCCCTACGGTAACCAGCCTACTCACCGCCTCTCTCGGGTATGCCGCTCAGCCACTCCCAGGCAAGCCAGCACACGCGTGCCGTGGGAAAGCTACGAATAGTGGTAGGGTCACTGGAAGTAAGGACTAATCCACGGAAACCACCGACCAAACACTAGCACAGACTCTCGATGACCATATGGTAAGTACGGATGCCGGGGACACATATGAGGTCCGACCGTCCCTCAAGTCACACGGCACCCCCACCGGTAACCGACCCTCCGGGGAATCTTGGGCGCCCCTGTGGCTCTCACTGGGTGCCCATGGCCACCCTCGGGCCACACGCCACACTGGGTCCCAAACTCACCCAACCGGAGGTCACGCTACCAGAAAAAATGCTGATCAGGGGAGGGGGAAGGTCGAGCTTGGTACCCCTAGCGCAACATCGAAGAACGTGCTAGCTATGGCTAGCGCAATCTTCCAGGTCGCGCTACCCAAGGCTAGTGCATTCACACCTGAACGCGCTAGTCTTGGATAGCACGATCATGAGATCGCGCTACCAGCACCAGGCGCATTCCCAAGCGCCTCACTGTTCGTCTTCTCGGACGAACGCGCTCGGTCGACACGGCGCGTTCATCAAGAACGCGCTACTGGACTATAGCGCGACAACAGGCCGAGCCCGATTCGCGAAATACGTCCAGGAAACGTAAAACCACACCCATTCACCACCCCTGGTGAAGGGAAAATGACGGGGAATCACCCCACAACGTCCTAGCATGCATCTAGAGCCCCCAAATCGATCAAAAACACCCTGAATCGATGGATCCGGCGCTCAAACCCCAAGCATGAAAACGACCCTCCCGGCATGGATTTAACCCCAGTCGGCCTCCCCACTGCCTAGAAATCATGAGGAACGCTGTAAAAAGGGTAAGTATCCATCCCCCTACCTCGATGAAGCTCGAAATCCGCCGGAAAGTCACCGATCTTCAAATCTAGCTCAACTACGAACTCCTCTCCCACGCGCCAATGGGGGCACCGTCACGATCCTCTCGCCACCGCCGTCGTCACCGCGCCGTCGCCGTCGTCCGCCACCCGTCGCTGGAGGAGGAAGGGGCGCCGCGGGGTCCAACGGGCAAGAAGGGGGCGGTGTAACCGTTGCGCTCACGGGGGAGGAAAGAAGAAAGAAGAAAAAGAAAAAGAAAAGGGAAAAAGAAAAAGGCTATAAATAGAAAATCCGAAAAATGCCAAAAAATACCGAAAAATAGAAAAATACACCTCCTCGATCATCTCGAAGCGCTGATCGCAATGGTACCACTCGCGGGCTGGTGAACGACCCGGTTCACCCGCTACAGGGTTCCGAAGGATTCGCCAAAACCTACACGTGGAAATCGGAAAACACACATCGGAAAAGTCGCGGACACACTCCGGGCCTCCGAAACGACTCCGAATCGCGCCGATCCGAACACGAAAGATGTCTGAAACGAAATTTTGGACACAACAAAGTTAGACACTCTGAGAAACCAAATCCGAGACCCACGAAGAAGGATCTGGAAGGTCCGGGACATTACAATAAGTGTATGCTGGTGAAAGAAACAACAACAGGAAAGAAGAGCATCAAAAGAGTGTATGTCAACAAACAGTAGCTGAGTCTGGAATACAGACATATCAGCTATTTCAGTGATGACAGCAGAGAATTAAAGTAAAACAAATTGAGAGCAGCAGAAGATCCAATAAACTTAACATGAGAATTTCAGGTAAAGGTGAACAAGATGATCAAAAAAGCTCCCTCTGTCTAGATGCATCATGTAAACAGCAAAGCATGAGCAGCAATATGGTTAATCAAGAATGGTTGAACTCCCCTTCACTAAGTGCATGATATATGATGAAAGCACATCACATGATTTCAAGTTTGACATTCAATTATAATCCATGCACTTTAAACAAAAGTGAGCTACCATGAACATGATTAAGCAATTCCCATTTCAGAAAATTTCAATTTAGCACCAACAGAGCAACATGATATACAGTCATTTCAAATTCTCAATTTTCGGATGATGGAATTTAAACAGAGTGTTCAGAACTGACCTGAAGGGTAGGATCCTGGGGTTTTCATTTTGAGTTCCTTAGTTTATTTACCCCTCTTTGTTCGTTCCAAGGCACACCTGCAGCACATTAATCATTTTGATCCTGCAGGGACCCAAACAGCCTTGGGTCCTGTGTTAACCCTGACAGGTGTTCTAAACAGTCTCTTAGCAACATTATTGTCATAATCCATCAGGTAACAACTATCCATGGAGTGACTAGATTTTCCACAATATCTACATGAAACAACATATTTTCTGGTCCTATGATGCATATCAACAGCAGTATGAGACCCATGAACATAATCATAAAATGTTATGTTGTATGCATGGACAATTTGATTCTTATTACCTGACAACCAACAATTTGCATACTTGTGACCTGGCTTACTACAATTGAAGCATGAAGTATTTACAGGTCTTGTTCTAGAGAATTTAGCAAATTTGGAATTAACGTGATTTCCCTGAACATACCAGTAGTCCTTGACAGCATGGCCATATTTCCCACACTTAAAGCACCTTAGGTGCTTCCTCTTGAGTCATTGTTTCCCCATGAAGGCCCAAACCAGCATTGAACAGCTTTATGACCACGTTTGTTACAATTATAACAGTTGATGTGTTGGTTTGAAGCAAACGTGTACCTTTTGGGGTCATGATGATTTGTAAAAACTTTATCATTCATCATATCATCATTTTCCATTACATTACAATCTTCCATATAATGACCATGCCTGCCATAGTAATGACATGAAACCAATGACTTTCTCGCAGTATGGTTACTAACACACTGACTAGATGCATGCGAATGAGTAGATAAGGAATGAGCAGTGTGCATCGACTCATCGAATTCAACCGAGCTAGCAGATTTTAGAGCACGAGTAGGAACAAATTTAATCTTATTCTTTTGAGCATTCATCTTTAAATTCTTCCCCTTTTTTTCACTTTTCATTTGTATTTCATTTTTCTGAGCGTTGAACTGAAATACAGATGATGAAGGTGCTTTCTGATTCTTACTTTATTTTGGGGATTGATTTGTAGTACCAGCAACATCAGAGTTTTGCACAAAAGTGGTGTATAGATAGTTTCTAATAGTTTCCTTAACATCAGAACAGCAACTTATCCCCTTTTTTGAATTATCATCCTCACCTTCCATGACAACTTTCATTTTTCCTTTATTTTTAGTAGACTCGGATGCTGAGTTTTCCAGCTCATGAATTCTATTCTCCAAAGAAGCAATGTGAAGTTCATAACTGGCTATCTCCTGTTCACTGCAATTAATGCATTCACTTAGAACTTTGTTTGCAGTTTTATACTTCTCAATTTCTTGTTCCAAATTGCTCAAAATTTTTGATTCTTCATCACATACAGTTTTTCTTTTTTCTAAGGTGAGAAGTTTTTCAGACATACCTGGAGAGGGGGATTTCTGTAGCCCACTCAAAGAGCAGCCCAACTAGACCCAACAGGGTCCAACAAGGCAAGCCCACCCGAGTGACAACCCACAGGGCCCACTCAGGGAAGAAAAGCCCAATAAACAAACACTCGAGGAACCAACTCTCCCCGGCGGCCTCTAGGCTCGGAGGGCCCGAGTGATGGTCAGGTCATAAGGAAGGTCCGGCCCAAGCCGTTTCCCCGCCCGGGAGAGACAGGCATTAGCCGACCTATTCGACCCCTCTTCCACCGAGCTATGCCCATCGCCCGGACAGGGCTGGCGTTTCAGGAGCTCGACCAGACCAAATATCATCCGTTCAAGAGTCCCCAACGGATAGGGGAGTCAAGAAACCGTCGGACTTCAAGGCGATAACGTCCCCACGATAAGGCCATGAAAGCCCACGTTGAGGACGTAACTCCCGCCGGAGACCCCTCAGCTTGCAGGACTCCTGAAGGCGGCACACTATTTAAACCAGGGCTACCCTCCGACGGAAGACAAGGGCCATTCAGGTACTCATATACCCAAACTCCTGAGCAATCCGCTTCACCCTCTGGTGGAGAGGAATCTCGCGCGCTAGCTTTTCTCCTCCCCATTATTGCTTCCACCACAGCTCTACTGACTTAGCCATCGGAGGGTTTTACCCTAGGGAAGCCCCCTGGGCCCTCTGATACGTTTCTCTGTCTTGCAGTTCATCTTCAGGTGATCTACAGCCCGCTCAGGATACAAGCGCGAGATTTCGCCTCTTCATCTGGCGCCGTCTGTGGGAAACGCACGAAGAGCCGAGATGGTGAGAAGAAGCTCAGGGAGGAGATCCGCCGTCGAGAAGGGGAAGGCCGTGGTGGCGGCAAGAGATGGCCCCTCTAGGGCCTCACAGAACCCTCCCTCCAATGCCAGCGTCCCCACCAACGGACCGCCGCCCCCTCCGACGGCGACGGGGGTACCCCCCAACGGTGGCGACGAGGTCTTCCAGGCCCTCAATAAGAAGCTTGACGTCCTCGTGGAGCTCATGAGGGCCCAGGCGGCAAGGGATGGCAGGTCCCGTGCCCCGTCCGGGAGCCCCCCCCCCCCCCCCCCCGAAGTGCGTCCCAACATACCGCTGGGGGCCGCTTTACCCTCCGCGGTCAGCAGCTCATCCGCAACAACGTGGGAGGACCCTAGCAGGCTCCGCCCCCGGAGTAAGAGGCTTCCTCCACGCCCAGAAAAGGGAAACAGGGGGCGAGGCCTCCACGCCTGAGCGCCGGCGGTCCTGAGGATCGCCACGATGCTCCCCCCAGTCCCACGGCACGACCGCAGTCGGAACTTTCCCTCCGGCTGAGGGATTTCGAAAGACGTTTTGCAGAGCAAGAGCGCGCCCTCCGCGCCCTACAAAAAACCTCTTTCCCAAAGGATGAGGAGAAATCCCCTTTCTCCGAATACATCTTGAAGGCAGAGGTGTCTCCCAGAACCTCCATTCTGACCTTCAAGCTCTATGATGGCCAGGGCGACCCAGCCGCCCACTACGACAGCTTCGACGCCCTGGTGACTCTGCATGGAACACCGGATCCTATTAAATGCCGAGCCTTTGCGGCCACCCTGGTCCAAGACGCTCAGGCATGGTTCCGGGCCCTCGCCCCTGGGTCCATCCGGGACTTCAGGCAATTCGGGCGAGTCTTCAAGGAGAGCTTCGCCGGAAGCGCCCCCCCAAGGTCAGTAGCGGGGCTGCTGGCCCTCAAATAGGCGCAAGGGGAAAGGCTCCGGGCTTATGTCCACCGATTTAAATCGGAAGCCCTCAGAATTTCCCGCTTGGATGTGGCCTCGACCACGATCGCTCTGACCGGGGGCACCCGGGATGAGAACCTCCGCCGCGAACTTGTCCTCCACCCTCCCTCGACCCTTTCCGAGCTAGTGACTCTGGCACTGCGCCACGCCGAGTGCGAAGAAGTACTCAGCACCTGCCGAGACACAACCGGATCGGGTCGGGAGGGGGACAAGAAGCGAGCCTCCGAGCCAAACCCTGGCTCGGGAAAGAAGCGTTGTTGACACCCATTTTAGCCCACAAGTTGTGTCATTTCTCTTATTCACCATTTTTGATGTCCCGAATTGGCCATTATTTTGGAGCTTTCTAGGATGGATTTTGAGCCCTTTTTTACCATTTCATATCCTTTGAGTCTTGGAGATCATGATTTTTTATAGCCCCGGAGCTTATCTTGTCAACTTCCGACTTCCAAGTCGACTTTTGGCCCATTTAGGCCAGCTCCCCTCAAGTAATCAGCTCTCTCTCACTGCGCAGCCTTAAAAGTGGTTCGTTTTCACCTTCTTCCAATCCTCTTTTCAAAAAGTTGTCTGCATCAAAGTTGTGCGTCTTTCAAAGATCTACAACTTCTTCTTCTACGCCGTTGGCCAGTTCTGCCCCGATTGTGAGTTATTCACGTTTTTCCAGCAGACTATGCTGTTCACCTACATTCCAGAATTTTCTTTTCTCTTCCAGCCCTATTTTCTCCCTCTTCCAATCATTTTCTCAAATTTCTTTCTTCATGAAAGTTGTTCCTATCTTAGTTATCTACAATTTCTCTGTTTACGACTTTTTCTAATTCTCCACCGTTTGAGAGATATGCTTCAATTTCCAAAGTCGCGCGCAGTCTGCCCGGAATCTGCCTTCATCAATGTGAAGGTCTACTGTAGATGCGTTACTTCAATGTGACGGCCCTACATAGATGCGTTACTTCACATGTGACGGTCCTACAGTAGACCGTTACATCTAAACTTGCCCGAAATCGTCCCGTTCGACCTCTAGAGTGTGACGGACCTACCCTGGTCCGTTACATCATGTGGCGGTCCTACGATAGATCGTTACATGCACCAGAGAGTCCAATTCGTGTTGGACTCTGCTCCGTTTTTATGCGCCGTGGCCCTCTTGAAGAGTCCATAACTTCTTGAATTCTTATCCAAATTGATCCCCGTTTTTTCCTACTTCTAGCCCTTGGTATTATCTTGAATTTGGTTCATAGGAATCAAATTTTTATTGGCAATATCTCTTGGGATCTGGGTCGCAAGATCAGGATTTATGTTTCCTAGTTCAACTCAAACTCTACAGATAAGGCTCCGGGGCTGCCTTCCAAAAGACATATCTTCTAGAATCCTCCTCTGAATTGATCCCCGTTTGTTCCTATCTCTTGTCCTTAGTATTATCTCGAGTTTGATCCAAAGAACTCGATTTATCTTGGACTCTATCTCTGAGAATCGTGATAAGAAGATGAGGATTTCTTACAAAACTCTATAAAAACTGCCCAGTTTGCAGCCGCGACGGGGGGCTCTTTTCGGACGTGGGGCGAAGCCATGCTGCACCGCCGACTCAATCTTTCGACCCCATCTTGAAGAGGGAAGTATTAACTTTCAATTTCTTCATTCTGGGCTTGATTTCATGATCTCCACTCTTAGTTCTCTTCCTCTCAAAATCACAAATCATCACAGTTTCCTGCACTTTCTGCTACACATGCGTTTTTCTCCATTTTGCATCATTGATTCCTCTCTACTCTCTCAATCAAATCTCGTGACTTCAAATCTCATGCATGCACAACACACCCACCTATTATTTCCACCCTTCCACAGGGGTTAAAAACCCTCCCCCGGTGAGTTTGCTCTAAATGCTACTGCTGCAGGCAACCGCAGGTAGAGGACCCCAACCATCTATTTCTGCACAGTGATATAGCAACATTTGTCTGAAATGCATTAACAGTTGTAGGACTTCAGTTTGATGGGCGCACTGTTAGAGAATGTATCCTGAACTCCCTCAATTACCTGCAGCCAGGTTCAGCTCATGGTTTATTTTCTCTTGCTTCTATTGGACTCGGACTGTGGGAAATTTGGAAGAGCAGAAATTCAACCAAATATGATGACAAATCTAAATCCAACTCCACCATCATCCATCACATTTTTTCTCTAGTAAGGAAGATCTGTTCGGCTGTTGCTCTCAAGGAACCTAAACTCAACAACCGGAAAACTCTGGATCACTTCGGAATCAGGTTTCAAGACCCCTGCAGACAACAGCTGGAAATTGTTAAATGGCTGTATCCTCCATGGCCCTCCCTAAAACTAAATTCTGATGGTGCTTGCAAAAATAGTTCAGAATCCGGAGGAGGTGGTATCATTAGGGATAGTAGAGGCAAGGTCATCATGGCCTTCTCTCATTTCTATGGTCAGTCTAACAGTTTAATAGCCGAAGCTCGTGCCCTTCATGATGGCATCAAATATTTGAAGACTTTTGACAACAAACCAGCTTTTATTGAATGTGATTCTCTTACCCTTGTCAGGATTATCAAGAAAGAATATCAATGTCCCTGGTCCATTCTCAGCTATGTCAGGGATATTTGGAACACTCTATCTCACCATGATTCTATTAATCATATCTTCAGAGAAGGAAACACTGTTGCGGAGTTACTTGCCTCTATAGCTTGCACCAATAAATGTAATTCTTTTTATTCTTTTAATGAGCTCCCTTCTATTATAAAAGGTGCTGCTCGACTAGACTTACTAGGATTGCCTAGTATTCGACTGATGTAATTCTTTATTTATTATCAATGGAATATATATTGCCTCCTAGTGGTCTAATGGTGGAGTGGCTTTCTCCTTACCTCTGGTAAGGGGTGCACTCTCTCATTGACCCCTAGGCTAGGTTTTTCTATTAAAAATTGATACTGCACATGCATGTTCTAATGGGTTTTTGTCTTTGTGTTTCATCTTTATTTTACAGGAGAGCATGAATACAATGTGAGGCCCTCTTCCTCTAGCCGGCTGGAAGGAGAGGAGGTTTGAATCCACAAGTTCCCCGCACCCCGTTTTGAGCACGATCAAGTCTTTAAGTTCCAAGGTACACGGCGCCGTTGCACTCCTTTCTTCATCCTTACGGCGTTGTTAATCCTTGGTGGTGATCACGGTTAGTATTTCCATCCTTTCATCCCCCTTGTCTTTGATTAACATATTTATGCATGTATGTATTTAAAAAGGGGGCGGGATAAGAATCTAATCTAATTAAAAAACAAATCAACAATTTTTTGGCGATCACGGTGGGACACCAATGCCCATCACGTTTGTTTTCATGCTCTTTTGTGGCTTGGGTGTGTGCATGTGCATGTTTGGGTGATATTTTATCCATTCTTCCACTGTTTGGGGGGTTTTACGGACTTTGGTTGTGTGACGGTCTTATGGTAGACCGTCATATCCATGTAACGGTCCTTTGGTAGACCGTTACACAGCTTCTGGCAGTCTTGTGCGCATGCTCACAGGGCCGTGTTCGTCGGGGCATAACTTTTGATCCCGGAGTCCGATTGAGCTGATTCTTGTTGCGTTGGATAGCCCTTTGTATTGTCTTTCCATCCATATATCATTTTCATCATTTAGTTAACATTTGCATATTCTAATATTGTCCAACTTTTTGAGTTTTATGCATAAGTTCTGCATGCAAGCTCTGGGACAGGTTCACAGGTACATCTTTACTCAGTGATTTGACTACCTTCCCGGTGTCTGATTGCACTGATTTTTGTTCCATTGGATAGTCCTTTGTATTGTCTTTCCATCCATAGCTTATTTGCATCATTTGGGTCTCATTTGCTTAGTTAAGAATTGTCATCATTTTAGCATTTTGTCCATAAAATCTGCATGTGGTCTGCGCATAGGTTCACGGGGGCATCTTTGCTCAATGATTTGATTGACCTCCCGGGGTCAGATTGATCTGTTCTTGGGCCCGTTGTGCAGACCTTTGTATTGTCTTTCCATCCATATACTATTTGTTTTTGTTGGATCATGTTTGCATAGTTTAATCTAGTCTTGATTTTCTAGTTTTAAGCTAGAATTTGCATGCACTCCGGTGCACATAGGGCCATACATTGCATATCATAGTTACATTTCCTACCTTGGTGCGTGGACCTCTCGTCTCCATATTCCTTGGAGCCGACCAGGAAAACACATCAAGGACCTCCATAAGTCCCCGTGAGCCGTGGGTTCCCACACGGACGCCGGGCCGATTGTACCTTTCCACCCCTTTAGGCTTGCATTTGCATAAGTGTGAGGGAGTTAGCCTTGGTCAACCCAAAGTTTGGACCTTATTCCCATGGGATTCCTATCTTGAGGGAATTGTTATTAATTCAAATCATTAAAAGGTCTATTGAAACCCCTAAAAGATTTCCCATCATATTAACTTATTTGACTTGGGTGAAGACTCTCACATTGCATTGTTCGTGTTGATTGGGCTTGTCCAAGCTCATTAGTGATTTTTGTGTTGCATTCTTTCATCATCCACATATTTTGTTGTTGTTAGGCCCATTTAGCTTAGCCCAGTTTGTGTGTCCATTGTCTAGTCCATTGTCCCGTGGTCCGTTGTCCATTCATCTTTACATTAGTTGGTCGGCCCCCCCTTGTTCTCAAGCCCATTAAGCCATTGCTTCCCCATTTGTATTGTCCTTGATCTTCATGTATTAAGTCTCCATTTGCCCTCATGGAGCAGTATTCTAACCCCTTGTATCATTCTTTTTCCCAATCTTCTTCTTATTCCCGCGTGGAATCCTCTTCCCACACGGGCCCATCTTCCCGTGGCCCTTCTGATCCATCCAAGGAACAGGCTAATCTCATGGCCCATCTTTCAAGCCTTGTTCACCAAATGGACCCGGCCCAGGCCCAACGTCTTATTGCATCTCATCTTCATGGGCCTTCATCTCATAATGGGCCATCTTCTATTCATGGGCCTCCTCCTTCTCCTTCATATGTTGCTGGCCCAATTACTAATGGGACTTATTCTCCTAATGGGCCTCATCCTTCTGCCCATGTTGCTGCCAGCCCAATGGGTCCTTATGCTCATGCTTCTTCCAGGCCCACATATCCTTCCATTCCCGGAATGGGCCCTTCTTATTCTCAGCCCGGATCCTCTTATTCGGCCAAATATCAATCTCCTGGTCCTAATTCACACCCTCTTGCTCAAGTTGGCCCATATCCTTCTTGATCTCTCCCTACCCAGGAGATGATTGCTCAAACCCAATGCCAACTTGATGAGCTTCAACGCCGGATCGATCCCAAATCTCCTTAAGTGTTCCGTTCGCATTTCAAGGTCTTCGGCTTCCGTCTCCATCACAAATTCCCACATATCGCCGTTATAGTGGAGTCGGTGACCCGTATGTGCACTTGAAGGAGTTTGTTTATGAGTCGGCCCAGTTTCAACATGACCAACACTTGATGGCTTATCTGTTTGGTCTGTCATTGGAAGGCCCGGATCGGGATTGGTTCTTCTCTCTTTCGCAAGAGCAAGTTGTGAGTTTTCAAGCCGTTCAAGAAAAGTTTATTCAGCAGTATCAAGACCAGGTTGGGCCCAAGTATTCTATGGTAGATCTGGCCCATGAGATGATGAAGCCCGACGAGGAGTTCTGCACCTTTGCTGACCGTTGGCGTCGCCTTGTCGCGCAAGTCCCGGGGCACATTCCAGAAAGATAGCAAATCAAGATGCTGATATCTAATGCCATGCCCGAGTATCGGTTCATCTTAGCCCTCAACAACATCACCTCCTGGCAACAATTATACAGCCGAGCCCGCTTCATTCGCCAACAAATGCAAGATTCCATTGACCTTGAGTCTCCACCATCCACCTCCACATATCAACCTTCACCCTCCACGTGCCAACCCTACACTCCCATGAGTCAGCCGGCCATGAGTCAGCCTTCTACCACATATCCCTCCTCGAGTCTCCACTAACCTCCCGCCTCTACGTACCCATACGCCTCCGCATATCAACCTTCCATGAGTCAGCCTCCCGTGTCCACATACCCGTCTCCGTCTCCACTTTCGGTCAAGGGAACACCACATCCCAAGCAGGTGGATGCCGTCTACATACCTCCCCACTCCGTTCCACATATGCCTTCACCAAATCCCTCCACCACTAGCCACACACTATTGCCTACGCAACCTCCACTTCCGTCTCCACAACCATCTCCATCACATATCCCTCAGCATTCACCTTGCCCGAAGCGGGCTCCTCGTCTTCCGTTGCCGGAGTGCTTCACGGATATTTTCAGGGCTTTGATGGCCACTCACGCATTGCCGCTCTCTCCGGTTGTGCCCTGCCGACCCGCGGTCGGGGATATGCTTCAGTTCTATGATTTTCACCGCCAGCCGAGGCAT
The DNA here is from genome assembly GCA_022559845.1 of Amorphophallus konjac. NCBI lineage: Eukaryota > Viridiplantae > Streptophyta > Magnoliopsida > Alismatales > Araceae > Amorphophallus > Amorphophallus konjac. Next base: position 242,009,789 of record CM040124.1, read on the forward strand.
TTGGTTAAGGATTGCCCCGAGTTCCGGGATTATGTTTATCATCTGGAAGCTAAGAAAAGGATTGATTGGGCCGCTATGCACAAAGTCATTTTACATCTTCACAGCCAACAGCAGCAGCAAGAAGTGCCGCCGGGGCAGCCGTCTCCCTTACTTCAAGGCCAGGGGCACCCTTGTGATTCCTCGTCTAGTTCTGCACTCGCTCCATCACCTACTACCTCACCTACTCCATTACCTCCGCCATCTCCTATCCAATCTCCGCAACCTCCACAAACCCAAGCCTCCGCTCAGGCCAGTGCCTCCCCTTCTTCCCTTGCCGCCACTTCCACTACTTCTATCCCTCACACCGCTCGACGCGTAGTATCGACACGTCGACGGTGGACACCACAACCTCCCTCTTCACCCTCTCCACCTCCATGTCCACTACCCCCATCATCTTCATCAATATTCTCATTGCCATCACTATCATCCCCGTCTCCACCACCAGTGCTTCCATCACCTCCACCATCTCCACCACCTTTGCCATCTCCGTCACCATCGTGGCTCGGGCCTGAGCAGGCTATACCTCCACCCTCACCTCCGACTTCACCTTTGTCCGCACCTAGGCTTGCCACCATCTCAACCCCTTTGCCTCCCCCTAAACACATCACCACTCCCATTGAAACCTCCATGCCATCTAAACCGATTCCTATCCCCATTCCTCCATCCACTTATCCCCCACGGAGCGGGTGCAGGTTACCCATGGTGCCCCTCGGGTCTAATCCCCAGGGAGACAATGAGCCAAGTCAGGATGATTCAGTGCCGACTGTGCATTTCAAGATTCGGGATTTTATCTGTCGGATGCCGATTCGTGTCCTCGTCCCTGGTTATTTTGGGGATGGTGCGCCTCTACTTTCAAAGATGAGAGTTGCTAAGAAGAGTTCCCTTCAGTTGACGCCAATTTCTTCCCGAGCGAGGCTGGTGGCAATCTCCTTGCTCGCCGGAGAGTTCACCATTGATGCTATTATTTCTCCTCGCTCTATTGTTATTCAGATGACAAGCCAAGAAGGGTTCTCTACCCATGTTATGCTAACGCATACGGCCGCCAAGCAGATTATGGATTCTATGTTCAAGGGGCAATTGGCCGTATCTTCTACACTTTCCAAGGATATTCTGCACTTGTTATGCAATCTTCCTCGGTTTATTAGCAAACTGGCCATGTCAACGCCGTGTATTACTCTCCCTCAGCTTCACCCGTCTCTTCCATCAAGGGAGTTGTGCTTTAAGGCTGAGTTCCGAGTGGAGTTGCCGAATCTCATGCTACTTGTGCCAAGTAACAAGACTCCATGGTTTTATGATATTCAGCATTATGAGGAGTTAGTTGTTCAAGAACGTCCTACTATTGTTAGCTCCGGGAGTCTAGGGGCAACCGCTCCGATAAAGCTATATGTTCATAGCCGGGCCAGGCCATCTGCCAGATGGGCTTGCTATTTGAGAAGATGTTGCAAGGCAAGGTGCCCAAGGATTCGAGCCCGCACCAGGCGAGTCCATGTTCAAGAAGTATCGACTAAGAAGAGGCGGCGACGTAAGTTTAAGGGCCGTCAGTTGTGCACTCAGGGGTCCACTTCTCTTCCTTCTTCATTTTACTCATCATTTCTTCTACTTGATTCCCACCCCTGGGTGGTGTATCTACCCTCTCCTAATTCTCCCTCCATGATTCTCTCCTCCTATCTCGAGTCTGTGAATCCCCATTCTTCCTTTTCCTATCTAGGACCTCCAGACTTTCCATCTCCTCACCATTCCTGGCCTCAGCCTATGTCCTCCTTTGATTCTTCTCCCCCGGTACCCTTGGGTTCGACTTCTCATTCTCTTTCCCCGACCCTGTCGGGTGACTCTCATTCTCCTTCCCCGACTCTGTCGGGTGGTCCTAGTTCCTTTTCTCCAACCATGTCGGATGATCACTCCTCTTCCCCCTTACCTTTTCCGCAATCCTCTCACTATCTTTCTATTCTCTCCTCTTCTCCATTTCGGGGTCTTCGCCCTTTCTCTTGCTGTTTTCGAGGCTTTAGCCTGCCTTGATCTCGGTTAATCTGGTTTCTTCTGTAATTGGTTCCTTGTTATAAAGGTCTCTACGCCTTAATGAGGGAGTTCTAGCCCTCATCTATCTTCCTTTTTATCCTTCTTCATCCAGTGTCGTGTCTGCCGCTCCTCCGTGTAGAGGAATCTTTCAATCCCTTTGCTATCCTCTCCCTTTCGTCCTATCAAGCAAGGAATACAAAGCTCGTGCTGAACGAAGCTCGATGATCAAGATCACGTCAGGACGCTACTTCCACTCTATGGATTTGCAAGGTATCATCATTTTGTGCAAGAAAATGTTATCTTCGCTAGTTATCTCTCTTACTCATGCACACGCTTATAATGGTATTCCTTTACATGGTTAAGTGATTTTTAGAAATTTGCTTAGTTCATTTAAAATGAGTTCGCTTCTGCAGCATCCTTAGCCTGGTGATAGCTCCGTGCTGGGAGTCTAGTTCTTTCCTTAATTGTTGAGGGTGACCTTTGAGCATGGGTTTTTCACACACCACACGGCGAGCCATAGCTGACCCCTCCAGTGCAAAAACGCTGCTGCTTTGGCCATACTTTGGGTATGCACGAAGGTCTTTCTCTCTCCTCTGCTCGACCAAGTGCAAGGGGCAAGAGATTGATTGATAAGATGACCAACCTAGGTGCTCTCCAATACGAGAGAGGTCTCAAATAGGGGCAGTCCTGACCCTCGAAAGTGAGCTTTCATGCAATATCTAGCCAACAAGGGCTGTCAAAAATCAATGATGAATCAAAAAGAAGATTATGAAATCAAAGGCATGGCAAGAGTGGCGAAGCCCCGCAGGACATCAAGAGCCCAGTCGTATGCGTGCTTGATAAATATGGGTCTCAAAATCAAAGACACAAAGCCCCAACGCAACAGGCCTATCTCTTTGAGGGGTAGTGCCCTGGAAGGAATTCAAGTCCTGATGTCTCCCATCCTGCATAAAGCTTGTCTCTAATTTTTCTTCTATTTCTCCCTCTTAGGCTGGGTTGTATCCCGGGTATGGCCTTAGTAGGGGCACCGTTCTTTAGAGGCGGTTGGTTATGGTAAGTCACTCTCACATGCATGCCTTGCTTAAGGGAAGCCTTTAATGAGAGGGGAGGGACGGCGATCCCTGGCCAGTAGTTCGAGCCCGTCTTTGGGTGCTGCAGATTGCTATGTCAAAATCCAAAAAAATGAAATATACTGCAAAATCTAAAAAAATCAAATATGTCAAAATTCTGAAAAGAAAAAAAAATGAAATATAGTTCAAAATCCAAAAAAATCAAATATGTCAAAATTCTGAAAAGAAACAAAAAGAAATATTGTCAAAATTCAAAAAAGAAATCAAATATGTCAAAAAATAACAAAAATTTGAATATGGCAAAAAAAAAATCAGAAATACAAAAATACAAAAATACTTCTCTTTTGTTCCTTTTATTTTATCTTGAGGACAGATACGTAATCTGTTTGCTAAAGTGTGCAGGCTGCAGGCTACAGGTTGCAGGTTCAAGCTTTCTTTGCTTTATCTTTCGCTCTGCCTCCTGCTCACATTCTTCGATCTGTTCTCATCTCTTCAATATCTCTTCTGAAGCTCATGGCCTTCCCAGCTTTCGCTTATCTGCTTAATCATGTCTCCATGAGTGGGCAATATCTCATGATCTTGAACCTGGCGGTTCCGCTTCATCTTATCTTGGGCTTTGATTGAAGAATGTGTTTGTTGTCTTTATCATGTCTATGGTCCTCCATATCTTTTGTCCCGTTGTGTCCTTGTCATATATGTCTATGTCCTCTCGTGATTGGTCGTATCTTTTGTCCCGTCGTGTCATTCGTCACACGTGTCCCTATCCCGCCGTGTCATTCATCACACGTGTCTTTGTCCTCCGTGGTATTGCCATCCCACGTGTCTTTGGCCCACCATGTCCTTATCTCACCGCGTGTGCTGTCCCACCGTGTGCGTATTGTCTTATCCCACCGTGCCTTTAGTCGCATGTATGCTTGCCATTTGTTCATTTGTTATGTTTCATCCATCTTCGTTATGTTTTGTTGTGCCATGTTTCATTCATATTTCTCTTATTATGTTATATTCATGTCATGTTCCTATTCGTTCAGGTTCACATCATGTCATGTCATGTAGTTGTTGTCTTATTTGAAAATCCATAAAAAGCAGAAATCTGAAAAATCCAAAAAGGTGCCATTTCGCTTGACAGGTAAGTCAGGTATGGCTCTCTATCCTTCTCATTGTTGCATTACTATATGGCATCTACATTATTATAGTCTCTCAAGGACCCGCTGGTTGCCCGTGTGTTCTAGGATCTGATGTTCCCCTTTAACAAAAACGATGATGATCTAGGAACATACGGTTAATCGTTGGATAGGTCGCTTTGTTAAGTCGGGTAGGGGACGATGGACTTTGTCTCGTACGCCGTGGTTGCAGAAGACTCTTGACCCCGTCTTGGCTCAATCTAGCAATATTATCCTTGAGTGCTTTCTATTTTTATCTTTATTTGTATTCATTTTAATGATTTATTTATTTTAGCCCAGCATGTATCATGTCATTTTGAGCATTCATGCCTTGTGATCCATTCAACGATTTCTCCTCAGCAATGGTTAATTGCACTTAAGCTCTCTTGGGTAAGAGATTCCTCATTCCACTCTAAATTCAAACGATTTCTCTGATCTTGTTGCTTGGTCTGGTTGGCCAGTGTGATTCCTATCTGGATTTTATCTCAGTATTATTCTCCTTTCCAGCTCTTATGCTGTGTTCTTTCCGACCCACTCATTGTCCGTGGATTGTGTCCCCGATGAGGATGGTCATGTTTCCTTTTCCTCTCTTAGTTAGTTATCCAGACATGTCTCATCGTTGTCAATCATTCCTTGTGGTTAGTTCGGCATTTTCTGGAGAATTCCCATCGCTTGTTGGTTGTGACGGGTGTCTTTTTGTCTTGATGCCCGATTATCAGTTCTCTCCGCTTCATCTCCGCTTCATCTCCATTTCATGTCACTGTCGCTTTCGCTCCATCTCCTTTCCATTTCATCTCTGCGCCACTTTCGCTCGTTCCCTTGCAAAGCGGACATCAAGGAGGGGCATCTGTTGACACCCATTTTAGCCCACAAGTTGTGTTATTTCTCTTATTCACCATTTTTGATGTCCCGAATTAGCCATTGTTTTGGAGCTTTCTAGGATGGATTTTGAGCCCTTTTTTACCATTTCATATCCTTTGAGTCTTGGAGATCATGATTTTTTATAGCCCCGGAGCTTATCTTGTCAACTTCTGGCTTCGAAGTCGACTTTCGGCCCATTTAGGCCAGCTCCCCTCAAGTAATCAGCTCTCTCTCACAGCTCAGTCTTAAAAGTGGTTCGTTTTCACCTTCTTCCAATCCTCTTTTCAAAACGTTGTCTTCATCAAAGTTGTGCGTCTTTCAAAGATCTACAACTTCTTCTTCTACGCCGTTGGCCAGTTCTGCCCCGATTGTGAGTTATTCACATTTTTCCAGCAGACTGTGCTGTTCACCTACATTCCAAAATTTTTTTTTCTCTTCCAGCCCTATTTTCTCCCTCTTCCAATCATTTTCTCAAATTTCTTTCTTCATGAAAGTTGTTCCTCTCTTAGTTATCTATAATTTCTCTGTTTACGACTTTTTCTAATTCTCCACCGTTTGAGAGATATGCTTCAATTTCCAAAGTCGCGCGCAGTCTGCCCGGAATCTACCTTCATCAATGTGAAGGTCTACTGTAGATGCGTTACTTCAATGTGATGGCCCTACATAGATGCGTTACTTCACATGTGACGGTCCTACAGTAGACCGTTACATCCAAACTTGCCCGAAATCGTCCCGTTCGACCTCCAGAGTGTGACGGACCTACCCTGGTCCGTTACATCATGTGGCGGTCCTACGATAGACCGTTACATGCACCAGAGAGTCTAATTCGTGCTGGACTCTGCTCCGTTTTTGTGCGCCGTGGCCCTCTTGAAGAGTCCATAACTTCTTGAATTCTTATCCAAATTGATCCCCATTTTTTCCTACTTCTAGCCATTGGTATTATCTTGAATTTGGTTCATAGGAATCAAATTTTTATTGGCAATATCTCTTGGGATCTGGGTCGCAAGATCAGGATTTATGTTTCCTAGTTCAACTCAAACTCTGCAGATAAGGCTCCGGGGCTGCCTTCCAAAAGACATATCTTCTAGAATCCTCCTCTGAATTGATCCCCGTTTGTTCCTATCTCTTGTCCTTAGTATTATCTCGAGTTTGATCCAAAGAACTCGATTTATCTTGGACTCTATCTCCAGGAATCGTGATAAGAAGATGAGGATTTCTTACAAAACTCTATAAAAACTGCCCAGTTCGCAGTCGCGACGGGGGGCTCTTTTCGGACGTGGGGCGAAGCCATGCTGCACCGCCGACTCAATCCTTCGACCCCATCTTGAAGAGGGAAGTATTAAATTTCAATTTCATCCTTCTGGGCTTGATTTCATGATCTCCACTCTTAGTTCTCTTCCTCTCAAAATCACAAATCATCACAGTTTCCTGCACTTTCTGCTACACATGCGTTTTTCTCCGTTTTGCATCATTGATTCCTCTCTACTCTCTCAATCAAATCTCGTGATTTCAAATCTCATGCATGCACAACACACCCACCTATTATTTCCACCCTTCCACAGGGGTTAAAAACCCTCCCCCGGTGAGTTTGCCCTCAATTTCTACCCCTATTTTATCACTGCGGGATTGATACTACACATGCATGTTCTAATGGGTTTTTGCCTTTGTGTTTCATCTTTTTTTTACAGGAGAGCATGAATACAATGTGAGGCCCTCTTCCTGTAGCCGGCTGGAAGGAGAGGAGGTTTGAATCCACAAGTTCCCCGCACCCCGTTTCGAGCACGATCAAGTCTTTAAGTTCCAAGGTACACGGCGCCGTTGCACTCCTTTCTTCATCCTTGCGGCGTTGTTAATCCTTGGTGGCGATCACGGTTAGTATTTCCATCCTTTCATCCCCCTTGTCTTTGATTCACATATTTATGCATGTATGTATTTAAGAAGGGGGCAGGATAGGAATCTAATCTAATTAAAAAACAAATCAACAAGCGCGATCGGGAAGGAGAGCGCAAGAGGAAGTATGAGCGGTACACCCCGCTGACCGCACCAGTCTACGAGATCTATGAAGACATCAAAGACTCGGGACTCCTCCGCCGGCCCGAACCGATGAGATCGAAGAACCGCAAGCGCGACAGGCATTGCCTGTTCCACGGCGATCACGGGCACCATACCGGCGACTGCCACCAACTCCAGGACGAGATCGAGCGTCTCATCCGTCAGGGGCACCTGGCCCGGTTTGCAGCCTGGCGCAAAGAAGACCGGGACGCCGCCGAGGAGATCGACAACGCCCCTCGAGGGGTCCACATCAACGTCATCTCCGGAGGAACGGCGTCGGGTGGCGACACCAGCCGAGGAAGGAAGCGTCATGCCGAGTGGGCCAGCCAGGTCTTAGAACCCTCCAGCGGCCCGCCGAGGGAGCCCCAGGTCATAGTCTTCTCCGACCAAGACCTGGTAGGGCTGAAGACCCCGCATGATGATGCCCTCGTTATCTCGGCCACAATAAACCATTGTAACGTAGATAGAATTCTGGTTGATAATGGTAGCGCCCCCGATGTATTATCTTACGACTGTTTCCTTAAAATGGGGGAAGACCCATCCAAGCTCCGCCCGATCAAAACACCCCTTTGCGGGTTTAACGGCCTAGCCACCTACCCCGAGGGAGCCCTAAGCCTGTCGGTCACCATCGGCACCCCACCCAACACCGTTACGGTCATGGTGGACTTCATAGTGATTAAGGGTATGATAGCGTACAACGCCATTTTCGGTCAGAAAATTCTCAGCCGGATAAAGGCCGTACCATCTACCTATCACCAGAAAATGAAGTTTCCCACCAAAAACGGGTTGGGGGAAGTCCGAGGTAACCAGGCCACGGCTAGAAGGTGCTACAACATCTCGGTGGAAGCCTCAAGGTCGGACGGGGGAGATAAGGGCCCCAAGGGAATCGAAGGGAAGACCGTAACCGCCGAGCCCAGTGGAGAATTGCTAACGGTATTCCTAAACGATGACCCGGCCCTCGGAGTAAGGATCAGAGCCGACCTACCACCCATGGAACAGCAGCAATACAAAAAATTCCTTTCTAGGTATGTTCAGGTCTTTGCTTGGTCCGATGATCAACTCCCTGTGTAATACCCCAATTTTTAAAATATGTAATTTAGTTGAAATAAATGAAATTTTAGTTTAGATAATAAAATTCATAAATTAATATTTAATTCTTTAGTGAATAGTGGTTAGTGAATAGTGCCTTCGTGAATAGTACCTTCCGTAAATAGTATTATTAGTGTAATTTTGATATTTTCATAAAAATCTAGAAAAATACGAAATTGGTAGATCATGATTTATAGAACAACTTTACCTTCTTGAGATTTATTAGTAAAAATCTGTATTTAGATCTATTTACCGTTTAATTGAGTATAATTAATTAATATTTTATTCATGTGAATAGTACCATCGAAAATATTTCTACTTGATAAAAATTCACAAAAATGGTAATTAGATTTCTGGAAGTGTATGTAACAAACTTGTCTTCTATTATTAACCCTGTGAAAATCCGTGGTAAGATCTATTTAGATATTTAAGTAGAAAATTCAAACTTTTCAACCTTTACCTAACCCCATTTTAAAACTCAAAATTCGAGCTCATTTCTCAACCATTTGATCTGAAATTGGTGTCAAATTAAAAGTCTTGATTTAATCTTCAAAAGCCCTCTCATAATCGGTCGAAACCCTAACCCTAATTGAGGCGGCTAGACAAATTAGACTTGGTCTCTCTTTTCGGCACCGTTTCCAAGACGCCACTTCAAGCGCCGAGATCTCCCTCTCTCGACCACCTCAGAAGGCCCATGAGCTATTAAAAGAAAGCTCTCTGGGTCTATTTTCTTTTGATACCCACCATTGGTGCTGAAGTTTTCGGAGCTGGGCGATATCCTGCGAGGAGTGCAGGGGTGTCCAAGTTCCTTGTTCTTCATCTATCTTTTGTTCATCATCAAATTGAGGTAGGTTCTCTCGGGCTCAAACCCTAAATAATATATCAAGCTCTTCAGCATGAATCCCTCTTTCTTTTGATACCAAAAGCCCCATCATTTATTTAGTATTTCGTGAGATTTTAATTGTTTAAGTTAGACATGTTAAGTTAAGGCTAAACTAGGATTTTAGTTGTTCTTTCTTAAATTACGTGATCAATTCATGTTGTAAATCAACTTTTAAGCTATGCATCTTATGTAGAATTTCATGCTCGTCATTTTGGTAGCAAAAGCCCCTTGTTTCATTAAGTATATCATGAGAATTAATTCATTTAGTTCTGACTTATCCAATTAGGGCAGAAGACTGTTCATTCACTGTTTTAGTAGTAATTAAAGACTGTAAATCTGAAAGTGATTCATCTAGATTGTAGAGCTCTCTGTGCTCTTTCCATGGACAGTAAGAACACTAAATTTCATTGAGTATAACCCCCGGAATTAATGTTTTAGTGTAACCCTAGCAAGCCCCCATCTTCCCGGCGTTCACCGGCCGCAGAAGGGACGACCGGAGACATCCAGGGATTGGCGGTCTTACGATAGACCGTCCAACTCCAGCCCACACCGACCCTGGCCTAGACAGGAGTTAAACGGTTCCAAATCAACCACTTAACCTAGTTAAACGGTCAGAAACTAACCACATATCTAGATAAACGGCCCAAAACTGACCACACAACCCCTGCAGGATAAACGGTCTTACGATAGACCACATATCCTATATGGACGGTCTACAAGTGACCACATAACTAGGATAAACGGTCCCTTAGGAACCACACATCCTGGGATAAACGGTCCCAAAGTAACCACATATCCAGATATATGGTCCCGGAGTAACCACATATCCCCCTGACAGGATATAAGGTCCCCAGAGGACCACACAACTGGCAGGCCAGGGAGATGGACGGTCCAGAGAGGACCACATAACTTGGGCGGCCCTCTAGGAACCGCCCAAGTACATGGGCGGCCCTTCCAGAACCGCCCAAGTACCCAGAGTGCCCCTTTCAGCCCGTTCAGCCCCGTTCAGCCCCCGTTAAGCCTGATAGTTGTGCGGTTCACACCGAACCGTTTATCTACCCAGTAAATGACTTAGTAATGATTCTAATACATCCTTTTTCATGTAATTAGGTTTGGACGGTTGCCCCCTAACCGCCCAACGCCCTGGAGCCCTAAAACGGCCCTTGTGCGACCGTTTAACCTCCAGAGCCAGTTTTCGCGCCCGTTTTCACCGTTTGACGCCCCAATCGACTTAGTAAAAGCATGATTTGATAATATATCTATATTTCTGTCTCAGAAATCTATTTATCATATAAAATGATTAAAAAGTGATTTTTAATTATTATTTAGCATCTTACTTGTTAATTAGTTCTTAAAATGATAATTAGTATATTTAAGTGCTAAATTAGTATCTTAATTTCATACTTAGCCAGTAAATTTATCTTTCTGTCTCAGAAACATGTTTTCACAGAAAATGATCTTATTAATTACAAATTAGTATTTTTGATTATTAATTAGTATCTTAATCGCATTTTAATTGCTAATTGGTACTTAAATTACAAATTTGTATTCTTAAGTGCTAAAATTAATATCTTAATTACTGTCAAGACAATAGATTTATATTTCTGTTCCAGAAATATACTTTTCATAGAAAGTGATTTAATGTGTAGTTAATTACGTGTTTTTAATGTTACTTAGTGATTTAAATTGCTATTTAGTATCTTAAGTTGATAACTAGTGTTTTTGATGGTTAGATTAGCATCAAAATTTGTTGTTAGAAAGTAGATTTTATATTTCTGAAATCAGCAACATATGTGTTTATGGAAAATGATTTAATGTAATTCTAGATTGTTAATTGGTATCTTAATTGTTAGTTAGCATGTTAAATGAAGTTAATAAGCATCTTAAACTGTTAATTGGTAAGAAACGCACATGATAAGTGGTAAATATACAAGTAAATTTCTTTAATTGCATACTATCCTTTGAGCTTGATTCCTTGTCTATCTTGATCCATCTTCATCCTGTGAATGAAAAACCTTATACCTAATTAAGCATGTAAAATTAGGCGTGTAAAGGCTTTGTTGGTTTTTCTTAATTCTGTCAGTCAGTTCGTACTTAGAGCTAGCGGCATACTGTCAGTCGCTATTGTTGGCCTCGTGACTCGTGGTTCGTGACTCTTGGGAGTACAGCCAGTGTGGCCGTATAACCCTCGGTATGTGAGTTTTATCGTGTTTTGAACTCTTGAATCCAAGGACAAGTTAGTCCTTTAATCTTGAGCTCATGACAGTAATTTATCCCGATTATTTGGCCATTTACTTGATTATCTAGACATTTGGATCTTGGATCCATTTTTATGCCAACGCACCATAAGGGCCCGGTCTGGTCCTGGGGAGAGCGCCCGAAAGTTAGTGAGCCCATGGGATGTTAATGACAGGGTGAGGCATACACCCGAAGTGCAGGACATGCTTGTTATGTCTAGAATAAACTCTTGTTACTTATTACCAGTTACTTGGGTACTTGAATTACAATGACGTCACCCCCAAGGTTTTGATAAGTAACGTACTTGAATCCCGCTGAGCGTATAAGAGACGCTTGCCCTACTTGCTTGCTTGGCCAACTCTTGCTATTTCCTGTTGGAAACCATTGTATTTGCAATCATACATGACATGTTTGACCAAAGAGGTTAATATACTAGTGATCGATCTTCATGCTTATACTTGAGTTCTATCTTTTGGTAATTTTTGACTTGAAAACTCCTGTAACAAATTCTTGTAGACTCTTGTTCAATCTCGTATTTGATATCTTATTCGTTCTTACTTGATTTTCTTGACCTTGCAAAATCTGTTTATTACATTATATCGTCATTACTTCTTTTACTAGCATGCTATCGCCTTTTACATATTTAGCATGGCATGAAAAACATAATTACTTGTTAATCACTTTAACCACTGCCTGATGATAGAGTATAATTCCTACTGAGCTTCTTGCTCACCCGTACTTCCAACCCTTTTCAGGTGTGCGAGTATTGGTACGTGCATGGGAATCGGATCGGTGTGATCGAGTGGTACCTGGACCCTAGAGTTGGAGTCTGTGTCCTTTCTATTTTCTTGAGTCTTGTTAGTTTAGTTCCTTCTTTTTGTTATCTATTTCGAAGCTTTTATTGTAAGTGGTGTTGAATATATCTTTTTAAATTAATAAAAGCTCGTATTCTCTCAATGTATGTCAGCTTCATTCTATTTTAATTGTGGTTATTATTTTTCCGCTCTTGTTATCGTGACTTGTCTCCTGCCACGTTCCGAGCATCGCTTCCCGCTGCTATCGGTTCGGGGCGTGACAGTTTTGGTATCAGAGCCTCCTTCTTATCTGAGTCGCTTGGATTTTGTCCAAGTTTCGCCTTCTTCTCTGACTCCTTCTTATTTGAGTCCCTTGGATTTTTGTCCGAGTGTATAGGTTACCCTAAGTCTTAAGACCCGTGTCGTCCCTTGTACCCTGGTGAGATTGGGGAGTATAGTGGGTTAAGTAATAAAATCTATACAAGATTGCGTTGCGGTAGGCGTAAGGACAATAAAAAGGTTAACCATCTATTATCTTCCAGGTTTAAGCCGTTCTTAAAAATGAAACCGAGTGGTTCCGGGAAGGCGGGTTTCGTTTCTGCTGAAGGCCGGCGAGTTCGTCGTAAGGAAACCCGACGTAATAAGAAGAAGAAGAGTAACATCGCGCAAAGGGAATGTCTGTATTGTCACAAGCTTGGTCATCTCGCGAATGAATGCTGGCGGAGGAGCAAAGCATGTCTGCGTTGCGACAATCAAGATCATAAGATGGCTAATTGCCCTAAGCAGAAGGGTAATATTGAGAGTAATATTGCGCAAAAGGAATGCAAGAAGGAATGCAAGTACTGTCGCAGGCTTGGTCATCTCGCGAAGGAGTGCTGGCGGAGGAGAGGATCGTGTCTATGTTGCGGTAATCCGGATCATAAAATGGATAATTGCCCTAAGTTACTTCCACAAGTAAAACTTCCAGAAGAATCGGAACCAACTTCCGCCGAATGACGAACTATATACGGTATCATTCTCTTTTACCCCGAGCATTCGTCATTAATCGTATAGTTACCATATTATTTTGATAAATCTTAGTTAGTTAATTTCTTGCATCCTTACCATGTTATTTTCATAAATGTGATCTTCTGAGTTTAAACTTATACCTAATTGAAAATAATCGGTGAATTTGGGGACCAAATTCCTTTAAGTGGGGGAGGGTGTAATACCCCAATTTTTAAAATATGTAATTTAGTTGAAATAAATGAAATTTTAGTTTAGATAATAAAATTCATAAATTAATATTTAATTCTTTAGTGAATAGTGGTTAGTGAATAGTGCCTTCGTGAATAGTACCTTCCGTAAATAGTATTATTAGTGTAATTTCGATATTTTCATAAAAATCTAGAAAAATACGAAATTGGTAGATCATGATTTATAGAACAACTTTACCTTCTTGAGATTTATTAGTAAAAATCTGTATTTAGATCTATTTACCGTTTAATTGAGTATAATTAATTAATATTTTATTCATGTGAATAGTACCATCGAAAATATTTCTACTTGATAAAAATTCACAAAAATGGTAATTAGATTTCTGGAAGTGTATGTAACAAACTTGTCTTCTATTATTAACCCTGTGAAAATCCGTGGTAAGATCTATTTAGATATTTAAGTAGAAAATTCAAACTTTTCAACATTTACCTAACCCCATTTTAAAACTCAAAATTCGAGCTCATTTCTCAACCATTTGATCTGAAATTGGTGTCAAATTAAAAGTCTTGATTTAATCTTCAAAAGCCCTCTCATAATCGGTCGAAACCCTAACCCTAATTGAGGCGGCTAGACAAATTAGACTTGGTCTCTCTTTTCGGCACCGTTTCCAAGATGCCACTTCAAGCGCCGAGATCTCCCTTTCTCGACCACCTCAGAAGGCCCATGAGCTATTAAAAGAAAGCTCTCTGGGTCTATTTTCTTTTGATACCCACCATTGGTGCTGAAGTTTTCGGAGCTGGGCGATATCCTGCGAGGAGTGCAGGGGTGTCCAAGTTCCTTGTTCTTCATCTATCTTTTGTTCATCATCAAATTGAGGTAGGTTCTCTCGGGCTCAAACCTTAAATAATATATCAAGCTCTTCAGCATGAATCCCTCTTTCTTTTGATACCAAAAGCCCCATCATTTATTTAGTATTTCATGAGATTTTAATTGTTTAAGTTAGACATGTTAAGTTAAGGCTAAACTAGGATTTTAGTTGTTCTTTCTTAAATTACGTGATCAATTCATGTTGTAAATCAACTTTTAAGCTATGCATCTTATGTAGAATTTCATGCTCGTCATTTTGGTAGCAAAAGCCCCTTGTTTCATTAAGTATATCATGAGAATTAATTCATTTAGTTCTGACTTATCCAATTAGGGCAGAAGACTGTTCATTCACTGTTTTAGTAGTAATTAAAGACTGTAAATCTGAAAGTGATTCATCTAGATTGTAGAGCTCTCTATGCTCTTTCCATGGACAGTAAGAACACTAAATTTCATTGAGTATAACTCCCGGAATTAATGTTTTAGTGTAACCCTAGCAAGCCCCCATCTTCCCGGCGTTCACCGGCCGCGGAAGGGACGACCGGAGACATCCAGGGATGGGCGGTCTTACGATAGACCGTCCAACTCCAGCCCACACCGACCCTGGCCTAGACAGGAGTTAAACGGTTCCAAATCAACCACTTAACCTAGTTAAACGGTCAGAAACTAACCACATATCTAGATAAACGGCCCAAAACTGACCACACAACCCCTGCAGGATAAACGGTCTTACGATAGACCACATATCCTATATGGACGGTCTACAAGTGACCACATAACTAGGATAAACGGTCCCTCAGGAACCACACATCCTGGGATAAACGGTCCCAAAGTAACCACATATCCAGATATATGGTCCCGGAGTAACCACATATCCCCCTGACAGGATATAAGGTCCCCAGAGGACCACACAACTGGCAGGCCAGGGAGATGGACGGTCCAGAGAGGACCACATAACTTGGGCGGCCCTCTAGGAACCGCCCAAGTACATGGGCGGCCCTTCCAGAACCGCCCAAGTACCCAGAGTGCCCCTTTCAGCCCGTTCAGCCCCGTTCAGCCCTCGTTAAGCCTGATAGTTGTGCGGTTCACACCGAACCATTTATCTACCCAGTAAATGACTTAGTAATGATTCTAATACATCCTTTTTCATGTCATTAGGTTTGGACGGTTGCCCCCTAACCGCCCAACGCCCTGGAGCCCTAAAACGGCCCTTGTGCGACCGTTTAACCTCCAGAGCCAGTTTTCGCGCCCGTTTTCACCGTTTGACGCCCCAATCGACTTAGTAAAAGCATGATTTGATAATATATCTATATTTCTGTCTCAGAAATCTATTTATCATATAAAATGATTAAAAAGTGATTTTTAATTATTATTTAGCATCTTACTTGTTAATTAGTTCTTAAAATGATAATTAGTATATTTAAGTGCTAAATTAGTATCTTAATTTCATACTTAGCCAGTAAATTTATCTTTCTGTCTCAGAAACATGTTTTCACAGAAAATGATCTTATTAATTACAAATTAGTATTTTTGATTATTAATTAGTATCTTAATCGCATTTTAATTGCTAATTGGTACTTAAATTACAAATTTGTATTCTTAAGTGCTAAAATTAATATCTTAATTACTGTCAAGACAATAGATTTATATTTCTGTTCCAGAAATATACTTTTCATAGAAAGTGATTTAATGTGTAGTTAATGACGTGTTTTTAATGTTACTTAGTGATTTAAATTGCTATTTAGTATCTTAAGTTGATAACTAGTGTTTTTGATGGTTAGATTAGCATCAAAATTTGTTGTTAGAAAGTAGATTTTATATTTCTGAAATCAGCAACATATGTGTTTATGGAAAATGATTTAATGTAATTCTAGATTGTTAATTGGTATCTTAATTGTTAGTTAGCATGTTAAATGAAGTTAATAAGCATCTTAAACTGTTAATTGGTAAGAAACGCACATGATAAGTGGTAAATATACAAGTAAATTTCTTTAATTGCATGCTATCCTTTGAGCTTGATTCCTTGTCTATCTTGATCCATCTTCATCCTGTGAATGAAAAACCTTATACCTAATTAAGCATGTAAAATTAGGCGTGTAAAGGCTTTGTTGGTTTTTCTTAATTCTGTCAGTCAGTTCGTACTTAGAGCTAGCGGCATACTGTCAGTCGCTATTGTTGGCCTCGTGACTCGTGGTTCGTGACTCTTGGGAGTACAGTCGGTGTGGCCGTATAACCCTCGGTATGTGAGTTTTATCGTGTTTTGAACTCTTGAATCCAAGGACAAGTTAGTCCTTTAATCTTGAGCTCATGACAGTAATTTATCCCGATTATTTGGCCATTTACTTGATTATCTAGACATTTGGATCTTGGATCCATTTTTATGCCAACGCACCATAAGGGCCCGGTCTGGTCCTGGGGAGAGCGCCCGAAAGTTAGTGAGCCCATGGGATGTTAATGACAGGGTGAGGCATACACCCGAAGTGCAGGACATGCTTGTTATGTCTAGAATAAACTCTTGTTACTTATTACCAGTTACTTGGGTACTTGAATTACAATGACGTCACCCCCAAGGTTTTGATAAGTAACGTACTTGAATCCCGCTGAGCGTATAAGAGACGCTTGCCCTACTTGCTTGCTTGGCCAACTCTTGCTATTTCCTGTTGGAAACCATTGTATTTGCAATCATACATGACATGTTTGACCAAAGAGGTTAATATACTAGTGATCGATCTTCATGCTTATACTTGAGTTCTATCTTGTGGTAATTTTTGACTTGAAAACTCCTGTAACAAATTCTTGTAGACTCTTGTTCAATCTCGTATTTGATATCTTATTCGTTCTTACTTGATTTTCTTGACCTTGCAAAATCTGTTTATTACATTATATCGTCATTACTTCTTTTACTAGCATGCTATCGCCTTTTACATATTTAGCATGGCATGAAAAACATAATTACTTGTTAATCACTTTAACCACTGCCTGATGATAGAGTATAATTCCTACTGAGCTTCTTGCTCACCCGTACTTCCAACCCTTTTCAGGTGTGCGAGTATTGGTACGTGCATGGGAATCGGATCGGTGTGATCGAGTGGTACCTGGACCCTAGAGTTGGAGTCTGTGTCCTTTCTATTTTCTTGAGTCTTGTTAGTTTAGTTCCTTCTTTTTGTTATCTATTTCGAAGCTTTTATTGTAAGTGGTGTTGAATATATCTTTTTAAATTAATAAAAGCTCGTATTCTCTCAATGTATGTCAGCTTCATTCTATTTTAATTGTGGTTATTATTTTTCCGCTCTTGTTATCGTGACTTGTCTCCTGCCACGTTCCGAGCATCGCTTCCCGCTGCTATCGGTTCGGGGCGTGACAGTTTTGGTATCAGAGCCTCCTTCTTATTTGAGTCGCTTGGATTTTGTCCAAGTTTCGCCTTCTTCTCTGACTCCTTCTTATTTGAGTCCCTTGGATTTTTGTCCGAGTGTATAGGTTACCCTAAGTCTTAAGACCCGTGTCGTCCCTTGTACCCTGGTGAGATTGGGGAGTATAGTGGGTTAAGTAATAAAATCTATACAAGATTGCGTTGCGGTAGGCGTAAGGACAATAAAAAGGTTAACCATCTATTATCTTCCAGGTTTAAGCCGTTCTTAAAAATGAAACCGAGTGGTTCCGGTAAGGCGGGTTTCGTTTCTGCTGAAGGCCGGCGAGTTCGTCGTAAGGAAACCCGACGTAATAAGAAGAAGAAGAGTAACATCGCGCAAAGGGAATGTCTGTATTGTCACAAGCTTGGTCATCTCGCGAATGAATGCTGGCGGAGGAGCAAAGCATGTCTGCGTTGCGACAATCAAGATCATAAGATGGCTAATTGCCCTAAGCAGAAGGGTAATATTGAGAGTAATATTGCGCAAAAGGAATGCAAGAAGGAATGCAAGTACTGTCGCAGGCTTGGTCATCTCGCGAAGGAGTGCTGGCGGAGGAGAGGATCGTGTCTATGTTGCGGTAATCCGGATCATAAAATGGATAATTGCCCTAAGTTACTTCCACAAGTAAAACTTCCAGAAGAATCGGAACCAACTTCCGCCGAATGACGAACTATATACGGTATCATTCTCTTTTACCCCGAGCATTCGTCATTAATCGTATAGTTACCATATTATTTTGATAAATCTTAGTTAGTTAATTTCTTTCATCCTTACCATGTTATTTTCATAAATGTGATCTTCTGAGTTTAAACTTATACCTAATTGAAAATAATCGGTGAATTTGGGGACCAAATTCCTTTAAGTGGGGGAGGGTGTAATACCCCAATTTTTAAAATATGTAATTTAGTTGAAATAAATGAAATTTTAGTTTAGATAATAAAATTCATAAATTAATATTTAATTCTTTAGTGAATAGTGGTTAGTGAATAGTGCCTTCGTGAATAGTACCTTCCGTAAATAGTATTATTAGTGTAATTTCGATATTTTCATAAAAATCTAGAAAAATACGAAATTGGTAGATCATGATTTATAGAACAACTTTACCTTCTTGAGATTTATTAGTAAAAATCTGTATTTAGATCTATTTACCGTTTAATTGAGTATAATTAATTAATATTTTATTCATGTGAATAGTACCATCGAAAATATTTCTACTTGATAAAAATTCACAAAAATGGTAATTAGATTTCTGGAAGTGTATGTAACAAACTTGTCTTCTATTATTAACCCTGTGAAAATCCGTGGTAAGATCTATTTAGATATTTAAGTAGAAAATTCAAACTTTTCAACATTTACCTAACCCCATTTTAAAACTCAAAATTCGAGCTCATTTCTCAACCATTTGATCTGAAATTGGTGTCAAATTAAAAGTCTTGATTTAATCTTCAAAAGCCCTTTCATAATCGGTCGAAACCCTAACCCTAATTGAGGCGGCTAGACAAATTAGACTTGGTCTCTCTTTTCGGCACCGTTTCCAAGACGCCACTTCAAGCGCCGAGATCTCCCTTTCTCGACCACCTCAGAAGGCCCATGAGCTATTAAAAGAAAGCTCTCTGGGTCTATTTTCTTTTGATACCCACCATTGGTGCTGAAGTTTTCGGAGCTGGACGATATCCTGCGAGGAGTGCAGGGGTGTCCAAGTTCCTTGTTCTTCATCTATCTTTTGTTCATCATCAAATTGAGGTAGGTTCTCTCGGGCTCAAACCTTAAATAATATATCAAGCTCTTCAGCATGAATCCCTCTTTCTTTTGATACCAAAAGCCCCATCATTTATTTAGTATTTCATGAGATTTTAATTGTTTAAGTTAGACATGTTAAGTTAAGGCTAAACTAGGATTTTAGTTGTTCTTTCTTAAATTACGTGATCAATTCATGTTGTAAATCAACTTTTAAGCTATGCATCTTATGTAGAATTTCATGCTCGTCATTTTGGTAGCAAAAGCCCCTTGTTTCATTAAGTATATCATGAGAATTAATTCATTTAGTTCTGACTTATCCAATTAGGGCAGAAGACTGTTCATTCACTGTTTTAGTAGTAATTAAAGACTGTAAATCTGAAAGTGATTCATCTAGATTGTAGAGCTCTCTATGCTCTTTCCATGGACAGTAAGAACACTAAATTTCATTGAGTATAACTCCCGGAATTAATGTTTTAGTGTAACCCTAGCAAGCCCCCATCTTCCCGGCGTTCACCGGCCGCGGAAGGGACGACCGGAGACATCCAGGGATGGGCGGTCTTACGATAGACCGTCCAACTCCAGCCCACACCGACCCTGGCCTAGACAGGAGTTAAACGGTTCCAAATCAACCACTTAACCTAGTTAAACGGTCAGAAACTAACCACATATCTAGATAAACGGCCCAAAACTGACCACACAACCCCTGCAGGATAAACGGTCTTACGATAGACCACATATCCTATATGGACGGTCTACAAGTGACCACATAACCAGGATAAACGGTCCCTCAGGAACCACACATCCTGGGATAAACGGTCCCAAAGTAACCACATATCGAGATATATGGTCCCGGAGTAACCACATATCCCCCTGACAGGATATAAGGTCCCCAGAGGACCACACAACTGGCAGGCCAGGGAGATGGACGGTCCAGAGAGGACCACATAACTTGGGCGGCCCTCTAGGAACCGCCCAAGTACATGGGCGGCCCTTCCAGAACCGCCCAAGTACCCAGAGTGCCCCTTTCAGCCCGTTCAGCCCCGTTCAGCCCCCGTTAAGCCTGATAGTTGTGCGGTTCACACCGAACCGTTTATCTACCCAGTAAATGACTTAGTAATGATTCTAATACATCCTTTTTCATGTCATTAGGTTTGGACGGTTGCCCCCTAACCGCCCAACGCCCTGGAGCCCTAAAACGGCCCTTGTGCGACCGTTTAACCTCCAGAGCCAATTTTCGCGCCCGTTTTCACCGTTTGACGCCCCAATCGACTTAGTAAAAGCACGATTTGATAATATATCTATATTTCTGTCTCAGAAATTTATTTATCATATAAAATGATTAAAAATTGATTTTATATTTTTATTTAGCATCTTACTTGTTAATTAGTTCTTAAAATGATAATTAGTATATTTAAGTGCTAAATTAGTATCTTAATTTCATACTTAGCCAGTAAATTTATCTTTTTGTCTCAGAAACATGTTTTCACAGAAAATGATCTTATTAATTACAAATTAGTATTTTGATTATTAATTAGTATCTTAATCGCATTTTAATTGCTAATTGGTACTTAAATTACAAATTTGTATTCTTAAGTGCTAAAATTAATATCTTAATTACTGTCAAGACAATAGATTTATATTTCTGTTCCAGAAATATACTTTTCATAGAAAGTGATTTAATGTGTAGTTAATTACGTGTTTTTAATGTTACTTAGTGATTTAAATTGCTATTTAGTATCTTAAGTTGATAACTAGTGTTTTTGATGGTTAGATTAGCATCAAAATTTGTTGTTAGAAAGTAGATTTTATATTTCTGAAATCAGCAACATATGTGTTTATGGAAAATGATTTAATGTAATTCTAGATTGTTAATTGGTATCTTAATTGTTAGTTAGCATGTTAAATGAAGTTAATAAGCATCTTAAACTGTTAATTGGTAAGAAACGCACATGATAAGTGGTAAATATACAAGTAAATTTCTTTAATTGCATGCTATCCTTTGAGCTTGATTCCTTGTCTATCTTGATCCATCTTCATCCTGTGAATGAAAAACCTTATACCTAATTAAGCATGTAAAATTAGGCGTGTAAAGGCTTTGTTGGTTTTTCTTAATTCTGTCAGTCAGTTCGTACTTAGAGCTAGCGGCATACTGTCAGTCGCTATTGTTGGCCTCGTGACTCGTGGTTCGTGACTCTTGGGAGTACAGTCGGTGTGGCCGTATAACCCTCGGTATGTGAGTTTTATCGTGTTTTGAACTCTTGAATCCAAGGACAAGTTAGTCCTTTAATCTTGAGCTCATGACAGTAATTTATCCCGATTATTTGGCCATTTACTTGATTATCTAGACATTTGGATCTTGGATCCATTTTTATGCCAACGCACCATAAGGGCCCGGTCTGGTCCTGGGGAGAGCGCCCGAAAGTTAGTGAGCCCATGGGATGTTAATGACAGGGTGAGGCATACACCCGAAGTGCAGGACATGCTTGTTATGTCTAGAATAAACTCTTGTTACTTATTACCAGTTACTTGGGTACTTGAATTACAATGACGTCACCCCCAAGGTTTTGATAAGTAACGTACTTGAATCCCGCTGAGCGTATAAGAGACGCTTGCCCTACTTGCTTGCTTGGCCAACTCTTGCTATTTCCTGTTGGAAACCATTGTATTTGCAATCATACATGACATGTTTGACCAAAGAGGTTAATATACTAGTGATCGATCTTCATGCTTATACTTGAGTTCTATCTTGTGGTAATTTTTGACTTGAAAACTCCTGTAACAAATTCTTGTAGACTCTTGTTCAATCTCGTATTTGATATCTTATTCGTTCTTACTTGATTTTCTTGACCTTGCAAAATCTGTTTATTACATTATATCGTCATTACTTCTTTTACTAGCATGCTATCGCCTTTTACATATTTAGCATGGCATGAAAAACATAATTACTTGTTAATCACTTTAACCACTGCCTGATGATAGAGTATAATTCCTACTGAGCTTCTTGCTCACCCCTACTTCCAACCCTTTTCAGGTGTGCGAGTATTGGTACGTGCATGGGAATCGGATCGGTGTGATCGAGTGGTACCTGGACCCTAGAGTTGGAGTCTGTGTCCTTTCTATTTTCTTGAGTCTTGTTAGTTTAGTTCCTTCTTTTTGTTATATATTTCGATGCTTTTATTGTAAGTGGTGTTGAATATATCTTTTTAAATTAATAAAAGCTCGTATTCTCTCAATGTATGTCAGCTTCATTCTATTTTAATTGTGGTTATTATTTTTCCGCTCTTGTTATCGTGACTTGTCTCCTGCCACGTTCCGAGCATCGCTTCCCGCTGCTATCGGTTCGGGGCGTGACAGTTTTGGTATCAGAGCCTCCTTCTTATCTGAGTCGCTTGGATTTTGTCCAAGTTTCGCCTTCTTCTCTGACTCCTTCTTATTTGAGTCCCTTGGATTTTTGTCCGAGTGTATAAGTTACCCTAAGTCTTAAGACCCGTGTCGTCCCTTGTACCCTGGTGAGATTGGGGAGTATAGTGGGTTAAGTAATAAAATCTATACAAGATTGCGTTGCGGTAGGCGTAAGGACAATAAAAAGGTTAACCATCTATTATCTTCCAGGTTTAAGCCGTTCTTAAAAATGAAACCGAGTGGTTCCGGTAAGGCGGGTTTCGTTTCTGCTGAAGGCCGGCGAGTTCGTCGTAAGGAAACCCGACGTAATAAGAAGAAGAAGAGTAACATCGCGAAAAGGGAATGTCTGTATTGTCACAAGCTTGGTCATCTCGCGAATGAATGCTGGCGGAGGAGCAAAGCATGTCTGCGTTGCGACAATCAAGATCATAAGATGGCTAATTGCCCTAAGCAGAAGGGTAATATTGAGAGTAATATTGCGCAAAAGGAATGCAAGAAGGAATGCAAGTACTGTCGCAGGCTTGGTCATCTCGCGAAGGAGTGCTGGCGGAGGAGAGGATCGTGTCTATGTTGCGGTAATCCGGATCATAAAATGGATAATTGCCCTAAGTTACTTCCACAAGTAAAACTTCCAGAAGAATCGGAACCAACTTCCGCCGAATGACGAACTATATACGGTATCATTCTCTTTTACCCCGAGCATTCGTCATTAATCGTATAGTTACCATATTATTTTGATAAATCTTAGTTAGTTAATTTCTTTCATCCTTACCATGTTATTTTCATAAATGTGATCTTCTGAGTTTAAACTTATACCTAATTGAAAATAATCGGTGAATTTGGGGACCAAATTCCTTTAAGTGGGGGAGGGTGTAATACCCCAATTTTTAAAATATGTAATTTAGTTGAAATAAATGAAATTTTAGTTTAGATAATAAAATTCATAAATTAATATTTAATTCTTTAGTGAATAGTGGTTAGTGAATAGTGCCTTCGTGAATAGTACCTTCCGTAAATAGTATTATTAGTGTAATTTCGATATTTTCATAAAAATCTAGAAAAATACGAAATTGGTAGATCATGATTTATAGAACAACTTTACCTTCTTGAGATTTATTAGTAAAAATCTGTATTTAGATCTATTTACCGTTTAATTGAGTATAATTAATTAATATTTTATTCATGTGAATAGTACCATCGAAAATATTTCTACTTGATAAAAATTCACAAAAATGGTAATTAGATTTCTGGAAGTGTATGTAACAAACTTGTCTTCTATTATTAACCCTGTGAAAATCCGTGGTAAGATCTATTTAGATATTTAAGTAGAAAATTCAAACTTTTCAACATTTACCTAACCCCATTTTAAAACTCAAAATTCGAGCTCATTTCTCAACCATTTGATCTGAAATTGGTGTCAAATTAAAAGTCTTGATTTAATCTTCAAAAGCCCTCTCATAATCGGTCGAAACCCTAACCCTAATTGAGGCGGCTAGACAAATTAGACTTGGTCTCTCTTTTCGGCACCGTTTCCAAGACGCCACTTCAAGCGCCGAGATCTCCCTTTCTCGACCACCTCAGAAGGCCCATGAGCTATTAAAAGAAAGCTCTCTGGGTCTATTTTCTTTTGATACCCACCATTGGTGCTGAAGTTTTCGGAGCTGGGCGATATCCTGCGAGGAGTGCAGGGGTGTCCAAGTTCCTTGTTCTTCATCTATCTTTTGTTCATCATCAAATTGAGGTAGGTTCTCTCGGGCTCAAACCTTAAATAATATATCAAGCTCTTCAGCATGAATCCCTCTTTCTTTTGATACCAAAAGCCCCATCATTTATTTAGTATTTCATGAGATTTTAATTGTTTAAGTTAGACATGTTAAGTTAAGGCTAAACTAGGATTTTAGTTGTTCTTTCTTAAATTACGTGATCAATTCATGTTGTAAATCAACTTTTAAGCTATGCATCTTATGTAGAATTTCATGCTCGTCATTTTGGTAGCAAAATCCCCTTGTTTCATTAAGTATATCATGAGAATTAATTCATTTAGTTTTGACTTATCCAATTAGGGCAGAAGACTGTTCATTCACTGTTTTAGTAGTAATTAAAGACTGTAAATCTGAAAGTGATTCATCTAGATTGTAGAGCTCTCTATGCTCTTTCCATGGACAGTAAGAACACTAAATTTCATTGAGTATAACTCCCGGAATTAATGTTTTAGTGTAACCCTAGCAAGCCCCCATCTTCCCGGCGTTCACCGGCCGCGGAAGGGACGACCGGAGACATCCAGGGATGGGCGGTCTTACGATAGACCGTCCAACTCCAGCCCACACCGACCCTGGCCTAGACAGGAGTTAAACGGTTCCAAATCAACCACTTAACCTAGTTAAACGGTCAGAAACTAACCACATATCTAGATAAACGGCCCAAAACTGACCACACAACCCCTGCAGGATAAACGGTCTTACGATAGACCACATATCCTATATGGACGGTCTACAAGTGACCACATAACCAGGATAAACGGTCCCTCAGGAACCACACATCCTGGGATAAACGGTCCCAAAGTAACCACATATCGAGATATATGGTCCCGGAGTAACCACATATCCCCCTGACAGGATATAAGGTCCCCAGAGGACCACACAACTGGCAGGCCAGGGAGATGGACGGTCCAGAGAGGACCACATAACTTGGGCGGCCCTCTAGGAACCGCCCAAGTACATGGGCGGCCCTTCCAGAACCGCCCAAGTACCCAGAGTGCCCCTTTCAGCCCGTTCAGCCCCGTTCAGCCCCCGTTAAGCCTGATAGTTGTGCGGTTCACACCGAACCGTTTATCTACCCAGTAAATGACTTAGTAATGATTCTAATACATCCTTTTTCATGTCATTAGGTTTGGACGGTTGCCCCCTAACCGCCCAACGCCCTGGAGCCCTAAAACGGCCCTTGTGCGACCGTTTAACCTCCAGAGCCAATTTTCGCGCCCGTTTTCACCGTTTGACGCCCCAATCGACTTAGTAAAAGCATGATTTGATAATATATCTATATTTCTGTCTCAGAAATCTATTTATCATATAAAATGATTAAAAAGTGATTTTTAATTATTATTTAGCATCTTACTTGTTAATTAGTTCTTAAAATGATAATTAGTATATTTAAGTGCTAAATTAGTATCTTAATTTCATACTTAGCCAGTAAATTTATCTTTCTGTCTCAGAAACATGTTTTCACAGAAAATGATCTTATTAATTACATATTAGTATTTTTTATTATTAATTAGTATCTTAATCACATTTTAATTGCTAATTGGTACTTAAATTACAAATTTGTATTCTTAAGTGCTAAAATTAATATCTTAATTACTGTCAATACAATAGATTTATATTTCTGTTCCAGAAATATACTTTTCATAGAAAGTGATTTAATGTGTAGTTAATTACGTGTTTTTAATGTTACTTAGTGATTTAAATTGCTATTTAGTATCTTAAGTTGATAACTAGTGTTTTTGATGGTTAGATTAGCATCAAAATTTGTTGTTAGAAAGTAGATTTTATATTTCTGAAATCAGCAACATATGTGTTTATGGAAAATGATTTAATGTAATTCTAGATTGTTAATTGGTATCTTAATTGTTAGTTAGCATGTTAAATGAAGTTAATAAGCATCTTAAACTGTTAATTGGTAAGAAACGCACATGATAAGTGGTAAATATACAAGTAAATTTCTTTAATTGCATGCTATCCTTTGAGCTTGATTCCTTGTCTATCTTGATCCATCTTCATCCTGTGAATGAAAAACCTTATACCTAATTAAGCATGTAAAATTAGGCGTGTAAAGGCTTTGTTGGTTTTTCTTAATTCTGTCAGTCAGTTCGTACTTAGAGCTAGCGGCATACTGTCAGTCGCTATTGTTGGCCTCGTGACTCGTGGTTCGTGACTCTTGGGAGTACAGCCGGTGTGGCCGTATAACCCTCGGTATGTGAGTTTTATCGTGTTTTGAACTCTTGAATCCAAGGACAAGTTAGTCCTTTAATCTTGAGCTCATGACAGTAATTTATCCCGATTATTTGGCCATTTACTTGATTATCTAGACATTTGGATCTTGGATCCATTTTCATGCCAACGCACCATAATGGCCCGGTCTGGTCCTGGGGAGAGCGCCCGAAAGTTAGTGAGCCCATGGGATGTTAATGACAGGGTGAGGCATACACCCGAAGTGCAGGACATGCTTGTTATGTCTAGAATAAACTCTTGTTACTTATTACCAGTTACTTGGGTACTTGAATTACAATGACGTCACCCCCAAGGTTTTGATAAGTAACGTACTTGAATCCCGCTGAGCGTATAAGAGACGCTTGCCCTACTTGCTTGCTTGGCCAACTCTTGCTATTTCCTGTTGGAAACCATTGTATTTGCAATCATACATGACATGTTTGACCAAAGAGGTTAATATACTAGTGATCGATCTTCATGCTTATACTTGAGTTCTATCTTGTGGTAATTTTTGACTTGAAAACTCCTGTAACAAATTCTTGTAGACTCTTGTTCAATCTCGTATTTGATATCTTATTCGTTCTTACTTGATTTTCTTGACCTTGCAAAATCTGTTTATTACATTATATCGTCATTACTTCTTTTACTAGCATGCTACCGCCTTTTACATATTTAGCATGGCATGAAAAACATAATTACTTGTTAATCACTTTAACCACTGCCTGATGATAGAGTATAATTCCTACTGAGCTTCTTGCTCACCCCTACTTCCAACCCTTTTTAGGTGTGCGAGTATTGGTACGTGCATGGGAATCGGATCGGTGTGATCGAGTGGTACCTGGACCCTAGAGTTGGAGTCTGTGTCCTTTCTATTTTCTTGAGTTTTGTTAGTTTAGTTCCTTCTTTTTGTTATCTATTTCGAAGCTTTTATTGTAAGTGGTGTTGAATATATCTTTTTAAATTAATAAAAGCTCGTATTCTCTCAATGTATGTCAGCTTCATTCTATTTTAATTGTGGTTATTGTTTTTCCGCTCTTGTTATCGTGACTTGTCTCCTGCCACGTTCCGAGCATCGCTTCCCGCTGCTATCGGTTCGGGGCGTGACACCCTGGCATACCAGAGAAGACCGTGATGCACAAGCTCAGCCTCGACCCCACCGTGAGGCCCGTACAGCAACGGAGAAGGAAGCATGCGCCCGAGAAACAGGCGATCATCAAGGCGCAGGTCACCAAGTGACAAGAGACAGACCTCTTCAGACCAGTCCTGTACTCTACGTGACTAGCCAATGTCGTCCTGGTGCCAAAAACTATAGGCAAATGGCGAATGTGCGTGGACTTCACCGATCTGAATAAGGCTACCCCCAAGGACTGCTATCTGCTACCGAGCATCGACCAACTGGTTGATTCAACCTCGGGCAACGAGATACTCAGTTTCCTGGATGCCTATTCAGGTTATCACCAGATCAGAATGAATCCAGAAGATGTCGAGAAGACCGCCTTCATCACTGACTGCGGCGTATACTGCTACACCCGGATGCCTTTCGGGTTGAAGAACGCCGGAGCCACATATCAGCGACTGGTAAATCACATGTTCGAGGGACAGCTGGGTCGGAACGTCGAGGCTTACATTGACGACATGCTCGTCAAGGCCCCCAAGGCCCAAGACCACTTCACCGACCTTGCCGAAACCTTCGGCACCCTCCTGAAGTACAACATGAAGCTCAACCCCGCCAAGTGCGCCTTCGGAGTAAAATCCGGGAACTTCCTGGGTTTCCTGGTCACTCAGCACGGGATCGAAGCCAACCCCGACAAAGTCCAGGCCATCCTGGACATGCGCCCGCCCACATGCATTAAAGACGTTCAGCGTCTGGCAGGGCGTGTGGCCGCTCTCAGCCGCTTCCTGTCCCGTGCGGCCGAACGATGCTTGCCCTTCTTCAAATTGATGAGGGGACCCAAGCTAGCATCTGCTACGTTCGCATGGGATGAGGAGTGCTAGATAGCGTTCGCCGAGCTTAAAAAGTTCTGGCTTCGCCACCGGTGCTCTCCAAGCCCGCCCCAGGCGAAGTCTTGCTGCTCTACCTCTCGGCGACGCCATCCACGGTCAGCTCGGTCCTAGTCAGAAATGACTCGGGAATCGAAAGACCAGTCTACTACACCAGCAAGGTGCTCAATGAGGCCGAACGGAGGTACCCCACAACCGAGAAACTCGTGCTAGCGTTGGTTACCTCCGTAAGGTGCCTCCGCCCCTACTTCAAGGGGCACCCCATCACCGTGCTAACCGGCGAGCCGTTGAAGAAGATTCTTGCCCACCCCGAGGCCTCAGGGCGACTCGTCAAATGGGCCATTATGCTCGGGGCCTACGGCATCTCGTACCGGCCGCGATCAGCAATCAAAGGCCAAGCGCTCGCCGACTTCATTGCTGAAAGCACCACCCCCGTCGAGGACAGGCCTCCGACCACGATCGGGCCAACCTGGGAACTGTTCGTCGATGGATCGTCCAATTCGGCAGGCAGCGGTGCAGGGATACTCCTGAGGTCCCCCGAAGGGATAGAGCTACAGTACGCCTTGAAATTCAACTTTCAGGCATCCAACAATGCTTCTGAGTACGAGGCCCTTATCTCGGGAGCGTGCATGGCCCGACGACTGGGGGTCGAGCGAGTCAGGATCCACACCGACTCTCAACTAGTCGCAGGTCAGGTCAACGGCGAGTATGAAGCTCGGGAGGCACCCATGATCAAATACCTTTAGTTGGTCCGGAGCCTGGCCCAACAGTTCGAGGAATTTGGGGTAGTCCAGATAGCTCGGGAGCAAAACTCTCGGGCGGACGCCCTCTCTCGATTGGCCTCCTCCCTAGACCCGGAAGGTACACGGTCGGTCCTCCTAGAAGAGCTAGAGCGCCCGAGCATTGACACGGAGCTCCTCGCTGTTGACTCGGCCACTCCAAGTGACTGGCGCTCCCCCTACCTGTCCTGGCTACAAGACTCCCAAGGGCCCTCCGACCCTCAAGAAGCCCGCCGAATGAAGTATCAAGCTCGGTGCTTCGTCATCTTCGACAACAATCTCTACCGAAGATCGTTCCCCGGTCCCCTCCTGAAGTGCCTCGGTCCCGACGAGGCAAGCCGAGCCATCCAAGAGATTCATGAAGGCTTGTGCGGAGCGCACTCAGGGGCAAGGTCGCTGGCCAGAATCCTGTTATGACAGGGGTACTGGTGGCCCACCCTACAATGCGACTGCTCGGCCTATGTTCAATAGTGCGACTGATGCCAGCGGTTCGACCACTTGGTCCATCAGCCGGCTACGGAACTTGTCACCATAGCCGAGCCTTACCCTTTCGCTCGGTGTGGGATCGATATCCTTGGGCCATTCTGAACGGCCCAGTCCCAGATGAACTTCATCATCGTCGCCATCGACTACTTCACCAAGTGGATCGAGGCCGAGGCTACGGCGAGGATCACCGAGACAGTCGCTTGGGGCTTTGTTTGGAAATCGATCATTTATCGCTTTGGCATCTCCCGAGTGATAGTAAGCGATAACGGTCGGCAATTCAACTCTCGGTATTTCCGAGATAGATGCGCCGACCTAAATATCCGCAACCACTTCACTTCGGTCGCCCACCCTCAGGCCAACGGGCTGGTTGAAAATGCCAACAAGACTATCTTGAAAGGCATAAAAACCAGACTCAGCAAGGCTAAGGGTAGCTGGCTCGAGGAATTGCCTAGCGTATTATGGTCGCACCGAACAACCCCCAGGACGGCAACCGGTGAAAGCCCTTTTCAGTTGGTATATGGCACCGAAGTCGTCGTTCCATTGGAGATCACCAATCCGTCTCTCCGAGTGATCAGCTTCTCACTCGAGGCAAACGGGCAAAAATTGCTCGAGAACCTCGACCTAGCAGACGAACTCCGAGAGATCGCGAACGTCCGGGCAACGGAGTACCAGCGTCGCCTCACTCGATACTACAATGCCAAGGTCCGAGACAGACGTTTCCAATCGGGGGACTTCATCCTCAGGAAGGCTGAAGCCTCTCGACCACTAGAGGCGGCGGGCAAGCTATCCCCCAACTGGGAAGGCCCCTACCGAGTGGTCGAGACGCTTGGAAAAGGTGCGTATAGGTTAGCGACAATGGAAGGGGAACCTATTCCTCGGACATGGAACGCAGCCGCACTACGCAAATTCTATTTTTGAAATTGTACAGCAAGATGGACGGAATAAATCCCTTTTCTTTTCATTCCAAAACATTAGTACATCAGATAGGCAAATGCCAGTACATCACATAGCAAAAAGCAAAAATCCGTCTAACACCGCCTCAAGGGGTCATCGCTCGGCTGACTTGGTCTTGATCTCCTCGCGTCCAGCCACTGACTCTGCCTCGTGCGAAAACTGGCTCGGACAAGAGGTGGTCAAGCCAGTTGCCTCGGGTGGCCTGTGACAAAGGTAACAGAGGGATTGTAGGAGGGAGGCCACCTTTAAACATTGAGGAAGGCTACCTCCCAAGTTGGCAACAACCAGGAAAAAGGAGAGCTGTGAAGGCCTCCCCTCTTCCAAACTGCCAACTCCTTGGAAGGAAGGAGAGAGCAAGCAGCCCCCGAAGAGTGAAAGAAATGAAGAGCAGAAGAGAGAGAAAGAGGCTGCAGACGGAGGAATGCTTCGGTGAGGAGGGAGCTTGATACGCCTCCTCCCCTCACACGGAGGGAAGTAACGGCGGGTTCCCCTGATGCCCCCATCCGCCCTCCGCCTTGGCGTCCACCCGGAAGCCAAGCTGGAACTGAGAAAGGGAAAGAACCGTGCCTTCACACGTCGAAGCCCTCTCCAGATCTGCGCGGCGACCGTCGGACCCGTCTCGTGCACGTGCGGTGACTGTGGGATCCGTTCAACATTACAGGGCAGCGGGAGCTCGCCGCTCCCCGTCGTCGGCGGCGTCACCCTCCGAAGGATCCTCCATGCTTCGAATACAAGGGCACAACGCACAGTGAAGAGGAAGGAGCGAGGAAAGACTGTTAGAGAAAATCCCAAGCAGTGAAGAGGAAAGGGCACCTTTCGGTCCTTCTTATAGGCCAAAGGAGGCTACACGCCTTAAATGACCCCCCCCTCCTCAGAAATACGCCAAAGGATTTATCCCCTGAACAGTCACCTCCAACTCCTCGTCCCCCGCCCTAGCGGGATTCACGAAGCGGCCTGACATTCAAAGCATGAGGGAACGGAAAGACGCCCCGTCAGAAGCCCACCAAAACTGCATGCGAAAACCACGCAGGACATATCGGCACCTCCCAACCACTCAAGATCCGCCAACCAAATCACGGCAAGGATGGTACTCAAACAAAGCAAGTCATTTATTATCACACCAAAAGGAAACCCTCTAAAAAGAGGGAAGAAAGATAAAAAGGGAAGGAGGCAAAGTACATCAGGCCTCGGGCCCACTTTGACATTCAGGAACGGCGGAAGGAGACGCGTCACCCCCGGCGCCTTCGGTGACGGCCGGCTCGGACACTGACCTCGCCTGTGCGAGAACTGTCTCGGTCGTGAGCCCTCCCGAAACGCCCGGAGCCGGTGACCCCGATGGAGGCGACCCCTCCGAATCTCCCCCGACCAACGAGGAAGAGCTGGAAACCGACTCATCCGAGTCATAACACTGGCCGAAGGGGAACACGGTCGCGGAGTTTTGCTCATCGGCGTAGTCCACTGCCCGGCGATAGCCTTGCTTGAACCCCTTTCGAGCACCCCGGCGTAGTGCTACCTCGTAACACTCGATTGCTCATCGGCGTAGTCCTTCTTATAGGGCGGCTTTCATCAGGTCGGCCGAGTAAGCATCCGAGCTCCTTTAACACTCGATTCCCTCCGCCTCGACCTGCCCCGCCCTTGCGACGAGCTCGACTCGAGCCCGCTCCGCCTCGGCCGCGCGCTCCTCTGCCCGGGCCCGGTCCGCCTCAGCCTCTGTTAAGTACGGACTGAATAGATCTAGAGGGGGGGTGAATAGATCTAGCCCCTTTTTCAATTTATAAATCAACACTCGATTAGACCTTAAGCAAGCTATGGGTTGCAACGATAAAACTGATAGCTATAGCGACAGCAAGCAATAATAAGAGCACACACCACAAGCAAAACCACAAGACAGGATTTTTAGGTGGTTCAGTCTCTTCCCGAGACTTACGTCCACCCCTTGCTCAACTTGAGCAAGGCTTCACTAAATGAGAACTTCTGATCTCACACAAACACCGCTGTCACACAGCTTGTTCCTGCTGACACACAGCTTGTTCCTGCTGACACACAGCTTGACTCCGCTGTCTCACAGCTTGACTCCGCTGCCTCACAGCTTGACTCCGCTGCCTCACAGCTTGACTCTTGATGTAATGAAAAGATAAATAGAAAAAGGTGTAACAAGGCTGAACATAGACTTTTGAAGCAGAGTAATTAAAGAGTTCAGCTTGGGACTCAATCACATAGGTAACAAGGCAAGACTCCCTGTAGGACTTCCAGCAGGATGCCTTCAGTTGCCTTGCTGCTGGAACTTGCAACGCCTTGAGCCAGGTCTTCTTTCTGCAGCACCGAAGAACACTTCTGTCTTCTGCTGCTTCTTGATTGCCGGAGAGCCACTCTTCCTTTTCTCTTTCAGAGTATCTTCGTGGGTGTCCTTTTCTTCTGCTCTATGTTCCACACCCCGCTCTCTGTCTCTTCTCCTTTTTGCACCAGTTCTTATTAAGCACGAAGCTGTTTCCCGCGCAAGTGCAAACCTGTTAGATTACTCGCTAAAAATAGGGAGAAGATTAAATAGAATCTTAGAAAAGATTTGACCGGTTCTTAGCAAGATTCTCTCCTTGAATCCCGTGCGGGATCTTATCATCTAAACCGCCCAACAACCTGCAGCAACAACCTGCAGGTTTTTCTCAACAGAAACTGAATTCAGTTGGATTTCGGTTCTGGACGCGGTTCCGCTTGTGGTCGACAACGACCCTGTCTCTGGTCGACAATGAGCATTGTCCAGACGGCTGGTTCTTCAGGCTGACGCTCGTATCGCTCATTGTTGACAATAGCCCTGTCGCTGGTCGACAAGGGGCAATGTCCAGATGTATGGCAGTTCTGTCTGATGCTCTGTCTGTTCCGTGGTCGACAACGAGCAGACCTTTGGTTGACGACTGAAGTCTGTACAGCGGAAAAGTAACTGGTCGACCACCGAAGTCTGTACAGAGGAAAGTCTATACAGAGGAAAGTCTGTACAGAGTTGGATTCGCTTGTATTGCCTCGTGGTCGACAGCGGACAGGCCTTTGGTTGACCAACGAAGTCTGTACAGAGGAAAGTCTGTACAGAGGAAAAGTCTGCACAGAGTTGGATTCGCTTGTATTGCTTCGTGGTCGACAACGGGCAGGGCTCTGGTCGACAACCAGAGCGCGTACAGAGAAAACATAGCTTGAACTGTGTTTGGTTGGATTCGTTGGTCGACAATGACTACTACTCTGGTCGACAAGAAACCTTGACAACTTCCTCTGATCTGTTGACTTCATTAGTACTTCAGTATACCTGAAATTACTTGAACTATCAGATTTGCATTGAATTAGTTAACCACATCTTTTGTCATCATCAAATTATCATGAGTCCATTACTTTATATTGAAGGAGCAATTAAACATATCCTTTGTCATCATCAAAACTAAAGGGATGCACAACATTCTCCCCCTTTTTGATGATGACAACCATGAGTCATTGTGACAAACCATGCAATTATTTAAGCCAGACAATTCATTTGATATGTTATTCAAAGATATGTTATTCAAAAGACATCCATAGAGAAGGTAAGATGACAATAACATAACCATAAGTAGACTTGGCATTATTTGGCACAAGGACAACAAACTCTTTCTCCCCCTTTGTCAACAGCAAAAAGAGGGGAAATCAAAAAAATAATCACTCCGAACAGGATGTGAAAGGAGGTGGTGGAGCAGAATGAAATACGAAGACTACTGGGTGTTTATCCTAGGGTAGAGAAACAGCTTGATGAAGAAAACGAAGGGTCAGGATTTAATCAGCCGAATTGAATTTTAGGGAAATTGATTGAAGTGTACGCCCTTTCCTTAATGAAGCATTTATTTAACCTATCCATTCTTAGCAGAGATCACCTTGTAAACAAGTAGAGTGGGCCTTGTGGTTCATTGAATTTGAAGGTATTGCACCAATAAACTTGCGCCCCATATCTAATTTTCCTCCATATGACTTCTCAAACTTATAATAGATTTCATGAGGCTGTTTGACTAACAGTGCGAGCTGAACAGTGTTTTTAGCTTTTCTTTGCATGCCATGCCTTCGGTCAACCATTTTCTTCTGTCGTTTGAGTAATTTTGAAATTTTCTTTTTGGAATCATTTTGAAGGCTGTGGTCAGGTTTATCACATGCTTTTCTACACGAGGAGACACGCTTTTTACACGCCAGAAACCTCGGCTACTTAGCATGCCTAACCATTCCACTTTTAACTGGGACACACCTTTTATCCGTGAAGATATACGTTTATCAGACGCCAATATCCCCAGTTACTCAGTATGCCCAATCTCAATAATTTTTGAGAGCAGCAGAGATAGATTGATTCTTCATGACACACATGCCTCTCACTTATTTTTCATCCAATTTTTTCTTTAACATGGGAGGCAGTAGTTTCTCAGAATCCAATCCATTGCTCTACCATGAAGACAGAATTATGGCGTATTCCACGTGCATTCATGCTATATTATTGGATTTATATTAACTGTTCAGAATTAGCACAGGTAGAGAAACCGACTCACTACTAAAAATCATAAGTCTTCAAAATCATGTGACAGAATCATAGTTATGGCTTGACTTTATTGAAGTAGTACAGTCCAAATCCTCATTACTACACTCAACCTCTACTCTTATTGATCACCTTGGTGATTTTATTGGAAGATATGGTTAGGTTATTCAATGTTTCATCAAGGAATGAGTTTACACTTTTACTCCCCCTCAATTTGTGAATCCATGCTGAATCAAAAAAATGTTGGCCAGGATGAGATAGACAGACACAGGGAATGGAAAGTATGAATGATGATGAATGAGTGAATATGAATCTGAGTCCAAACAGTTTAACCAGTCCAGAAGATTCCCTACCAGAACTAGTGTCAACCAGGAACCTGTCTAAAGTGGACATTTGCTTCCGTACAGATCCATTGTCGACCATGGAACTGTCTGTTGTCGACATCTGCGCAGCCACAGAACCCATCCAGTATCCTGTCCTGATGACGTTGTCGACCACTGCCCGGTCGTTGGTCGACCACCAGAGCTAAATAGTAGCAGTACCAGGAGCTTGCAGGCTTGCTTCAGTAATCAGTTGAACTCCCAACCTTACCAGTAGCAGATACTTAGCTGACATAACTATTTGCAGAAATGATAGAGAGTCATAAACAACGACTGATTTTCTTTTCTTTCAAACAGATTTAGTTTTTCATGCATGGCACTTATCCATGATTCAACCTTTAAGGTTTTCACTACAGATTTGGGCTCTATTTGGGACACAAGAGCAAGTTGATCCAGTTCATTAATGGTCTTGAGCTGAGATCTAGTCTTCCTAGGATCATGACTACTACCAATGATGTTATCCAAGGGATGATCTCTAAGAAGTCTTGAGTTTTCAAGATTGTTACCTGAGTTGACCTCTCCTTCGGTTTGGTCATTAGAATTACCTTGATTTCTTTCTTGATTCAGTTCTTCTTCATTCTCCATCGGTTTTTCTTTGCCATCCTGAAATTCCCCATCTTCTTCTTCCTTGCTGACCTGTTCATTTTTGCCAAAATCATTAATTTCATCAAATGAAATATGAGGGGGTTCTTCAACCACTTGATCTCTGGTGTTAAATACCCTATAGGCTCTTGATCGATCAGAATAGCCCAAGAATATTCCTGAGTTGCTCTTAGGTTCAGATTTGTCCAAGACTTTCTTATCATTGTTATGAATGTAACACCTTGCACCAAAGATTCTAAAATGAGCTAGGGATGGTTTCTTACCTTTGAATATTTTACATGGAGTTTTTGCACTAAACGGTCTTACCACTTGTTGTGCATGACTGCCTGACATTCCTGCATCACAAATTACACAGAAACTTTTGGACCCCAATGGTACCCGGGTCCAAGATAGCTTGTGAAATCATGAAACTGCTGTAACAACATCTTGGGAACCCAAACTTTGTTAGAACAGTTTGTCTTTTCGATTCTTAACTTGTTCAGGTTGTGTTCCTTTTGATTTAATGTTCCTCTATGTTGAGTCCATTTTCTTAAATTCCAATTTCCATTCTGTTTCAGCTGAGAGAAGTTGTGGGTTCTGTTTGTATGTCTGGTCGACATCTGGTATGTCTGTGGTCGACCAGGGTTTCTCCCGAAGCCAGTACCTGTTCTGGCAGACCCTCTGGTCGACATAGGAGGAGTCTGTTGTCGACCAGCCTGTTTCCAGACACCTTGTTTTACAGGTCTGGGTTTATTAACATGATTTAATGCTCTGTTTGTCTGGTTACTTCTGTGAATTTGAACTTCTCGTCTGATATGGCTGTTGTTTTCAAGCTGATGTAGATTGACCATTTTCCCTTTAGAATTCCTCTCTTCCCAGGTGACATTAGTCTGTTTAGAGGAACTTTCAGCTATGTCCTTTTGTTTGTTTTGATATAGGTTTATCAGGGGGCCTTTTCCTTTTGTGTCAGCTTTTTCATTTAACGTTTTTAGTTGAAATTCCTTTTTAGCTGTTGGGTTATATCCTAACCCCTCTTTCTAAAAATTTACTTTTATTCCTAACACCGCGTTCAAGTTATCTTCACCCTTAGTCATTTTGTCCAATGTTTCCTGTTTGTTTTTTAGTTCACTTTGGATTCTTTCTATTTCTTTCAGAAGTTGACTGTTTTCTTCCTTGAGTGAGTTGTTTCTTTCTTGAGTTAACTTAGTTTGCTGTTCATATTCTTGAGTCTTTAGTTTTAACTCATCAATTGTGTTTTTTAGTATCTCATTTTCTTCCAATAGTTCTTTGACATTTTCTTCATCTGTCTTGTGTTGATTCAGCTTATTTTGCAAGGTGGTGATTTCCAATTCTAGTTTAGTTCTGTTAGCAATTAGGTTGCTGTCATCATTGAGCTGATTAACTTTCTTCTTCAACCTGTTATTTTCCTTTCTTGTTATTTCATATGTATCAAGTAAGTCTGAATAGGCTTCTTCCCAATCTGAACTAGAAAAATCTTGAAAAGGGGAGGTTACCTCAAGATCGTTGCTGTCTCCTTTGGCCATTAGACATGTGTTTCCTTCTTCTTCTTCGGAGGTTGTTTCCTCTTCGCTGCTTTCCTCCTCCTCGCTCCATGTGCTTATCATTGCCTTTGGTCTCTTGCCTTTCCACTTGAAGCTTGATTTCTTAGGAGCCTCTGGACAATCAGCCTTCATGTGTCCTGATTTTCTGCAGTTGTAGCAGGCAACTTTGTTAGATGAGGCTTTAGTTTTGTCAGACTGAAACTGGGGTGACCTTCTTACCATGCCCTTCGGATTTTTAAATCCCTTACCTTCCTTCCGCAGAAACTTTCTGAACTTTCTTGTTAGCGTGGCAAGCTCACCAGTTTCCTCACCTGTGCTAGATGAGTCATCAGTGTCAGATGATTCAGAGGTGCCTATTTTAGTTTTCAGAGCTAGCTGTTTCTTTTTCTTGCCCTCTTCTTCCTTTCCTTTTAGATTGACCTCATAGGCCATTAGGGAACCTACTAGTTCATCCACAGTCATAGTAGTGAGGTTCTTTGAGTCCTCAATGACTGTGGCCTTGGTATGCCACATAGGAGTGAGGGACCTTAAAATTTTTCTCACTAGCTCTTGCTCCTTGTAGGTTTTCCCTAGACTCTTTAAGCTATTTGTTAGTTGCACTAGTCTAGCATACATATCAGAAATGTTTTCATCAGTTTTCATTCTAAACATTTCATATTCTGAGACTAACATATTTGCTTTTGTCTCCCTTACCTCTGACGTACCTTCATAGATGACCTTGAGTCGATCCCACATCTCCTTGGCTGTTGCACATTGTGAGACTCTTGAGAACTCCGTGGGATGAAGTGCGCATTGCATTACATTCATAGCTCCCCAGTTGATGGTTGATTTTCTGACCTGTTCTCTGGTCCAGGTATCCTCGTCTTCGGGCAGATCATAGGGTCCGTGGCTCACTACTCTCCACATCTCATGATCTTGTGCTCTCAAGAACACCTGCATACGATTTTTCCAGTATGAGTAATCATTTCCATCGAAATATGGTGGTCTAGTTACTGAGTGTCCCTCAGCCATTAGACTTCTAGAGTTCAGTCTGGCAGGCCTCTCCTGGTTGTTAGACCACAATTTTGGAGAGTCTGGCTCTGATACCACGTGTTAAGTACGGACTGAATAGATCTAGAGGGGGGGTGAATAGATCTAGCCCCTTTTTCAATTTATAAATCAACACTCGATTAGACCTTAAGCAAGCTATGGGTTGCAACGATAAAACTGATAGCTATAGCGACAGCAAGCAATAATAAGAGCACACACCACAAGCAAAACCACAAGACAGGATTTTTAGGTGGTTCAGTCTCTTCCCGAGACTTACGTCCACCCCTTGCTCAACTTGAGCAAGGCTTCACTAAATGAGAACTTCTGATCTCACACAAACACCGCTGTCACACAGCTTGTTCCTACTGACACACAGCTTGTTCCTGCTGACACACAGCTTGACTCCGCTGTCTCACAGCTTGACTCCGCTGCCTCACAGCTTGACTCCGCTGCCTCACAGCTTGACTCTTGATGTAATGAAAAGATAAATAGAAAAAGGTGTAACAAGGCTGAACATAGACTTTTGAAGCAGAGTAATTAAAGAGTTCAGCTTGGGACTCAATCACATAGGTAACAAGGCAAGACTCCCTGTAGGACTTCCAGCAGGATGCCTTCAGCTGCCTTGCTGCTGGAACTTGCAACGCCTTGAGCCAGGTCTTCTTTCTGCAGCACCGAAGAACACTTCTGTCTTCTGCTGCTTCTTGATTGCCGGAGAGCCACTCTTCCTTTTCTCTTTCAGAGTATCTTCGTGGGTGTCCTTTTCTTCTGCTCTATGTTCCACACCCCGCTCTCTGTCTCTTCTCCTTTTTGCACCAGTTCTTATTAAGCACGAAGCTGTTTCCCGCGCAAGTGCAAACCTGTTAGATTACTCGCTAAAAACAGGGAGAAGATTAAATAGAATCTTAGAAAAGATTTGACCGGTTCTTAGCAAGATTCTCTCCTTGAATCCCGTGTGGGATCTTATCATCTAAACCGCCCAACAACCTGCAGCAACAACCTGCAGGTTTTTCTCAACAGAAACTGAATTCGGTTGGATTTCGGTTCTGGACGCGGTTCCGCTTGTGGTCGACAACGACCCTGTCTCTGGTCGACAATGAGCATTGTCCAGACGGCTGGTTCTTCAGGCTGACGCTCGTATCGCTCATTGTTGACAATAGCCCTGTCGCTGGTCGACAAGGGGCAATGTCCAGATGTATGGCAGTTCTGTCTGATGCTCTGTTTGTTCCGTGGTCGACAACGAGCAGACCTTTGGTTGACCACTGAAGTCTGTACAGCGGAAAAGTAACTGGTCGACCACCGAAGTCTGTACAGAGGAAAGTCTATACAGAGGAAAGTCTGTACAGAGTTGGATTCGCTTGTATTGCCTCGTGGTCGACAGCGGACAGGCCTTTGGTTGACCAACGAAGTCCGTACAGAGGAAAGTTTGTACAGAGGAAAAGTCTGCACAGAGTTGGATTCGCTTGTATTGCTTCGTGGTCGACAACGGGCAGGGCTCTGGTCGACAACCAGAGCGCGTACAGAGAAAACATAGCTTGAACTGTGTTTGGTTGGATTCGTTGGTCGACAATGACTACTACTCTGGTCGACAAGAAACCTTGACAACTTCCTCTGATCTATTGACTTCATTAGTACTTCAGTATACCTAAAATTACTTGAACTATCAGATTTGCATTGAATTAGTTAACCACATCTTTTGTCATCATCAAATTATCATGAGTCCATTACTTTATATTGAAGGAGCAATTAAACATATCCTTTGTCATCATCAAAACTAAAGGGATGCACAACAGCCTCAACTCAGAGACGCTCCGCCACCTCCGCCCGATCTAGCAGCTCGGCGCGTTCGAGCTCCCAGCGGTTGTCCAGCTCGAGGCGACGCAGACCCTCCTCCTCAAGGAATCGGCTTATCCTCTCGAGAGACTCTCGGGTCTTGGCGAGCTGTTCGGCCAGCACCCCGGCTTCCAGTCGGCCCGCCCGCGCCACCTCCCGGAACGCGGAGAACTCCTGCCGGAGCCCCTCATGCTCCCCCTTGAGTCGGGCCAGTTTCCTCTCGCAGCCCCCAAGGGTCCAGGCAAGGTCCGACCGCCACGCCTCCGTCCGGGCGTGTGCCTCCGCCATCAAATCCGCCGACCGAGCTATGACCAGGCCGCCCTCCATCAAGACATCAAGGATCCCGGGGGGGCGGGGGGTATTGCGCCTTTCTCCCCCCTTCATCCTTGCGGCAATCGACCGGCAGACCCGATACAGGTCGCCCGTATTACCGAGCCTTTCCAAGGGCTCTGATAGAGGGGACCGCTCCGCCCGGGGCACCCCGCCAGAAGACTCCGCTCGAGTGACAGAACCAACCGCCTCGTGCGCCACGGTCGGTTGGGGTTGCGACGCCTCCCCGGGCGAACCCCCAACCTCGACCGGTGCCGCGGGACCGGCCGCACCGGGAGCTCCAAGCACCTGGGCATGCAACGCCCTAGCGGGCGAACCCCCAGCCCTGCCTGTCTCGGCCCGCACCTCACCGACCGAGACATCCCCGCCTTCGGCCAATCTCCCGGCCTCGGCGCCAGCTACTTCGACATCGGCCTCCTCTGCCTCCGTGGGGGGGAGAGCCGACCCATCGCCGCCCTCTGATGGGCCCCCGGTCTCCTCGTCCCCCTCTCGCCTGGCAGGTGGGGGAGCTGGCCCCGAGGGGTCGGCCCCATCTTGCCCCCGAGGGGGGAGCGCCGCCGAGCCGGAGTTGCCCCCGGCGGTAGGAGGAAGACCAGCCTTCTTGGCCCGTTTCTTGGCCTTCACGGCCTCCCGCAACTTTCCTGCCATGGGATCCTTGCGCTTTGTGCCAGTTGGCCGTGAAGACCCCACGGGAGCAACCCCCTTGCCCTTATCTCGGGCTTGGGCGCGACTCGCAGAAGCATCTGGTTCATCGGTCGCTGAGTCATCTCCCAGATCAATGACCTCAGCAGCTTCCTCCAGAGGTTCCCGCCTAACGTCTGCCATAAAGGGAGAAGACCCAGTCAGGAGAAAGAAAGTAACTACCATCCCAGGAGAAGAGCCTCGAGAGCGGTACCTGTCGACGTCAACCGCGTAAGCAAGCACCGTTCGATGTTCTCCGGCGTCACCAGCTCCTCGGTCGACTGGCAGTTACCCAGCAGACGAGCGGCCTGCCGCTGCACGTGGGGAGAGAACTCCTCCGGGCGAGGGGGAAGATTCAGATGAAAATTGGGCGAGATCGGACATCTCCAAAACTCGTCCGTCGCCTCCGCCTTCACCCAGAAGAATTGGGTCTTCCACCCCTTGTGCGAGGAGTCCTTCGCAGCGAGGGAGATGCAACTCCTATTCCTCCTCGCCTGGATGAAGTAAAAGCCCTTCCCCGCTGATGGATGCGCTTTCAACTCGAAAAAATAATGAAAGAGGTCCAAGGAAGGAAAAATTGTCGTGTTGACGACAGAGAATCCGAAAGGCGGAAAGAAGGAGATATGAGTTGGCCACCAACTGAATAGGCGCCAATTGGAAAAACTCGAGAAGCTGGAGTACAAGATGCTCGAAGGGAAGGCGGAACCCACTCTTCCAAGCCAGAAGGAAAGTGCAAATGTGCCCCGTACAGCTGTCCAGACTCGTCTCATACGGGGCAGCGGCAGCAAAGCTGTACCTGAGAGGCAAGCGAAATCGATGCTCCAGCTTCCTCACCTCGGCCTCCCCCAACTCACTACAGTTGGAGACGGGCTCCCGCCTCACCTGCCCGATTTCCAGAGGCAGACCAGCCATCGAGCCAGAACATGATCCCTCGCGCGAGCTCGAAGACTCCGGAGGGGAAGGAAGTTATCGGACCGCCTCCGCGGTTATCCTCGCCAACTCCTCAAACGCCGCCGCAAGGCTCTGCTCCTCAACTATGCCCTCACGGCGCATCAAGGAACCCCAGAAACAAAGAAACTAAGGAAAGCCCAAAACCCTGAGAAGCCTAGAACGACGAACAGCGCCCAACGCCTATAAAACCCTGGAGGGAGGCGGTGCGTCGTTCCGTGCTCCGAGAAAAGGGGGGCCCCTTCAGTTCAAATCCATCAGGATCATCATTACGGGCCCAGGCGACCACTATACGTGGCTCCATCACGCCAACAGAATTCCACCCACCTGAGCCACGCCAGTCCAAAGCCTAAAAAACTACTCGACCGAGCCTCCATGGCTCGGGAGTAGGAGGGGGACAAGTGGAGAGGGGGATTTCTGTAGCCCACTCAAAGAGCAGCCCAACTAGACCCAACAGGGTCCAACGAGGCAAGCCCACCCGGGTGACAACCCACAGGGCCCACTCAGGGAAGAAAAGCCCAATAAACAAACACTCGAGGAACCAACTCTCCCCGACGGCCTCTAGGCTCGGAGGGCCTGAGTGATGGTCAAGTCATAAGGAAGGTCCGGCCCAAGCCGTTTCCCCGCCCGGGAGAGACAGGCATTAGCCGACCTATCCGACCCCTCTTCCACCGAGCTATGCCCATCGCCCGGACAGGGCTAGCG
Organism: Amorphophallus konjac; assembly: GCA_022559845.1. Classification (NCBI taxonomy): domain Eukaryota; kingdom Viridiplantae; phylum Streptophyta; class Magnoliopsida; order Alismatales; family Araceae; genus Amorphophallus; species Amorphophallus konjac. Next base: position 242,053,388 of record CM040124.1, read on the forward strand.
TTTCAGGAGCTCGACCAGACCAAATATCATCCGTTCAAGAGTCCCCAACGGATAGGGGAGTCAAGAAACCGCCGGACTTCAAGGCGATAACGTCCCCACGATAAGGCCATGAAAGCCCACGTTGAGGACGTAACTCCCGCCGGACACCCCTCAGCTTGCAGGACTCCTGAAGGCGGCACACTATTTAAACCAGGGCTACCCTCCGACAGAAGACAAGGGCCATTCAGGTACTCATATACCCAAACTCCTGAGCAATCCGCTTCACCCTCTGGTGGAGAGGAATCTCGCGCGCTAGCTTTTCTCCTCCCCATTATTGCTTCCACCACAGCTCTACTGACTTAGCCATCGGAGGGTTTTACCCCAGGGAAGCCCCCTAGGCCCTCTGATACGTTTCCCTGTCTTGCAGTTCATCTTCAGGTGATCTACAGCCCGCTCAGGATACAAGCGCGAGATTTCGCCTCTTCAATACCAGTATTTAACCATTTTAATTTTTCAATTTCAGCTTTCAGTTCAATGTTTTCATTGGTCAGCTTCTGAATGTCTTCACCACTAGATACCGACTCTACTCTTTCAATCAATTCTTCTTCTCTTTCCTTCACTTTAATTTTCTCAACAAGCAGATTTCTGTGATCTTCTTTAGATGAGGCAATCAGTTTGTTCAGCCATTCATTCTCACTATAAAGATCTTCATTGCGTTCTTTTAGAGCCAAGCACTTGTTCCAGCTTGATTTTAGAGAGGAAACATGCACACCTGCCTTGTTAACTTTCTCTATTTCAGCTTTAAGATTTTTATTATTCCTCTGAATTTCACTGTTCTCAGCTTTCAATTTCTCCAGATCAGAATTAATCCTTTCCAACTCTTCCAGATTTATCAGATGTTCATCAATTTTCACCTTTAACTGACTTTCTAATTTGAAAATTTTATTGGCACATTCTTGGTTTTCATTTTTCAATAAGCACATTTGCTTCAGATTCAAGTGAGTCTCAGACAAACATTCATCATATAATTCATTAATCTTCAAGCACTTTTCGCATGATGAATTAGAATCATTTTTATCAATTTTCTTTTTCATCTTCTTATATTATTTTCTTAAATGATCATGGGACTCCAACAATTCATTATACGCAGCAATCCAGTCATCCAGGGTGTAATTTTCAAAGATGTTTACCTGATCATAGTCCTGTTCATCATCTTGATTGCTACGTTGTTCACTCTCTTGAGCCATCATGCATCGATCATCATCTCTACCGCAACCAGTCCTCAATTTATCCAGGATTTCCTTGGTAGACCTGCAGGATGAAACACATGAAGTTAGATTTTTGTCAAGGGATCCCTTCATCAAGTTTACTACTCTATCATTGACAGAATTTTTTAATTTACCCTTCTCGATGCATTTGGATTTATCTCTTGATAATGTGTATGGACCTTGAGTTATTATCATCCAAAGGTCAAGATCAACTGACCTTACGTACCGATGCAGGCTCTCTAACCATAGATCGAAGTCTTTACCTTTGAACATCGGCAGATGAGCCATAAGGACAGATAAGAGGCAGCAGCAAAATCACGAAAGAATGCACCAAAACCTCGATCGGAGCAGGATAGACAACAGACAGACACGGTGTAGCAACCCTAATAAATGAATAATTGAAATGAATTAAAACATATATATTACAGAAGTAATATATATATAAAAGGAATAGGGTTAATTGGACGAAATAAAACAAATTAAAAATAACGCCTCTTATTAAGGCGTTAATTTATAAAGAAACGCCTCTATCCATGGCGTGATTAAAGAAAGGACGCCCACACATACGGTCGTCAGTTCTCATGCGACCAAATGGGTAAGTAAAAGAAACGCCCCTATCTTGGGCGTGTTTTAAAACACGAAACGCCCTTTTTCAAGGCGCTTTTTAAGAAACGCCCTAAAGTAAGGCGTCAATTAAAGAATACACGCCCTGACCTAAGGCGTTAATTCAGTTCGTGAACCGTTCGAACCCAGAACTTATCCAGGGTAAGTGATAACTATGAGGAAGAGTTCGAATGTGGTAATAACTCAATCTTGGAAATATTACTTCCAATCAAACACTACTTTTGTTAGGACTCCAAATTCTTATAAATAGTCTTGATCGAACAAACCCTAAACCTATTTTATCGACCGTCTACTACGGTGAGTAAAGAACCGAACGTTCTTCTCTTTTTTTTAAAGCATATGAAGAGTTACTGACTCTTCATCTCCTTCTCTTCTGTACAGGTTAAGAAGATCTGCGTCCTGAAGAACTTGTGTAAGTTCTTATTTCTTCGCTTCCAGCAAGCCATTACAAAGAAGATTGATATCTTTGATATATCTTCTGCAGGTTCTCTCATCCTCATCAATCATCTTCCTGCCCTTTCTTGCTGCCAAGTCGTAGGAGTTTCAGAACACCTCACGTCGATCTCCAGATTATCAATTAAGGTAGGATTTTCTCAAGTTATTGTAGCCCAAATAAGAATTAATGCAAGATATCTATACATACGTATATGAGCATGGCATGCATATTGTTTATAAGGTTTTATTACGTTTTCTGCAAAATTTTGAAAGAAACGCCCTTGATTAGGGCGCTAATTTAAAAGGAACGACCATGCTAGTGGTCGTCAATTTAATATTTGACGCCCTCTACGCAGGCGTTAATTTCATAAGAATCGCATGTGATTAATAATTGATCCTGTTTAAAAAAAAATTTACAATACATATGAAATAATGATTTTTAATATCTTGCATGACTCTGTGAATTCCTGTTAAAATTTACTGCCATGACATGTCTCCTGTCTCTCGAAATATTATTTATTAAAATATCGTAAATTCCTTGAAATTCACGACTTGGACAAAGTCGTTTTCTATATTCTAACGCCCCAGAACAAGGCGTGAATCGGAAAAGTAACGCCCCTTCCTAGGGCGTGTATCTGTTAAAATTCTAAAATTCACATATTCTGTAAAATGGAATTAGAAAGTAACGCCCCTTTCAAGGGCGCGTTTTTGATAAATTTCTGAGAATAATTATATCCTGTCGAATATGTAAATAATGAGACGCCTGCCTCTACAGTCGTCAACTTTGAAGAAACGCCCCCAGGAAAGGCGTGTTTTTGATAAATTAATGAAATAATGGAAATTCTGTAAATTGGCAATATATGTAAACGCCCTTCTGTTAGGCGTTAATTATTCAATACACGACTTTACTTAAGTCGTTATTTTACTGTAAACTGATTTTATCCTGATTCTATTACCGATGGTTTCATATTATACATATATATATATATATCGGCACTATTCTCCACTCCGTGAGTATAGTCCCACGTTTCATGTTGATTTATCGATCACACTCAACTCTCATTGACATACAAGCTCTCCATTGGACATTCCGTTCCTTTGGACTAGCGAGTTAGTCATAGAGACCTCCGTAAGACTCCTCGTAGCCTTGGATTCCCTCAAGGCCGACTGAGCTGGTTGTACCCTAAAAACCCATTACACAGTTTTTGCCATGTCAATCTAAAGAAACATGGTATACCGGCCCTTATGATTATACAAAGAGTATATCATAAGAAATTCTTAATGGGATGATGATATCATGCCATATCATGTCGTTCTGGTAAACCCCAATTCTATGATAAGAATGAGGGTATCTTGCTTGATCTTATGTTTATGTGGACCTCAATTCTATATAAAGAATGTCCATATTGATTTGTCATGGTACCTAAGTTAAGGGAACCATATTCTACCTAGTTTTATCAATATCGTGATTATACCGTTATTATCGCCATTCTATGTCCTTTGTCATATTTTGGACTCTATTCTATTAAAGTTGTCATACGTGTCTACAAGCTTGATCATTGAAATTCTATGTTGGCTATAAACAAGAGTGGATGTCAAAACACATGATAAATGCCTGCGCATATAGGGCCCGATCTGGTCCTGGGAGGAGCACCCGAAAGTACTTGTGCCCATGGGAGTTAAAATGATAAGGTATCTGGCATTATACCGAGTACTTGACTTGCTTGATTGGACATTCCACACACATCTTGTACTTGACTCGTACTTGACATGAAATGAAATGCGTGGCCCGAAAAAGGGTAATTTACTTGCTTGATACATGATAGCCAAAGTTCTTGACATGACTTGTTAAATGTACTTGCTTGAATATCTCGAATAAACTTGTTATCTTGTTGAAAGTTCATGATAAGTTCATCTTATTTCCTTGATACTACATTCTATCTATCCTGTCGTTTTATGCGAGCATGCATAGCTTTATTGCATTCATGAAAATGTAATTACTTAAACCCCTTGCTAGTACTTGAGATATAATTTCCTACTGAGCGTTCGCTCATTCCGTTTGTCCCTTTGTACTTTTCAGGTAAGTCCGACGACGATGGAAGTCAATCGGATGGGAATGGTCAAGAGTGAAAGTGATAGAGCTTCTACAAGTGTCGTCTAGTTGTTTCTATAGTTTTCTCGAGTCAACTATGTACTTTTCTTTTTATTAAACAGAGTATTGGATTTGTAATAGTCTATCCATTATGAAATAAAGGATTGGGTTATCTTGCTATTTTGCGCATCTCTGTCTTTGTGTCGAATACACGACCACTCTGATTGACATGATTGATATAGACACGTCGCGCATCTCCGGGTATCTTCCGCGCTCGGGGCGTGACACACGGCACCTAAATCAACATGATCCTCTGTAGATCGTTGGATCTGAATGCACAGAGACCTGCTCTGATACCAATTGATATGTGCAAGGCTCGGATTCAGAAGGGGGGTTGAATGAATCCCCTATTTAAAATTTTGTCCGATTAAAACCTGTAACCGAACAATGATGCAGAATTAACACAAATAGGTGCCTTGTATGACACAGGTGCTCTCTTCGAATGAAATGGAAAGATCGGATAGACTGAACTTCTGATCTACTCTGTATGCGCTGGTGTGCAGACCCATATTCAATCAAATATGCTGTGTGCGAATAAACCACTCACTTGATGAAAGAACACATCGAGCCTAAGCATGCATCTAGCTAAACACAATAGACAAACAAACCACTGCACAGAACATTTTTAGGTGGTTCGGTCCTCCAGACCTACGTCCACCCCACACTCAAACCATAGTGTGGATTCCTGCTGAAACACAGCTTAAACCGCTGAGCCTCACAGCTTAACTACAACTGCTGAGCATCACAGCTTGCTTCCACTGTGCAGTACAGCTTAGCCATCCGCTGCCTAACAGCTTGACCCGCTGGGCAATACAGCTTAGTCGACCAGAGGAATCCTCCTCTGCAACCGTTGAGCAACACAGCTTGCTCCGCTGACTAACAGCTTAAATAAAGGTTCAAAAGAAAAACAAGAGACAAGAAAACACAGCAACTGAAAGATGTAAACGACATTAACACAGATGTGGCTCCCATGGAGCTGACTGGATTGGATATGATCCAGATTCTAGTAGGGACATATCTTCCGATGAAGCTTCTCTTTCCAGTAGGGACAGATCTTCTGATGCAGCTTCTCTTCTTCTCCTCTAACTCTCTATCTCTCTCCCTATCTTTCTTCTTCTTCTTCGTTTCTTTTCTTCTCTGCTACTCTCTCTCTCTATCTTTCTCTTCTCTCTGGATCGTGCAGGCTCTTTCTGCTTCTACTCTTCTAAGGTATTTTTTGATCCTCACACTACATTTTCACCTTCTCCAGATGGAGAAGTTTTCTTTTTATAGCAGCAGCAGATAGGTGGGCATGTGTCCTCCACGAATTCCCGCCCTAGAGCCTAAACCACGTGGCAGCATTTAAACTCACTGCTTTACACGTGTCACGATCTTGGCACATCCTCCATTCTTGGATCACGTGCCCTTCTTAAACTCCTCGAGCAGATATCCTGCAAAGGTCAGACTTAATATCAGTTAAAATCAATATGAGGATAGTAGAAAGATGCACAGAGTTGGTTCGAGAGTGTATAGACTTGCTAAGTCATCAAGGCAACCGTGTGCAGACTTAGTATTCAAATGCACGAACTTTACGTATGTATGAAACAAAAGTTGCACAGACATGCCACCAAGGAATGTACAGACTTCGAGTGCATGGTACAAAAGATCCACAGACATGCCGTCGAAGAATGTACAGAATTTGTTGTGTAAGATGCACACAATTTGTTGTGTAAGATGCACACATGCACAGACTTAGTCGCGTGCAGCAACAAAAGTTGCATCGACTTAAGTTCATGCTGCAACAGGAGTTGCACGGACTTGGTGACATTGTGTATGCATGGAATCAAGAAGATGCACTGACATCGCTCATGCAAGAAAACATGCACCGAATATGTATGCCTTAGACACAATCAAGACGCATGAGCGAAGGGAAGAATATGCACTGACTTAAAGCCACCACGAACCACAAATATGATATGCACAGGCCTGGACAGTTAATCCTGCACTGACTCGTTTACATGCTGCAATATAGCTTGCATCAACTTTATGTATGCATGTACGAGCTTAACAACATGTGAGCAACCTTGTATGAACTCATGGTTCATGCAGCAAACATATGCATGGACTTAGCTTGTTCAGGATGAAAGTATGCACCAAGAAGCCATGTAGTCTAGGCAAAACTCTATACTGACTTAACCTGTGCATGGACATTTAATCAGAACAATGGACTCAAAACATCATTTCATCAATAATGCACAAGGGGCCAGAACCTAACACACTCCCCATAGCAGTTAGCATAGATCATCATCATTTTTATGTGGTGACTCATTAAGTTGCTATCATCTAAACAACTACACACTATCATCAAAACACAAGGGGCACAACACACGCGTGGCTCACCCCTCAGCCAATGTCATCCACATGATGGCCGCATTTTCTCTTTCCGATGATGAGTCAGAGGAGCCCAGAGCCAATCGAAGGGAACGTTCGATCTGGTACCCGGGGTGGAGGCCCTGGCACGATCGGAGACCTCTCTCCTTCCCCAGGGAGAGAACCTGACGACTCTTCGATTTTCCAATGTTGCCCCTTCCACGCCAAAATATGTCACCCGATCGAGTCCTGTGAGGAAGTCCAATACCTCATCTAGGAACAGATCCAATGGGAGCAGATCGATGCGGAAGGAAACTCCATGTCGCTCGTCAGGCTTCGGTAAGCTATCGAAGAGACCCTGAGCATCGCCAGGGATGCGCCAGAGTGGCCAGACTCTCCCCAAGAAAATGGGCATGGGCTGCCTTACCAGCATCCTCCAGAATGGCTCGAGTTCCGGACGGACAATCAAGAGGTGCTCGAGCGACTGCAAAGGCGTAGGGAGTAGGATGCCCGCCAAGAGGTGGAGCCAGTTAACTTTTTGGTCAGCATCATCCATTCTTTTGCTCCTCCGGCCCTTGAGGGCTCCCAGACATCAACACCTAGCCAGCCAATCTCAGCCACATCTGCTGTGCAATGGCAGTCCTGGCGGGAGCTAAAGTCTCTCCCTTTCCTTGAAGAAGACACTGCCAGGCTCCTCCATATCCTTCTCGGCCGAGAGGACGTTTTGGTGGGCGAGCCAATTATGGCCTCTTCGGCTCTTTCTCGTCCTCCTCCCGTCCTATCTCCACCACCAACAGCCGCGGATATGAAGGGAAAGCAAAAATAGGGTGAGTCCCCGCCTCAGCCTCGGTGTACCACCTCAGCGGAGGGGCCGTCGGGTTTATCCCACCTACCTATTGACACAATTCGGAGTACAAAGAAGACATCTTCGGAGTCTTCAGTGGCTTCACTTCAGGTGGCGGGCCCACCGCCACAAGGCTCCTTCACTCCGCAGAGTCGGGATAACTGTGCAGAACGACAACGTCCTGCAACGCCGTCAGTCATCGCTAGGCCTAGCTCTCAGCACGGTTGCAAAGGCAAGGCTAAGGAGCGGGGCGACCAGTGCCCCTCTCTGTCCGCTTCTCAACAGATGCCGCCGCCACCGCGGGTAAGGCATCAAACCATGCATATGTCCCCCAACACCGGTTCCAATATACCGGCTCAGCGGAAGACATCTTCATCGCCACCGCGGTTAAGGCATCAAACCACGCACACGTCTTCGGATGCCAGCACCAGCCTACCGACTCCTCGTAGGCTCCCTCCTCCACTGCGAGTAAGGCACCAAACTGCGAACACATCTTTGGACGCCAATCCCAGCATTCCGGCATACCAAGAATTGCCGCTCGAGGTGATCGAGCAGGCGATCAACACCACCTTCCAGATACAACAAGCGGAAGGCGCCTAGATCGAGATCCGGGTGAGGAAGAGTCATCGACCTCGCCTTGTAAAGACATCAGCTCGGAGATATCCTCATCAGGATTTGTCAACTCCGGCCCCAGCACCTCTCCCTCCTACTCCCTTGGAGACGGCTATCGCCAAGAGACAAGAGAAAAATAGGAGGAAGAACCTTAGAAGGCGGCTCAAGAAACAAGCTGAACGAGTAGTCGCCCTCCAATTTTTGGTCGAGCTAACGCCTCTCCAAAGGCTTCAGTGGCTCATTGATGACCTGGAAGAATACGTTCCTCCTCGTCCTATCGGGGCTCTCCCACTCGATAGCTACATCCCATGGGAAGAAATGCAGAAACGAGCTCGCCTCAGAAATTGGGTCCAAGAGATGATCCAAAAGCTCAAGAACGGTGAAAGACGCGTGATCCCTAATGAGCTCTCCTTGTGCTATAAAGACAAAGAGATCACCACAGAGCAGTTTTAAGAAATGCTCCGACGCTGCACCTGCAACATGGTGGCCATCCCACCTCCCTACAATATCAACGCTTCTCGGCGAGGCGAGCCGGTGGCCTCCCGAACAAGACAAAGAACTGTTGCCCCTCTTGGGCTATAGCCAGCTCTAGAACACACCGGTCATGGCCGAGGTCGTAGCCGGGGACGTGGCAGAGGTCGTGGGAGAATCCCCGAGCTACCCCTATCTCCGTCTACTATCGACCCGGAGCGAATTATCCTCTTTCAAGGAGAGGAACCAGCTCGCATTCTGGAATTAGAAATTCGGGGCGGACCCGACATCTTCGATCCTTTCGGCAGTAAAGAGGCTACTTCTAGCCTCCCACCCCCCACACTAGTACCGAATTCTATGGCAGAGCAAGCGGGACCGTCCGGCAAGGACGAGCCAGCCCGCCAATCATCCCCAGAAGAGCCATCATTGGCATCCCTGTTCCAAGAGCCCGCTGGTGATCAAGGTCAATCTGATCCCGGTGGTAAGGGCAAGGCAGTGCAACTTCCCGATGGGGAATAGCACGGTAGCTCACAGAAGGTTCAACCTGACATACTACCCTCTCTGGAGGATGCTCGAGCCCAGGTTGACCGGAAGGTCCTCCACCAGATGAAGCGCTTCCCTCCGAGCATCTCGATCTGGGAAGCCATCGCTTGGAGTAAGGATCTGAGGGAGACCCTTATCAAAATACTCCAAGAGCCAGATGTTTATGAAGCGCATGCCGCGGAAATGAAGGCGGCTACCTATGGAGCCTTCGCAGCCACCATCACCATCACGGAGAAAGACATGTCGCTTTCTCCTCCGTGCCACAACCATCCTCTTTACATGAAGGGGAAAATCAATGGGCACGATGTGAACCGGATCCTAGTGGACACTGGTGCCGCTGTCAACATCATGCTGCTCAAGACATTCAAGTCTCTATATCTGACCCCGTTCCTCCAAAAGGTTCAAGCAGTCAAGATATTCAGCTTCAACCAGAACACTAAGCACGTCCTCGGCCGAGTGGACGTTGATCTGGTGCTCGACGATATCGCCTCGAAGGTGACATTCTATATCATTGACTCCAACACGTCTTACAAGATGTTACGGGGTACACCCTGGCTCCATGAAAACTGGGTCATCCCGTCGACTCTCCACCAATGCATCAAGTATGCCAAGGACAGAGAGCAACATAAGGTCTTCACAGACCTGTCGTCATTTACACCAGCAGAGTGCAACCTAGCCGACGCTGGGCTCTATTTCAAGGGGATTAGTCCCTACCCCGTGATCAAGAGCAAAAGCAACGGCTAGCTCTCAGAGGAAGATGATGATGATCTCTTCTCTGTCGAAGAGGAAAAGGCCAAGCTTCATCGGTGGCGCCTCGATTCCAAGTCAACCTCAGATCACCCTGAGAGACGGCAGATCAACTTCAAGGCTAATCTTATTAGCCGAGCTATTGGCAAGAGTATATGCTTACCACCAGACTGCTTCCAGCTCCCGTGTGCATCCAAGGAGCATAGCGTCGAGTCGCTGACAACATTCATTGTCACATTCAAGCGACAACATCGGAACAAGAAGAAGGCTAACAGGGATAAACCCATTGTCTTCTACAAAGGAGACATGGTCCCTCAAGCCCCGCCAGATGATGACTTCGGCTGGTCTAGATAAGCCGATGATACTCCTGAAGCAGTTCAGGTGTGGGGCGACCTGTCGCCGCATATTCAAGAAATGTGTTTAAAGCAACACATTCCCCTATGGCAGACTCCTGCCCATCAAAAATATTTCCGTCGACTGTGGGACCCTTCCCAGGTCCGGGGGAAACCCCCGTCCTTCCATAAGGATACCAGGGGGCTTGGTTACGACCAGGACCCGGGATTCCGCATCCACTATGCTGTTAACATCGCAGGCTTGGTGCCACTAGTCGACGACCGAACAAGAGTCGAAGCTAAATTCGACAGCTCCGGGGATGAGGGAGAGGAAATTCTGATCCCGATCTCCGCCAAAGATAGAACCCTGGCTCAGGCCGTCGGGGAACCTTCTTCACCTCCCTGCCAAGACAAAGGGGCAAGAGAAGCTCCTCCGGCTTCTTAGCCAGTCGAGGGACCCAGTACAATAAACCCTCTTGAGGGGGGGATCTTGCTGGTCCTAGCTGTGAAAGATTGTCCGCTTCACCGGGCAACCCCGGGGAGATCTCAGCAGCTCCAGTTGATGACTGCTAGCCAAAAGCCAGCAGCCTAGATCGATCCCTAGCGGATACCAACAACAATCACTCTCCAGTCCCCTCAACATCGACCAGTGCCTTCGAGAACCAAGAAATACACGAAGCCGACACTGATGATGGGGATTTCATCGACCTCCAACCCGCTCCTCCCGAGCTGGAGGACGGAGGCCAAGCGACCGTCGATGATCTCGTGGAGATCAACCTGGGTGAAGATGAAGCCCCTCAGGCTACATTCGTCAGTGCTCTCCTTACCGAGGCCGAGAAGCAAGATTACAAGCAACTCTTGCTTGAATACAAGGACTGCTTCGCCTGGACATATAAGGAAATGCCAGGGCTAGACCCCTCCGTAGCGAGCACGACCTAGCCATTTCTCCCTCAATCGCTCTGGTCAAGCAGCCACAGCGGCGCATGCGCCATGAGCCGGAGCTCCAGGTTTCCGTCGAAGTCCACAAAATGGCAGAGGTTGACTTTATCGAGCTGTGGATCTACTCGATCTGGCTCGCCAATATAGTTCCAGTCAAGAAGAAGAATGGTCAAGTCCGCATCTGCATCGACTTCCGGGACCTCAACAAAGCTTGTCCGAAGGATGACTTCCCAGTCCCGATTACAGAAACCATGGTCGATATGACCACCGGTCATGAAGTCATGTCTTTCATGGACGGGTCATCCGGTTGTAATCAAATCCGGATGTCCCTTAAAGACAAGAACCATACAGCCTTCAGATCCCCAAGGGGATTTTCAATTACAAATGCATGCCCTTTGGTTTGAAAAATGCTGGTGCTACTTACCAAAGGGCCATGACCAAAATATTCGACGAGATGTTGCACAACACCGTCGAATGCTATGTCGACAACCTCATCGTCAAGACCAAAAGGCGTGAAGACCATCTGCGTGACCTTCGCCAAGTCTTCGAGCGTCTCTGGCAATATGGGCTCAAGATGAACCAGATGAAATGCGCCTTCGACGTATCTAGTGGCAAATTTCTCGGCTTCATCGTCAGGTACCGAGGAATCGCGGTAGATCCCAGCAAGATCAAAGCGATCCGAGAGCTTCCACCACCCATCAACATCATTGAGCTCAGGTCCTTGCAAGAGAGGCCGACCTATATTCGGAGGTTTATTTCAAACCTCTCCGGTCGATGCGCGCCTTTCAGCAAGCTAATGAAGAAAGATGCCCCATTCACATGGGACTCGGAATGCCAATTGGCTTTCGAGCAAATCAAGGAGTATCTCCTTACTCCCCCAGTCCTGGGAGCACCAGTCAAGGGTAAACCCCCCATCCTTTACATTGCTGCCATGGAGGAGCTCTATTGGCGCAAATCAATGAGGAAGGTAAAGAGCAACCCCTCTATTACCTCAGTCGGAAGTTAATCGGTGCCGAGTACTGCTACTCCCCCATGGAGAAGGTCTGCTTGGCATTGGTGTTCGCAGTTAAGAAGCTGCGACATTACCTCCTGTCCCATCAAGTCGAGCTTATATCCAAGCACGACCCTCTGAAGTATCTTCTTCGATGACCTTTCCGCTCAGGCAGACTGGGAAGGTGGGCTCTCCTACTGATGCAGTATGACATTACCTATGTCCCCAGGAAAGCAATCAAAGGACAGGGTATGGCTGAAGTCTTGGCAGCCCATCTAGTGCCAGATGATTCACCTTTCAGCTCGGAGCTCCCGGATGAGGAATCCCTTGCTACTCAATCACAACAACCAGTTGAACAGAGCGGAGATGTCTTGCATTATTGGCAGCCAAGCACTCTCAGAACCAGCGTACCTTGCTGGGAGCTCCACTTCGACGGTGCTTCCCGAGGGATCACCCAGAGCAACTAGGATCCAGCCACAACAGTAGGTGCCAGCATTGTCTTTCTGACTCTTCAGGGCAGAGTTTTGTACAACTCCTGTGCCCTCATGAAGTCCCTAACCAACAATGAAGCTGAGTATGAAGCTATACTTTTTGGGCTCCAGATGGCTCTCCACATGGGCATTAAAAGCCTGAAAGCCTACGGGGAATCCCAGCTGATAGTTCGGTAGGTCCTCGGCATCTATGACATGCGGAAGCCAGGGTTGGTTCCATCCCACACCGCCATCACCAGATTAACCCAGAAGTTCTATTTCTTCGAAATAGATAACATTCCCAGAAGCAGCAACACTCAGGCAGATGGCTTAGCAAAATTGGCCCTTTTACGAGTTGATCGGCGACTCCCTGTATCAGCTCGTCCATGAGAAGGACAAGTCGATCCTCCTGAGATGTGTCTCCCTCACCGAAACTCGAGCCATCATGTAGGAGGTCCACTCCGGATTGTGCGGTGCACATCAGGCCGGAGACCGAATGAAGCACAACATCAAGCTCAAAGGCTTCTATTGGCCGACCATGTACACAGATTGTATCCAGTATGCCCGTGCATGCCATCAATGCCAAGCCTTTGGCCCAGTACCCTGGAAACCTCCTAACCCAATGTGTCCTACAGCCCCCACTTGGCCATTCGCTGAGTGGGGCATGGACATTGCGGGGCCTTTCCCGCCATCTTCCAAGGGCCACAAATACATCTTGGCCGCCAATGATTACTTCTCCCACTGGGCGGAGGCTCTACCCTTGCGAGAGGTCACCAGCAAAGTCGTTGCCAGATTCGTCTAGCACAACATCGTATACCTATTCGGTACCCCCAGTCGCATAGTGTCTGACAACGGGACACCCTTCAAGAATAAGGCCGTATACCAGTTAGCGGCCAAATTCCAAATCGACTGGAGAACTTCTTCGGTCTACAACCCCAGGCTAACCGTTTAGCAGAAGCCTTCAACAAAACCCTCTGTAAGCTCCTGGCTAAGATGGTTAGCCACAGGAAACACGATTGGAGTGAAAGGGTCTTCGAAGTATTATGGGCCTATCGGACGGTCTACAAAACCCCCATGGGGTGCTCGCCGTTCTTCCTTGCTTACGGGACAGAAGCAGTTATCCCCATCGAAATCTAGTTAGCTTCTTACCGTGTGGCCATCCACACCGGCCTTGCCGGCTCTGATGAAGATGAGTACTGGAGAAGGGTAGAATAGCTTGCCGATCTAGAAGGCAAGCAACTCAAAGCCTACAAACACCTGCAAGTATACCAGGCTGGCATGGCCCGAGCCTATGATAAGCTCGTCAAACAGCGAGCTTTCATGATGGGGGACGGGGACCGACACGGACTAAGACTCACAAGGACTCTAACTGAGGCAAGCAGTAGCACGCTCAAGGGTCGCCAAGTGGCTGACCACCGTGATACCCCACAGAGTGAAGGACGTCTCTCAACAGAAACTCCGGCCTCGGCCGTCCCAAGGAGGGAAGCGCACGTGTCTAGGCGTAAAGTCGATTTCCAAAGACAAGGGGAGTCGCGTTCTAGCTCGATGCTCTATTGGTGCTAAGGGATGGGTGCTCTCACTCACGATCCGCGGTGATGGCAACAAAGTAGCTAGGCGCCTACTCTCTCTCACGCGGCATAATCAAAAGCATACTAAAAGAGCAAGCACAAGAGAGGAGTCGGAACGCGTACCTCCACGCCTAGGCGTGGGGAAGGAACCCCGGCCGTGGGCCAACAACCCCGATACACTGAAGACCAATAAAATACAACCCAATAGTGGCCCACTCCTCGCAGGGAGGTAAAAGGCTACAAGCGACGCATTCGGGGCTGCCGGGCACGGGTTGACGGGCCGCACTCGGTGACGGGCACGATGCTGCAGAATCGGTGTCGCGCGCGCCTGGACGGAGACGGGTCCCACGGGCTGATGCGACGTCCGATCGAGGCGCCGTCAGAGAGGACGCGTCGCTGACTGCTGGAGGAACGCTCCGGCCAGAGGGGACGCGCTGGGTGCGCCGGTGGTGGCCGTGGGTGCTGCTGAAAACCAGGTCTGGTTCTGTGGTCGCAGAACCGCGCACGCCGCCGGTAAAATCTGGAGCTCGGTCGTCCGGTGCCCGAACAGGTCCGGGCCGGTTGGAGATGAGAGCTGACTGGTAGAGGAAGCCCTCGGCCAAACGGCGCGGGCAGACGATGCCGGTACGAGTCGCAGGAGCCGCTGGAAGTTGGTGTTGATTCGCTGGCCGGACTGTGCAGGCACGCCGGCGCAACCCCACGAGAACGACTGCCACGGACGGTGACGACGTCGAAACGCGACGTCGTCGGCGGCGTTGGACAGGAGACATGGAGATCTACGAACCCTGAAGAAACCAGGGTAACAGGCGCAGTGTGGAGGCCTGGGGAAAATTCGCAAGAAGGGTCTCCCTGCTGGGCGAGCAGAGAAGGGGGTGCTGGCGCAGGTCGACGGAGAAAATCGGTACGGGCGGTGCCGACCTCCGATTGACGCGAAACCAGCGCCGACGCGAAGCTGATCCGCCGACGTATCTCCAGAATTTAGCTTGGGGCGAAACTCATCCAGGAGAGGGGCGCGAGCTCTGCTACAAGTCGGGGCAGAAATCTGATTCACGAATACGAACCGTCGAGGAAGAAGAAGAAGATAAGAAGGAACCCCGGAGTCCACCGGGGGCTGAGGCGTCGCACCTCGCCGATCTCCCGTCGCAGGAGAAGAGAGAAAGAGAGAGGGGGCGCACAAGGCTTTTGCACAATGGCTCAATATTTTAATTTATGTGTAAGCTGAAACAAGTACAAGATGGAGACTACTTATAGGGGAGGGGAGAAAACCCTAATTCTACTAGAAGGAGGGGTGCGCCTAGCTCTAAGGAGAGAAGGGCGGCCCATATTCCAGCAAGTCTAGCAAAATAAGAAAGAATCTAAGTGGGAGAAGGAAGGGGTGGAGTTGTGGAAAGGAGGAGATGGGGAAAGGGGGAAAGGGAGAGGGGAGCGCCCCCCACCTTCCCTAGTAGGGCTAGGAAGGGTGGGCGGCTGCCTCCACCTTCTCTACATGAAGAGGGGGCCGCACCCTAACCCTAATGGGCCCTCAATAAGTGGGCTTCAAGCCCCATTATGCCCATGAACCAACTACAAGACCCATTATCCCTAAATGCAACCCAATAAGCCATCACATGGCCCAATAAGTGTCTAAATAAGATAAAGTGTCCACGCAGGGACCAAAAGACAAGGCCCACATGGCCTGAGCAAGCAGAGAAGATAGCTAGAAGATGCCGCCATCGCCGAGCCACAAGGAAGTAGCGGTGTGCCGGGTGCTCCGTCGAGGATAGCGCCGTGTGTCCTCACCAATTCTCCCCGGGTGGGAAGAACTCGACCCCGTCGAGTAAGGGTCACGGTCGCTGAGGTACCGCTCCAGCAAGTCCGGGTCCATCCGCTCCAGCTCTCCGCGTGTAATCCAGGTGTTGTCCGACTCCGGGCGCCCTCTCCAACGCACTAGGAAGCGTTGGTAGGCTCCGCTCCTGGTAGTTGTCACCTGCTCATCCAGTATGCAATCTATATGCTCGCGTTTTTGTAATGGGGCTGGAGGAGGTGGGCTCTCAGTAGGTGTATCACTCACAACAGGAGGGTCAGGCCCAAATAACTCGCTGGGTATCACCGCGGGATCCTTATAAGCTACCAGATCAGAAACATTGAATGTCGAACTGATCCCGTAGTCGTCTGGAAGCTCGATCTCATACGCGTTCGACCCAATACGCCTCAACACTCTAAATGGTCCTGCACCGCGGTCTTGGAGTTTCTTTACGGCTCCCGAAGGAAACCGTTCCGGTCTAACCCGGACCATGACGTACTCTCCCTCGCGGAACTCACGTGCGCGTCTGTGCGCATCAGCTGACTCCTTGTAACGTGCATTGCAAGCCTCAATATGACGACGGACATGATCATGCAACTGTTTAATATGCTCAGCAAAAGACTCAGCTGACTCAGAGACTCGGGACTGAATGGGGGAGGGAATCAAATCAATCGGTTTCCTAGGCCTACGACCAGTGACAATCTCAAATGGACTCAACCCTGTAGACCTATTGACCGAATCATTATAAGCAAACTCCGCTAAAGGTAAGACAAGATCCCAATCTCCAACTCTATCACGCACTAAACATCTCAGAAGATCCCCTAGACTTCTATTGACTACCTCTGTCTGACCGTCAGTCTGGGGGTGGTACGCGGTGGAGAACTTCAACTGGGTGCCCATCATCCGCCAAAGGGTTTTCCAAAAGTAGCTCGTAAAACGCACATCCCTATCAGAAACAATGGTACGCGGCAACCCAAACCTGGACACACAGTGGGTGAAGAATAACCTAGCAACTCCAGAGGCATCCGATGTCTTGGAACAAGGAATAAACAAGGCCATCTTGGAGAAGCGGTCAACCACAACAAAAATAGAATCGTGCCGCCGTGCTGTACGGGGCAAACCAAGCACAAAGTCCATGCTGATATCCTGCCAAGGACTATCAGGGACAGGCAGAGGGGTATAAAGGCCAGTGTTCTGTTTCCTCTGTTTCGCTAGGGCACAAATACGACACTGGGCAACTATGCGGGCCACATCCCTCTTCAAACTGGGCCAGTAGAAACGGTGCTCAACAGCCTCTATGGTCTTGTTTCGGCCGAAGTGGCCGGCAAGACCTCCTGCATGAAGCTCCCACGTAAGAAAATCACGAACTGAAGTCCGTGGGATGCACAACCTATCACCTCGAAATAAGTGACCATCCTGAAGGACATACTCGCTAAACTCACGGGACGGTCCTGACTGAAGGGCAGAATAGATGGGACCGAAGTCCGGGCAATCAATGTAGGCCTCCTTCAACTTCTCTAAACCAACCACCTGAACATTCATGGTGGATATCAACATCACCCGCCGACTAAGAGCGTCGGCCACCTTGTTCTCAGCACCTGCCTTGTGCTTGAGAACGAATGTAAACTCCTGCAAATATTCCACCCATCTACTATGTCGGGCATTCAGCTTCTTTTGGGTGTGGAGAAATTTCAATGCCTCATGGTCAGAAAAGAGCACAAACTCCTGGTGGAGGAGATAGTGCCTCCAATAGCGCAAGGCCTGAACAACTGCGTAGAATTCCTTGTCATAAGTAGAGTAACGCAGTTTGGCATCATTGAGTTTCTCACTAAAAAAGGCTATAGGGTGGGACTCCTGGCTAAGCACTCCACCTATGCCTCAACCTGAGGCATCACATGTAACCTCAAACACCTTAGAAAAGTCAGGAAGTGTCAGAACAGGTGCCTGGGTCATGCGATCCTTGATAGTCTGGAAGGCTGTGGCAGCAGCCTTCGTCCAGGTAAACTCCCCCTTACGGATGCAATCCGTGATCGGGGCGGTGATAGAACTGAACCCCCTAATGAAACGGCGATAGAACGTCGCCAGACCATGAAAGCTCCTCACATCGTGGAGTGAGCGGGGCTCGGGCCACTCCACTATGGCACGGATCTTCTCCGGATCAGCGGAGACTCCGTTACGGGACATAATGAACCCTAAGAAAGAAACCTGGTCAGTCATGAAGCTACACTTCTTAGGGTTGGCAAACAAGCTCTCCCGTCTCAGAACAACACACACCTGCCTAATGTGGTCTAGGTGTAACTCCCTAGTGCGGCTATAAATCAAGATGTCGTCGAAGTAGACGACCAAAAACACTCCAATCATGGGACGCAACACCTGCGTCATCAACCGCATGAAGGTGCTAGGGGCGTTAGTCAGCCCGAAGGGCATGACCAACCACTCGTAAAGACCATCCTTGGTCTTAAATGCAGTCTTCCACTCATCACCGGGTCTGACTCTCACCTGGTGATAGCCACTCCTAAGATCGATCTTTGAGAAAATCGTGGCTCCCGACATCATATCAAGCAAGTCATCCAGCCGGGGAATGGGAAACCTATACTTAACCGTGATCTTATTGATCGCACGGCTATCGATGCACATACGCCATGTGCCATCCTTCTTCGGCGCTAGCAGGGCGGGAACAGCACAGGGGCTCTTGCTATCCCTAAGGGAACCCCTACTCATCAACTCATCAACCTGCCTCTGTAGCTCAGCGTGGTCCGCGGGACTCATCCTATAATGTGGAAGATTGGGCAAGGACGAGCCCGGAACAAGATCAATCTCGTGCTGGATGTCACGCAAAGGTGGAAGGCCTTCGGGAAGGTCCTCCGGGAAGATATCAGCAAACTCTCGCAACATCTCAACTAACTGAGGGTCTGTCACTCCCTCGAGACTGGGGACTACCTCACCCGTCTCCCTGACAACCACAGCTAAAAGAGGGACACCACTAGTAACCTCTCTCTCCATCTCTCGGGGACTGATGATCATCAACCTTCTCGTAGGAGGAACATCTATGGTGAGGGTAGGAGAGGGGGTGGAAACAGGCACCGGAGGTGGTGGTGGCGGGGGCTTGACCTTCCCCTGGGGAGGGGCGGTCGTGGCATTCGGACCGGCTGGTCCCCTAACAGTAGGGTCCCTAGGTGGGGCTGGGTGGAGGGTGATCCTGTGGCCGTTATGATCAAATGTGCAAGTGTTTGCACGGCCCCGTAGGGTGGCATCCATGTCAAACAACCACGGCTTCCCTAAAATAATGTTACCTACCTCCATAGGGAGAACATCGCACCAAACTTCATCCTGATAGGTCTGGAACTGAAGGGACACTAGGCAACGGAGCCTAACAGGAATGGAGGTGGAATCGACCCAAGAAACCCTATAGGGAGCAGGGTGGTCTACTGGGGTCAACCCAAGGCGGGTAACAGTGCCAGTAGATATGGCGTTAATGCAACTCCCGCTGTCAATGACAATCTTGCAAGCTTTACCCCCAAGCCTGCAGAAGGTGTGAAATATGGTGGTGCGACGCCAGTCATCACTCACCTGGGGCTGGGCTAGGATGCACCTAACTACCCCTAACTGTGGGTCACCCTGAAAGTGGCTACCCTGGGCACCATCCTGCTCTCCTTCGAGCAGATCATCGAAGAACTCCTCAACCAAGTCCTGGTCTACCTCATAGCTAACAGGTATGGGCTCAGTGGGGGACTCAGTGGAAGTGGGGTCTGCCACGACAAGGGCCTTCCTCTCTCGAGTGGGGCATCTATCAGCAAAGTGGCCAAATCTGCCACACCGGTAACAAGTACGAGCGCCCGCACTGGATGAGGCTCCAGCGGTCATAGGACCCTTGCCCTTGTCATCATGACGGGGCGCGGGGAGTAAAGGCTGGGAACGCGCAGGGTGCGCGGGAGGTGGAAGTGTAGGGCGAGTGGGGGGGTAGGGCGGCTGCTGGCGAGGTGGAGGAAGCGGATCCCTAGGAAGGGGTGGACGAGGCCTGGGACCAGTGGGGTCCTGGCGAGGAGGCTCCGCGGGTCGAGCCGCCGGATATCGACCATACTGGGTGGAAGTGGAGCGAGGGTCAAGACCCCGCTGACTAGGCATCCCCGGACGAAAGGTGGGGCCAAACTCCAACTCAAATTGCTCTAACTCTAGGGCAACCTGGTAAGCCAGCTCTAAAGTGTCTACCTGGCGGCGATAGAGCTCATACTGATACTCGGGCCTCAAGCCACGGCGAAAACGAGAAACAGGCATGCCCTTCTCTTCAACAACTCCACATCGCAAATAATACTCGTCAAACTCGGCGATGTACTCGGTCACGGACCGATCGCCCTGACTAAGGGTCTGCCATCGGTCAATGAGCCTCTGGCGGTAAGAAGGAGGGACATACTTCTCGCGGAGCTTACGCCGCATATCAAACCAGGTCTCTATGGGTGGGTCCTGTCTCTGTAACATCAGACTCTCGACATTCCTCCAGTAGGTCTGGGCTCTCCCCATGAGCTTCATCTTGGCAAATCGGACTTGCCGCAGCTCAGACATCTCAACCCATTCGAAATACCTATCCATGCTATTCTCCCAGTCTATGTAGGCTTTTGGGTCAAGAGACCCCTCGAAAGTGGGTGGATCGGCACGGACGGTCCTAAGGGCCCTATCATCCTCATCCTGGTGTGGTCGACGACCACGGTACTGGCGTCCATTCCCCTCAAAATCCATCTCGGACCCATAATCATCAAAGTCGGGGGCTCGGGGACGTCGCTCCTGAGCCCGAGGGGCTTGAGCGGCAGCAACAAGAGGAGCTTGGTTGGCTCTAGGAGAGTCCTGGCGGTGCACCTCATCTACCCTCCCTATCCGGCCAACAAGACCCTGGAGGGCCAAATCGGACACGGTGGCACGATCCTCAATGACCTTCAGACGATCATCTAGACGCTCAGTCAACTCCTTGATGGACTGGTCGGACCTGTCCATACGGGCCATAAGTTGGGCAATCAGATCCTCTAGAGATGGGCGTCCCTGAGGTGGGTGTTGGTCACCCATGGCGTCCGGGCGGTGGTAGTCCGTACCACCCCGAGTGGGCATGCAAAGGAGGCTAACACCCTAAGACCTAGAGGGACACGAATGCAATGAGATGCAAGACTCAAACAAGACACGACAAAAACCTAAACACAACCCTAAGACCCAACCTGTAAGGACAAGTTGGTAACCATGCTCTGATACCATAATTTGATGGGGGACGGGGACCGACACGGACTAAGACTCACAAGGACTCTAACTGAGGCAAGCAGTAGCACGCTCAAGGGTCGCCAAGTGGCTGACCACCGTGATACCCCACAGAGTGAAGGACGTCTCTCAACAGAAACTCCGGCCTCGGCCGTCCCAAGGAGGGAAGCGCACGTGTCTAGGCGTAAAGTCGATTTCCAAAGACAAGGGGAGTCGCGTTCTAGCTCGATGCTCTATTGGTGCTAAGGGATGGGTGCTCTCACTCACGATCCGCGGTGATGGCAACAAAGTAGCTAGGCGCCTACTCTCTCTCACGCGGCATAATCAAAAGCATACTAAAAGAGCAAGCACAAGAGAGGAGTCGGAACGCGTACCTCCACGCCTAGGCGTGGGGAAGGAACCCCGGCCGTGGGCCAACAACCCCGATACACTGAAGACCAATAAAATACAACCCAATAGTGGCCCACTCCTCGCAGGGAGGTAAAAGGCTACAAGCGACGCATTCGGGGCTGCCGGGCACGGGTTGACGGGCCGCACTCGGTGACGGGCACGATGCTGCAGAATCGGTGTCGCGCGCGCCTGGACGGAGACGGGTCCCACGGGCTGATGCGACGTCCGATCGAGGCGCCGTCAGAGAGGACGCGTCGCTGACTGCTGGAGGAACGCTCCGGCCAGAGGGGACGCGCTGGGTGCGCCGGTGGTGGCCGTGGGTGCTGCTGAAAACCAGGTCTGGTTCTGTGGTCGCAGAACCGCGCACGCCGCCGGTAAAATCTGGAGCTCGGTCGTCCGGTGCCCGAACAGGTCCGGGCCGGTTGGAGATGAGAGCTGACTGGTAGAGGAAGCCCTCGGCCAAACGGCGCGGGCAGACGATGCCGGTACGAGTCGCAGGAGCCGCTGGAAGTTGGTGTTGATTCGCTGGCCGGACTGTGCAGGCACGCCGGCGCAACCCCACGAGAACGACTGCCACGGACGGTGACGACGTCGAAACGCGACGTCGTCGGCGGCGTTGGACAGGAGACCTGGAGATCTACGAACCCTGAAGAAACCAGGGTAACAGGCGCAGTGTGGAGGCCTGGGGAAAATTCGCAAGAAGGGTCTCCCTGCTGGGCGAGCAGAGAAGGGGGTGCTGGCGCAGGTCGACGGAGAAAATCGGTACGGGCGGTGCCGACCTCCGATTGACGCGAAACCAGCGCCGACGCGAAGCTGATCCGCCGACGTATCTCCAGAATTTAGCTTGGGGCGAAACTCGTCCAGGAGAGGGGCGCGAGCTCTGCTACAAGTCGGGGCAGAAATCTGATTCACGAATACGAACCGTCGAGGAAGAAGAAGAAGATAAGAAGGAACCCCGGAGTCCACCGGGGGCTGAGGCGTCGCACCTCGCCGATCTCCCGTCGCAGGAGAAGAGAGAAAGAGAGAGGGGGCGCACAAGGCTTTTGCACAATGGCTCAATATTTTAATTTATGTGTAAGCTGAAACAAGTACAAGATGGAGACTACTTATAGGGGAGGGGAGAAAACCCTAATTCTACTAGAAGGAGGGGTGCGCCTAGCTCCAAGGAGAGAAGGGCGGCCCATATTCCAGCAAGTCTAGCAAAATAAGAAAGAATCTAAGTGGGAGAAGGAAGGGGTGGAGTTGTGGAAAGGAGGAGATGGGGAAAGGGGGAAAGGGAGAGGGGAGCGCCCCCCACCTTCCCTAGTAGGGCTAGGAAGGGTGGGCGGCTGCCTCCACCTTCTCTACATGAAGAGGGGGCCGCACCCTAACCCTAATGGGCCCTCAATAAGTGGGCTTCAAGCCCCATTATGCCCATGAACCAACTACAAGACCCATTATCCCTAAATGCAACCCAATAAGCCATCACATGGCCCAATAAGTGTCTAAATAAGATAAAGTGTCCACGCAGGGACCAAAAGACAAGGCCCACATGGCCTGAGCAAGCAGAGAAGATAGCTAGAAGATGCCGCCATCGCCGAGCCACAAGGAAGTAGCGGTGTGCCGGGTGCTCCGTCGAGGATAGCGCCGTGTGTCCTCACCATTTCAAGCAAGGTGACCTTGTCATAATCAAGGAAAAAGAGGTCATGGCGGGGCGCTCCAGTGGAAAACTACAGCCAAGTTGGCGAGGTCCATACATCATCCAGAACGTCTATGAGGGTGGGGCCTACATGGTTGTTGATCATAAAGGTCACAGAGCGTTCCTGCCTCTCAACGACAAACACATGAAGCTGTATTATGCACCAGATCACGAGTTCACGCGCTAGCCAGACTAAGGCACACGTCCCAGCTAACACCAATAAGGCCGGTCCTCCCCCGTGAAGGATCCCACCGGCCAGTCCTCCCGATCTTCAATTCCCAGTCAACCAGTCAGCTCAGCTCCTTGGAACCGCCGCCGGGTATCCGCGGGGGCTGAATTCCTACCCTCATTCCCGTCGCCATGGGAGCACGTGCACTTCTGCAGCAGCACCAGCCTAGCCGCTAGGCTCACAGGTAAGTCAAAAAAATATTAAAAAATGGGGTTAAAAATAGACATGCCCCGGCTGACCCAGTCATCCTCACCACAAGGGGTGGCTTGGGGCAAGAAGGCCAACAACCCGGCTGAGGTGGAAACCCGAAAGGGCACCACGGGCAAAATTGGGAAACCCCTCGACATGAAAACCCGCAAGGGCACGTCAGAAAAAGCTAAAGGGGGTCGGCTCTAGCAAAAACCCGAAAGGGCGGTAGAGCCGATAACGAGAAAATCTTCTTCTCCCTACCAGTCAACACGGCCTTCCACCTGTTCCTTGGCGGGCCGTTAGTCTCACCCAGGACCAGTCTCCAATACGCTTGCATTGCTGCAGCACAAACCCTTCTATCCCCAGTCGACCTTGCATTATTCCTGCTTAGTTGGGCCACCCTTTGGCCCTTACCTCAACATCACAGCTCAACCAGTCCCTATAACAATCGAACTTCCAGTCACCGTATCAGTAAACCTATACCCCGATGCATTTCGAGGTATTTATCATCCTTTGCCCCTACATCCCATATATCCAGCAAATCCAGAGTCCTCCAGTTTAGTACAACCCCAGTTTCCCTCATACAATCCCAGATCCACTAGTTATGACTCCAGTCGTACCTTGCCATGGCAAAGTGGCCCTGCACCACCATGGCTTAAGGATTTCTAAAAACCTTTATGAATGGTCGAACAATATTCGACTATCCACACCTTCCAGCCTCAGGTTACATCCCCTGACAGAAACATGCTATGGATGGCAGTCTCAAAAAAAAGGAAAATGTATATAAAAAAATGGGGTTAAAAATAGAGATACCCCGGCGGCCTCAGTCAACTCTCTCTACGAGACGACTAGGGGCAAAAATTGCCACCAACCCAGCTGAGGTGAAAACCTGAAAGGGCACCTCAGGCAAAATCGGGTAACCTCTCGGTGTGAAAACCCGCAAGGGCGCACCGGAAAAAGCTAAAGGGGGCCAGCTCTGGCTAAAATCCGCAAGGGCAGTAGAGTTGGTAAAGAGAAGAAAAAAAAATACTCTCTCCCTCTCCACTTTTCACTTACGAAGCCATCAGCCATGACACGTCCCGATGGTGAGCTCAACATCACTCCACGATAATGGTGGCCATTACACCCCTGAGGGTCGGTCATCGCCAGCTTTGAACGCCAGCTTCGGCTACAACGCCTTCACAGGCCAGCCGCCAGTCCCCAGCTTCCAGCTTCGGCTACAACGCCTTCACAGGCCAGCCGCCAGTCCCCAGCTTCCAGCTTCGGCTACAACGCCTTCACAAGCCAGCCGCCAGCTCCCAACTTCAAGCTTCAGCTACAACGCCTTCATAGGCCAGCCGCCGGTCCCCAGCTTCTAGCTTCGGCTACAATGCCTTCACAGGCCAGCCGCCAGTCCCCAGCTTCCAGTTTCAGCTACAACACCTTCACAGGCCAGCCACCAATTTCTATCTCCAGTCACCGGCTATAACGCCCTTATGGGCCAACCGCCAGCTCCCAGTTCTTGTTTCGGTTGCAATCCCTCCACGGGCGGACCACTCAATCCCAGTCTCGCTCACGGCCCCTGGCTGTGATGGCCCTTTCGGGCCATCCGGCCAGCTCAGTCCCAGTTTCTCAAGTCCAAAAGAGCTACATGACCGGTTAACAACATGCAAACAATCAGCATCCAGTACCCAATATCCAATCATGCTACTCTCCTCACCCAACCTTTTACCTCAGCTCCAGACCCGAATAAAACCTAGTTCACTACTCCCTATACTGGTACGTGTTAAAACAATCAAGCACAACCAACAGTAAGTAGAAACCATCCCTTATATCCAACCCTGTTCCACAGACTAGGGAGAATAACAATTCAACAAACAACGACACAAAAAATCTAGAATCTGTCATTGATACTCTATGATAGGGAGCCCAAGACATGCCCTTGGGGTAACAAAAGTACACTGTCTGGATAACAAAAAGGGAGAAGGGAAGTGATACAATTACGACCTAGCCTCGCTCCCCTCCAGCTCTGCTAAGCGGGACTTTGTAGCTGCGAGCTCTACCTCCAAGGTCGACGCAAGCTGAACGCTAGCCTCGGCTTCAGCTTCGGCAATCCGCCACTCCGCTCTAGCAAGCTCTACAGCTCACCGATGCTCCTCCAAGGCCTTCTGCAGGGCCTTCGCTCTGCTGGTCACCTCGCTCAGTAGCCTGGCACGGTCCTGAGCAAGAGACACGGCCGCGTTGGCAAGCCTCGTCTGCTCGGTCGCAGCTGCCGTAAGCTGAACGCGCTGCTCCCGTACCTCCCGGATGGCCGCTAGCCGCTGTGCCTGCTGCTCCTGAGCCTCTCCAAGCCGTAGGTACTCTGCCCAGATGTCGGTGAAGCCAGACATCCAGGGCCCACGAAGGAAGCCACGGCCGTGGTAGCCGCGCGTACACTCCCTCAACCGGTGCCGAAGCTCCTCTGGGGAAGGCAGAAGGCCACCCCCTACATAGCCCCGAGCTCACTGTAGTAAGGCTGCACCTACACTGGCGTCCAGCAGCGGCTCTGGTGGAGAAACAGATGTAGGCCACTCAATCTCCAACTCGAGGGAAGAGTGACCCATCTCAGCCTGCACCCCAGAAGGACCTGTACAATCCCACCAAACAGTAAACAAGTCAACAATGCTCAAGGTCTCCCTATGACAAGACAAGGTGGAAAACCTGACAAAGGCCCTGACTCTCACCTGGTGTAGCTCCTGCCACGCCTGTGACTTCCCCGCTCTGGGTCGGCTAAGGCAACCTCTCCTCCACCCCGGTAGTGTCCTCTGCCAGAGTCGGAGAGGGTGGGGACTCCCCTGCAACCCGGTCCTCCCCAATGGCCATTGGGGTGACGGAGGGCTCCTCTTGACCCTCCTCGGCAGGAGCCGGCGCATGCTCTTTCTTAGTCTCTTGTCCTGGACACAACACAAAAGCGTCATTACTCTGCCATAAACACTGTATCAAGGCTAATGCGGAGATAAGGAGAAGCTGCATATACCTTCTAGCGTCGCCTCCATCTCGGCATCCCCTGCAGAAGAGGTCTCAATGGAAGAAGAAGAACTCGAGCTTGAGCTCTTGTCAGTCTCCATCGTGGCGATGCCGCCCTCTGAGGAACTAGACGAGCTCTCTGATGAATCCCCAGCCGTGGACAAATCAGGGGCACCTGTACATTAAGAAGCCAGATTAGGCTATCATCAAGTTCAGCCTTGCATAAAGGTAGCTCCCTAGTTAAAAATGCATGGGAAGAAGCTCACCGGTCAGGGCGTCTTCTCCAAAAACCTCCTCAATATCAACGAGCTCCTCGTCGCCCTCAGTAGTAGCTGCGACGGGAGGGTCGTCTCTTGATGGCCTGTCAGTGTCCCGAGGAAGCTCTCCTTCTTCTAGGGGGGAAGAGGTACCTGCAATCCATCCCAGTCAAAGCTCAACACAGGCGGGAAAGTCAAATAATCCACCATGAAACAATCAAGTGCTCAGTTACATACCTGACGGTCCCACACTGGAGGACTCCACCAGCCCCACCGTACAGGTCGACACTATAGTAGACAAAGGTGGGAGAGGCACCCTCGTCAGCAACGGTGGTGGTCTACCCAACGGGTCCTCAACGGTGGCTGAGGGCACAAAGGTCACTGGTCCCAACTCATCTCCAAAAGATGGCAAGGCCCCCGACGGGCCGGCATCCACCAATTCTCGGATCATCTCCAGGGTCGCTGCCGCTTCCTCACCTGCGAAACCAGCAACGCGAGTCAAGTCAATAATTTTGACTTGCAAAAAAGGAGCTCGACAGCAACAAGAAGATCCCCTCAACGGTAGTCGGGCACTCACCCTGACAACTACTGGCCACTGTAGACCCTGGCCCGTTGGCTTGGCTAGGTGCTTCACCCTATGTCTCAGCAGGGGCCTCCGCCCCTGGTGCCTCTACCCCACCTGCATAACCCGAAAAGTCACAGCAAATAACAAGAGGCAAACCGAAGCTGCGGCATACGCCTAAGGTTCGAAACGCTTACCTGCACGGGCTCCTCCCGTAACTGTCCTCGACTCGAAGTCTGGGAAGTCCTCTATATTGGGAAAAGGTTCACTCATCAGGCGCGTAAGCTCCTCCATGTCAACCTCCCCTCCAGCTTCCTCTTCACGTGGGGGATCTACCTCTCGAGGAGGCGAAAAGGTCGCCTCCACACCAGCCGCCAGCAGAGGTACGACAGACAGACGAGTCCAACAAAACATGATTAGTCAATCATCTTGGCTAAACCAGATAAAAAACAAAGGGGTTGGGGTGACACTCACTCAAGGCCGTCTCCTCCTCAGCTCGGTCTCCAGTCTCAGGTTCCTCAGATGACCTACCAGTCTCGACCGCTGCACCGTCCACACGAGGGCGCTTCCTCCACCGCCGCAGACTTCCGTCCCCATTCCCTGAGGACGTTCCCCTGGAGGGCTGGTCCTCCTCTACCGCAGGATCTACTGACAAACACAACAATATACAACATCTCAGTTCTGTAGCCAAGAATTACAGAATTGAAGAAAGAGAACAGACTAAGGGAGGAAAGCCGAACCTGAAGCCCCAAAGGGGGTCAATGGTAGGGGCACCAGCTGCTCCATCATGATCGCCAAGGCTCGGGCCGCCATCATCAAGGCCTCCCGAATGTCCCGTGGGGTGCAGGCACACTCAATCTGGGATACAAACTCCACGGGTCCAGCTGACCCAACTGCATGGGCGATGTCTCGCCTCCAGTCATCGACCGCTGCATCGGCAAAGCTCCCGTATGGGAGCTCCCGGTCCAGCGACCCTCGGCCCCGGATGCCACAATCCGCAAGGAACTGAGTCCACCAAGCCCTAGGTGCCCTCGGTCGAGACACCTTCGCTCCGGTCGCAGTCGCCGATGCCCGTCCCAGGGGCTTTAGTGCCCCTCCGTTGCTTTGGCTTCTAGAAGATGAACCCTGGCCACTCCGGGGCCACTACGCCGTAATCCGCTCGACCTATCGGTGGATCCGAGCAACACGGGTCCTCAAGTACCCCTCATCTAGTGCAATGGGAGGTAGATCCTCCTTCAGCAGATGACTCTCCTCCACCTTCCTAATCGTGGAGGCCTTCTGTCGGTAGAGGTGACTGTGCCCGAACCACCACCTGGCGTAGTGCACGTCGAATCACCCTTGACGACCCTGCTCCGACATCGAAAGTCGCTCCATCTCCCGACGTCAGTAGAAATCCCACCAGGCCGCCGCAAGAAGGTGGGTGTCCTTGCCCTTATATACTGTCTGCCCGTCAGATGGAACTCCCTGTTCGGAAGAATCCCCTAGTCGTACCTGAAGTTTCTGGCAAAGCGATATGGGTAGTACGGCTCCAGGAAGCTCGTCACCGACTGGTGCAATGCCAACACGACTTCTCGAGTGCTCAGTATCCACTCAGTCCGCGGTCTCGTATTGGTAGTCCCCTGACTGGGACGGGCGCAGGCCGCCCCTCCACCTGAAGCCCCCAGAAAGAGTTCGAGGTCCTTCGCTGCACTGTCAAAGGGCAGCCCCTCCTCACCCCGGGCGGGCAGGTAACAAAGGGCCCTCCTGGCCCCCTCGAGCTGCTCCTCTGCACCTCCACCCGACTGCCCAGTGAAGCTGAATAAAAGTGGTGCCGTCGGGTTCGCCACAGTACCCCGTGTCACCAGTCCCGGGAAAAGCAACCCGGCCCACACACTAAGGTAGTGGGTCAGTAGAAGTATACTCCTCTCCCTCGGTGTTGAGTGTGCCGCCAGAACTCCAAGCCCCTGGTAAATGTTGGCCAGTGCAGTGGGAGCTAGGGCCAACTGCCTCCCCTCAGCCAACAAGCAAGCCTGCCACAACAACTCGGCTCTCAACAGTCCGTCCTCTCCATGAGGAACTACGAAGGTCACCAGCCAATATGCCAGATATGCTGTAAGATATGTCACATCTGGCAGACCATGGGGATTCCACCCCTCTTGTGGTGCATATACATATCGGGAGTACGTCCGTAAGCGTAGATTCACCTCAGTGTACTCCTCCCAGGGAGTCTGATCCCTGGCAAACTCCTGGTAAAAGCAGAACGGCACGTTGTAGAAGTGACGGACCCAAACATTCAGTGGAACCCGGGGAGTCTGAGTAGCTCTCTCTCTCCCTGCCAAAGCCAAATCTCTCCAAGTCTTTATCAGGTACTAGTAACTGTAAGGCACTCGGTATCTCCCCAATCTATCAGTGTGACTGCAGTGGAGGTCATCTAGTACCACCTCCTCATATCCCTCGCCGACAACTGGCAAGCCGGAGATCCGGAACAAAGTCCAAAAGTCAAGGTTGGTCTCCCCCTCTATTGTCGCCACCGTGTTCCAACGGCAGTTGAAACGCTCCAGCAAGCCCTGCAGTAATCCAGTATAGCACGGGTATGCATACAGGGCGGCAGTCACCGCGTACCTAATCCCAGCTCGATCCAGCAATACCCGGTAATGGTGAACAATTCCCATCAACCACTCCGTGGCACCCTGGCAATAGTAATGCGACGAGATCACCCTCCAGCGGCCGTACCAGCTAGTGACGGTCTGTCGCATGATCCCATTCAGCATACTGTGGTCATCGTAGCCCTCTCCAGCATACTGCACACCAGTGGGCTCCAACACCAATCTAGCAATACCCTATGTCTCTGTGCGATGGTGGCCATGCAGATCCCAGCTAGCAGGGCCAATCGGCCCGACCATGACTCTAGACTGCTCCGCCATGCCGAAGAACCCCAGGCACTCGATGCTGGGAAACTGGCGCTACCTCCAGTAGTCCTCTGAAAAGCTCGAGTAGCTGCAGAAAGCAGTGCCAAGGAGGCTATCCCTGCGGATCAGAATGGCCCTCTCAAGCTACCGGCAAGCTCTCGGAATCTGCGAGTCACCCTCCTCCGCGCCAAGAGGGACATAGCTGCGGATGAACTCGAGCCGGTGGCGATCAAGGGGGAACTCCAATGGATAGCCCCCACTCCGGTCATAACTGTATAAGTTGCCTGCCTCCAGAATTCGGGCCACCTCCACGGCCCCTGTTCTAGTTGTCCGCTCACCAATCGGACCCTCCGCCATGATCAGATGGCCCCGGTCCAACTGCTCTATACCAGCCACGATGATCACTGGTGCATCTAAAGGGCGCATCGATCGATCAGTCCGCTGCACCCAGTGGCCCTCCTCCCGAGCCAGCCGCCTCAGGACTCGCCCATCTCTGCCAAAGCGTGCCATAGCTGCAAGGCAGGGCACCTAGAAAAAGAGTCAGCATATCAAAAAATCCATATGTGCAACACAACAAAATAAAGACATATGAAGCGTCAAAATACAACTACAACAACTCAGAAAGAGGATCTCACAGGCCATACGCCCTCGTCCCCGCCTCCGACGCACGCCCCGTGGGGGGCATTTGTTGTACCCTGACTATTTCCCAGTCAAAACGACAAGGAATAAGGGTTCGGGCATTTCCCCGAACACCTTCAAGGCACGGGCTACCTAGCCCTTTCTACACCCTAAACGTCCCCATAAGGGTCCCGATCAACTCACCGTGACGCGCGACGGCACAAACAAGTATTCGGGGTCAACCTCGGCCACTCTCATACGGGCTCTGCCCGCGTCTTATATGGCTGCCCTGGATCACTCGGGGGCGCCCCGATGTTAAGCCATGCCACGTGGCATCCAGCAAAAGAGTCACAGGCCCACTCCAAGTCTCTTCATTCAACCCTCCAAGGTCAAAGGGAGACCCGAGCAAGTCAACCACAGGCTTTGGAGACCCGCAGCATGTACGTACGGCTCACACACGTGTGTTCGGCATTTTTCCGAACACCTTGTGGACGCGTATATTTCAACCCTTATACACAAGACCACGGGCCAGCCCATGGTTCCAGTACACCAGTTGGGTCCTACAACGACCCCCCAGCAAGTCGAGGCCACGCCCGACCCTCAGACACATGGCAACAAGCCACTCAACTTAGCTCTCGGGCCAACCCGAGGCTACCCTGTCAACCCACCGTACAATGTGACATGCAACATGAGGAAAGGCCCATGGGCCCCAAAATGCCTCGTTCCAACCCCTACAGACTTCTACCCTTGGCCCTAGGCCAAATCCAAGGCCCGTCGGCCACTTACGCGGCTCACTTGGCAACCCGGGGGTGTGTTGGGCATTTACCCGAACACCTTGCGAGCGGCTACTCCGACTCAAAGAACAATGGCCCCACGGGCCCATGTCAGCCTCACGAAGGTCATAGTCCATCAAAGGACGTCCCCAGGCAACACAGGAAGACCCCTGGGGGCCATCCCCCTAGGTTACGGTCGGCGCGAGGCCAATTCGCCCTAGGGCGTGGCCGCGCCCCCAGGGAGGGCGAACTCCCAGGGGGGCCGTGCCCTCTATCCAGCTCGGTGGTACCATGACCCCACTCAGCCCCGGTTCGCTCAATTACGGTCCTACGATGCTGTTCATGTGCCGTACCAGTTCGAGGGGTCAAAACGCGGACGTGGAAGCGCAATGCGACAGCACAACAGGTTCGTCCTCAAGTCAACGCGCACAAGTTTCCACAAGCCGCCACGTACCCTTGTCCTTAGTAAAATTGGGAAGAAAAAAACCAAAAAATCAATTTTTATAGGGTGGGGACCAGCCCCTCCTTTCTCTCCTTGCGAACCCACCTAAACAAAAAAAAACTTTTTTTCAAAAAGAAAAAAGCCAAGCCCACCTAAACCCCCCCCAAGGGGGGTTTAGGCGGCCCCTTGGCTGGTCCGCGTAAACCTCTTTCCCTCCTCTCTCAGCCTGTAAACCCAGTGCACTATTCCATTGGGTTTACGCAGACTAGCTCACCCCCCTTAGCTGGTTCATGTAAACCCCCTTGGGACCCTTCACCTTCCCTATAAAAACCCCCCCTAGGGGGAAAGGCAAGGGAAATGGATGCATCTCCAAAGTATTCAAGGCAATTCAAGCGCTTCAGCTCCAAGCAACGAGCTAAGGAGAATTTTTGTGGGTGACTTGTTCGGCAGTCTGCTACGCCGGGGGTATGTCATTCGCACTCCACCCCACGCCGTATGTAGCCGTCACACACGAGTCGACACCCCCTGTATGTGAGACGTTGTGATATGGGCGGATGTCCCCTCATGCTGGGATTTCCCCTCGCACGCTCGTCGGTCGCAACCACACGCCTGCCATGACGCCATGCTCACTCACAGTTACGAGGCCATGTCCGACCGCTCACCTCAAGTCGCGACCAGCCCTCACCCAGATACCAGATGGATGTATCCCCAAGTTCTCCAGTCATAGGCCCCCCATTCGACACCACGGCTATGGCCCACGCCACGGAAGGACCCCTCTGTAAAACGCACATATGTACATCCACCACGCATCGACCCGGGGACCGACCTACAAGTCGGAATTGTCCCGCGGCATGTGCCAGTTGTACTTTGGCCTTCGCGGCCCTTCTGTAAAGAAGTATATGTCTAAGCACAACATTGCCGATTGGACGAGTGCTCTCGCACCTGTGTCCTGGCTTTTAACCTTCCATCCACATTCCTCGACATCCATGCCTAACACTCCAACCCCCAGTAAACACCCCTCGGTCCAACACGCACCCCTAGCTCTGGAATGCCCCCAGCCCTCCACCCATGGCTTCAGACATACATACAGACTTTTCTTCTGCATAGAACGAAGGTATTCGGATTCAATCCAATGTAAATAAACACTGGTTGCTTGCGGCCGGTGGAGAAAGACATCCTGTACAAGATTCCCGCAATCGCCTACGTACTCACACCCATGGAACCTCTTCTCTCCACGTGTCGCCCGATCGCCCGAGCCCACGTGCCGCGCCCTGGTGATGCTTCCCCGATCAAACTTTGGTTCCATGAGTGATTGTCGAGAGATCGACTGGCACACCTGCATCTTGTCCGGTTAACCTTTATCCCGACACTTCCATGCCATTCGACCCTTTCCAACTTTCCATGAAAGGAGAGTGCCCGATACCACCGTGAGAGGCATGCACCCGTAAGGAGGATACCCGAGATACATCAAACTCCCGTATTTTCCTTCCCTGTTGTATTCCTTCCCTCACCCCGGTTAATCGACATAAAAACCCGCACAACAACGGGGCATACCCCGGTCAAAAGTACAGAAAAGGATGAACCGACTACTGCTGGCTCGACTAAGGACGGTTGTCGAAAACACGGGAACCACCGGCAGACGACTCGGGTCGCTCACCTGAAAGAAAAAAGGGTGAGTCACAGCCAGACTCAGTAGGGGTCACGCGGATCCCTACCTCGAACTAAACATGCAGTCGTGCAAATATAAAAGCAATTAGAGCATGCATTTAAACAATAAACAGACAATGGCATAATTAAAACATAATTAAAGTAAAGCTGTAAACCCTATCTAAGCAGTTTGAAATGGCTAACTATATGCAAAATTAATTAAATAATAGCGTCAGGAGCTAAATCTACCAATAGAATAAACCTCAACTAACCGAATGATAGTGAGAGAAAAGAATATTTACTAAAAAGTAGAGACCAGATTCATCCACTGACGGCTTATAGTGCATCTCGAGCAACTCACGTGGCTAGAGTCTCCAAGTGAGAGGCATAAAAGGACCAAACAAAGTACTAGTCAGAGTAGCACTCGTCAGTGCCAGTCCTAGTCTCTGACCACGAGTGCACACACTGACTGTTGCCTACAGCCAGGCCTCTAGCTAGTTTCCCCGCCCCCCCCGCCCCATAGGATGCTACGGTAGAAAGAGCTGGGGGCCCACGGAACTAGCTTAAAAACTGTACAATGGGAACGCTCCTCCACCTCTCTCGGGTGGGCCGACACTGGAGGTCGCTGGGCTACGACTAGTGGTTCCATCACAAGGATAGAGAAAGCAACTCTACTGGGATCTAAAAGTAAGCGATACTTTTATAAAATAACTTAAACATAGCGTAAATGCAACATGGAATGCCTTAAGAATTGAATATGCAACTATTGAAATCGTAAGTGGTGTGACGGTCGAGAGCTACCGCGTCACAGTGCGTGACGAGCAAAGGGTGGTGCATTACACAGGCTGTAAAACGTCCCCATTGGGCCGTTAAAGTCACCCGAGGGTATAAACCCACAGTTTTTCTACAAGATGTAACGCACCAGGAGTGGCGGGCTACACAGCTCTGACGGTCATACGATAGACCGTCAGGCCAACTGCCCTATAAGGTCAACGGTCAAACGGTCATGTAACGGTCTATAGGTCGACCGCTACAGAGAACGTGACGCCCCTAGAGTGGGCCGTCACAAGGCGTGTAACGCAGCCCTTAATGGCCTTTACAGTGTGACGGTCACTGGAAGGACCGTTACACGAGCGAGAAATTGAAAGGGCGAAGTTCGAAACTGAACTTCCTCCCGATCGAGTCGGATTGATCGAAAAACGTGAAAAACCTATAACCCTGTCAAAACACAACATTCAACAGCTAATCTATACATCAAAACATAAAAATAATGGCCATGGAGTGATTTTCAGGAAATTAGGCTAAATTACACTAATGTGGGGATTTTCATGGAAATCGAGGAAAACGACCGTGCAAGGCGGTGCAAGTGGTGTCAAAACGATCCTAGCGAGGCGAGGATTCCATCCCCCTATCTCAATCGCGACGAGAACCAAGTTTGGGCTGCATGCGAGCGAAGGGATGCTGCGACTCCTCTAGCCCCGTATCGCCTCCACGCCCCACGAACCGCGACGAGGTCAGCACCCACGCGTTCCTCGCGACGAGCCGGTTCCGATGGTACCTCCCACGCCTCGATCCGCGGCCAATGGCGCCGAAACCGAGAGAGAGGGAGAGTGGGCGCGTGAGAGAGAGAGAGTGAAAATGAGAGAGAGAGAGAGAGAATTAAAATTTTTATAATTTTTTTTTCAAATTTTAACCTCAAATTACATTTTAACCTTAAAAGAATCAAAATTGTGTAAGTACCCAATGAATTTATATACATCTTTAACTAATTCAATTAAATATCCAAAAAAACCCTAAAAATCTGTAAAGATAGCCTAAATTTGCAGAATAAAATCTAGATCTGAACTACTAAGAATCCGATAAGTCACGGGTCGTACAGTCCCTCGCTCCTAAAAGAAATTTCATCCCCGAAATTTAAACATAAGGAAAAGGAGGAAACTGAAAGGAAATTACACCCCAAAGCAGAAATAATCGACCAAGAAAAACAAGAGCAGATACCTTGGAAATAGAAAGCTGGTTTTCCACGTGGCTAAAAATAGACTCGCTTGAATCTGCAGTCAACCACGACACCATACTATTCTAACCAGTCCATGCCCAGAATAGAATCATAATCAGCCAACCGCAGTGCATATAGTCTTGCTGGTGCCGATCACTAATGACAATGGGGGATTCTTCTAGGCATGATGGAGTGAAAATGAAATCTCCAGACGGTAATTCGACAAGCAACTCAGGATAGCTCAGTTACCAGCTCCTCAATGCGAGCAATGAAATCCTCAGAAATAAAAGAGTGAGTAGCACCTGAGTCGAAAAGAACACGAGCTGAACAACCAAAAATCAAAACCGTACCTTCCACGAGATTGGATGCCACAGCTTCTGCACGAGTGATATGAGTAACCTTGCCTCTCGACTGACGGCTAGCTGTAGAAGACTACTGGGAAGAAACTGGAGCTTGCGGATAAAACGGCTGAGGTTGAGGTGGCGGAGGAAGACGAAACTGAGACTATTGCGGCAGGGTAAACTACGAGAATTGTACCGGCTTCGGCCTCAGCAGATAGTCTCGAACTACGTGACTTGGCTGATAACAGTGGAAACAGACTATCGGTAATGAACACAACACGCCAGGATGACTACCACCACACCTCGGACATGGTTTCAGTTGAGTCATAGAAGAATCTTGACGCTGCTGGAAAGAAGGAGCTGATAGCTGATCGAAATCAGAAGACGCCGAATGATCAAATTTCCTCTTAGACCCCTTGAATTTCTTAAACTTGGGCTTCGAAGAAAAAGACATGCCGCTGACATTAGGAACGGCAGAAGGAACTCCCGGTATCGATGGCTGATAAACCTGCCGGAACTGCATAGTCGGATGAACCGACCCGGCCTGAGAAAACTCTTGAGGTCTTGCCCTGTCAAGTTCTATTGCTGCAGCCGCCTGATATGCTGCATCCATCACCGTCACTCAAGTGGCAATCAAATGTTGCCTCAATTCTGGTCTCAGTCCATGCAGAAATTGCTCAGTCTTGAGGGCTTCCTCTGCAAGAATATGCGGTGCATACCGACCAAATTCCATGAACTTGTTGCGGTACTCCAGCACAGACATTGTACCTTGAGTCAACACCATGAATTGGTGCATCTTAGCCATTCGGAGATACGCAGGACTATAGGTGCGCTTGAAGGAAGTAACGAACTCTGCCTAGGTGATCAGACGAAGCGGACGAGAATGAAATGCAACCTCCCACTCGGTGGTCCACCACACGAGTGCTGCTCCCTGAAGCTGAAAAGTAGCCAGCATGACTTTATCATCCTCGGCGTAGTCCATGGAACGGAACACGCGCTCGGTTGCATCAATCCATACTCTGGCTACATCTAGATCCGCTTGACCTTCAAATGTCGGTGGGTGGAACAGCAGAAATTCCTTAAGTGCTCTGCCACGACCACCAGGCAAATCATCTTGAGGAACTGGAACATGCACAACTTGAGATGGAGCTGGCACAGCAGGAGGAGGAGCGGGCACAACAGGAGGAGACAAAGTGCTACTCTCTTCCTGGGGAACATGAGCTCTTCTTTTACAAGGCGACATCTAGAAAACACACGACAACAGAAAACCCATTAGTAATGACGAAAAACATCCTAAGCCAGTAATAGATGACTCAAGTGGGACTTGCTCTGGACCCGCAAATGCAGTTTCAATTACTTATACAAATCCCCAACATCGCTCTGATACCAACTGTAACGACCCAGAGCTCCGGATACCGATATACCGATAACATCGATACACCGATACCAAAAACTAGGGACGCCACCCAAGAGGCTGATGAGGCCCCGTAAGGGTTAAGGGAGTTTGTCGAGGGGATGCATAATGAATTGGAATTACAAACGCGTAATATTAAATTAGAACAGTAATTAATAAATTTAGTGTCGAAGTAATTTAAAATATCAGAGTGGTAAAATATATACACTAGTCCAGATTTACAAATAAACAAGTCCCAACAAAAGAAAAGTCCATGTACAACTACACGGGGCATACCCCGGTCAAAAGTACACAAAAGGACGAACCGACTACTATTGGCTCGACTAAGGACGGTCGCCGAAAACACGGGAACCACCGACAGACGACTGGGGCGGTTCACCTGAAAGACGAAAGGGTGAGTCATAGCCAGACCCAGTAGGGGTCACGCTGATCCCTACCTCGAACTAAACATGCAGTCATGCAAATATAAAAGCAATTAGAGCATTCATTTAAACAATAAACATACAATGGCATAATTAAAACATAATTAAATTAAAGTTGTAAACCCTATCTAAGCAGTTTGAAACGGCTAACTATATGCAAATTTAATTAAATATTATCGTCAGGAGCTAAATCTACCAATAGAATAAACCTCAACTAACCGAGTGATAGTGAGAGAAAGGAAGACCCACTAGAAAGTAGAGACCAGATGCGTCCACTGACAGCTTATACTACATCTCGAGCAACTCACGTGGCTAGAGTCTCCAAGTGAGAGGCATAAAAGGACCAAACCAAGTACTAGTCAGAGCAGCACTCGTCAGTGCTAGTCCTAGTCTCTGACCATGTGTGCACACACTGACTCCTGCCTAGAGCCAGGCCTCTAGCTAGTCCCCCCCCCGTAGGATGCTACGGTAGAAACAGCCGGGGCCCCACGGAACTAGCTTAAAAATCGTACAACAGGAACGCCCCTCCACCTCTCCCGGGTGGGTCGACACTGGAGGTTGCTGGGCTACGACTAGTGGTTCCATCACAACGAGAGAGAAAACAACTCTACTGGGATCTAAAAGTAAGCCATAGTTTTATGAAATAACTTAAACACGGCATAAATGCAACATGGAATTCCTTAAGAATTGAATATGCAACTATTGATATCATAAGGGGTGTGACGGTCAAGAGCTACCGCGTCACAGTGTGTGACGGCCGAAGGGTGGTGCGCTGCACAGGCTGTAACACGTCCCCATTGGGCCATTAAAGTCACCCGATGGTATAAACCCATAGTTTTTCTACAAGATGTAACGCACCAGGAGTGGCGCGCTACACGGCTCTGACAGTCATACGATAGACCGTCAGGCCAACTGCCCTATAAGGTCAATGGTCAAACGGTCATCTAACGTTCTATAGGTTGACCGCTACACATAACGTGATGCCCCTAGAGTGGGCCATCACAAGGCGTGTAACGCACCCCTTAAGGGCCATTACAGTGTGACGGTCACTGGAAGGACCGTTACACGAGCGGGAAACTGAAAGGGCGAAGTTCGGAACCGAACTTCTTCCCGATCGAGTCGGATCGACGGGAAAATGTGAAAAACCTGTAACCCTATCAAACCACAACATTCTACAGCTAATCTATACATCAAAACATAAAAACAATGCCCAAGGAGTGATTTTTAGGAAATTAGGCTAAATTACACTATCATGGGGATTTTCACAGAAATTGAGGAAAATGATCGTGCATGGCGGTGCAAGTTGTGTCAAAACGATCCTAGCGAGGCGAGGATTCCATCCCCCTACCTCAACCGCGACGATAACCAAGTTTGGGCCGCATGCGAGCGAAGGGACGCCGCGGCTCCTCTCGCCCCGTCTCACCTCCACGCCTCACGAACCGCGATGAGGTCAGCACCCACGCGTTCCTCGCGACAAGCCGGTTCCGATGGTACCTCCCTCGCCTCGATTTGGGACCGATGGCGCCGAAACCGAGAGAGAGGGAGAGTGGGCGCGTGAGAGAGAGAGAGAGAGGGTGAGAGAGATAGTGAAAATGAGAGAGAGAGAGAATAAAATTTTTTATAAATATATATTTTTTGAATTTTAACCTCAAATTACATTTTAACCTTAAAAGAATCGAAATTGTATAAATACCTAATAAATTAATATAAATCTTTAACTAATTCGATTAAATACCCAAAAAAACCCTAAAAATCCGTAAAGATAGCCTAAATTCGTAGAATAAAATCTAGATCCGAACTAATAAGAATCTGATAAGACGCGGGTCTTACATATGAGCTTCAGCACGGCCATCTTGTTCGCACTCTTAAGTCTAAAAAGGGGAAAGCTCCCGCAGTTGAGCCTGATGATAGTGATGAAAATGAACAAGAACAACATGTTGATACTCAATCCGCTTCTACGGATGTCACGATGATGCACTCAAAGATTGATGCCCTAGGAGGTGAACTTACTCAGGTCAAGGAGACAGTGGCTGTTCTCACCAAGGACATTTTCGATTTGAAACTGTACTGAAGGGGCGTGATCTCATGCTTGTCCTAAGCTGGGAGGATGATCACCGAATAGTGAACTGCAGAGAAAGGGAAACGAATCATGAGGCCCGGGGATGGTTCCCTGGGAATACCCTCCGATGCTTAAGTTAGTAGAGCAATGGTGGAAGATATGGAGGGAGGTAGAAAGAGGTGCACGAGATCCCCCGACACCAAGGTGGTGAAGTGGTTCCTGCTCAGGGAGTTTTTGGCGTATATTGCCCTTACCTTTCATTGGAGGGAGTCCCTGGTTTATATAGTGTGCTCACCTTATGAGTCCCGTAAGCTGAGAAGTTTCAGGCGGGAGTTACGTCCTCATCATGGGATCGTTACGTCCTCATCGTGTGATCTTCATGGCCTTGAGGGATCATGGATCCTTTATCCTCATAAACTCCTACTCATAAAGGGCTCTTCAATGGCTGCATGGATAAGCACTCGTTAGTCGGTCCGAGCATAAAAGGTGCCAGCCTTGTCCGGGCGATAGGCATAGCTCGGACGAGGTCAGGTCGGAGTGGGCGCAGGGTGCTTGCGAAGGCGATCCGCGAAGGCGATCCGGATAAATAAGCACTCTTAACCCCACGACCTGACCGCGTAGGTCGATCCGCGTGCGAAGGTGCACGATGGCGAGTTCGGGCTCCACACCGACCAATCCGCTTCCTCGGACTATGTTTGAAGAGAAAAATAATGATGCCCCACTAGATCAGACTTGGATCTCGGGAGCCCTCGCCCGTACGTGACCATGATCTTAACTTATCCCGGGCCGATAGTTCGTTAGCTCGACCCGTCTTCATCGGGATCCGATCCCGCACCCACATTAAACTCTCCGTACCTGCGGCAGACATCCGTGTGGTTTTGTTGTTGTCTTCGACGCTTCAAATGCGGACTCTCGTCCGAACAGTGAACGGTCCGTTAGTGACTAACATAT
This sequence comes from Amorphophallus konjac, assembly GCA_022559845.1. NCBI lineage: Eukaryota > Viridiplantae > Streptophyta > Magnoliopsida > Alismatales > Araceae > Amorphophallus > Amorphophallus konjac. The sequence goes on from CM040124.1 coordinate 242,094,574, forward strand.
ATATACCGGGATCTGATCCCGTATTTGCATTAAACTTGCCGTACTCACGGTAGGTATTTGTACGGTTTGTCACCGTCTCTTACGCTACAAACACGGACCTTTTTCTGAACATAAAGTGGTCCATGAGTGACCGACAAAATCTGAATGGGACGAGAAGGCTTTCGTCATCCCCGGACCCTTTGCATGGGAATATCAATAAGGCCTCCGTGGGCCATGCTTAGACCTCAGGTCCGCCCCGATCATGGTCATTGCCTGACCCATATCCTCGGCCTATAGCCCGCTCTCTTCGAACGCATATTGGTTTTGAGATCTGGTCCCAGGACATCCTCCTGTTGCCCTCTTGGCACCGGAAATATTGACGATGCCCACATGAGCCCGACTTCGACCTCGGGGGGCCCACCGCAGTATGGTCATAGCTTGATCTCACACCGGGCCAATAAACTCGCTGATTTCTGACCACTCTAATTGAGATTCAACCGAATGTCTCTTATCCCTTTGAACAATAAACTTGCCGTACCCCGGCATACATATGCTCCAATTTTTCCCCGTGACGATCACGATTCTCTGAAGCCGGACGCTCGTCCGAATATCAAAATGGTCCCTTGAGTGACCGACATATTCCGAAATGCTTGCTTCCCTAGACATCGGGCTTTCCGACTGATTCGAGACCTCTATCGGCTTGTTTCTCTCGATATAGTTTCCTGGCCATGAGGCCCTGATTCTCGACGATTGATCAAGGGTGTTCCCCTCTCCGAGGGGATGTATATAACGCCGTGACCTTTATGGCATGGCGGGTATTGGTCCCGACATGAACCACACAATCGTCTGATTAGTCAGATCGAGCGCATAATAAATCGTCACTAAGGTGACTGGCACGCCCACGCACTTAATAAACGAATAAACCCACCAAATAAACTGACTTAAAGAAACAAACAAACGAGCGTGTCGAAAAGTGTGTCCACAGAAGGTCATCCGAGTCAGTCGAGCGATGGGCTCATACGATGGCGTCAGATGGATTTTTTTCTTTTTTGACATGTATTTTCTTGGCTTCTGCCTTCCTGATGTACAAGTGGGTTGTTTGAATAAAAGAAATGAGCCTTTTGTTTTATCTCATGTCATTTGCATAATGTTCAGTATTCAGAAGTAGAACTTGCGTAATGTAGTTACGTTCCAGGTCCGAGGGATGAGCTCTCCTTCCATCGTGGATAGACGGTATGCTCCTTTTCCGAGCGTCTCGACCACTCGGTAGGGGCCTTCCCAATTAGGGGATAACTTGCCCGCCGCCTCAAGTGGTCGAGAGGCATCGGCTTTCCTGAGGATGAAGTCTCCCGGTTGAAAGTGTATGTCTCGGACTTTGGCGTTGTAGTATCAAGTGACGCGGCGTCGGTATTACGTTGCCCTGATGCTGGCAATCTCTCGGACTTCATCTGCTAGGTCGAGGTTTTCGAGCAGTTTCTGGTCGTTTACCTCGGACGAGAAGCAGATGACTCGGAGGGAGGGGTTGCCAATCTCCAACGGGATCACGGCCTCAGTACCGTATACCAACTGAAAGGGGCTTTCACCGGTTGCCGTTCTGGGAGTCGTTCTGTGTGACCAAAGTACGTTCAGCAATTCCTCAAGCCAGCTGCCCTTGGCTTTGCCGAGCCTAGTCTTGATGCCTGTTAAGATAGTCTTATTGGCATTTTTGACCAGCCCGTTAGCCTGAGGGTGGGCGACCGAAGTGAAGTGATTGTGAATGTTAAGGTCGGTGCATCTGTCTCGAAAATAACGAGAATCAAATTATCGACCATTATCGCTCACTATCACCCGGGGGATGCCGTAACCACAGATGATCGACTTCCAGATGAAGTTCCAGACGACTGTCTCGGTGATCCTTGCTGTGGCTTCGGCCTCGATCCACTTAGTGAAGTAATCAATGGCGACGATAATGAACTTCTTCTAGGCCTGGGCCGTGGGGAATAGCCCGAGGATGTCGATTTCCCAGCGACCGAAAGGATAAGGCTCGGCTAGGGTGACGAGCTCCGTTGTTAGTTGATGCACGGAGTGGTCAAATCGCTGGCACCGGTCACAGTGTTGTGTGTAGGCCGAGCAGTCGCGTTGCAGGGTGGGCCCCCAATAACCTTGCCTTAGCAAGATCCTGGCGAGTGACCTTCCCCCTAAATGCGCTCCGCACAAACCTTCGTGAACTTCTCTGATCGCTCGGTTGGCTTCGTCGGTGCTGAGGCACTTCAAGAGAAGGCCGGAGAAGGATCTCCGGTAGAGAGCGCCATCTAGAGTGACGAATCGGCGAGCTTGGTTGATGGGGACATCGCTTACCACTTCCCATTTCTCTAAGGGTCCTGATGCTCGCCATTATGTTCATCTTGATTTTCTGAGTCTTGCTATGTAATTTTCATTTCTTTCTGTGAGTCTTAACCATGTAATGTTCCCTTTTATTGAGTCAAGTACCTAAGATAGTGAGTCATCTATCTAAGTCTATGTATCATCAAGTGGCCTAGTGGGTTAATGGGCCACTTCATTGGGCTTGGTCCATGGGCGCCCCCTTCCCTTCTTGGTCATTTGTCATTAGTCCAAAAAGTGAGGACTTTTTGTAAATTGTGGGTTTCCTATAAATAGGACCCCAACCCCCTCTTGGAGAGGCTAATGAAGTATTGAAGAAAGTTTAATCACTTGAATTGTCTTCCCCCTCTATCTCCATATCTCTCTCTATCTCTCTCTCTCTCTCTCTAAAGGGGGTGAAACCCTCTCTCTCTCCTCCTCTCTCTCTCTCCCTTGGGTGAATCTGCCCCTTCACCTCCCTCCCTTGCCACATCACCCGCCACCTCAGCCCCCCACCCTTTCACCTTCCCAAGAGCCATTACTCCCTTCTAGTACCTCCACATCCCAAGCAACCTTTCCCATCCCCCATACACTCTTTCACCTTCCCAAGGGAGACTCCCTTCTCCTAGGCACCCCTTCCCATCCCCAAAGAAACCCCTTCCTATTCCCTAGACCTCCATTACACCCTCCCATTAACCCACCACCCAAATCAAGAGGAGCCCTCCCCATTCCCCCAAGCCACTAGCGCCCCCATCTCCCCACCACCTCCCCCTTGGCCATTTGCGCACCCACCCCTTGCCCTGCTAGCTCCGCCCCTGGCCTCCACCCTCACCACCCCTTCCCACCTTCCAAACCCCTCCCCACCACCAAAGCACCCATATCCCTTACCCCTCCACCATTTCTCTCTTCCAATCTGTGTGCAGCTGAAGACCTACAGATCGACAGTCTGTTGCAGCACCACCTAAGACTCCACCCCGGAGCTCCTGGGGGCGTGGCCTACATCGACGGAAAGCTCTTCTGGTCTTCTTCGCAGGCGAGGTGGTTTAGCCTCAATCCGAGGTTGGAGCTGCACAGGAGAGCCGTCCTTCACCAACTGCGCAGAACCAGTCTGGTCTGCAACCAGAAGCAACTTGCAGAAGCTCCTACGACCACACCATTGCTCCCCTTGGCGCGCCACTTGACCGGGGCAAAGATCCACCTGTTCTCTATCCAACACAGTCAGCGGGGCCTCATTCAGAGGTCGGAGCTAATTGTACCGAATTTTCTACCACCGGGATGCTGCTCAGGTCAGTCATGATCTGCTCCGACACCCTTCCACTTTTCGGACTGCTGCTCTCGGCCCAGACCTCTTCCGCTGCCGTTCTTTCTTTCTGCGCGAAGAAGACTTGCCCACGGTCGTGCTCGTCTTGGTCCTACCTCGTTTGGACTTCAGGAGTGATCGTGGTGACTTCATCCCTCTGCTGTTGCATCCTGGGAGCAGTCCGAGCCTGATCACAGGGACTCTGTTCCAGAGCCTGCCCCTGCCGGTGACGACTTCAGACCCGCCCACAAAAATTCAAAGTCGTGCCTGGGTATGTCAGTGACGTTTTGGCGTAAGTCTCATCAAGTTCTGAGTCCGGGGGAGCTCACAGTGGCGGCTACACCGACCCCCTGTCTTGCTATTCCAGACCCGGGCAGATTCGGCCGGGTGCTCCGTCGGCGCAATCCGAGCAACTCTCCCCTCCCCGCCTGGCCGGCTTAAGGCCCCTCCCTATGTGGAGGTAGTGTTTGATTTTTAATACAGATATCCCTACCCCAAGTCCACCCTCCTGTGTGAGGTGTAGTGCTTGTAACTATTAAACAGGGATCAAGCTTCATCAGCGTAGTGTGCGGGGAACCCACACTTCCCCGCTCGCGCTCTTCTCCGAACGGGGTTGGTTTCTTCAAACCAACCAGGGTAAGCTCTAAACTTTGCTCCATTATCCGTATTTGTTCATCTAATATCCACGGAATTGCTCTGTTGAGCAAGAGAGAGAGCGCTCGACCCCGTGTGTTCCACTTACGAGCGGTCACCGTGGGCTGTGAGAGAGAGGGACCTAGTGCCCCAATTGGCACCCGGCCAGCTCCTTAAGCGTGGGCCTCGTACCTTCGGGAGGGCAACCCTAGCCCTGCTGGCACTCTACCAGCTAGGGTCTTGATCCATCACCTCCACTTAGCATCAAGTCACCCGGGCTCGTGTGTGTGCGACGGCGATTCGGCCCCGATCTAGTACTTTATTGCTTTGTGATTGTGCTTGCAGAATAGGTCCAAGGATCTTTGTCTCTTTGCTGCATACCTCCTTAGTGTGTCACATCAAGTGGTATCATAGCAAGTTTTAGACTTGTCTCTACAAGCCTAGGTCCTAGGGTCATTGCTTTGTCTTCGTCCGTGTGTCCTCTTGTGCATGTCTACCCGTAGTGGTGCCTTGTTTCGGACCGACCCCTCATCTTTGGCTCCCCCTATGAATCCCAATTCCCAAGGCAACCAAGATATCCCTAGGGAGGCACCCCAAGCTTCGATGGATCGGATGGAGACTACCCTCAACCTCGTCCTCGAACAGCTAGCTGGTCTTACCACCCAGATGGATAGACTCGCGGAAGCTAGGGCCCCACCCAGAAACCATGTCCAAAGAGCTCCCCCTCCACACGCTGAATTTGATAGAGAGGGTTTGGAGAACGACCACTACCAAGAGAATGAGAGGCCCCGCCAACCTCGACATCATGAGAGGCGACCTCGAGAAGACCCGGATGATTACCTCTTAAAAATGATTAGGGTGGAAGCTCCAAACTTCGATGGGTCCCATAACCCACATGTCTACCTAGAATGGGAGAGTGCCACGGACCAATACTTTGATTGGTACCCTATGACGGAAGATAGGAGAGTTAGGCTTGCAAAAATGCACCTTACCAAACTAGCCAAGACCTATTGGATGAGTGTGGAGAGTAGAAAGAGGATTAGGCAGGAAGAACCCATTCATACCTGGGAAGACATGAAAGCCCAACTAAGATTCAAGTACCTCCCCAACTCCTACACCCAAACTCTCTTAGACGAATGGCAATGCCTCACCCAGGAGGGAAAAACCGTGGAAGAATACATTGAAATGTTTGACTCCTACCTTCTAATGTGTGGAGTACATGGAGAGTTGGCTGTCACCCTGTCACGATTTAGGAATGGTCTCCACCCATACATCAAGAGAGAACTATTTATGAGGGATGTGGATTCCCTTGAGTTGGCTTATCAAATAGCCCGGGATACGGAGAGATTTTCTAGGAATCCTAAGTTTGCCTCTCCTCGCCCAGCTGAACCCAAAAATATGGGCCCCCGACCCCACCTTCCACCCCTATTGAGAACTCCTATCCCTAGTGGGAGAACTCCTACTCGACCTTACCATCAACCACCCAATCCCACCCCCACCAAGGCAACCCCACCCAACCCTCCTCCCCGAAGAGAGGAAACCCCTAAAGGAACAACACCAGGGAGTAGTTCGGTAAAATGCTTTCGATGCCATGGTTATGGCCGCATTGCCACCCAATGTCCATCCAAAGGATTGTCCAGCCTTATCATTGAAGGAGGGCCTACCCCGTCCCAAGGAGAGCATGAGAGCATGGTTGAGGAGTATGAGGCTGCCTTGGGTTGGGAAGAAGAGTATGCGGAACAATTCTATGAAATGGACTTAGATCATGAACCTCCTCCTGCCGACTCCCACTTAGGTGTGATTAGGTGTACCCTCACCAAACCACAAGAGGAGGATTGGCGTAGGACCTCCATTTTTTACACCTACCTCAAGATGGGTAGCCATGTTAGGAAAGTGATCCTAGATAATGGGAGTTGTGTCAACGCCGTGTCTCCTGACACCGTTAAGCTTCTTGGGCTTACTACCACACCCCACCCCAAGCCATACCGGGTCTCTTGGATTAACAACCACTCCATCCCGGTCAACATTTGTTGCCTTGTCCCCATCACCTTCTCATCCTATCAAGGACAAGTTTGGTGTGACGTTATACCCATGGAAGTAGGGAGCATCCTACTAGGGAGGCTCTGGATCTATGACATCAATGCAACCATCCTAGGAAAGCCCAACACATGCACTTTTGAACATGAGGGGAAAACCATCCGCCTCAATCCCTCCCCACCTCGAAAGGAACCTCCCTCCAAGGGGCTTCTCCCTTCACCACAATCCAAACTACCTCAAAACCCAGGGATCCAACCCCCACCAACCCAACCAGCTTCCCAAGAACCTACCCAAGAAAAGCCAACTGGAAAAGTCAAGGGCCTGCATCTCATCACGAGAAAAGAACTGGAGGAGGAGGTTGCCCAAGGAACACTTATGTGTGCAGTAGTCATATGCCTTGGAGAGTCAACTCCCTCCAACCCCCACCCCGTGGAAATACACCCTCTCCTGGAAGAATTTAAGGATGTGTTCCCCAATGAGCTCCCTGACCAACTGCCACCCATGAGGGATGTTCAACATGCTATCGACCTCGTCCCAGGAGCCACCCTCCCAAACCTTCCCCACTATCACCTCAACCCCACAGAGCATGCTGAATTGAGGAGGCAAGTGGAAGAACTTATTAGGAAGGGCTTTCTCCGCCTTAGCAAAAGCCCTTGTGCTGTCTCGGCCCTTCTCACACCCAAGAAAGATGGGACATGGAGAATGTGCATCGATAGTAGGGCCATTAACAAGATTACCGTCAAATATAGGTTCCCCATACCTAGGCTTGATGATATGCTCGACATGCTAGCCGGAGCCACCATTTTTTCCAAAATAGATCTTAAAAGTGGCTACCATCAGGTTAGGATAAGGCCATGAGATGAATGGAAAACATCATTTAAAACCAAAGATGGACTCTATGAGTGGCTAGTGATGCCTTTTGGGCTATCAAATGTCCCCAGCACCTTTATGCGCCTGATGACGGAGGTCCTTAGACCTTACATTGGAGTTTTCTTGGTGGTCTATTTTGATGACATCCTTATCTACAGCCAGTCCAAGGAAGCCCACCTCAGCCATCTTAGGCAGATCTGCACTACCCTTAGGAAAGAGAGTCTCTTCGCCAACTTGGGAAAATGTCATTTCATGACCAAATCCATTACTTTCCTTGGATATGTGGTCTCCACCGAGGGAGTGTCCATGGACCCCGAAAAGGTCCAAGCTATCCTTGACTGGCCAGAGCCCCACACTCTCCACGAGGTCCGGAGTTTCCATGGGTTGGCCACCTTCTATCGGAGATTTATCCGTGGGTTCAGCATGGTCACATCCCCCATCACAGATTACCTTAAGAAGGGGACGTTTGCGTGGACCAAGTCTGCTTCTAGGGCCTTCCAAGAGCTCAAGGAAAGGATGACCCAAGCCCCGGTATTATGCCTCCCCGACTTTTCCAAAGTCTTTGAGGTGACTTGTGATGCCTCAGGGGTAGGGATTGGCGGGATCCTCAGCCAAGAGGTACACCCAGTGGCCTACTTTAGTGAGAAATTGTGTGATGCCAGGGTAAAGTACTCCACCTATGACAAAGAATTTTATGCCGTGGTACAATCCCTCCAACATTGGAGGCATTATCTCTTGCCCAAAGAGTTTGTCATATTTTCTGACCACGAGGCCCTGAAATATCTCAACTCCCAACAGAAACGGAATGCCCGACATACCCGCTGGGTCGAATACATCCAGTCCTACACTTTTGTGATCAAGCATAAGGATGGGAGTGAAAATCGTGCCGCAGATGCACTCAGTAGGAGGGTCTCCTTGTTGGCTACCATTTGGGTGGAAGTCATAGGGTTTGAGAGAGTCAACAATGAGTACCCTGATTGTCCGGATTTTGGGCCTATCCATACCACCCTGACAACCCAATCACCTAGAGGACACCAAGGTTTCATCCTAGAGGACGGGTTCATCTTCAAAGGCCATAGACTTTGCATACCTAGAACATCCCTGTGGGATTTCCTAGTCTGGGAGTTGCATGCAGGAGGCCTGGCTGGACATTTTGGAGTGCACAAGACCATTGCTATGGTTGAGGGTCGGTTCTATTGGCCAAGTCTCAAGAGGGATGTAGCCAAAATTGTGGGACAGTGTCGCATATGTGCCTCAGCCAAACAGATAAAACAGAACATTGGCCTATACACCCCACTCCCTGTGCCTGATCGTCCATGGCAGGATTTAAGCATGGACTTTGTCTTGGGCCTACCTAGAACTCAGAAGAAGCATGATTCCATCTTTGTCGTAGTGGACAGATTTTCAAAAATGGCCCATTTCATCCCCTGTTCAAAAACCTCTGATGCCTCCCATGTGGCCCGCCTATTCTTCGATGAAGTAGTTCGCCTCCATGGCCTACCCAAAATCATCATTTCTGATAGGGATGTCAAATTCACCAGCTATTTCTGGAAGACCCTCTGGCACCTAATGGGGACCCTTCTCAAATTCTCCACAGCCTATCACCCACAAACCGATGGCCAGACCGAAGTCGTCAATCGAAGTCTTGGGAACCTCCTTCGGTGTCTTGTTGAGGATCGCCCAGGGAATTAGGATCTTATTCTACCCCAGACAGAGTTTGCCTACAACAACTCAGTGAATAGGTCGATAGGGATGAGCCCATTTGAAGCCGTGCATGGGTACAAGCCTAGAAAGCCTACATATCTCATTCCTTTGCCTACACATGCTAGAGTGTCTATTAGTGTTGAATCTTTTGCCCAACACATGAAAGAATTGCTTGAGGAAATCCGCAAACACATCAACAAAATCAATGAGGTGTATAAGAAATCGGCCGATGCCCACCGACGCCACCAGGAATTTTGTGTAGGTGACTTTGTGATGGTGAGAACTGAGAGACTTTTCCCTGGGAATGTCTCCAAATTGAGGTCACGTGGATCAGGTCCCTTCCAGGTTCTGAGGCGGATCGGCACAAATGCTTACGTGTTGGACCTCCCCGAGGAGTACGGAGTAAGTCCCACATTCAATGTGGCTGACTTGGTGCCATATAGGGGTCCCACGGTGACACATAGTGAGGAAATCAAGCTTGTTCCACCCCTTGAGAGAGCCACCACCCGTGAGAAAGTTCCACCAACCCAGAGGGGCCAACGTGAGCAATTGGAGCGGATATTGTATGAACAGGTCACTGTCATCTGGAGCAAAGGGTATGGGCGCTACCTCACTTGGTGAAAGGACCAGCTACCGTTGGTAGACTGGAGGGCAACCCCGTTGTGGCTTCCTCCGCATACGATGGATCTTTACTCGACAAAGTCGAGTTCTCTGCACCCCGGGAGTATGATGGGGACATCGCTTACCACTTCCCATTTCTCCAACGGTCCTGATGCTCGCCATTATGTTCATCTTGATTTTTTGAGTCTTGCTATGTAATTTTCATTTCTTTCTGTGAGTCTTAACCATGTAATTTTCCCTTTTATTGAGTCAAGTACCTAAGATAGTGAGTCATCTATCTAAGTCTATGTATCATCAAGTGGCCTAGTGGGTTAATGGGCCACTTCATTGGGCTTGGCCCATGGGCGCCCCCTTCCCTTCTTGGTCATTTGTCATTAGTCCAAAAGGTGAGGACTTTTTGTAAATTGTGGGTTTCCTATAAATAGGACCCCAATCCCCTCTTGCAGAGGCTAATGAAGTATTGAAGAAAGTTTAACCACTTGAATTGTCTTCCCCCTCTATCTCCCTATCTCTCTCTATCTCTCTCTCTCTCTCTAAAGGGGGCGAACCCCTCTCACTCTCCTCCTCTCTCTCTCTCTCCCTTGGGCGAACCTGCCCCTTCACCTCCCTCCCTTGCCACATCACCAGCCACCTCAGCCCCCCACCCTTTCACCTTCCCAATAGCTATTACTCCCTTCTAGTACCTCCACATCCCAAGCAACCTTTCCCATCCCCCATACACTCTTTCACCTTCCCAAGGGAGACTCCCTTCTCCTAGGCACCCCTTCCCATCCCCAAAGCAACCCCTTCCTATTCCCTAGACCTCCATTACACCCTCCCATTAACCCACCACCCAAATCAAGAGGAGCCCTCCCCATTCCCCCAAGCCACTTGCGCCCCCATCTCCCCACCACCTCCCCCTTGGCCATTTGCGCACCCACCCCTCTCCCTGCTAGCTCCGCCCCTGGCCTCCACCCTCACCAGCCCTTCCCACCTTCCAAACCCCTCCCCACCACCAAAGCACCCATATCCCTTACCCCTCCACCAAAGAAACCCCCCCTCCACCATTTCTCTCTTCCAATCTGTGTGCAGCTGAAGACCTGCAGATCGACAGTCTATTGCAGCACCGCCTCAGACTCCACCCCAGAGCTCCTGGGGGCGGGGGCTACATCAACGGAAAGCTCTTCTAGTCGTCTTCGCAGGCGAGGTGGTTTCGCCTCAATCCGAGGTCAGAGCTGCACAGGAGACCCGTCCTTCGCCAACTGCGCAGAACCAGTCCGGTCTGCAACCAGAAGCAACTTGTAGAAGCTCCTGCGACCACACCAGTGCTCCCCTTGGCGCGCCACTTGACCGGGGAAAAGATCCACCTGTTCTCTGTCCAATGCAGACAGCGGGGCCTCATTCATAGGTCGGAGCTAATTGTACCGAATTTTCTACCACCGGGACGCTGCTCAAGTCAGTCAGGATCTGCTCCGACACCCTTCCACTTCCCGGACTGCTGCTCTCGGCCCCGACCTTCTCTGGTGCCGTTCTTTCTTGCTGCTCGAAGAAAACTTGCCCACGGTTGTGCTCGTCTTGGTCCCACCTTGTTTGGACTTCGGGAGTGATCGTGGTGACTTCATCCGTCTGCTGTTGCATCCTGGGAGCAGTCCGAGCCTGATCACAGGGACTCTGTTCCAGAGCCGGCCCCTGCCAGTGACGACTTCGGACCCACCCACAAAAATTCACAGTCGTGCCTAGGTACGTCAGCGACGTTTTGGCGCAAGTCTCATCAAGTTCTGAGTCTGGCGGAGCTCACAGCGGCGGCTACACCGACCCGCTGTCTTTCTGTTCCAGACCCGGGCAGATTCGGCCTGGTGCTCCGTCGGCGCAATCCGAGCAACTCTCCCCTCCCTGCCTGGCCGGCTTAACGCCCCTCCCTGTGCGGAGGTAGTGTTTGATTTGTAATACAGATATCCCCACCCCAAGTCCACCCTCGTGTGTGAGGTGTAGTGCTTGTAACTATTAAACATGGATCAAGCTTCATCAGCGCAGTGTGCGGGGAACCCACACTTCCCCGCTCGCCCTCGTCTCCGAACGGGGTTGGTTTCTTCAAACCAACCAGGGTAAGCTCTGAACTTTGCTCCATTATCCATATTTGTTCATCTAATATCCGCGGAATTGCTCCGTTGAGCAAGAGAGAGAGCGCCCAACCTCGTGTGTTCCACTTACGAGCGGTCACCGTGGGCTGTGAGAGAGAGGGACCTAGTGCCCCAATTGGCACCCGGCTAGCCCCTTAAGCATGGGCCTCGTACCTTCGGGAGGGCAACCCTAGCCCTGCTGGCACTCTACCAGCTAGGGTCTTGATCCATCACCTCCACTTAGCATCATCAAGTCACCCGGGCTCGTGTGTGTGCGACGGCGATTAGGCCCCGATCTAGTACTTTATTGCTTTGTGATTGTGCTTGCGGAATAGGTCCAAGGATCTTTGTCTCTTTACTGCATACCTCCTTAGTGTGTAACATCATTGGTACTTCAATCTTCGGGCTTCCTGAGGGTCGGGAGGCTCTTGAGAGTATTGAAGCCACGACAGATAGGGGGTACGCCAGTCGCTTGGGGTGGCCGAGTCAACAGCTAGGAGCTCCGAATCGATGCTCGGTCGCTCTAGCTCTTCGAGAAGGACCGATCGAGTACCCTTGGGGTCAAGAGAGGAGGCCAGCAGAGAGAGGGCGTCCGCTCGGGAGTTTTCCTCCCGAGCTATTCGGACTACCTCAAAACTCTTGAACTATTGTGCCACGGTCTTGACCAGTTGGAGGTATTTGATCATCGGTGCTTCTCGAGCTTCATAATCGCCATTGACCTGGCTAGCGACTAGTTGGGAGTCAGTGTGAATCCTGACTCGCTCAGCCCCTAACCACCGGGCCATGCGGGCTCCCGATATGAGGGCCTCATACTCGGAAGTGTTGTTAAATGCTTGGAAGTTGAACTTCAGAGCGTACTATAACTCTGCTCCTTTGGGGGACTTCAGGAGAATCCCAGTGCCACTTTCGACTGAGTTGGAAGATCCGTCGATGACCATTTCCCAGGTCGGCCCGGGCGCGGACGGAGATCTTTCTTCAATCGGGATGGTGCTCTTGGCGATGAAGTCAGCGAGTGCCTAGCCTTTGATGGACGAGCGAGGTCGATACGATATATCATAGGCCCCGAGCATGATGGCCCAGTTGGCGAGGCGCCCCGAGGCTTCAGGGTGAGCGAGGATCCTCTTCAATGGTTCGCCGGTCAGCATGGTGATGGAGTGCCCTTAGAAATAGGGTCGAAGGCGCTTGGCCGAGGTAACCAACGCTAGCACGAGTTTCTCGGTTGCGGGGTACCTTTTCTCAACCTCATTGAGCACCTTGCTGGTGTAGTACACCGGTCTCTCGATTCCCGAGTCATTTCTGACTAGGACCGAGCTAACTGTGGATGGAGTCACCGAGAGATAGAGATGCAAGGCTTCACCTGGGACAGGCTTGGAAAGCACTGGAGGCGAAGCCAGGAACTCCTTAAGCTCGATGAATGCCCTTTGGCATTCCTCTTCCCACGTGAATGTAGCAGATGCCATTTTAGGCCCCCTCAACAGTTTGAAGAAGGGTAGGCATCGTTCAGCCGCGCGGGATAGGAATCTGCTAAGCGCGGTAATGCGCCCGGTAAGGCGTTGAACATCTTTGATGCAGGTGGGTGGGCGCATGTCCAGGATGTCCTGGACCTTGTCGGGGTTGGCCTCGATCCCACGCTGGGTAACTAAGAAGCCGAAGAACTTCCCGGACCTTACTCCGAAGGCGCACTTGGCAGGATTGAGCTTCATGTTGTACTTCAGGAGGGTGTTAAAGGCTTCCGCTAGGTCGGCGAAGTGGTCCTCTACCTTGGGGGTCTTCACGAGCATGTCGTCAATATAGGCCTCGACGTTCCGACCGAGCTGTCCTTCGAACATATGATTGACCAGCCTCTGGTACGTGGCTCCAGCGTTCTTCAACCCGAAAGGCATCCGGGTGTAGCAGTGTACGCCGAAGTCGGTGATAAAGGTCATCTTCTCGATGTCTTCGGGGTGCATTCTGATCTGATGGTAACCTGAATAGGCATCCAGGAAGCTGAGTATCTCGTTGCCCGAGGTTGAGTCAACCAGTTGGTCGATGCTTGGCAAGGGATAGCAGTCCTTTGGAGTAGCCTTGTTCAAGTCGGTGAAGTCCACGCACATCCGCCACTTTCCCGAAGCTTTTGGCACCAGGACGACGTTAGCAAGCCATGTCGGGTACAGGACCGGTCTAAAAGGCCAGTCTTTTGCCCCTTGGTGACTTGCTCCTTGATAATCACCTGCTTCTCTGGCGCGTGCTTCCTTCTGCGTTGCTGCACGGGCTTTATGGCTGGGTCGAGGTTGAGCTTATGCATCACCGTTTCCTCTGGTATCCCGGGGAGTTGATCATCAAACCATGCAAAGACCCGGATGTATGCGAAAAGAAACCTTTTGTATTGCTTTTGAAGCTCAGATGTTAGGTCGGCTCCAATCTTTACTCCTAGGGTCGGGTCGTTGTTTAAGAAAACCCCTAGCAATTCACCTCCAGGCTCGGCGGTTGCGGATTTTTCCTCGACTTCCCGGGGGCCCTTGCTCTTCCCTTCCGGCCTTGTGGCTTCAACCGGGATATTGTAGCACCTTCTGACCATGGCCTGGTTGCCTCGGACTTCCCCCAACCCATTTTTGGTGGGGAACTTCATCTTTTGGTAATAGGTAGAAGGCACCGCTTTCGTTCGGCTGAGGATTCCCTGGCCAAAGATTGCATTGTATGCTATCATACCTTTGATCACTATGAAGTTCACCATGACCGTAACAGTTTTGGGTGGGGTGCCAAGAGTAACCGACAAGTTTAGGGCTCCCTCAGGATAAGTGGCCTGGCCATTGAACCCACACAGGGGGGTTCGGATCGGGCGGAGTTTAGACGAATCCTCCCCCATCTTAAGGAAACATACACAGGATAATACATCATGGGCACTTCCATTGTCAACTAGAATCCTGTCTACGTTACAATGGTTTATTGTGGCCGATATGACTAGGGCGTCGTCATGCGGGGTGCTTAGCCCTTCCAGGTCTTGGTCGGAGAAGACTATGACTTGGGGCTCACTTGGCGGGGCCTTGGGAGGCTCGACGGCTCGGCTCGCCCGCTCAGCATGACGCTTCCTTCCCCAGCCGCTGTCTCCTCCTGATGCAGCTCCTCCGGCGATGACGTTGATGTGGACCCCTCGGGGGGCGTTGTCGATTTCCTCTGAGGCGCCTCGGTCTTCCTGGTGCCCGGACACAAACCGGGAGAGGTGCCCCTGACGAACGAGACGCTCGATCTCGTCCTAGAGCTGATGGCAGTCGCCGGTGTGATGCCAGTGGTCGCTGTGGAACAGGCAATGCTTGCTGCAACTGCGGTTCTTCAACCTCATTGGCTCGGGTTGGCGGAGGAGGCCTGAGCCTTTGATGTCTTCATATATTTCGTACACTGAAGCAGTTAGGGGAGTGTACCGCTTGTACTTCCGTGACGGTTCTTTGCGTTCCCCGTCTCGATTCCGCCTTTTTCCTTGGCCCAAGCTTGGCTCGGGTGCCCGCTTCTTGTCCCCCTCCCGACCCAAGCCGGTTGCGTCTCGGCATGCGCTGAGCACTTCATCGCACTCGGCATGGCGCAATGCCAGAGTCACTAGTGCGGCAAGGGTCGAGGGAGGGTGGAGGATAAGCTCGCGGCAGAGGTTCTCGTCGCGGGTACCCCCAGTCAGTGCGGTTATGGCCGACGTGACATCCAGGCGGGGGATCCTCAGGGCTTCCAATTTAAATCGGATAATGTAGGCCCGAAGCTTCTCCCCTTGCGCCTGTTTGAGGACCAAAAGCCCCGCTACCGACCTTGGGGGACCGCTGCCGATGACTCTTTCCTTGAATACTCGCCCTAGTTGCTTGAAGTCTCGGATGGATCTGGGGGCGAGGGCCCGGAACCATGCTTGGGCGCCTTGGACCAAGGTGGTCGCAAAGGCTCGGCACTTGATGGCGTCGGACGCTCCATGAAGGGTCATCATGGCATCGAAGCTATCGAAGTGGTCGGCCGGGTCACCCTGGCCGTCGTAGGGCTTGAAGGTCGGGATGGAGGCTCTGGGAAATACCTCTGCCTTCAAAATATTGTCGGAGAACGGGGATCTCTCCTCGTCCCCTAGTGGAGAGGTCTTTTGCAGGGCTCGTAGGGCGCGCTCCTACTCTACGAAATGCCTATCAAATTCTCGTAGTCGGAGGGATAGCTCCGGCTGCCGCTGCGCCGTAGGTCTGAGGGGGCGTGATGGCAGGCTGTCCTGGCGCTCCTTGGGGACTTCGGTCTCCGGGAGCGGATGGCGTGCCCCATGCCTACCCCATTTTGGCATGGAGGAAGCCTCTTGCTCCAGAGGGGGGGCTTGCGAGGGTCCTCCTACTTTGTTGCGGATAAGTTGCTGCCCTTGGAGGGTGAAGCGGCCTCCGGCGGTGTGCTGGGACACGTTCTCACGGGGAGGGCTCTCCGGAGGGGCGCGTGACCTTCCATCCCTAGCCGCCTGGGTCCTCATGAGTTCCACGAGGACGTCCAGTTTCGCGTTGAGGGCTTGGAAGGCGTCAGCGCCGCAGTTAAGCGGTAGCCCTGCCGCCGCGAGGGGAGGGGGCGGTAGCCCTACCGCGGGGGGAGGGGGTAGTCCGTCGGCAGGAGTGCTGGGGCCGGAGGGGGGGTTTTGGGAGGCTTGAGAGGGGCCTCCCCCCACCGCCACCATGGCCTTTCACCTGTCACCGGCGGACCTCCTCCCTGAACTTCTTCTCACCATACTGGCTCTTTGGTCATTTCCCACAGAGGGTGCCAGATGAAGGGGCATGATCTCGCGCTTGTCCTGAGCTGGGAGGATGATCACCGAATAGTGAACTACAGAGAAAGGGAAACGAATCAGGAGGCCTAGGGATGATTCCCTAGGGGAAAACCCTAAGATGCTTAAGTCAGTAGAGAAATGGTGGAAGATATGGAGGGAGGTAGAAAGAGGTGCACGAGATCCCCCGACACCAAGGTGGTGAAGTGGTTCCTGCTCAGGGACTTTTAGACGTATATTGCCCTTACCTTTCATTGGAGGGAGTCCCTGGTTTATATAGTGTGCTCACCTTATGAGTCCCGTAAGCTGAGGAGTTTCAGGCGGGAGTTACGTCCTCATCATGGGATCGTTACGTCCTCATCGTGGGATCTTCATGGCCTTGAGGGATCATGGATCCTTTATCCTCATAAACTCCTACTCATAAAGGGCTCTTCAACGGCTGCGTGGATAAGCACTCGTCAATCGGTCCGAGCATAAAAGGTGCCAGCCCTGTCCGGGCGATAGGCATAGCTCGGACGAGGTCAGGTCGGAGTGGGCACAAGGCGCTTGCCTCTATCCCGATGAAGGGATAATTCGGGCATGGGTCTTCCTCCATTCTGACGCTCGGGCCTTCCGAGCCTAAGGGCTGCCGAGGAAGGGTGGGATCCCGAGTAATCTTTATTGGGCTTTTTAGCCTAAGTGGGCCCGGTGGGGCTGTCACTTGGATGAGCTGAGCCTCGTTCGATCCTGATGGGCCTAGTTCGGCTGCTCTTAGATGGGCTACAGAAATCCTCCTCTCCATGTACCACATCACTTATCTCCAGATATTTGCAGCTATGGAAAATTCCATTGATTCGTTACATTTAGCCTTGGGTATTCAAATCGAAAAGATTGATAATATAACAGATCTCATTCGTAGTCCTCCACCCTCCTCTTGATCCATCTCAGGAGATAGATTTCAGTCATTTCCAGTCTGTAGTACTTTTCTTTATCCTTGGTTCCCCCCTTACTTTTGATGATGCCAAAGGGGGAGAAACAATTATGTTATTAATGTTATGGTATCCTATCAATGACAGTTATGTGTGATTGCATGCTTGCGTGCCATATGCCTGAGTGAACATCAAGTAGAATGAGTGTCCATAAGTCATGGCATGGCATGCAGAGTATTGGTCTTCTTATCTGTCAGTCGGTGTGTCTTTTTGTTTTAACTGATGTGAAACGAAAAGCATTAACTTTATGATGGTCAACAAATTTTGTGATGCCAATGAACAATCTAAATTGCATGAATGAATTTTCAAGATATCGATGCTATCTTGTGAAAGTTTTTTTTCACTGGAATGGATAAATTCTTATTTTTCATTGACTCAAAAGTGAAGATTGACAATGTTGAATCTTTGGTTAGTGCTTCTTTGTTTTGATGGACATTGTATTTTGTCATCATCAAAAAGAGAGATATTGTTGAACCCCGTGCGTGGCAATTTTGCATTAAGGAATTTTGATGATGACCAAATATGATGTGACTGTGATTCATGTAAATATGAGATCGTTTGATTCAAGGCAGTCTAAATAAATGCTAAGATTTGTAAATAGATGAATGAGGTGATATGTGAGTTTTTGAACTTGATTATGAATGGTGGTTTAATATGCAAGATCTTGTTATAGTTTCCACAAGAATGGCATCCCTTTGATTATTTCATTACCAACTATAAGGACTATTATGGCAATGAGTTTTTGTGCAGGACAGTTGAAGGAGATGCTTCAAAACTCAAGTTGATGGACTCTTTTTTGTGAATTGTGGATGAATTGCTAATTGATTTCTTTTTTAACTGACAGGGATAATTGTACAGATGTAAATGAAGTCTAACAATATTCTTGAACAGTTCATTCAATGTGGACATGTGGTAAGGTGATATCTTGGCTAGATGTGTTAATGAAGCCTACTATTGAGGCTATCTTTGTATTAGCATTCAATACACAGGTTTATGTTTGTGATAGCTGATCTCATAGTGACCCTCCAACCATTAATCATGATTCATGAACTGACTTATCTTGTGTTTAGCATAGGGAGGATAAAGTTCAGAACTGTCGCATCAATGGCAAAGGTAAAATTGTGCATTTTGAATGTTTGCGATTGTTGGATTTTGGGTAAGCATTGCTTAGATATTTTTTTTGATCATCAGAACCCTTAGCTTTCATGTCAAACCCTTCTTTTCTATTCTTTTAAAACCCCAGGTGAAAGTGTTGACTCTTAGAGTCAACACATTCCAATGTTCTTCTACCTGTTGCTTGATTTAGTAACCTAGGATGAGAATGTCGACTCTTAGAGTCGACATTTTTATCCACACTTTCTGTCTGCTTGTTTTTAGACTTGTCAGGCAGGAAGTGTCGACTCTAAGAGTCGACACTTTTTGTCTGGCACTCTGTCTTGTTGTTCTGGCTAATGGGCGCTTGAAAGTGCCGACTCTTTGAGTCGACACTTTTCGGCAGTTGAGATTTTCGCCGGTTCGTGCGGGTTCGACGCCCTAAATGCTTTCCGCCCATTATTTGCCCCTCTATGATTGGTCCATGGCTGAGTATTCCCACCATGTGTCCCAGTTTTCATTTGGGTATTTAAGCCTCGAGATTAGGGTGACCTATATAGTTTTTGGGGTTTTCACATTCTATCTGCTCTTGTGCGCAGGGCGAGCGAAGCTGCGACCCTGCTGCTCACCCCATCAACCAAGGCGCTAACAATCATTAATCTGAGGAAGAACTCGTCATCCAGTACCCTGCTATGCTACCTGCTGCGTGTTTCGTCAAGGGGACGTGGCTTCAGTTCTGCATTCGACCCATCGTCTCCGACCTCAAGCAAGGGAAGCTGGAACTCCTAAAGAGGAGTTGGCAGGGGGAGCTAAACTCATTTAGATTGCTTTACATTTTGATTACTGCATACATGATGCCTCAATCTTGAATATCATTTTGTATATCTGACATTTGAGATACGTTGTGTGTGTATGCTATAGAATAGAGTGGCACATGTATGTGTGTGTGGTTGTGCGGCCAGGTTAAGCTACGTTTGTGTTTGTGCCGTCTTCAGTGCGTGTGTGTGTGCACCTCACTCTATAGTGGAGCTTAATCTTCACTCTATGAGGGGTGGACTTAGGGGACACGATTGTGGACCCGAACCACCTAAAAAATCATCATGTTCTCTCTGTGGTTTATCTTGATCTGTCGATCTCGTGTGGGCTCTATCCTTTTATTCTCAGAAATTGATTACCTTCATCCTTGTTGCTTTAGCGAGTGTGATTTATATCCCGGCGAGTGCGAGTGTTTGTTCATCTTTATTGCTTGCATACTCTAATTTTATTTTTCAGGGGTGTTACTCAGTTTTCTTTTATTGTCGAATTTTTATTGGTAATCAATTCACCCCTCCCCTCTTGATTACCATTCGCCTGGGTACAACACCACACACACAAACGAACGAAAAAGTACTACGCAGACCAGAGATCGAACTCCCACCTAGACTCCTGCCGCCCGGGGCGTTACGTCTCGTTGTCCCCCGGGTTCTGTGGCATTATGTATCATTGTCCCACAGAACGAATCGCTGAATCATAGGATTTCAACCAGGGCATTACATCTCGTTGTCCCCTGGGTTCTTTTACTTCCGCAGTGTTACGTATCACCCTCCCGCAGAAGGGACCGAAGTCCAACCTCATAGAATATTGTTGTTTTGCATTCATAACATTCACATCGTATTCGCATTCACATTCATATTCATATTACATTACTAGTATCATACTTTTATCATAACATAAGCATGCTTCCATATGGTTTAAGTGGTTAATCATACTCATAAGTTCAATGTTGTGAAACCGAACATGATCAAGTTGCCAACAAGGTTTCCATTTTAAAGAAGACATGTTTATTTCTAGGTTACACATGCATAGAAAATAAATCATAACTTTAAATGCAGAATTTTTATGAGCACGAAATTTTTACCATAAGTTATTGACTTAGTCTTCTATCAATTCCCAATTTCTCAGATTTTTTCGAGTTGGAATGGTTTCTCAAAAGTTTCTTACTCTTGGTTTCGGGAATTTGAGACAGGGCACTGACTGCCTCGATGCAGTCTGGGACTGCCTCGACGCAGTCAACCCTCAAAGGGAGGCTGCGTCGATGTATCCTCTGGCTTCCTCGACGCATGGTCCCTTCCAATGAACGTTGCGTCGATGCAGCCCAATGTTGCATCGACGCAGGTCAGTGCAAGATCCAAATTTTGATAAAAGTTGGAGAAACCTCACGATAATACATAATATGATGAAAGAAAAATGAAAAGTAAGTATAGTGATCAATCCCTCATGCCCTTAGTCCCTCTTTAACAAGTAGAAATTAATTTGAAAAATAATCTAATGTTTCGTTGATCCCTACTATTAGAGGATAGGTGCCTACCTTCGAAGGTGATAAACTGACGACCTGGGGATGAAATCCACACCCCAGATCCACCTAATCCTGCACCCTTTCTATCCGAGGATGAGATCCACACCCCAGATCCTCCCAAGACTTCGCCCGTCATCCTAGGAACTGCAGGATCATCCTCCTACGCAGGGCCAAGGTCCCTCACCTCTCTTTCTTACTCAAGAGGAACCGTAGATGGTAGATAATTAAAAATAGGGGTTGCTAAAGGCTTACTACCCATGAATGCCTACCTCCTTATATAGATTTTTAGCCTCCCATAAGTCTTCCCATGTCCTACAAGGCTCAGTCTAGCCCCCAAGGTTGCTAGTTGAAGAGGAGTTAATGCCATGCACCTCTTCGGTTTGAACAGATGTGACCCTTCATCTACCTGGTCATAGATGCGAGTGGGCACGCTTTTCTCATGGGATTTGGGTTGGGACATATTCAGATGAAATCAAGAGGACTTCCAGATCTAACTTTGGGACATGATTTCATTGAGTTTCATCAATTCTAGCTCAAGTGATGATTTTCGCAACATTAACATTTATTTTCCCCCGTTCCAGTCGCGACCTTTCGATAGCCCGAGGTAATTCAAGTATAACTCTAGTATCCAGGCGGAGTTTGGCCTCGACCTCAACATAGAAGATGTGGCTAACATCCAATTCGAGATTATGACTTTAGTTTCAGGTCATTTTAATAACTCCAAATGAAGTTATGAATTTCTAATTAATTACGTGTGAATTCTCTAAATAGTCACACCTCTTCATGATGGTTGATGACAATGGGCTCAGATTCTTGGGTTCTAGTGCGAATTGGGCTTCCATCTCAACAGAAGAGTATGGGTTAAGGGCCCAAGCTTTCTAAAGGACCGAGTTTCGGCCTATTTGGATAACCATGGGCCAAGATATCCTTATTTCAACAGGTGGCAACATTTTTTGAACTAG
This sequence comes from Amorphophallus konjac, assembly GCA_022559845.1. NCBI lineage: Eukaryota > Viridiplantae > Streptophyta > Magnoliopsida > Alismatales > Araceae > Amorphophallus > Amorphophallus konjac. The sequence continues at coordinate 242,116,252 of CM040124.1, forward strand.
TTTCGACCTATTTTCATAAACTCCCTCTTAACCCCTATTACGCCTTTTATTCAGAAGTTATAATCTTCATCAAAGTTGTTCCTTACCCAATGGCCGTCGTATGAGATTTAGTTTCTCCTAAATCTGACCTTCCAAGGTTAAGTTATGAATTCCCTAAGGAACCTTCAAAAATCTGTTTAGATTTCTGGTTCATTACGTTAATGGTTCCTAGTTGTACCCAATTGGGCCAGTGCCCAAATTGGTGGTTCTAACATCCTCTCCCCCTTAAAAATAATTGTGTCCTCGAAATTAACTTGAAATTAAAGATTACTTACCGAATAGTTGAGGATATTCTTCGCGCATCTTCTCCTCCAGTTTCCATGTTGCTTCCTTGGAATGAGAATTCTTCCATAACACCTTCACCAGCTGGATGGTTTTGTTCCTCAACACATGTTCTTTCCAGTTCTATAATCTTACTGGGCTGCTCCACATATGACAAATCTTCTCGGGCCTCCAAGGACTCGTACTGTATAACATGTGAGGCATCCGGGACATACTTTCCGAGCATGGAGACGTGAAAGACCGGATGTACATGCGACAGAGTAGGCAGAAGTGCAAGTCGATAAGCCACCTCGCCAATCCTTTGCGGAATCTCGAAAGGTCCGATATATCTAGAACTGAGTTTACCCTTCTCCCCCAATCGCATGACTCCCCTGGTGGGAGACACCTTTAGAAACACATTGTCTCCCTCTGCAAATGCTAACTCTCTCCGCTGTTGATCTGCATAACTTTTCTAACGGCTTTAGGCTGTGAGGAGTCGCTGTCTGATCATAGATATCTTTTCCAAGCAGTCCTGTACCAACTGTGGTCTGAAAAGTTGCTGGTCCCCAGTTTCATACCAACACACTGTTGATCTACCTGGCCGTCCATAGAGTGCTTAATAAGGGGCCATTCCGATGGCGGAATGGTAACTATTGTTGTATGCAAATTCTATCAGGGGCAAATGATCGTCCCAATTCCCCTTCCATTCAATATTGCACGCCCTCAGCATATCTTCTAAAGTCTTGATAGTGCGCTCGGTTTGCCCATAAGTCTGAGGATGGAATGCTGAGCTGAACCATAACTCTGTTCCCATAGCTTGCTATAGACTCTTCTAGAACCTCGCTTTGAATCGAGGGTCTCGGTCAGAGATGATAGATAATGGCGCACCATGCAACTGAATGATCTCAATGATGAACAGTTTCGCTAAGGATTGTTGTGCCTCTGTGTTTTGATGATGTCAACACAGTGACACATTTATTCTTGAGGATCATGTGTTGAAAAGATGTCATTGATCATTTTGTTTCATGTCTTTGAATCCTGAGTTTCATACATTTTTTTTGCTCTTTGAGTTTTTATACGTTTTGAATCTTAAGGCTCATATATTTTTATGTTTTTATTGTTGTCAATCAATTTTGATAATGTTAATCTATGAATCAATGAGTTTTGTGAAGACAGCTTTGTATTTTGTCAAAGGAATGGTCAAAAAAGCCAGAATCCTAAAGTAGACTCAAATGCATGTTATGGCTGATACATGGTCAGCTGAGGGTGTATAATATCAGTTAAGGGTGACAAATAAGTCCCCTTTGGTGATAAATGGGTCTACACGATGAAGCTTGGCCAAAGAGGTTCTTTTTTTAAAAGAACAAGAGTCGAGTAGAGTAGACCTCCGGAGTCGACTCCAGTTGAAGTCCGCAAGGAAATTAAGCTAGAGTCAGGGCGATGGCTCAGCTGGGTTAACGGTGACAAATGGCCAGGTAAGAGTGACAAATGATTGACAAGGCTTACAAATGACTGAGTAACGGTGAAAAATGCATTGTAGCAATGAAGCCACCTGCATTTCTCTTCGTTGTGTCGACGCCAAGGCCACTTACGTCAACGTAGTCTAGTGGAAGCACCAGCGATGGTCATCTGAAGACTAAGGGTGAAAATAGCTGGGCATCGGTGTCAAATGGCAGATAAGGCTCAATAATAGGTGTGTATGATAGCAAAATGGGTGATAGCGCTGGAAGCCTTGGAACACAAAGGTGAATTGTTGAAAACCAAAGACGTTGCGTCGATGCAGCCTTCGGTGTGCGTTAACGCAGCATAGGTGAAATGCCAAAGGAAGGAAGAAAAGCTTTAGCAATGGATTAAAGGTGACAAATGGCTTACAAGGTAGATAATTAGTCCTTCAAGGATGTAAAATGGCTAGTAAGGCTATAAAATGGACAGGGTGTGCATACAAATGGTCAAACATGTGAGCAGCACGTGAGGTGAGTTCATGACTTCGATGCCAATCATTTGGCATGACATCTAAAGGGTTTTTGGGACCCTTTCATGGCAGAAGATTGTTCTCTACTTTCCATGTGGATAAATAGAAAAATAGTAGAATCAAATCACATCATCCAAAGCACTTTTACGGGGGCCCTATTCTATATATGGATTCTAAACATACTCTACCCCTTTTCACTCTAGCCTATCTCTTCTTCTGCTACTTGGAAAATTGGCTTCTGCTACTTGGACAATTGGAATGGTTGTAACCATGGTTTGTCTCTCATGATCTGATACCACTTTGTAACGTCCCAAGATCCGATTCCTAATTTATTGGCATATATATTTTTTTCCATCGAATCTCGAGACATTACGTCGTACGTATCGCGGAAGCACAGATATATAAATCAATGTATATAAGCAAGAGAGAGAGAAACCATAGCCACAAGGAATGTAAATAACATCACAACCATTCATAATTCAAACGTTGCATGTCCATTGCACAATTACATATGAGTCCCTATGTAATACCCTAGGTCCATCGGATCTTTTATCGGAGAGCTTTCGGATCGCTTTTGTGGCTCCTAAGTTGTGTTTTACGATCCGCGCGGGTTTTTCTCTCAAATAAGTTACGGAACCTAGTGGAGAGTTTATTATTGAGTTCATCGATTCGAGGACACTATAGTTACGTTATGCTCCTTACGTGGATCACTTAGACTATTTTTTTGTATTTTTTTGAATTAGTGAGTTTTCGGGCTAAAAATCAGATTTCACGACAATTAAGAAATTCCTAATTTCCTTTTCTTTTAACCCTCTCTCTCTCTCTCCTTCCTCTCTCTCACTGCCGTTCACTCTCTCCCTCTCGTTCTCTCTCCTCTCTTCTCCTCTCTCTGAGGGGCGCGCAACCGTGGCGAGGTGGGCGGGGCAGGGACGTCGTGGAGTTGTCATGGAGCGTTCTGGTGTGAAGGATGGAGCGTGGTGTTGGCGCGATCCCTCGGTGGATTCAAAGTCGGCGTGGCGTGATTCGTGTGACATTTTCGACATGGTTTAGTCATTTCGGCGCATGAGAACTTCGGTGGAGGTAGGGAGATGGATACCATGCTTCTCTTCTGCGTTCCCTCGTGATTTGGAGCCGAACGGTGTGTATATGAGCAGGTTTTACCGCGTTTGGGTGAAAGCATGCTTCAGGGGGTGTGAGCCGAGCTCACCTTTCCAGGCAACGATTTTTAATCTAGTTGCTTTCATTCGAACCCCTAGCATGTTGGGAATTCATTCCCACTAGTTTTATTGCATTTGGTCGAGAATCGGAGTCGGTATGAGCCCGACTACCTCCGTGACTCATTTTCGGTCGATTCATGGGAATCGCCCGTTTCTTGTCCTTTATGCGTCGTTTGGATCCCTTCTGGACTGTGGAAGGTTTATATCATCATTAGGATTGTTTCCCCTTCGTTTTAGGGTGAACGGGGCGTGGAAAGGCCAATTTTTGGCCCTTCCTACAGTTTTCCTGCCGTAACGCCTTGGCGGTCTTACCAGTGACCATTTTTATCTCTTAAGCAGTCCTGGGGTGACCGTTTTGGTTCTTTGTAGGTTTAAGTCGATTAAGGTCTTAGCGGTCATGCGATAGACCATTTTCCTTTGCATGCGTCCCATTGGAGGACTGCTAAGCTCTGCCAAGCAGTCCCTTGGAGACCGCTAGGCTGGGTGTGTATGTCGGTTTATCTAAGCGATCGTACGATAGACCGCAAGGCTGGCTGTGGCGGTCTGTGAGATGACTGCTAAGCTTCGTTTATGTCGGTTCAACAGTTTTTAAGTCGGTTCGGACTAGCGGTATAGCTCAGACCGCATGGTGTCATTGGCAGCCCTGGGGGAGATCGCCAATCTTCGAGAAATTGTTCAAGGCAGACAGTTTAGTGGTTTGACTGGTTAAGTCGGTGCGGTGTTTGACTGGGCTTAGCGGTCTAGGTGTGACCGCTATGGTCCCTCTTGATGCCATGAGGAGACCATTTTCTGGCAAGAGATGGTCTCAGGCAGACCGCAAGGCTCCTGCTTTTCTGGGTTTTAAATCTACGGTTTCTCTTGAGGGTAGTGGCCCTTCGGCTGACCACCTGGTCTGCCTAGCGGTCAGGTGAATGACCGTTTCCTTTCGAGAGTGCTGATTAGTGTTGCTTCTCTGGTAATTTGGCCTCCAATTATCTTGGCTTAACTTTGTGGTTTGCCCATTGTCCCGTGGATGTCTTGGATATCCTATGAGGGCTGTGACCATGTTGTAGGGTGGCTAGGAGTGCCATTATACCGAGTAGTGTTCCATACTGTTTTACAGGGACTATTGGTTTCTGGTCAGCCCAGTGTGATCCAGTGGTTGACATGTGACCTAGTGAATGTCTGAGTAATCCTGTGCAGATCGAGACATGGCTTTGGATGCCTTGAGGTACTATCTTATCTCGATTTGTGTGTCCTTATGCTTTGAGGGTCTTGGTGATCCATCAGGTCTCTGTGATTCGTGTTATGCAGATGTTTAGATCTGGCAATCCTGTGTCGTTTCCTTTATCGGAGTTTTATCCCCACTTTGGCTTAGGGATTAGGCTAATTGGAAGCATATGACCCCTTTTGTGCGACGATCTTGACTCGAGTCGTGAGACTCAAGGATCATTGTGTCAGTAGGTCTAGTTGTCTATCCTGAGTCCGATGGCAGTTTGGTGTTCTACCTTGTATCTTGTGCTTAGTGTTTCATAGTACGTGTGACAGTGCATCTTAACCTGTCTGTACTTCAACACATATGTTTTAGAGTCTCTGTGTCTAGTGAGCCTCCACTAGTCGTAGCCTGGCGACACTTTCCTGTGTGTCGGCCCACCTGGGAGTGGTGGCGGGGTGAGTTCCCGATATACGGTTTTTGGGCTAGATTTCATGGGCCCCCTTGCTTTACGGTAGCGTCCTACTGCGGGGGAAACTAGTTAGAGGCCTGGCTCAAGGCATTGAGCTTGTGTGTGCACACGTGGTTAGGGGCATTTGGACAAGCGTCGACGGGCGTGACCATGACTAGTCACTCGTTACTGTTGTTCCTTGTACTTGATTCTGTGAGTATCTTAGTTACCGCCATCCTTGGCGTGTGGGAGATACTTGTGGTGCAGTGTAAGACGTCAGTGGACGCATCTGACTGTTCTTCTAGTGAGGAGGTACTTCTGTCACCTGACACTTAACTCATTGTGTTTTGTGACTGGTTCCCGTCATGATTGACGTGACTTATCGAGTAGTCTGCATTGGCTCCACCCGCGGTCCAGTCTTGTGTAGCGTACACGATGGTGATCTCGTGTATGTATGTGCCTTTGACTGTGTAGGTCTTTTGTAGGGCTTTTGGCTGTTTCTATAGGCTTTCGCTATGGAGCTAGTGCTTTGTTGACGGATCGGTAACGCCCGACTTTGTGAGATCGGGGTTTACCTTTCTGTTGCTGTTTGGAGTAGCTTAGAGAGATGAGGTTCGATCGGCATGCATGTTTCTGTTTGGTACGGCTTTACTCTTTCCTTTAGCTATCTTTACTCTTGCTTTTACAGCTTTACAATTGTAGTTTAGCACTGCTGTTACTCCTGCTCCTGCTTTACTGTTCAGCGTTGTTGTCTTGTGTGTTACTGCATTGTTTCCTATGGGGATCTAGGTGACCCCTACTGAGCCAGTGACACGAGTCTCACCCCGGATTTTTAGGTGTGGTCGTTCTTCTTCCTCGTGGTTCATGACGGGTGCGTCAGTTCTTAGTCGTCAGCCTTGCCAGTGTCGGGCTTCCCCCGACTTGAGAGTACGTTCTCTTTCCTGTTGAACTGTACTTGCCTTTTTTTAGACTAGACTCTATTAATTTAATTTGTTAATTAAAAAAATAATTTTATTTCTACTACTTTAGAAAACCTGATCATTGAAATATTAATTGTTTACTATTTTATCTGAAACTTCAACGTACTCCACACACTCCTTTTATCCCTTTGGAGCTTTACCGCTCTTGTGAGGATTCGCAGGTTCCAAGTGGTATCGGGTTTACTCGGTATCCGGATCCTGGGTGGTCAGAGTTGGTATCAAAGCGTGTTGTGTGAAAGTACATGGGAATTCGAGATATTACAGTATGTAGAGTGCATATGGTCTAGTACAATCGGCAGCTGGCATAGATTTTACGATTGATTGTCATTTTGTTTTCGCGTGTGGTCTTGTGCGTGTTGTGTTAGCACTATGCGAGATGGTTTTGCTCTCGTCAAGATGTGAGGGAGTGTTCTTCTTTTGTCATGGTGTTTGTCTCGGTTATGCTGTGCTTGGTAGAGTTCACCGGCATGCGTGAATCTACAGTGCACTATTCGAGATTTTTCTGTGGCTTGTTCAGGTGGCAGGTGACTTTATAGTTGGTGTGATGGCCGTACACATTTTTATGTTGTTTTGGTCATCCCAGCTCAAGTTTGTTTTGCCCCTGGGTGTTAATCTTGTGTTGAGGTGGTCGATTAGATGCGTTGTTTGAGAGAATGCCTGGGCGAACCTAGGATTTTTCTTCTGGTGAGCTATTATTGGTCGAGCTTGATTTTTCTCATCTTGTCTGGTGGCGTCTTTTCGAGGTAAGCCTTGGAAGTACTGTCTTGGTGAAGCCTTTGTCCTATGTCTGCTTAATTGTGGACTGTGATAGTTCTGAACCTGTCACGCCCTGAACCGATAGCAGCGGGAAGCGATGCTCGGAACGTGGCAGTTAACATTCATGATAACAAGAGCGGAAGATAAACAACCAGAAATAAACACACATAATGAAAATACAAGCTCTTATTAATATTAAAAAGTATAATTTTGACCCACTCTTACAATATTAGATTCAAATAAGGGAAGAAAGAACAAAAAGAAATAACCAGACTCACGACACTAGCTAGACTCAAGAAGGTAAAAAGACATACTCCAAACTCTAGGTTCCGGGTTCACTCGATCACACTGATCCGATTCCCATTTGCAACGTACCGCTACCGCATTAGCTTAAAAGTATTGGAAGTAGGGGTGAGCAAGAAGCTCAATAGGAATTATACTCTATCATCAGGCATAGTTTAAGTGATTAACCAATTAATGAACATGCATGATTAACGCAATAAAATAAGCAGAACTAAATAATCACTAAGATAGAAAGAGTAATGATAATTGAATGGAAGAAATAATTGCATGCCGAGATATCAAGCAAGATTAGCAAGATTTTCTAGTAAATGGCCATTTACAGTCAATTTCAAGTCATGTCAAGTAAGCAAGCAAGCAAGTACTTCATACTTTAAGCATGAATAATAATAAGTTTCACGAGAATGTGGAATGTCCTAGACCCAACACGCTAGATTGCACCGATGCCAAATGCCACACCTAATCATTCACCTCCCCGGGGATCAAATACTTTTCGGGTGCTCCTCCCAGGACCAGACTGGGCCCTTCATTTGTTTGCCTTGGCATTGATTTCTTTTTGGATCGTAGATCCCACGAGACTAGACATCCACAATATTTAATGGCCAAGAGTTCCAAGGTCAAGTTCATGTAGACAAGATAAAGAACATTAGAATAATGATTCTTTAAGAGTCCAAACAATAAGCTCCATAACCGAGGGGAATAATTGTCCCAAAGGACTATAATTAATGATCAATAGATCTAACAATATGTCAATCACAAAATTCCATAGCCTACATTGGCTTGGTTAGCTCACACGATTCGAAATTCATGAAATAACCAATTTTCGAAAAAACTTTCATATAAACGGTCAGACGGGCCGCTCAATATGTATAAACGGTTAACACTAGGACGCGCATGTTCAGAAGACATTAAGACCCATGAACAAGATATACGGTTCATACTGGGCCGTATTATGGATACACGGTCGCTATTGGGCCGCCTATGAGGATATACGGTCCTCTACGGCCGCACATGCCTCTCTTAGCCCAATTCTGTCCAAGACTTAAACCGGCGGTTCAGTCAATGTAAATCGATGTTTTGGTGGTTCATTAGCTTCATAACAAGGGTATAAAGAAATCTGAGATGCTGGTAAGTTCGCCGGATGGAGTTTTCGGTGATAAGTTTAATGTTAACACAATTAAAGGCTAATGACTTACTAGAAGTCGGTAAGTTGGTCACGCTGTTTACTATAGTATAGCAGCTAACCAGCAAGCTAACAATCATATTAATCCTAATTCCATGCCAAATTATCAAGGATTAAGTTTTCATTTAAGTCAAAATGCCAAAGAGATTAATCAGGAAGGTAACGTGTATGAACAAGATCGCGTAAGTCGCGTATGATTAAAGAGCATGCAATTAACAGAAATTTGGTTGCATAATTAATCATTTATCATGTGGGTTTATATTTTACTAATTATCATTCATGACACTAAAATGAATCAATTAGAACATGTATGGGTCATTGGTCCCTCAAAATATAGTTTATAATGGGACTAGGTTGAATGGATTGATCCCCTAATGATCCGGATTGATCCTCGGGTCAAAAACACAAATTTTCGGGTCATACAGCACGTGGGTCGACCCTTTGGGTCAAACCCTGGAAATTTCCAGTTCAAGGGTCGACCCATTGGGTCGACCCCTGGGGTTTCCAGGGATCTGCCTGGTGTGGGCCGACACATGGGGTCGACCCCTGCAGTGTGGGTCAACCCCATGGGTCGACCCACGCAAGGCAGAATTCTTTCTGCTTGCAGGGTGGTATGGGTCGACCCATGGGGTTGACCACTGGGTTTCCAGACCCGGACGAACTTCCGGAAAACATGAAAAACTCCATGATTTGGGGTCTAAATGGGTTGGGATCTTAACCACATGCCCTAGGGTTCTTAATATACATACTAGGTCATAAAACATGAGTTTTGAAACACGAATTTCAACAGAAATCAAATGAATCACAACCTATCTATGATGAACACAGGAAAAACCTAGTTCTTGACATGCTTCTACTAAATCGTATGGTTCTCTCAATATATACAACGAAATTTGGGACTTCTTATACCAAAAGAAAGATAACTTGATGCTGATTCTAACCATGTATGATATGCCATATGTGGATCTAGATATTCAACTCAAAAATAGCCCGAAAATCATACTTCTACTTGAAGAACATACCATAAATCAAGCCTAAACATGCTCTTACTTCGATCCAAAATTCTCTAAACATGCTCAATGAAATTTAGGGATTTTTACATCAAAAGAAAGCTACTTTGATGCTGATCAATTTGATATATTACTTACAGTTTGAGCCTGAGAGAACCTACCTCAATCGAAGAGGGAACTTAAAGCCCTAGAATGAAGAATGAACTTCATAGCACCTTAGAAAAACCCTGATATCGCCTTGGATATCTAATGAAATTTAGGGATTTTACTACCATTGGAAATATCTCGTCGAGAGGAATAATTTGATGTACTCAAGTGCAGGTTTTGGTTTAGGAAACCTACCTCAATCGATGGAACAAAGAGGAGAAGAAGGAGGACGACGGTAGCCGACCCACCTCCACTAAATGACCAAGAACTTCCTAGATCTGAATCTAATGTGAACACCACAGCCACCAAATGAAAATAGACTCGTAGAGCTTTATTTTGATAGCTCATAGAGCTTCTGGAGACTTCGGAGTTGGGAGAAATCGACCACGCAAGTTAGGTGTTGGAAAACGGCGTCGCCAAGGTTGACCACTCCAAAACTCAGCCGCCACCATGTGCTAGGGTTAGGTTTTGGTTCGATTGATAGAGGGCTATTGATCCTTAGATCGTGGCCTTTCATTTGCCACCGAAATGAGCTCATTTGGTTCAGTATTAAGCTCTAATTTGCTGTTTTAAGATGAGGTTTACTATTGCGTTCACTATTGGGTAGGTAAGTGTGAAAATCAGACTTAATCCACAGATTAGGCCTAGTTAATGATTTTATTAGGCTTAGCCCTAGAAGATAAAATTGCTAAACGAAATGGATTACACAAGAATATAATTTTTATGGATTTTTATAAAATAGTCGAAACGTGACTTATTCTATTTATTAAAGAATTAATCTAATTTTCGAATTAATTCTTATTAATTCAAATATATTCAAATAATTTAAAAATAAATTCAAATAAGTTCTAATTAAATTTCTAAAAGAACTTTGGGTCATTGGTTGAGCATTAAGCTCTAATTTCACGTTTTAAGTTAAGGTTAGGTACAGTTAACTAAGTGTGCACTTTTGGGCTTAATCTGCTAATTAGACCTAATTACGGATTTTTGTTGGGTTGAACCCAGAAGACAAAGTTGCTAACTACATCGCCCTTGACCCAATTAGTATTTTTTCAGATTTTTATAAGGTAGTCGAAAATTCACTAGTTCTATTTACTAAGGAATTAAATATTAAATTCAAAAATTCATTTATCTCAATTAAAAATTCAATTATTTCAATTAAATTTCAGATTTTTAAAACCGGGGTATTAAACCCCCCCCCATTTAAAGGAATTTGGTTCCTAAATTCATCGGGTATTACCAATTATGTGAATGTTTGAACTAAGATGATCTTATTTATCAAAATAACATGTTAATTATACAATTAATGACGAAAGAAATTAGCTATAGGTAGGGATAAAAGAGAACGATATCATATATAATTCTTCATCCGATAGAAGTTGGTTCCGATTCTTCTTGTAGTTTTGCTTGTGGAAGTAACTTAGGACAGTTAGCCATTTTATGATCCGGATTTCCGCAACGCAGACATGCTCCGCTCTCTCGCCAGCACTCCTTTACGAGATGGCCAAGTTTGTGACAGTAAAAACATTTCATTTGCGCAATATTGCTCTTCTTCTTCTTATTACGTCGGGTTTCCTTACGACGGACTCGCCAGCCTCTAGCGGAACCGAATCTTAACTTACCCATGGAACCACTCGGTTTCATTTTAATAAAGACTTAGAGACCTGCAAAATAGTTATATGGTTAACTTTTTCATTACCCTTACGCGTAACATAACGCAATCTTGCATATTTTTATTACTTAACCCACGATACTACCCAATCTCACCAGGTGACAAGAGATGACACGTGTCTTAAGACTTAGGGTAACCTATACTCTCGGATAAAATCCAAGGACTCAGGTAAGGAGGCTCTGATACCACCTCTGTCACGCCCCGAACCGATAGCAGTGGGAAGCGATGCTCGGAACGTGGCAGTTAACAGTCATGATAACAAGAGCAGAAGATAAACAACCACAAATAAACACACATAATGAAAATACGAGCTCTTATTAATATTAAAAAGTATAATTTTGACCCACTCTTACAATATTAGTTTCAAATAAGGGAAGAAAGAACAAAAAGAAATAACCAGACTCACGACACTAGCTAGACTCAAGAAGGTAAAAAGACAGACTCCAAACTCTAGGTTCGGGTTCACTCGATCACACTGATCTGATTCCCATTTGCAACGTACCGCTACCACATTACCTGAAAAGGATTGGAAGTAGGGGTGAGCAAGAAGCTCAGTAGGAATTATACTCTATCATCAGGCATAGTTTAAGTGATTAACCAATTAATGAACATGCATGATTAACGCAATAAAATAAGCAGAACTTAATAATGATAATTGAATGGAAGAAATAGAAAGAGTAATGATAATTGAATGGAAGAAATAATTGCATGCCGAGATATCAAGCAAGATTAGCAAGATTTTCTAGTAAATGGCCATTTGCAGTCAATTTCAAGTCATGTCAAGTAAGCAAGCAAGCAAGTACTTCATACTTTAAGCATAAATAATAATAAGTTTCACGATAATGTGGAATGTCCTAGACCCAACACGCTAGATTGCACCGGTGCCAAATGCCACACCTAATCATTCACCTCCCCGGGGATCAAGTACTTTTCGGGTGCTCCTCCCAGGACCAGACTGGGCCCTTCATTTGTTTGCCTTGGCATTGATTTCTTTTTGGATCGTAGATCCCACGAGACTAGACATCCACAATATTTAATGGCCAAGAGTTCCAAGGTCAAGTTCATGTAGACAAGGTAAAGAACATAAGAATAATGATTCTTTAAGAGTCCAAACAATAAGCTCCATAACCGAGGGGAATAATTGTCCCAAAGGACTATAATTAATGATCAATAGATCTAACAATATGTCAATCACAAAATTCCATAGCCTACATTGGCTTGGTTAGCTCACACGATTCGAAATTCATGAAATAACCAATTTTCGGAAAAACTGTCATATAAACGGTCAGACGGGCCGCTCAATATGTATAAACGGTTAACACTAGGACGCGCATGTTCAGAAGACATCAAGACCCATGAACAAGATATACGGTCCATACTGGGTCGTATTATGGATACATGGTCGCTATTGGGCCGCCTATGAGGATATACGGTCCTCTACGGCCGCACATGCCTCTCTTAGCCCAATTCGGTCCAAGACTTAAACCAGCGGTTCGGTCAATGTAAATCGATGTTCTGGTGGTTCATTAGGTTCATAACAAGGGTATAAAGAAATCCGAGATGCTGGTAAGTTCGCCGGATGGAGTTTCCGGTGATAAGTTCAATGTTAACACAATTAAAGGCTAATGACTTACTAGAAGTCGGTAAGTTGGTCACGCTGTTTACTGTAGTACAGTAGCTATCCAGCAAGCTAACAATCATATTAATCGTAATTCCATGCCAAATTATCAAGGATTAAGTTTTCATTTAAGTCAAAATGCCAAAGAGATTAATCAGGAAGGTAACGTGTATGAACAAGATCGCGTAAGTCGCGTATGAATAAAGAGCATGCAATTAACAGAAATTTGGTTGCATAATTAATCATTTATCATGTGGGTTTCTATTTTACTAATTATCATTCATGACACTAAAATGAATCAATTAGAACATGTATTAAGTTATTAACGGCATAGATAAACGGTTCGAAATAAACCTCACATCTAATGGCTAACGGGGTGCATGTATGGGTCATTGGTCCCTCAAAATATAGTTTATAATGGGACTAGGTTGAATGGATTGATCCCCTAATGATCTGGATTGATCCTCGGGTCAAAAACACAAATTTTCGGGTCATACAGCACATGGGATCTACCCCATGGATTAGGCTGATGGGCGGCATGTGGTTTAAAAACCCTAGGGCATCCCTAACCCAATGGGGATCTACCCCATTGGCAGCCCTTAAACACCATGCGGTTAAGGGCCCAAGCCCTAGGGTTCTAAATTACCGTGACTTTGGCTTAGGGATTAGGCTGATGGGCGACATGTTACCGGTTTTGTGCGACGATCTTGACTCGAGTCGTGAGACTCAAGGGTCGTTCTATCAGCAGGTCTAGTTAGCTGTCCTAAGTCCGGTGGCAGTTTGGTGTTCTGCCTTTTGTCTTGTGCTTAGTGTTTCGTAGTATGTGTGACAGTGCATCTTAACATGTCTGTACTTCAACACTGATGTTTTGGAGTCTATGTGTCTAGTGAGCCTCCACTAGTCGTAGCCTGACGACACTTTCCTGTGTGTCGGCCCACCTAGGAGTTGTGGCGGGGTGAGTTCCTGATATACGGTTTTTAGACTAGTTTTCGTGGGCCCCCTTGCTTTGCGTTAGCATCCTACTAGGGGGGAACTAGCTAGAGGCCTGGCTCGTGGCATTATGCTTGTGTGTGCACACGTGGTTAGGGGCATTTGGACGAGCGCAGTCGGGCATGACCCTGACTAGTTACTCGTTACTGTTGTTCCTTGTACTTGGTTCTGTGGGTATCTCAGTTACCACCTTCCAAGGCGTGTGGGAGACACTTGTGGCGCAGTGTAAGACGTCAATGGACACATCTAGCTGTTCTTCTAGTGAGGTGGTACTTTTGTCACCTGACACTTAACTCATTGTGTTTTTGTGACTGGTTCCCATCATGATTGACGTGACTTCTTAGGTAGTCTACGTTGGCTCAACCCACGGTCGAGTCATGTGTAGCGTACACGATGGTGAGCTCGAGTATGTATGTGTCTTTGACTGTGTAGGTCTTTTGTAAGGGTTTTGCCCTTTTCTGTAGGCTTTCGCTATGGAGCTAGTGCTTTATCGACGGATCGATAATGCCCGACTTTGTGAGATCGGTGTTTAGCTTTCTGTTGCTATTTGGAGTAGCTTAGAGAGCCGAGGGTCGGTCGGTAGTCGTGTTTCTGTTCGGTAGGGCTTTACTCTTTCCTTTTGCTTCCTTTACTCTTGCTTTTACAGCTTTACTGTTGTAGTTTAGCACTGACGTTACTCCTGCTCCTCCTTTACTGTTCAGCAGTGTTGTCTTATGTGTTACTGCGTTGTTTCCAGTGGAGATCTGCGTGACCCCTACTGAGCCTGTGACATGAGGCTCACCCCTGATTTTCAGGTGTGGTCATTCTTCTTCCTCGTGATTCGTGGCACGGTGCGTCAGTTCATAGTCGCCAGCTTTGCCAGTGTCGGGCTTCCCTTGACTTGAGAGTACATTCTCTTTCCTGTTGAACTGTACTTGCCTTTTTTTGGACTAGACTCTGTTAATTTAATTTGTTAATTAAAAAAGTAATTTTATTTCTGCTACTTTAGCAAACCTGATCATTGAAATATTAATTGCTTAGTGTTTTATCTGGAACTTCAATGTACTCCACACACTCCTTTTATCCCTTTGGAGCTTTACCGCTCTTGGGAGGCATCGCAGGTTCCAAGTGCTATCGGGTTTACCCGGTATCCGGACCCGGGGTCGTCACAGTTGGTATCAGAGCATGTTGTGTGAAAGTACATGGGAATTCAAGATATTACAGTATGCAGAGTCCATGTGGTCCAGTACAGTCAACAGCTTGCGTAGATTTTACGAATGTTTATCGTTTTGCTTTCGCGTGTGGTCTTGTGCATGTTGTGTTGGCACTGTGCGAGATGATTTTGCTCTCATCAAGAAATGATGGAGTGTTCTTCTTTTGTCATGGTGTTTGTCTCGGTTATGCTGTGCTTGGCAGAGTTTGCTGGTAGGCGTGAATCTATAGTGCGCTATTCGAGATTTTTTCATGGCTTGTTCAGGTGGCTGGTGACTTTATAGTAGGTGTGATGGTCGTACACATTTTTATGTTGTTTTGGTCATCCCAGCTCGAGTTTGCTTAGCCCATGAGTTGTTAAGCTTATGTTGAGGTGGTCGATTAGATGCCTTGTTTGAGAGAATGCTTGGGTGAACCTAGGATTTTTCTTCCTCGTGAGCTACTGTTGGTCGAGCTTGATTCTTCTCATCTTGTCTGGTGGCGTCTTTTCGCGGTAAGCCTTGGAAGTGCTGTCTTGGTGAAGCCTTTGTCATGTGTTGGCTTTATTGTGGACTATGATAGTTCTGAACCTAATTTGCCTTTGTTCGACGGTTGCTTGGCGTTTGACCTAGATTTTGTGTTTGGGGGCCGTTGTGGACCATGTTCGATGTGCCGTGTCTGGCGGCTATTGTGCTATGAAGGTTCAATAATTGTTTCAGGACATGAGGATAAGCTGAGATAGGTGTTCTTTGTGCTTTGTGCTGAAGCTGGTGCTCATCCTGGTGTGCACTTTGGTGACTTGGGATTGGCTGTTTGCGTGATCGGTACTCGAGGCGTGGTACGTTGTAGTTTTGTGAATTACGATGGCGCTAAGTGGGTACTAAGATGGGGATGTCGAGTTATTTGTGATGCCTGTGTGCGTTAGTTGAGTGCGCAGTGGAGACGTGTGGGCTCATAACCCACAGGTCGAGGATCATTTGGTTGGGAGATTCTGGCCAACTAAGAGGTTTGTTTTCACTCGGCGTGATTATCATCTTGGCTAAGTGTGCCTTGATGTTGTTCGTTGCCGTGCCATTGCTTGAAGCTTCGTGATGGTTGGCACTGGCATATATGAGAGTTGGGGAATCTGTCGGCATTTTTGCTGGTTGAGTACCCTCTGCTTCTTTGTAACTTTTTCTTGGATGTTGTGTTCTCGGGACATGATCATCGTCCTCGAGATACGTTCTCCGAGAGTATTCTTGTTGTTGTGGGTCCTTGTTGGTGAGCTGCTCGCAGCGTGGCTTGTATATCTTAGCCGTGTGTTCAGCTATAATTGTACCTTGATGTGACCCAGCTTGCAGTTGTGTCCCGTGGTTCTGTGTTGAGAACAGATCTGGGATTCTGCAAGTGCTGCCATTGTTGTTTTTGTTCGTTGGTGGTTGTGTTCAGCTTGGAAGGCGTTCCCTATGAGTCTGATGTGGCATTGTGTGGATCGAGGTCTTGTCGGTTAGTTTTGCTGTACTCTTCTATTATGGTAGAGTTGGCATGTGACTCTAATCAGATGTAATGTCTGAGTGAGGACAGACTTGATTGTGCTCGTGGTCCAGTGTTGTCATTAGCGTTCTTGGTGTCGATTTTGTTGTTCTTGGCATAGAGGCCGATGGTTCGAGCAGTCAGCTGAGAGGACTGTGTTTCCTTGTTTAAGCTGATGCTTGTTGTGTCTGCCATGTGGTTTATCGGTAGCTGTTTCATGGCATGGGTCGTGTCTCCTTTCTCTGTGAGACGTAAGTGACGTTGCCTTGTTTCGGAGGTGTCGGACTTGTGTTCACTTGTGTGCCGTGCTCGTTCTGTGGATCGATTTGTCTTGAGATCCAGAGCGTGTGCATGTGACTGTGGTCTGGCAGTGTTCCTCTGAACTGTATTTTTCAAGATTTGTGTTATCGTGTTTTGTGTTTGAGGTTTGGCTGATGCTTGGAGAGTGTAGCCAGCGTTTGGGTTTGTTCTTCCCTACTTCTTCTTGTTAGCTCCTTTAATTTTGAGGATGAAATTTCTTAAGGAGGGGAGGCTGTAATACCCTGGGTCTATCGGATCTTTTATCGGAGAGCTTTGGGATCGCTTTTGTGGGTCTTGAGTTGTGTTTTACGATCCACGCAGGTTTTTCTCTCGTATAAGTTACGGAACCTAGTGGAGAGTTTATTATTGAGTTCATCGACTTGAGGACGCTACAGTTGCATTATGCTCCTTCTGAGGATCACTTAGACTATTTTTTCATATTTTTCTGAATTTGTGAGTTTTCGGGCTAAAAATCAGATTTCACGAAAATTAGGAAATTCTAATTTCCTTTTCATTTAACCCTTTCTCTCTCCTTCCTCTCTCTCACCGTCGTTCACTCTCTCCCTCTCGTTCTCTCTCCTCTCTTCTCCTCTCTCTATGGGGCGTGTGACTGTGACGAGGTGGGTGAGACAGGGACGTCGTGGAGTTGTCGTGGAGCGTGCTGGTGTGAAGGATGGAGCGTGGCATTGGCGCGATCTCTCGGTGGATTCAAAGCTAGTGTGGCATGGTTCGTGTGACATTTTTGTCATGGTTTAGTTGTTTCGACGCGCGAGAACTTCGATGGAGGTAGGGAGATGGATATCCTGCTTCTCCTCTGCGTTCCCTCGCGATTTGGAGGTGAACGGTGTGCGTATGAGCGGGTTTTACTACGTTTGGGAGAAAGCATGTTTCAGGGGGTGTGAGCCGAGCTCACCTTTCCAAGCGACAGTTTTCAATCTAGTTGGTTTCATTCGAACACCTGGCATGTTACGAATTCATTCCCGCTAGTTTTATTGCATTTGGTTGTGAATCTGAGTCGGTATGAGCCCAACCACCTCCGTGACTCATTTTGGGTCGATTCATGGGAATCGCCCATTTCTTATCGTTTATGCATCGTTTAGATCCCTTCGGGACTATGGAAGGTTTATATTGTCATTAGGATTGTTTCCCCTTTGTTTTAGGGTAAATGGTGCGTGGAAAGGCCTGGTTTTGGCCCTTCCTACGATTTTCCTGCCGTAACGCCTTGGCGGTCATACCAGTGACCATTTTTATCTCTTAAGCTGTCTTGGGGTGACCGTTTTGGTACTTTGTCGGTTTAAGTGGGTTAAGGTCTTAGCGATCGTGCGATAGACCATTTTCCTTTGCTTGTGGCCCATTGGAGGACAACTAAGCTCTGTCAAGCGGTCCCTTGGAGACCGCTAGGCTGGGTGTGTATATCGGTTTAGCTAAGCGGTCGTACGATAGACTGCAAGGCTGGCTGTGGCGGTCTGTGAGACGACCGCTAAGCTTCGTTTATGTCGGTTCAACAGTTTTTAAGTCGGTTCGGACTAGCGGTCTAGCTCCGACCGTATGGTGTCCTTGGCGGCCCTGGGGGGGACCTCCAATCTTTGAGAAACATTTCAAGGCAGACCGTTTAGTGGTTTGACTGGTTAAGTCGGTGCGGAGTTTGACTGGGCTTAGCGGTCTAGGTGTGACCGCTATGGTACCTCTTGAGGCCATGAGGAGACCGTTTTCTGGCAAGAGACGGTCTCAGGCAGACCACAAGGGTCCTACTTTTCTGGGTTTTAAATCTACGGTTTCTCTTGAGGGTAGCGGCCCTTCGGCTGACCGCCTGGTCTGCCTAGTAGTCAGGTGAATGACCATTTCCATCCCAGAGTGCTGATTAGTGTTGCTTCTCCGATAATTTGGCCTCCAATTGTCTTGGCTTAACCTTATGGTTTTCCCATTGTCCCGTGGATGTCTTGGATATCCTATGACGGCTGTGACCTTGTAGTAGGGTGGCCAGGAGTGCCATTATATCAAGTAGTGTTCCGTACTGCTTTACATGCATTATTGTTTTCTGGTCAACCCGGTGTGATCCAGTGGTTGACATGTAACCTAGTGAATGTCTCGGTAATCCTGTACGGATCGAGACATGGTTTTGGACGTCTTGAGGTACTATCTTACCATAGTTTACTTGTCCTTGTGCTTTAAGGGTCTCGGTGATCCCTCAGGTCTCCGTGATTCATGTTATGCAGATGTGTGGATCTGACAATCCTGTGCTGTTTCCTTTATCAGTGTTTTACCGCGACTTTGGCTTAGGGATTAGGCTGATTGGCGGCATGTTACCGCTTTTGTGCGACGATCTTGACTCGAGTTGTGAGACTCAAGGATCCTTGTGTCAGCAGGTCTAGTTGTCTATCCAGAGTCCAGTGGTAGTTTGGTGTTCTGGCTTGTGTCTTGCGCTTAGTGTTTCGTAGTATGTGTGACAGTGCATCTTAACCTATCTGTACTTCAACACTGATGTTTTGGAGTCTATGTGTCTAGTGAGCCTCCACTAGTCGTAGCCTGACGACGCTTTCCTGTGTGTCGGCCCACCTGGGAGTGGTGGTGGGATGAGTTCCCGATATACGGTTTTTAGACTAGTTTCCGTGGGCCCCCTTGCTTTGCGGTCGCGTCCTACTGGGGGGGAAACTAGTTAGAGGCCTGGCTCAAGGCACTAAGCTTGTGTGTGCACACGTGGTTAGGGGCATTTGGACGAGCACTGACGGGCGTGACCCTAACTAGTCACTCGTTACTGTTGTTCCTTGTACTTGGTTCTATGAGTATCTCAGTTACCACTGTCCCTGGCGTATGGGAGATACTTGTGGCACAGTGTAAGACGTCAGTGGACGCATCTGGCTGTTCTTCTAGTGAGGAGGTACTTCTGTCACCTGACACTTAACTCATTATGTTTTTGTGACTGGTTCCCATCATGATTGACGTGACTTGTCGGGTAGTCTACGTTGGCTCCACCCGTGATCCAGTCTTGTGTAGCGTACACGACAGTGAGCTCGTGTATGTATGTGCCTTTGACTGTGTAGGTCTTTTGTAGGGCTTTTGCCTATTTCTGTAGGCTTTCGCTATGGAGCTAGTGCTTTGTCGACGGATCGGTAACGCCCGACTTTGTGAGATCGGGGTTTGCCTTTCTGTTGCTATTTGGAGTAGCTTAGAGAGCCGAGGTTCGGTCGGCAGCCGTGTTTCTGTTCGGTAGGGCTTTACTCTTTCCTTTAGTTGTCTTTACTCTTGCTTTTACAGCTTTACTGTTACAGTTTAGCACCGCTGTTACTCCTGCTCTTGCTTTACTGTTCAGCATTGTTGTCTTGTGTGTTACTGCGTTGTTTCCAGTGGGGATCTGCGTGACCCTTACTGAGCTAGTGACACGAGGCTCGCACCTGATTTTCAGGTGTGGTTGTTCTTCTTCCTCGTGGTTCATGGCGCAATGCGTCAGTTTGTAGTCGTCGTCTTTGCTAGTGTCGGGCTTCCCCCAACTTGAGAGTACGTTCTCTTTCCTGTTGAACTGTACTTGCCTTTTTTTGGACTAGACTCTGTTAATTAAAAAAGTAATTTTATTTTTGCTACTTTAGCAAACCTGATCATTGAAATATTAATTGCTTACTATATTATCTAGAACTTCAATGTACTCCACACACTCCTTTTATCCCTTTGGAGCTTTATCCCTCTTGGGAGGCTTCACAGGTTCCAAGTGGTATCGGGTTTACCCGGTATCTGGACCCTGGGTCGTCACACCATACATGGTCACCAACCCACAACTAGCCATAACATGGAAGATAGATATCCATAGCCTACCCTGACGTAGGCAAGACTAAACTACTCCTCGGCAGTAGCCTCCTCCTTGACCTCCTCTACAGCGTCCCCGGAAACGTGTGTCACATATGGGGTGAGTGTGACGCTCAAAGGTAGCCTAATCAAATCGGGGTTAGCTCACATTCATATAACCAATCTATATACATAACTTCAACGATCATAACAAAAGTGTGCAAAAGACCCATATGATCTCTCTAAAATCCTCTGTAGCGATCCTTAAGATCGATCAGGAATTCATGGGTAATGGGGCAAGGATGGAACCCAAGTGGGTCAAGCTTGATGAAAATCTTGGAAATAGAACGTCCATCGGTCGACCGAAACTAGGCCATTGGTTGACCGAACTGTAACAAGTTACAGGCCGACTGATAATGGCAAATTCGGTCGACCAAAATGCCCAGGTCGGGGACCGAACCATGCTACAATCTAACAAACAACAGTTCAGAGGAAGGAAACCAAATGTTACTTCATGATCCATTCATTACCATCTACTTAAAATAATTTGTACGAGAAAATACATGTTCATTGGCTAACTTATAAGATACCCATGCATGTACCAAAACCACGGTGAATGATTAGTTTACACATTACCACATGTTCATGAGTTTCATATTCTTGTTATTCGTGGAACCGAACAGCTGCCGCAAACACAATAGGCCCACACACATAAACCAATGAAAGAGTACTGTGCAGACCCGAGAGCGAACTCCCATCTAGACTCCTACCACCTGGGGCATTACGTAGCCCTGTCCCCCGGGTTCTGTGGTGTTACGTATCGCCATCCATAGAACGAGCGGCTAAATCATAGGATTTCAACTAGGGCGTTACGTCTCGCTATCCCCTGGGTTCTTTTACTTCTGCGGCGTTACGTATCGCCGTCCCGCAGAAGGGACCGAAGTCTAACCTCACATAATGCTACTATTTTCCATTCACAACATTCACATTATATTTGCATTCACATTCATATTCATATTCATATTACATTATTAGTATCATCCTTTTATCATAACATAAGCATGCTTTCACATGGTTTAAGTGGTTAATCATACTCATAAGTTCAAAGTTGTAAAACAAAACATGATCAAGTTACCAATAAGGTTTCCATTTTAAAAAAGACAGGTTTATTTCTAGGTTACACATGCATAGAAAACAAATCATAACTTCAAATGCAGAATTTCTTTGAGCACGAAATCTTTACCTCAAGTTACTGACTTAGTCTTTTATTAATTTCCAATTTCTCAGATTTTTCTCAGTTGGAATGGCCTCTCAAAACTTTCTTACTCTTAGTTTCAGGAATTTGAGACAGGGCACTGACTACCTTGATGTAGTCAGGGACTGCCTCGATGTAGTTAGCCCTCCAAGAGAGGCTGCGTCGATGCAGCCCCTTGGCTGCATCGATGTAGTCAGCCACACTGAAGGGACTACGTCGATGCAGCCCGGTGTTGCATCGACGCAGGTTAGTGCAAGACCCGAATTTCAAAAAAAACTCGAAGAAACCTCACGATAGTATGTTATATGATGAAAGAAAAATAAAAAGTAAGTATAGTGATCAATTCCTCATGCCCTTAGTCCCTCTTTAACAAGTAGAAAATAATTTGAAAAACATTCTAATGCTTCGTTGACCCCTACGATTTGAGGATAGGTGCCTACCTTCGAAGGTGATAAATTGATGACCTGGGGATGAAATCCACACCCCAAATCCACCTAATGCTACTCCCTTTCGATTTGGGGATGAAATCCTCACCCCAGATCCTCCCAAGACTTCACCCGTCATCCTAGGAACTGCAGGATCGTCCTCCTACACAGGGCCAAGGTCCCTCACCTCTCTTTCTTACTCAAGGGGAACCGTAGATGGTAGATAATTGAAAATAGGGGTTGCTAAAGGCTTACTACCCTTTAGTACTTACCTCCTTATATAGATTTTTAGCCTCCCAAGGGTCTTCCCATGTCCTACAAGGCTCAGTCCAGCCCCCAAGGTCGCTGGTTGAAGAGGAGTTAATGCTATGCACCTCTTCGGTTTGAACAGATGTGACCCTTCATCTACCTGGTCATAGATGCGAGTGGGCGTGCTTTTCTCGTGAGATTTGGGTTGGGACGTCTTCAGATGAAATCAAGAGGACTTCCAGATCTAACTTTGGGATGTATTTTCATCGAGTTTCATCAATCCTAGCTCAATTTATGATTTTTACAAAATTAACATTTATTTTCCCTTGTTCCTGTCGTGACCTTTCGGTAGCCCAAGGTAATTCGAGTATAACTCTAGTATCCAGGTAGAGTTTGGCCTCGACCTCAACATAGAAGACATGGCTAACATCCAATTCGATATTATGACCTTAGTTTCAGGTCATTTCAATAACTCCAAATGAAGTTATGAATTTCTAATTAATCACGTGTGAATTCTCCAAACAGTCACACCTCCTCATGATGGTTCATGACAATGGACTCAGAACCTTGGGTGCTGGTGTGAATTGGGTTTCCGTCTCAACAGAAGAGTTTGGGTTAAGGGCCCAAACTTTCTAATGGACCTAGTTTCAACCCATTTTGATAACCATCGGCCAAGATATCCTTATTTCAACAGGTGGCAGCATTTTCTGTACTTGTTTCGACCTATTTTCATAAACTTCATCTTATCCCCTATTTTGCCTTTTATACAGAAGTTATAATGTTCATCAAAGTTGTTCCTTATCCCATGGCCATCGCATGGGCTTTGGTTTCACATAAATCCGACCTTCTTACGTTAAGTTATGAATTCCATAAAGAACCATCAAAAATGTGTTTAGATTTCTGGTTCATTGCATTAATGGTTCCGAGTTGTACCCAATTGGTCCAGTGCCCAAATTGGTGTTTCTAATAGAGGGACTCCGGCAACGGAGGATAATGAGCCCGCATCGAGCAAGGCGGGTGCTGAGCAGCATGGGATGGAGGAGAGGCTTGCGGAGAGTGAGACAGAGGTACATGGTGACTAGTGAAGGGTCTAGGCAAAGGTGCATCATGAGTGGGGTGGGTAGGTATGCCGTCAACGACATCCACTCGCCCGGGGTTTGGTGTTCCCTTGACCAAGGTTTGAGACAAATGTGGGTTTACAGAAGGCTAACCATGGATGACAGATGGTTGACTTGTGGAAGATTGATATGTGGACATGGAGGGCTGACTCATGGAAGGTTGGTGAGAGGTATACATGGATGGAGGACTCATGGAGGGTTGATAGGAGGCAGAAGGCTGACTCGTCGAGGATGAGTAGGAAGTAGATGTGGATGGCAGGCTCATGGAGGACCGGTGAGGGGACTCGCCATCAAAGGAACTTTGGAGTTGATGGCGAATGAGGTAGGCTCGACTCTAAAGTTGTTTCTAAGAGGTGATATCATACAATGCTAAGATAAAGTGATATTGGGGCATTGCATTAGAAATCAGAATTTTAATCTGCTCCTTCTCCAGAATATGCCCCAAAACTTGCGTGGCCATGCGACGCCAACGGTCAGCAAAGGTAGAGAACTCCTCGTCAGGTCTCATCCTCTCTTGGGCCAAATCCACAACAGAGTACCAAGATCCAACTTGGTCTTGATACAGCTGAATGAATTTGATGGGGACATCAGGTCCTAGAAGATCCCGGGTAGACCTGGCGAGACACTTTGGGGCCTCCATTTATCAGTTTTGATTATTGCTCTATTACTAGTAGCAATTAGTGTTAGTTGAGTCCATTTTATTTTTCATTTGAGTCTTGTAAGCCTTAATGGGCCAGCCAAATAAGGCCCAAAGGGCCACTTGTGAGACTAGCTCGGTTCTAGGTCATAGATAGCTTATGCTCACCCCTTAGGATAGTGGTGTCTTTTTCTATTTGTTGAGGGCAATTGTGAACATTTGTAACCCTGGCCTCTCCCTATAAATAGGGGTCCAAGGGCTTAATTTTGAAGCTAATGAAAAATTTTAAAACAATTGTCAAGGATTGAAATTCTCCCCCTTGTGTCTCTTTCTCTCTCTCTCTTTGCGCAAATCTCTCTCCCCCTTCTTCTCTCTCTCTATTTTCTCTCTCCTCCCCAACCCTAGGTTGACCAGACCCTCCCCTCTCCCTCTCCAGGTCGCAGCCACCTCCCCCCCCCCTTTCCTTACTCCTTTCCACATCCTCTAGCCCCTCCTAGATTCTCTCCCTCTTTCCCTCCTCCACTTTCCTAATCCATCCACACCTCCTTTATCCCCTTCCAAATCACTAATCTAATTAAATCTCAGCCACCCAATTCTTTCCCAATCTCATCCCCCTCCTAAAATCCCTCCTTTTCTTTTGGAAAGTTTTACAAAAACTCAAATTCCTTCTATTCCCCAACTTCTAGCCGCGGCCACCCTCCCTCTCCCCTCCCTAGTTCACACCCCCTAATCCCCAAACCCTAGTTCGCCCCCCCCAAGTCTCCCACGACCCAGCCACCATCAGCCACCCCTCCCCTCTGCAACATACGCCCCTCTCTGTCCCAGGTTCATCCACGGCTGTCTCGGCATCCCACGGTTTCTTCCTCGACACCGGCGTTGAAGTTCTCCACTGTTCTGTTGCTCCCAGACCTGAGGCAGAATCTGGACCGACTTTGCAGCAGCCACACCATCATCCCTTCTGCGAATATGCTTGAGCCCCCTTCAGTGAGTTCGTTCTACTACGAGCTCTCTTCGCAGCAGAGGCTGTTTCGTCCCATTTCGACGTCAGCACTGGTCGTGGCGCTCGTTCTCCCACGACTGCGCAACCCGGGTGCAACCCAGTCTATCCAGACTGTGCTCCCGCATTGCAGAATGTGTCACGCCTGACCTGTTCGTCATCGGCCCGAGGTGTCTTCATCAAAGTCGAGCCCCTTGACGATACGAAACCAACCCAGTTGGTTTCATCTCGATCTGACATCTGTGAAGAAAGTTCCACCACGGCCTTTGCACCTCTGTCCGGCTGCTGGCCTAGAAATCAGAGGCTCACCACAACTACGACCACACCCACCCCGGTGATCTGATGGCCGCCATCTTTTGAGGGTACGTAGAACTCCCTGTCTTATATCCTCCCGAGTTGATCCTGCTTCGTTCTGAGTTCCACAGCGAGCGTACCGGCGGTTGTCCCACGACTGCGCAGCCCTGCTCTGCGGGACAGGATCGCGTAGGTCCACTTCTCCGGCCGGCCCCGCCCTCCAGCGACCTCGGATCCGCTACAGATCTTCAGGGACGTTCCAGCACCCCTTAGGCTTCATCTGAGTGCTGCTGAAACCCCGCTCGGACGCCCGTGGTCAGCATACCATTCAGGACAAGCGGCGTCGTCCCTGCAAGCCCGTTTGCTGACCAGCACTTCAGTCTTCCCCTCCCCTTGCTCCCCTCTCCTGCGTGAGAGTAGTGCATGTACTGATTACCCCATCCCCTAGTTCCCCCTCCCTGTGTGGAGGCGAGTGTTTGGTTGTACTAGCAGGTCACGGCCGAAGCCACATCGACGCAGTGTGTCCGCCGGGTGCGCACGCTCTCGGCTTGCCCTCGTCTCCGACCGGAGGCGATCCTTCGGACGGCTAGGTACGTGCGGTTGCCACTCCCTTCCTGCTGGTTTAGTATTGATTCCTTTGTCATGCCGGTGAGACGACTGCCCGATCCCTCAAATTCCACTATATTTGAGTGACTTGCTGCCGGGTGAGTTGAGCGCACATTTGAACCGGTTCCCTCGGTACCGGTCTGCCCGGTTGCATCCGGTGCCCCATCCTATCTTTCCCAGGAGGTCTCTACCATCCCTCTCGCTGTTCGGACCGTGTCTGATGCCCCTCGAGCCATCGCTCGCCTAGCCATCCCTTCGTTGCCCGTGTTGAGTTCGCTAGTCGCGTGCATGGTTGTCTCATAGTCTAGGCGTAGTTGCTCACGACTTTGCTGGCTATAGGTCCTAGAGCCCGACTGGGATTCATCCCCCGTCAAATTTGGTATCAGAGCATGTTCTTCGACTTGCCCTTGCTTGTCGAGTCCTAGGCCTTAGATCGCTCCGTGTTGTCAACCTTGCCCTAGACCCGCGATCCTTCATGTCCACCCGCAGTGGTGCACCATACCAACCCCCAGGACAGCCACCCATGGCGGGCCAAGGCCAGTCATCCCTTCCCCCCGGAGAGTCCCTCTTGGGACAACACCGTCTCCCCAGTCAAGGGCAGACCGCTTTCACCTTCGGTGAGCATTCTCAGGGTCAACACCCACGACCCAACCCTCCTATGATGGGAGGAGATTCGTCCCCACTTGACACTCTTCTTGACCAACTTCGATAATTAGGGGGACACATGGATGCCATTGTCACCAGATTAGACCGCCATGATACCCATTTGGCCCATGTGGAGGAAGCCCAGCACGAGGGGTACCCCCAACACAACCAATACCCCGATGATGAGGACGAGAAGGATTACCCCCACCAGGCTCCCAGAGGGCGACCTCCCATGGAGGGTCTAGACCGGCGTCAACGAGGTCCTTTAGAAGACCCCCTTCACTGGCTGATCAAGCTGGATGCTCCCACTTTTGAGGGGTCCCACAAGCCCCAAGTTTACCTTGATTGGGAGTAATCCTGGATAAGTATTTTGAGTGGTATCTCATGCCCGATGAGAGGAAGGTACGTTATGCCAAGTACAAACTTCAAGGTCTTGCAAAGACGTACTGGCTTAACGTCGAGAGCCTTAGGAACCTCCGGAGAGAGAACCCCATAGCAACATGGAATCAAATGAAGGTTGCTCCCCGCCAAAAGTATCTCCCGCCCACTTACTATCAGGATCTCCTAGATGAGTGGCATAGTCTCACTCAAGATGGGAAGACTATCACCGAGTATATTGAAGCTTTTGATAGCTACCTTCTTCGATGCGACGTACATGAGGATACTGTTGGGAGTAGAGGATTGTCAAGCTAGGGGGGGAGGGGGTGAATAGATTGACCACTTAAAATTTTAAACAGAATAAAACAATCACACACTCTGTGATAGCACAGGCATAACCTCACTCCGTGAACTCTAGAAGGCAAACGCAATATCTAAGTGCACTAACCGAGACAATAAGCACAAAATCAAACCACAAGCACCAACCACGGGAGACATGAATTTTATGGTGGTTCGGTCTCTATCCCGAGACCTACATCCACCCCCTCACCAACCCGGTGGGGATCACCGCTGAGCTTTATAGCTTATGCTAAAACCAGAGAAGAACCTTCTCTGACCTGCAGATCCAATCTGCAGAAGACAGCAACACACTGTCACAGAATCGCTGTCAAACAGCTTGCAGAAACGAAGTCTGTTCTCCCTCTGATCTCAGAACTCACTCTGGATCAGAACAAACCTGTCCACTAAATCCCAGTGGAACAGTAATCCGAATATAATAATGTATAAGAAAAACAAAAATACAAAGTAAGGAATGAACTCAGAAGACGCTGGTCAATGAATCTTGAGGCTTCTTGCGCAGCAGAAGAGAGTGTAGCCTGAAGGGATGAACAGCACGATCTGAGTATGATCTCCTCTACAATTGAGGCTAGATCAGACTGATGCTTCCACGGTTCTTCAGCATTTGATCTACTTCACCAGGAGAACGAACCTGTAGTGCAACCTTCACACTGGACAGTCTTGGAATATCCCCTTGCTCTTAGTTCTCCTGAAGAAGAATGCCTCACCCCGTTCATCTCTACTTTTTCCTCAACTCCTCGGATAGAGTAGAGATCCACTTCTCTATCTCCTTTTTCATTTTCCCGCATAGGATTGGGCCC
Organism: Amorphophallus konjac; assembly: GCA_022559845.1. Lineage (NCBI taxonomy): Eukaryota > Viridiplantae > Streptophyta > Magnoliopsida > Alismatales > Araceae > Amorphophallus > Amorphophallus konjac. The sequence continues at coordinate 242,144,560 of CM040124.1, forward strand.
CACGAGATTCCCAATCATTTGCCCACGTGTGGAGAAGCTTCTGGACTAACGGAGGAAGTGTGCACTTCATTTGCAGACGTGGCTGGCCCACTTTATCCAGTTCTTCTGCCCGAACACTTGTCTGGGACTGGGTGCGTCGACGCCAGCATCTGGATGCGTCGACGCTGTGTGAAGATAGCTTGAGGACAGATTTCTATCTTGGACTTCTGGAGGCAAACGCGTCGACGCTGCACCCGAGTGGCGTTGACGTAGTTAGTATGCACGTGACTTAAACAACTTGAGATCCAGTCACACCGTCGACGCTGTCTTGCTTGAGGTGTCGACGCAGTCTTGATGAAGTGTGCTTCAACTTGGAGGAACTGAAGGCTGCGCCGACCCTTTGAGCTTGTGGCATCGACGCTGACTATTACCTGCAGTAATTCTCAACAAAAATACTTGCCACATAACATATTATCAAATAATACATCAACCTGTCATATCATGGTGGTCATCATCAAAACCAGGAGGACAACAATCTCCCCCTTTTTGATGATGGCAACGATGATGGAATTCTAGCACTTTAATGATCATGCAATTCAATAACCAATGAAGCATAGGCATGCACGACCATAGCAATCAAAAGCAAGTATCAACATTCAACTCATTCACCATTCAACTAAACACAACACATGATCAAATTATAAAGATGAAAAAGTGAAGTGCATCATAGTCTCACAGTCTCCCCCTTTGACATCAGCAAGAAGGGGAGGCCACAAGTCAAGTAATTATAACAAAACATCTAGACCACTACTTAGGAAAAAAACTATCCATATCTCCTAGACGACTGACTATTGGACTGGCCCGGTGGAGGTGGAGGACGATGGGATGAGAAGGTCTGTTGGGCATGCAGAGCTTGAATTTCTTGAGTGAGCTCGCCCAACTGGAACATCAGATTACTTTTAAGACCTCCCAGCTCTGAACGGACATCTTCAGATCCTCGTGTTAACGTCTCAAGCGTACTGCAAATTGTTTCAATGGAGGATGAAAGACTAGTTAGCTTATCAACAACAGCTTGAAACCGTGTGGCAATCGAGGTTACTGGAGATTGCAGAGTAACTATCGCAATTTGAATGTCATAACACAGGGATTGCAGCTGGGCGATGGTCTGAAGAGTAGAAATCTGTGTAGCGTGCATATTGGACACTAGCTCTGCAGTCTTATTTACAATCTTTGCAACACTCTTCAGGACCTTCCTCATCGCTTTGTCAGTTTTCTGCTTGGCCTCCATATAGTCTTTCCATGAGACCAATATAGAAATTTCAGATAGGACAATTCTCTTGTACAGTCATTCCAGCTGAAAGTCAGTATACAGAATGAAAGAATTAATTTTGTCCCCTTGATGCTACATCATTCTAATGAGGTGAACCAGTAAATCCTTTTCTGTTGCACCAGGAGGGGCCTGGAAATAATCATCCTGAGGCTGTTGGCCATTGGACCCAAGTTCTCTATTAGTATTATGTGAGCTGGCTCACCTTGTTCCCACTGAGTCTTGGGTGCCTTTCTAATGTCATGCCACTCAGGATCATCATCTTGGAAAGGAGGTGCATCAGGCTGAAATTCTTCCTCATCAGCTGTTCTGGGTGGCTCATCAGCATCTTTGGGAGACTCCACGCATATGAAAGAAAAGCCTGCTCACCACCAGCATATGAAGGACGTGACCTGGCTGGAGCTTGGTCTGCACCTCAGAACTCAATGTCCACATCTCTCTCCTGTCCTGCCCATTGTGGAGGAGAAGCAACTGGCTCAGGAGGTGTCCTGACTAACTCAGGTTTAGGCTCAGAAGGAGGGGCAGCTGCCCTTACATCAGATTGTTGACTAGGCAGCACTCTGACTGGCTTTCCATCTACTATTTTTATTCCCATAAAATTCTGGACAAAAGACATGGAGTAAACATTACCTCTAGGAACTACACACTTTTTCTCATTGCCAAAAGGAACTCTAACCTTTCTGAACAGGGCTGTGAGGTGTGCTGCGTAGGGTAGAGACCTAGAGTTGTCCAGACAAGTGCCCATTGTCTGAATAATAACATCAATCAACGAAACTTTAATTTCTTTCAACATGCAGTACAGTAAAAATCTCTGCATGATAGTGACCCTTTCACATCCACTGCTCTGTGGGGTAAAGATGGATGTGCATATATGGTGCAGTAGACGAACAGGAGATGAAAATTGATTCTCTTTTAAGCTGGACAAATAGGTCTGCTTAATGTCTGAAGGGTCCTCTGGTTGGCCGGTCAAAACAGCAAATGCTTCATGTTCATTCAAAGGAAACGAGTGTAGTTCGGCCCCCTTCTTAGGAATCTTCCACACACTGGCGAGTAGACGAGCTGTGAGCTTAAACTTAACACCCTGTACAGAGCTGGTTAATATTCCAAGGTTGGGTTGATGGCAGAGATTGTGGTAAAACTCCCTGACAAATGTAGGATAATAAATGGAATACTTGGTGGCAAAGTCCCACCAGCATTGAAACTCCAAAATAGGCCGAATCTCAGGGAAGGCAGCATGAAAAGCTTCGTCCGATTCAAGAATATACCGTGGAATTAAAACTTTCAGGGGTTCGTCTGTACCGAAAATAGGAGCGGACACGAAACCCCAGACTTGGACTTTTTGGAGGAAGCTTTCTTCTGAGGAGATGAAGGCTTGGAGGACGAACGGGCCTTCTTCTTCTTGGAAGGAGGAGAGGGACTGCGTGGACGCTTCCCCTTGTCCTTACATTTTTGCGGAGAAGAAGATTTAGGAGGAGGAGCCGCCGCAGGTGATTCAGGAGCTTGGGCTTCAGCGGAGAGCTCAGGAGCTGGGGGAGCCGAAGATGGTTCCTCAGCAGGCTTCTTTCCTTTCCTGGAGTAGACGAACGCCATCTTCACGGATAGAGAAGAAGAGGGTGGCCATGAGGTGTTTCAGAAGGAGGAGAGGAATAGTTGTGCCTGAGAAGGATGAAAGAAAAGGTAGCCGACTGTTTCCTCGGTTGAGGGTTTAAAAGAGTGAAAAGAGAAACCCCCAATCCGGTTATCGGGTAAACGGGTAATGGATCCAGGCCATAATCTAAGCAAGCTAGATAGAGTGGATGCGTCGATGCGAGGAGATCAATGCGTCGACGCCGTGAACACTTATGCTCAAGTGTGCATTGGAAAAGCCCAGATGCGTCGACCTTGTGAACAAGGGTGCGTCGACGCCATGGTCTAAATAGACTCTGCCAGACAAAGATTTTAAAAGAGAGAAGAAGCAGCTTAAAGAACAGAACTTGGGAAATATCGTTAGAGTCCAGGGTTCATAAGGTAATACACTCATACTCAGGGATTTTTAATAGCTTCAGTTCAAATTCCCATGAAAACTAAATTTACTCAGATTAACGTCGAACCATTCAGTGACATATAATAATGATATTCTACCAAGTTTGAAGCACAGAAATGAACATTAACAGTGCAGAAATGGAATAATTTCTAAACGAGCTTCATACTAGGGATCTTCTCACTTCTGTATCCTGTATTATTCAATTTCGAAAAATCTTTGTAGAAAGAAATTTAATGAGCATTGAGGATGAGTTCATTAGATCTGTTGAGCCTTTTGATTTCATACTAACACGCATGTGTTTTAATTTTTATTTTATTTATTGCATCCATTAGCAGTCAAGTATAGCTAGCCTTGTGACACAAGTACACATGCTTATCAGGCACCAGAGTCCCCGGTTACTCAGCATAACTAACCATTTTGCCTTGAATCAGAGGTAGTGATCAACCTCATGACATGCCTTTCAACACTTCATGGGTGAGGAAGGTAGTTTCTCGGTTGAGAGTCACCATTGCTCTAAAATGGATTATTTTCATTTAAGGACAGAGATAGTAGTCCACCTCATGACTTGCTCTTTAGCACTTTTTTGGTGCATAGAGCCAGTTTCTCAGTGAGAGCCTACCAGTGCTCTGCGTATTACAGATACATTGTGTGTTGCACTTTATCTTTTAGCTCCTTTTTAGACCTAAACAAACTTTAGCAACAATACCAATTAAATTCCAATTCATTGAAAGATCCTTCTACTTTTGATTAATTTGGGATAAAGAGATGATAGGAACCAAGTCATATTAACTTGTTTAGTCCTTATTCCAGATTCAATCACTTTTAGGTTCAAGTACTGTTGAGTTCAAACATTGAAGGACACACATTTTATATCATTAAATAGTGTGAAGCTATTCTGAGAAAAACTTGTTTTCATTAGAAATTATCCCCTTAGCTCCCCCTGAATTTAAGGCATTAACTTTTCACCCTAACATTTGAGACAATTCCCTTATTCTGGAATAGAAGGAGAGTACATCAAGAAATCTTGGTGGCACTTGTTGGGAGCAGAAGGTGAATAAGATAGAAGATAAGCATGATGGGGTGCAAAGGAGACTCTTGAAGAAGAACAAGTCAAGCAAGAAGGATGGATGAGTCGACCCTATGGACTAGACGTGAGAACACAATCACCACCACAGCTCTCTATTTCCAGTAGAGCGTCGACGCAAAACACCTGCAGCGTCGACGCACTCAGCCATTCTGCTCAGACAGTTTATCAATGATCAGAGGTAGTCCACCGCTGCGTGGACGCATCCTAGAGGCTGCGTTACCGCATCAGACATCTTATCTACAGACTTCCAAATTTATTCCAAGGACTATTTATACCTAACTCCCCCTTAACTCAAGCATGATTTAAGAGAATAAAAACGGATGAAATTGTGAACATGCTGAGGTTTTATTTCAGATGAACAAAAACAAGTCAAACTACCAAGGATTCATACTCCCCCTATGTGTATGAATTATTCAAACATGGATATTTTGACAATAGCAGGACATCAAATGATCATGACAAAGGCAATCAAAGAGCATTCAAACATTTGAACATGCAAACAATTCAAGCTTCAGAATGTAAATTGCAGAGTCCAAGCTCTCTCCTAACATATGAAAAACACTCGTTAATGAGAGGCTTCGTAAAAATATCAGCTAGTTGAAGTTCAGACTCTACAAATACAAGCTTGAAACTCCCTTTACTGACCTCATCTCTTAAGAAATGATGTCTGATTTCAATATGCTTGGTCCTAGAGTGCTGGATGGGGTTCTTGGCCAGGTTTATAGCACTTGTGTTATCACACAAAATTGGGACACATCCAAGATCAGTTTGGTAATCTTGGAGCTGATGCTTGATCCACAACACTTGAGTGCCACAGCTCCCTACAGCGACATATTCTGCCTCTGCAGTGGACAGTGCCAGTGAGTGTTGTTTCTTGGAAGCCCAAGAGACCAAGCACCCACCCAAAAATTGGCAGTAGCCACTAGTGCTTTTTTTGTCTAATTTACATCCAGCATAGTCTGCATCCGAATATGATACCAGATCAAAGGAGCAGGATGCAGGATACCAAATCCCTAGGTCTTGAGTTCCAGCAAGGTATCTAAAAATACGCTTGACAGAACTTAAGTGGGATTCTCTAGGATCAGCTTGAAAGCGTGCACACATGCTAACACAGAATTGAATATCAGGCCTTGATGCAGTAAGATATAAAAGTGACCCTATCATACCTCGATAGGTCTTGACATCAACTTGTGTACCTTTCAAATCTGCATCCAAGGGTGTGTTTGTGCACATGGGAGTGCTGATTGCCTTCAGATTTTCCATTTTATACTTCTTCAGTAGCTCCTTGATGTACTTTGTCTGACTAATAAAGCAGCCGTCCCTGCTTTGGGTGATCTGCAAGCCTAGAAAAAATTGAAGTTCACCCATGAGGCTCATTTCAAATTCTGTAGTCATTAAGTTAGCAAACTCCTTACACAAACTGGGTTTAGTGGAACCGAAGATAATGTCATCAACATATATTTGAACCAGAATGATATCTGAATTCCTTACCTTTGTAAACAATGTCTGGTCTACTTTACCTCTTGAATATCCTTTTTCAGTGAGGAAGGAGCTGAGCCGGTCATACCAGGCTCGAGGTGCCTGCTTGAGTCCATACAGTGCTTTGTTTAACCTGTATACGTGGTCAGGATTTTCTGCACATTCAAAACCAGGGGTTTGTCTCACATATACTTCTTATTTTATTATTCCATTTAAGAAAGCACTTTTTACATCCATTTGTTGTAATTTTATTCCATGACTTACAGCATATGCAAGCAACAACCGAATGGCTTCTAATCTCGCTACTGGTGCAAAGGACTCTTCGAAGTCGATACGGAACTCTTGATTGTAGCCCTGTGCAACCAGTCTAGCTTTATTCCTAACAACAACACCATTTTCATTTTGTTTGTTTTTATAGACCCATTTAGTTCCTATTATAGATTGATCCTTGGGTCTAGGCACTAGATGCCACACTTCATTTCTTGTAAATTGGTTGAGTTCTTCATGCATGGCATTTATCCAGTTGGGATCTTTTAAGGCTTCCATGACATTTTTGGGTTTAGTTTGAGACACAAGTGCCATGTTATCCAATTCTTGAATTTGAGAACGTGTCCTAACAGGTTCATGCAAGTTGCCAATTATGCTAGATGAGGTGTGATCCCTTAACATCCTAATGTTAGTTAGAGGGTTACCTCCATTGATACCTGCATTACCCTGATTACTCGACTCTGGCTCATCTTCTTTTGGCCTTAAATCTCCTTCCAATGTTTCTTTCTCCTCCAGCTGGTCAAGGAAGTCTTCATCACCCTCGTTCCTGCATGAAGATTCAACTTGTGAATTTTCAATTAGCTCATCAAAAACAATGTGAGGTGATTCCTCAACCGTTTGTGTTTTCAAATTTAGGACCCTATATACCCTAGAGTTACTAGAGTATCCTAAGAAGATGGCAGGTTCACTCTTGGGTTCAAACTTATCTAGGGCCCGTTTATCATTATTCTGAACAAAGCATTTTGAGCCGAAAACTTTAAAATGAGCAACAGAGGGCTTCTTACCTTTCAGCATTTCATATGGAGTCTTTTTGGACTGAGGTCTTACCATTGCTCGATTTACAATGTAGCATGCAGTGTTCACAGCCTCTGCCCAATACTTCCTTGGGAGTTGCCCTTCAATCAGCATGGTTCTGGCCATCTCCACAAGGGTTCGGTTTCTTCTCTCCATGACTCCATTTTGTTCAGGTGTTCTTGGGGAAGAAAACATGTGATTTAGCCCTGTTGCTCTGCAGAAATCCTCAAATTCAGAGTTGTCAAATTCTCCACCATGATCTGACAAAATGGAAGAAATGACAAACTTACCTTCCTGCTATGTTTTCTTGAAGAATGCCTGAAATTCCTCAAATGCCTCATTCTTATGAGTTAGAAAGAATACCCAGGTAAATCTAGAAAAATCATCCACTAGAACAAATCCATATTTATTACCACTAATGCTTGCTGTTCTAGTGGGTCCAAACAAGTCCAAATGAATGAGTTCAAAAGGTTTAGTGGACTGACTCTCTATCTTGGACTTAAATGACTTCCTAGTGTGTTTGCCTTGGATGCATGCATTACAGATTTTGTCATTTTTCTTGAATGAAGCATCAGGCAGGCCATTTACCATGTTGTGTTTGGCTAACTTATGCAAGACACTATAGCTAGCATGTCCTAGCCTACGGTGCCACAACCAAGCTAGTTCAGTTTTATTTACAGCAAGGCAAAGATTATTATGAGCAGGATCGTCTAAATCTACCATGTACATGTTGTTTATCCTTTTTCAAACAAATTTAACTTTTTCTGATTTTTCTTCTAAGATGGTGCATGTATTTGCATCAAACACCACTTTATTACTCCTATCACACAGCTGGCTTATACTGAGCAAGTTATACTCTAGACCCTCTACTAAAAGAACATCATCAATGGAGGTAGAAGGGTTCTTGCCAACTTTACCTTTGCCAACTATTTTACCTTTATTGTTTCCACCAAAGGTGACAAATCCTCCATCCTTCTCAACCAAGAGACAAAACTTGGTCTTGTCCCCTATCATATGCCTTGAGCAGCCGCTGTCAAGATACCACCTGTTGTGCACGGCCGCAAGGCATTCCTGCATGAATCATCAAACAAGAGATTTTGGAACCCAAACACACTTGGGTCCCATTGAATCACTGGATGACTTCAGGTAATTCAGCAGGTTCTTAGGAATCCACATTTCTCTTTGTTGAGGTTTTTGATGGATTTTAGTTGAGGAGGCAGCAGGTTTCTGATTTGATTTTAAGGTTGTTTTAGATGCTTTATTGAACCATCGTTTATTTTGACTCCAATAGGTTTCTTGGTGGTGTGGGTTGAATGCCCTAAATGAATGCATTTGGCTTATTGGATATGCATACATGGGATGCGTCGACCTACCTGAATGAGTGCGTGGACTCACCCACCCATAGTTGCTTCTGTGTGCATGATAGAATGTAGGGTGCGTGGACGCATTGTGATGTGTGTGTCGGCCCATCCACCCAGACTGATTGAAGTATTGGCCATGGTGGTTTGGGTGCGTCAACGCATTTCCCTGCATGCATCCACCCATGTGGTCGTTCCTATTCTTATGGACTCTCTGGAATCCGGTCTGCGTCGACACATTACTGGCCTTGCGCGGACGCATCTGGCTCTTGCCAGACTTGGTGCTTTCAGTCTTTCTACTACGATGCTGGTGAGAGGAGGGTTTGGAGCTGGAAGCCTTATGTGGTGATGAAGTGACAAGCTTACAGCTGGTTACATTCTTAACAGATTTTGCCTTAGGAGTTTCATTCATCTTCTCTTTTCCTTTCTCCTTTGTCACTTCATTTTTCGTAATCTGCTTCCCTTTGCCTCTTTCAACATTTTTTACTTCAGCCACCTATTTCTCCTCAGCTTTCTTCTCTTCTGACACGAAGGTCACCAGCTTAATTCCAATTTCTTTCTTTTTGCTTGGAGTATATCCAAGTCCTTCGTTGCCAACATTGCATTTTGTTCCCAGTAAAGCATCAAGATTATGTTTGCCTTGTGTCATTTTCTCCAGGGAAGCTTGTTTGTCCAATTTTTCTTCTTTAGCTTTCTTCAAATCTTCCTGAAGTTTCAAGTTGACACCATTTACGGCTTGGTATTTTTATTCAGCGATTTTGGTGTCCTTTTCCAGTTTCTGTATTCTTAACTTCAGTTCATCGTGCGTATTTAATAAGAATTCATTTTCTCTTTTCAATTCAATCAATTGAGATTTGTATTCTATTTCTTCATTCAGAGTTTTCTTAAGATAAACAATTTCATCCTCTAGCACTTTAACCTTTTCATTTGACAAGTTCTCTTGATTTCCCTAGTTTTTCTTCTTTTTAAGCATTTTATTTTCTTTCTTCACAGCATCATATTTATCCATAAGGTCATTGAAAGCTTCTTCCCAGTCATTATAAGTAAATTCATCAAATGGAGAATTTACCTCAACAGAGTCCTCTCCCCTAGCCATTAGGCATAGCTTCACCTCTTTTTCTTCCTCTGAGGTGCTATCCTCCTCTTCTTCTTCTTCATCACTCCATGAACTGATCATGGCCTTGGGCTTTTTATTTTTGAACTTGGGGTGAGCTTTCTTGGAATTTTCTGGACACTCTGACTTGATATGTCCCTGTTTCCTGCATTGATAACAAACCACTTTGTCATATTTCTTAGAGTGGTCAGACTTAAACTTAGAATTCATTTTACCTTGATAGCTTCTAAGTCAACCAGTTTTACCTTCCCTTCGTAAGAATTTTCGAAATTTCTTTGTGAGCATGGCAATCTCACCTGAATCACTATCGGATGAAGAGGTCAGACTCTCATCTGAGCTCTCCTTACAACTTGGAGCAGCTTTGAGAGCTAGCGGTTTCTTCTTCTTTATTTCCTCATCAGATCTTTTCAAATTCAGCTCATAGGCCATAAGGGAACCTATCAGCTCGTCAGGAGTGGTCTTGGGAAGATTCCTAGATTCTTCGACTACTGTGGCTTTTGTGTGCCACACGGGTGTCAAGGATCTAAGAATCTTTCTCACCAGCTCATAATCTGAATAGGCCTTCCCTAGACCTTTGAGGCCATTGACAAGCAACGTTAAACGAGCATACATTTTAGAAATACTTTCTTCAGGTTTCATGTGGAACGACTCATATTCAGAGATTAACATGTTAGCCTTGGTCTCCCTTACCTCCGAGGTACCCTCGTATATTACCTCGAGTCGATCCCACATTTCTTTTGCACTCGCACATAAGCAGACGCGCGAGAATTCCTTGGGGTGCAGGGAGCATTGCATAATGTTCATTGCCTGCCAGTTGACGGTTGATTTTCTTACCTGCTCCTTCACCCATAATTCTTCGTCGCCTTCAATTATATAGGGCCCCTTACTCACTACCTGCCATGTTTCATAGTCCTGGGCTGGTGAGGACACGCGCCGCATCACTCGACAGAGCACATGGAGCACGTCAGCATCTCTTTGGCTAGGCGACTACGGCATCGACTAGAGGATCTTTTTCTCATTTGAGGCCATGTTGGGCCTTGGTTTAGTCCCTGCGTGGACACTTTTATTAGTTGTGTGGACCTTTGTAGGCCAATTGGGGCCAATTAGGCTTTAGTTGGGTCTTTTTATGCTTATTAGGTAGGAGATAGGGTTATTGGGCCACTTTCTTGGTTCAAGCCTTGGCCCATTTGGCATGGCTGCCTAACCCAAGGCTTGGCCCACCTAGGGTTAGGGTTTTGGGCGCCCCCACCTCTTTCCCTCCTCTTGGAAGGTGGCAGCCGCCCCTCTCCTAGATTATAGGAAGAGGGGTGCGGCCCTCCCCCCCTTTCCCTTCCCCATCCGATCCCCTTCCCTCCTTTGGCCGCCCCCATCCCCCAATCCACTCCTACAATCAAGGAGTGGTGCGCACCCCCCCTTTCCCCCATGCCATGTGCGCACCCCCCTCCCCTCCCTCTTGGCTAGGGTTTCAACCCTAGCATTCCCCCTCCCCATATAAAACATCTCATGTATTTTCTTTGGAATTAAGGAATGAATGAAATATTTTGATTGAGCAGCCATTGGCGCAGCCACCCCTTGGAGAGGGCGACCCTCTCTTCCTCCTCTGCTCCTGCGATGGGAGCAACCCCGGGGTGCGACTCCCCATCCCCTCGGTGCGACGCCGAGGTTCTTCCTCCCTTCTACTTCGTCTCCGGTTCGAGTTCGCGTGTTCCAGATTCGGCCCCGAGTTACAGCTGCGTCCCCATCCGGTGCGGATCGAATCCGAGCCCCTCCTTTTTTTGGTGGATACTTCTACGAGTCAGCAGCGCGTGGGCTTTGGTTTCGCCTCGATCCGAGGTCGGCACCACCCGTGGCGAGTTTTCTCGTGAGCTAGCGCAGGAGCCTCCCTCTCTGCGCGCCCAGATCCACCCTCCTTCTTGAGAAAATCCCACAGGACGGAAAACTCCGAGTTTGGAGTTGATTTCTTCAGGGTTTGTACCTCTCGTCGTCCTCTTTCCAACGCCGCCAACCTCGTCTCGTTCCGACGTCCGAGCTGTTCGTGACGTACGTTCCCGTGAGGTCGCGTGGGTCTGCCCAGTCCACCCGGTGCCAGGACAACCGGCGATTTCCAAAGTTCACAGCGTCCAACCACGACCAGATCTGATCGAGATCTTTGGTCCGGACCTGCTGCTCTGTGTCCCCGATGTCCTCCCACAAGCGGGGCCTCGTTCGACTACCGGAGCAGCGAGTTACCATTTTCCCCGCTCGACAGCGCAGTTCTGGGAGCAGATTCCTTGTCCCCACTTGCAGGTGCGGCCACGGCTTCCACGGACAGAATCTGAGCACGCCTTTTGGCCGAGGCTTCCTCCTGCGACCTAACTACGCGCCCTCACTGACGGCACCCCAATCGGACTCCGGATCCATTCGTGGGAACGTTTACCACCGAGTCGCGCGTTGCTGCGATTCTGCCGATCGTCATCCGGACCCTCCTCGTGGCCAACCCTTCACCGAGTGCCGCCCGTCAGCCCGTGTATCGGCCGCCCCGAATGGAATTGTTGTAGCCTGTTATCTCCCTGCGAGGAGTGGGCACCATTGCTGGCTTGTACCTATTCTTTCATTGTGTGTATCGGGGTTGTCGGTCTCGGCCGGGGTTCCTTCCCCACGCCTAGGCGTGGAGGTACGTGCGACGCTCCCCCCCTTGGCATTTTGCTTTACTAGTATGTGATCTTGTATGCCGCGTGAGAGTGTAGGGATCCTAGCTAGCATTCAACACCACGAGATCGTGAGTGAGAGTATCCCATTCCGTGGCCCTAGTCGAGCACCGAGCTCGGACTAGACTCCTATAGTTGCGCGTCGGCTCCTTTGCCGCTTTGATCCACTCGCTTCCCTCATAGGGATGACTGTGGACTTGGGTTTCTTGTTGAGAGACGCCTCTCTTCGGAGGAATAGTACAGAGGTCGATCTCTCGGCTTGCCTTGTCACGTGTGAGTGCTGGCCGCACTTGGTCTTCATCATAGGTTTAGCCTTGGTCTCCCTTACCTCCGAGGTACCCTCGTATATTACCTCGAGTCGATCCCACATTTCTTTTGCACTCGCACATAAGCAGACGCGCGAGAATTCCTTGGGGTGCAGGGAGCATTGCATAATGTTCATTGCCTGCCAGTTGACGGTTGATTTTCTTACCTGCTCCTTCACCCATAATTCTTTGTCGCCTTCAATTATATAGGGCCCCTTACTCACTACCTGCCATGTTTCATAGTCCTGGGCCCTGAGAAAAACTTGCATGCGATTCTTCCAATAGGAATAGTTAGTCCCATCAAAAAATGGTGGTCTATTCACAGCATAACCCTCTGGCATGAGTCCTTTGCTCTCCATTACTTCTCTCTAGGCTGTTAAACCCTTCAACAGAGCCTGGAGCTCTGATACCACTTGTTGGGAGCAGAGGATTGTCAAGCTACGGGGGGGAGGGGGTGAATAGATTGACCACTTAAAATTTTAAACAGAATAAAACGATCGCACACTCTGTGATAGCACAGGCATAACCTCACTCCGTGACTCTAGAAGGCAAACGCAATATCTAAGTGCACTAACTGAGACAATAAGCACGGAATTAAACCACAAGCACAAACCACGGGAGACAGGAATTTTAAGGTGGTTCGGTCTCTATCCCGAGACCTACGTCCACCCCCTCACCAACCCGGTGGGGATCACCGCTGAGCTTTACAGCTTATGCTAAAACCAGAGAAGAACCTTCTCTGACCTGCAGATCCAATCTGCAGAAGACAGCAACACACTGTCACAGAACCACTGTCAAATAGCTTGCAGACACGAAGTCTGTTCTCCCTCTGATCTTAGAACTCACTCTGGATCAGAACAAACCTGTCCACTAAATCCCAGTGGAACAGTAATCCGAATATAACAATGTATAAGAAAAATAAAAATACAAAGTAAGGAATGAACTCAGAAGACGCTGGTCAATGAATCTTCAGGCTTCTTGCACAGCAGAAGAGAGTGTAGCCTGAAGGGATGAACAGCACGATCTGAGTATGATCTCCTCTACAATTGAGGCTAGATCAGACTGATGCTTCCACGGTTCTTCAGCATCTGATCTACTTCACCAGGAGAACTAACCTGTACTGCAACCTTCGCACTGGACAGTCTTCGAATATCCCCTTGCTCTTAGTTCTCCTGAAGAAGAATGCCTCACCCCGTTCATCTCTACTTTTTCCTCAACTCCTCGGATAGAGTAGAGATCCACTTCTCTATCTCCTTTTTCATTTTCCCGCCTAGGATTGGGCCCCACGAGATTCCCAATCATTTGCCCACGTGTGGAGAAACTTCTGGACTAACGGAGGAAGTGTGCACTTCATTTGCAGACGTGGCTAGCCCACTTTATCCAGTTCTTCTGCCCGAGCACTTGTCTGGGACTGGGTGCATCGACGCCAGCATCTGGATGCGTCGATGCTGTGTGAAGATAGCTTGAGGACAGATTTCTGTCTTGGGCTTCTGGAGGCAAACGCGTCGACGCTGCACCCGAGTGGCGTTGACGCAGTTAGTATGCGCGTGACTTAAACAACTTGAGATCCAGTCACAACGTCGACGCTGTCTTGCTTGAGGCGTCGACGCAGTCTTGATGAAGTGTGCTTCAACTTGGAGGAACTAAAGGCTGCGTCGACCCTTTGAGCTTGTGGCGTCGACGCTGACTATTGCCTGCAGTAATTCTCAACAAAAATACTTGCCACATAACAGATTATCAAATAATACATCAACCTGTCATATCATGGTGCTCATCATCAAAACCAGGAGAACAACAGATACCGCGGTCACCCTTTCTCGCTTTCGCAAGGGGCTGACCCCCTATATTCGACGGGAGCTTCACTTACGCGAGGTTACCACTCTGGAACATGCATATCAGGTAGCTCGCGACACCGAAAGGTTCCATGCCCTCCCTCGGACTTCATCCCCACGGTCGGCTGACCCCCGGCAAGTTATCACCCGTTCTGGAAGCACCACTCACTCCATTCTGAGGCCTACTGCCACTCCTACCATTCCTTCTCCCACCCCTACTCGGCCTCCACTTCTTCGGCCTAGTGGGTACCCAGTCCCACAATAAACCACCACGGCTCCACCCTCTAGACGGGATGACAAGGGAAAGGGTATTGTTGGTAGTTCCCCTCCTCCCCCACAGGTCGCTAGAATGCCTGCTACCAGTGCGGAGGCTTCGATCATTTTGTGAGTCACTGCCCCAACCGTGGCCTCTCTAGCCTTGTTATTGAGGAGCAAGTTGAACCTCCATCACAAGAGTCAGTGAGAGAGGAGACCGTCGAGTACGTCCCCGAGCAATCATTGATTGACCAGTTTGAGGGGACCGATACCATGGAGGAGGAGCCTCCCCACCCGCCTATCTCTGTTGGGGCTGTCATACCCCATGGCGTCACCCACCCACCGTCTACTACCTCATCGGAGTGGCGCCGGAATGGCCTCTGCAACCCTGTGACTATGATTAGAGGTCAGCCATATGTCGTCCTCCTTGACTCTGGCAGTGCCGTCAACCTTGTCTCTTCTGAATGCGTTGATCGCACCGGACTTCCAGTCTTCTTTCATTAAGAGCCTTATGAAGTCAGCTGGGTCGATGGCACCTCCCGATCAGTGGACATGATTTGCCCGGTTCCCCTCCAGTTTAGTGGGTACAATGAGATTGTCTGGTGTGATGTCCTCTCCATGGACAATCGGGGCGTTCTTCGTGGCCGACCATGGATGTATGATGTAGATATCCACTACTTTGGTCGTGTCAATCTTTGCACTTTCCTGCATAAAGGGGAGACCATCGTGATCCAGGCCCTCCCTCCTCCCTCCACAACCATCATTCAGCGGGAGGCTAGCCAGCAGCCATCTTTACCCCCCCCTTCCCATACTTTCCAAGCTTATCCCAACACCCGTTCGTCCGGGCCATAGTTCCCCGAAAGCTAGTGAGTGTACTACTCTGATTCCTCCAACTAAGCCTACGCCTAAGACGGCAATAGTGAGCACAAAATGTTCTAGGCGACGAGATCGGCATGCAAACTCAAGATAGGGTCACTAGTGGTGGTTCAGGTAGACAGGCTTCCATCTCGGATTCCGTCACAAGCGGACGTCGAGGGGATAGGCCCTTTTCGAGTTGTGAGGAGGGTAGGTGCCCATGCCTACGTGGTAGATATTCCCAGAGCATATGAGTTGGGGCCCGTGTTCAATCGGGTTGACCTGGTGCCATATGAGGAAGTGGCAGCAAGACCCAGTGAGTGCTTTGAGCCACATCATTCATTGGAGCAGGACCCACACCGTGAGATGTGCCCACAATCCCGAGAGCGGCGCAGGCATAAGGGATTGATACTGGGCAAGCAGACATCAAGGAAACGGCACCATTGACACTTGGCTTGTCTTGAGGCTATGCTTCCGGGTACGAGATCTGGGGGTAGTGTTGGAGCAACCCCGGCCAGGAGTGTAGCTGCTCACTCGACGGAGTCAAGTTCTTCCCCAGCTCGGGGGAATTGATGGGGACATCAGGTCCTAGAAGATCCCGGGTGGACCTGGCGAGACACTTTGGGGCCTCCATTTATCAGTTTTGATTATTGCTCTATTACTAGTAGCAATTAGTGTTAGTTGAGTCCATTTTATTTTTCATTTGAGTCTTGTAAGCCTTAATGGGCCAGCCAAATAAGGCCCAAAGGGCCACTTGTGAGACTAGCTCGGTTCTAGGTCATAGATAGCTTATGCTCACCCCTTAGGATAGTGGTGTCTTTTTCTATTTGTTGAGGGCAATTGTGGACATTTGTAACCCTGGCCTCTCCCTATAAATAGGGGTCCAAGGGCTTAATTTTGAAGCTAATGAAAAGTTTTAAAACAATTGTCAAGGATTGAAATTCTCCCCCTTGTGTCTCTTTCTCTCTCTCTCTCTCTCTTTGCGTAAATCTCTCTCCCCCTTCTTCTCTCTCTCTATTTTCTCTCTCCTCCCCAACCCTAGGTCGACCAGACACTCCCCTCTCCCTCTCCAGGTTGCAGCCACCTCCCCCCCCTTTTCCTTACTCCTTTCCACATCCTCTAGCCCCTCCTAGATTTTCTCCCTCTTTCCCTCCTCCACTTCCCTAATCCATCCACACCTCCTTTATCCCCTTCCAAATCCCTAATCTAATTAAATCTCAGCCACCCAATTCTTTCCCAATCTCATCCCCCTCCTAAAATCCCTCCTTTTCTTCTGGAAAGTTTTACAAAAATTCAAATTCCTTCTATTCCCCAACTTCTAGCCGCGGCCACCCTCCCTCTGCCCTCCCTAGTTCGCACCCCCCTAATCCCCAAACCCTAGTTCGCGCCCCCCCCCCAAGTCTCCCACGACCCAGCCACCCCTCCCCTCTGCAACATACGCCCCTCTCCGTCCCAGGTTCATCCACGGCGGTCCCGGCATCCCACGGTTTCTTCCTCGACACCGGCGTTGAAGTTCTCCACTATTCTGCTGCTCCCAGACCTGAGGCAGAATCTGGACCGACTTTGCAGCGGCCACACCGTCGTCCCTTCTGCCAATCTGCTTGAGCCCCCTTCAGTGAGTTCGTTCTAATACGAGATCTATTCGCAGCAGAGGCAGTTTCGTCCCATTTCGACGTCGGCACTGGTCGTGGCGCTCGTTCTCCCACGACTGCGCAACCCGGGTGCAACCCAGACTGTCCAGACTGTACGCCCGCCTTGCAGAACGTGCCACGCCCGACCTGTTCGTCATCGGCCCAAGGTGTCTTCATCAAAGTCGAGCCCCTTGACGATACGAAACCAACCCAGTTGGTTTCATCTCGATCTGACATCTGTGAAGAAAGTTCCACAACGGCCTTTGCACCTCTGTCCGGCTGCTGGCCTAGAAATCAGAGGCTCACCACAACTACGACCACACCCACCCCGGTGATCTGATGGCCGCCATCTTTTGAGGGTACGTAGAACTCCCTGTCTTCTATCCTCCTGAGTTGATCCCGCTTCGTTCTGAGTTCCACAGCGAGCATACCGGCGGTTGTCCCACGACTGCGCAGCCCTGCTCTGTGAGACAGGATCGCGTAGGTCCACTTCTCCGGCCGGCCCCGCCCTCCAGCGACCTCGGATCCACTACAGATCTTCAGGGATGTTCCAGAACCCCTTAGGCTTCATCTGAGCACTGATGAAACCCCACTCGGACGCTCATGGTCAGCATACCATTCAGGACAAGCGGCGTCGTCCCTACAAGCCCGTTCGCTGACCAGCACTTCAGTCTTCCCCTCCCCTTGCTCCCCCCTCCTGCGTGAGGGTAGTGCATGTACTGATTACCCCATCCCCTAGTTCTCCCTCCCTGCGTGGAGGTGAGTGTTTGGTTGTACTAGCAGGTCACGGCCGAAGCTACATGGACGCAGCGTGTCCGCCGGGTGCGCATGCTCCCGGCTCGCCCTCGTCTCCGACCGGAGCCGATCCTTCGGACGGCTAGGTATGTGCGGTTGCTACTCCCTTCCTGCTGGTTTAGTATTGATTCCTTTGTCGCGCCGGTGAGACGAGTGCCCGATCCCTCAAATTCCACTGTATTTGAGTGACTTGCTGCCGGGTGAGTTGAGCGCACATTTGAACCGGTTCCCTCGGTACCGGTCTACCCGGTTGCATCCGGTGCCCCATCCTAGCTTTCCCGGGTGGTCTCTACCATCCCTCTCGCTGTTCGGACCGTGTCTGATGCCCCTCGAGCCGTCACTCGCCTAGCCATCCCTTCGTTGCCCGTGTTGAGTTCGCTAGTCATGTGCATGGTTGTCTCATCGTCTAGGCGTAGTTGCTCATGACTTTGCTGGCTATAGGTCCTAGCGCCTGACCGGGATTCGTCCCGCGTCAGAATTTCTCTTGAAGAATCTGAAAATTCACAACATGATCTTGCGGCAGTGAGAAAAACCAATCCCGAGCCGGGCCTTCTAATGATAGACAGAACAAATAAATAATTAAGCAACAGTCTTGTTGAAACTGAGCCGACTCATCGATAAACTCCGTCAAGTGCACATGTGGATCACCGGTTCCACCATAACGGTGATAAGTTGGAATTTGCGATGGTGGTGGAAGACGGAGATATTGGAATGCGAATGGAACACTTAAAGAAGGTTTAGGATTGATCTGCCGTTAAAGCTCGTCTAGCTGACGTTGGGCTTGAGAAACCATCTCCTGGGTGGGGAGAGATCAAGAATAATGTGGGCCAGCTTCAGAAAAGGGGTGTGAATTTGGACCAGGAGTAGAATAATGGTCCAGATAGGAGGATCCGGACTAAGAAGCAAAAGGGCCCATTCTGGGAGCAGAAGGATACATAAACTTGGATTGAGCACTAGGATGTGGACCAATTAGATTAGCAGCAAGGGGAGGCCCATTGATATGATTTGCAAGAAATCTTTGGGCTTGAGCATGGTCCATTTGGCGAACAAGGCAAGATATATGGGCCATGTGATTTGCTTGTTCATCAGATGGATCAGAGGGACCACGGGAAGAAGGGCCGTGTGGGAAGAATATTTCACACGGGAATAAGAAGATTGGGGAGAAGGATACATGGAATTAAGGTGGTGCTCCATGAGAGAGGCGGAGACTTACCTAAATACAAGAAAATCAATGTGAAATACAACCAAGGAAGAGGGTGCAGGATGAAGAGGGTAGAGCTACGAGTGAACGTAGTTCCCGACTCACCGCGACTATTAGAACGTGGTTAGAAAGTTGACCGCGATAGATAGGCCTCCGGGAAACAGCCAGACAGACATATTTAGGCACAAAAAACCAATGCAAAAATGCGACTAAGAACGATGTAACCAAGCCATAAAGAACGACAAAGGCCTAAAAAATGAATAGACAAAAGATGCAAAGCACGCACGAAAGATCAATCAATGTAAAACAAACAAAGCCAAGGGGCCTGAATAGACATGGTCAGGGTGCGGCCGCATTCCAGAATCGCGGTCGCATAACAACCACGTCCTATCAAAAACCTGAATGGCAGAAACGAAGGCAACACGATAGGGTTTCACCTAGGTCAAACAAGTTAAGATTATGCAAGATTTTTATTTTCTAGAGCTCCAGTGGACCTTTTAATGTCTTAATTAAGCATGACTCCTTCAAGATAGAAATCCTAAAAGGGAAAGGGGCCCAAACTCCAAGTTGACCTAGGGCTAACTAGCTCGCGCGAATGCAAATGCCGAACCTAGAGGGTGCAATGGTACAACCTGCTCGGCATCCGTGTGGGAATCCACGGCTCACGGAGACTTACAGAGGTCCTCGAATGAGTCCCCTTGTCGGTCACAAGGAATATGCGACTGAGAGGGATACACTCACCAAAGGGGGTATGCAGAACTAAACATGAGTGGATGCATGACCCTAAGTGAACCGGAGTGCATGCAAATCTAGCCTAAAGACTAGCAAATCAATATGAAGTAATCGTATGCAAACATAACAAGATAGACGCAAACAACATGAGAGAAGGAAGAATATGGTTAACAGAAATGCAAGACTATGAAGAAAGCACAATCAGAAGTCACGAAGCAGATCACACAATCAAGAAAATGACGTACTCGAGGGGTTGCCCCTGGGCTCCCAAAGCATGAACGTCTCCACAGGGCCGCGTTATGATGTAGGCAGTCTCCGAGGACACCGAGATCAGTGACTGAATGGAAAAGCAATGAAAATTAAACGAAAAAACTGATGATATACTCTCTAAACAGAACTACACACACACAAGGATAGCATGAAAGAAAGAGTGGCGTGATGGCCACTAGAGGTCCCACCGTGATCGCTAGAAAATTAGGTGTAGGCAAAGAAAGCGCCCCCAAACAATGATAAGTAAATAAATATGTAATATATGGAAAAAGGGAAGGGCTAATGAAGAGATCAAGAGTGGACCATGATCACCACCAAGGATTAACAGCATAATAGTGTACAAAAATCGAGAGATCTACTGTGTACCTTGGAATGATGAAGGAATAGCCAGAAACAGTTTGAAGGCTACGGGCCTAGAACACGGTCAACACCTGACCGCGACGCTAAGAACGCGGACCCCTTGTCCACCATGTTCCACACGTTGATGCGGGAAACTGTGGTTCAGCTCCTCCGTGCCTTCCAACTGGCAAGAAAGCAAGGGCCTCACGTCCTCTACTTGCCTATCCTGCGAAGCAAAGCAACAAGAGATAAAAACCCATTAGAAACAAGAATGTGTGTAGCATCAATCCCATGTAGAAAGCAAACGTGAAAATAGGGGGAAGAATGCACTGGGGAGGGTTTTTAACCCCTATGGAAGGGAACAAAAGATAGGTGTGTGTGTTTGTGTGTATGATTGAAGTAAGAACGTAGGAGAACAGAGATAGAGAAACCGTGCATGCATGCAAGCATGAGATGAAAGTAATGCAATAGAAGATAAGAAAATAATGAAGAGAAGAATTCCTAGAAGATGGAGGACTATAGCATGAGACTTCCCTGGTGAATGGGGGTCGAAGGAATAGGTTGGCGGTGCAGCATTGGTTCTCCCCACATCGAAAAATGCCCTCCCCTCGAGCTCATGGCCATGGGAGGCTACTTAAAGACCTTAAAAGCCATAGATCGGAGTTTGATGATAAATCTCCAAAAGATAGGATTTTGGAGTTAAATCGATGCGATAATGATGAGATAAGGTCCCTAGAAGGGTTAAGAATCGTCTTGGCATGAAATCCTCAGTGTAGGAGGCTTCAAATAGGACTCTAGAGTGTCCTTGGCAAGAAAAGATGAAGTCCGGGCCGAATAGGACTCTGGCTCTGAATGCGGTCTTTCGCGGGACCGTGACGTGATGAACGCAGTCGTTCGACTGACCGTGACCATGCCGAAGGGAGAAAGCCAAAAATTAGTCGACAGAACTATAACACCTTGGATTTTTTTTCATTCTTTTCGGATCAGAATCCATGAGTTCGGAGCGCCATTGTGAGTCCCGGAACGTGTTTTGTGATATAATCGGGTTTTTGGCTGCTTAGCCTGTGGACCCCTGTGTAGGTTGACCTGGGGTGTTGTCGAGCTCTAGGACATTGTAGGCGCATTGTGCATTTTTCGAGGATCGTGGGAATGATTTTTTTCCAATTTTGTATTTTTTGGATTTTTAAATCTCAAAATTGTTTTCTATAAATAAACCCTCACCCCCTCTCTCTCGCCATCTCTCAATTTCTCTCCCTCCCCTCTCTCACGTTCTCTCTTTCTCTCCCTCTCTTCTCCGCCGGCCAACGGAGGAAGGCAGGGGAGAGGCGGCGAGGCTCGTGGGGCATGAAGCGGTGAGGATGGAGCGTGGAACGGGGCGATAGAGGCACGGCTCTCGTTCGCGAGTTAGGGTCACCGCCGTGGGTTTCGTGAGGCATTTTCGTGAGGAAATGGTGATCTCGGCGTGGGAAATCTTCGATGGTGGTAGGGGGATGGATCCCTGGCCCCTGTAGTTCATTCCCCCACGTTTTGTAGGCCGAGGCGAGCCGAGCGTGGTTTATTTCATGTCGGGGTGAATTTCGCATGATTTTGGTGTGAGCGACGGATTTGCTGTTTCGATTACATTTTTATGGTTTAAACATGCCCTCTCGGTAGTCTAGAGGGTGGGGAATGGTTTTCCCATGTTTTCCCTATCATCCGGAGTGATTGGGGCATAATTTAGGGCCCCTCGGATGGGGTTCCGTCACGACATCGCTGGAATCGATTGACCGATTGGGCAAATCAGTCAACCAATCGGCCTTGCATCAAGATGGGTAGTCTGCCAGGTTTAGGTCCACCGAAAATGGGCCATTGGTCAACCAAAGCTGTTGGTCGACAGACCCATGCAAGTTGGTCGACCGAAATGCAGTGGTTCAGCCCATTTTGGCCTCCGGTCGACTCGGTTGTGACCCATTGGTCGACTTATGGCCCCGTGGAAGTCCCAGACACCCCGTGGGGACCGTGACCATGTTTTTGGGTGTTTGGAAATACCGTTAATCTCGATTAGCATGCCCATGGGTTTTAAAGGTCCGGGTGACCCTGTGCATTCTAGGCTTCTATGTTACGCTTGACCGAGTCACTGTGGATCAGTGTGAGTGCGGAGGGCTATTCCCACATGTCATTAGCCTTTTCGAAAAGTGGTTTCCGTGTGGGCCATGCATATGGACTATGAACTATGAGTTCTATGACCTGGCCTGGGGCTGGGGGTTTTCTTAGGTTTCCCTTGAAAAGGGATTAACCTCAGCCGTTGTGTCCCGCCTTAAAAGTTATATTGGACCGTGGTTTTGACCCTAGGAGTAGGGCAGATTGATGGCATAGATGCTGTGTTGTATGACGATCTTGACCTGAGTCATGTGACTCAAGGACCATTGGGTTTAGTAGGTCTAGTGGACTATCCAGAGTCCGGTGGCCCTGAGCCACCTAGTACTCTGTGTTACTTGCGATGTGTACATGCGTGGCTTTTAGTGTTCACGTTTAGTGACCCCCCACTAGTCGTAGCTTCTGGGCACTCCTATGTCAACCTACTAGGTGTTGTGCTGCCGGTTTTGATGATGACAACCATGAGATGTTTGTGTTGAGTTCAACAAAACTGATGAATTAACCATTGATTCATTAACACATGTATCTGCTTTATTCTTGAATGCAAGGAAGAAACAAGGTCTACGCAGGATGCTCAAGGCATGCACGCAGCGGTTTGCATAAAAGGATAGCATCTACGCAGGATGCTAATTGCGTCTACGCATCAGTTCAAGAGGAAAAAAGCATTAATCACTGGCATAGCTCAGTGCGTCAACGCCACAACATCGCAGCGTCGATGCATCAGCTCATGTTTGAGATAAAATAGTGTTCTGCGTCAACCCCTTAGTCACAATAGGTTGACGCCATCTGAATCTCATCAAGTGATTATTGGGTGGACCCCAGCCATAAGTGACGTTAGATGCAACATCATCTAAAAGAGCATGCGCTCTCTTTTTCCCTCGCGATTCCAGAAGCCTCTGAGGAGAACAATCATTGGGCTAACCAAAAAAGCTGGTTGGGGCCCACAAGAGGCATATTCACGTGAATCTGGGAGAGCGCGGGAGATGGAAGTTAGAGGAGCAGCAGTCGAACAAGAGTAGAGAAGATGCTCTTGAGAAGAATCGCCTGTATCATCGTCTTCCTCCTGGCGTGCTATTGCATCCTCTGAAGATCAGAGGAAGTCTATTATCTGTTGATCATCGCAAGCTCATCTACAATCTAGGAAGTGAAAGCTAGTTGATCATCATCGCCTCTTCTCTCAGATCTTTAAGTTTGAGACTCGAGAATCAGCACCGTCCCAGATCTGAGGCTCCTTCTTCCACCTTCCAGTGATTTCATTTCTTGTTTTTCATTTCAGCTTGAATTCTATTACTGTAATTCTCCCTCGTACTAGTTTGAGTAGAGGGAGAGGAATTGATCCAGCGGGGTGTGCTTGGATCAAGGGGTTTGGGCTTGTACGCCCTCAAGCTGTTTGTCAGCGGGTAACTGGTTAAGAGGATATGTTCCTCTTATTAGCCAAGCTGTAGTGCTCAGCGTTGTCGAGGGGATTGTGCCTCGGTTTAGCTAAGCTGTAAGGCTCAGTAGGGATCCTCCCTGATTTAGTGAGGGGTGGACGTAGGTCTCCATAGGGAGATCGAACCACCATAAAAATCTGTGTTCACTTGTGGGTTGCTATCTCTTACAAATCTGTGTGTCGCTAGATGATTGATTAGGTTCGATCTCTACACCTTCAGCTTACTAAATTTTGAATTAGTATTCTGCTACTTAAAAGTTGAGTGTAATATTTTGCAAAAATTAAAAAGGGTCAACCTATTCACCCCCTCCCCCTCTAGTTTGACCATCCACTTAATCCAACATGTTGTATCAGAGCTTGGCTCTCTTGTCAAGGGTCTCACAACCCAGAGAGATTTAGTGGAATGGAAAATAAGGGGCTCATGCCTGAAGGGTATGCAGTGAATAGGCCACCCTTCTTTGATGGCACTAACTATGCTTACTGAAAAATCGGATGCAGGTATTTCTGAGATCTCAGGACCATGAGATTTGGAGAGTCGTGAGCAAAGGAGCCTATCAGTTAGAAGGAGATGAAGAACTGTGGGTAAAAGAGCAGATTCGGAAGTCCAACATCAATTGGCAAGCTATGAATATCATGCAATGCTCATTGCATCCTAAGAAGTTTTCACAAGTGTCCTCATGTGCCAGTGCCAAGGAAATGTGGGACAGACTTGAAGTCATCTATGAGGGTACGTCAGAGGTAAGAGAGACAAAAGCTAATATGTTAATTTCTGAGTATGAAGCTTTTAGAATGAAGCCAGAGGAAAATATATCTGAAATGTATGCTAGGCTAACTCTATTAGTGAATGGTCTTAAAGGTCTGGGAAAGGTTTACAGTGATTATGAACCGGTCAGAAAAATTCTTAGATCCCTAACTCCAATTTGGCACACCAAGGCCACGGTTGTTGAGGAATCTAGGAACCTTCCTACCACTACCCCTGATGAGCTTATTGGATCACTGATGGCTTACGAGCTGAATTTAAAAAGAACTGGTGAGGATGTGAAAAAGAAGAAGCCACTTGCATTGAAGGCTGGTCCTAGCAGCAAGGAGAGTTCATATGACAGTCAGTCATCTACCTCAGATGATGACTCAGGTGAGATAGCAATGCTCACCAGGAAATTTAGGAAGTTTCTAAGGAAGGAAGGTAAAGTTATAAGGAATAGAAGACCACAGGTAAGAAAGAGTTAAAAATTCAAATCAGAGAATTCTAAGAAATCTGACAAGGTTGTTTGTTACAAATGCAGGAAACAAGGTCATATCAAATCTGAATGTCCAGAGAATGTGAAGAAAGTCCAACCAAAATGGAAGAACAAGAAGCCAAAGGCTATGATGAGTACTTGGAGTGACGAGGAGAAAGATGAAGATGAAGAAGAGAGTACCTCTGAAGAAGAAAGTGATGTTAAGCTATGCTCTATGGCTAAGGGAGATGATTAGGATGAGATAACCTCCTCTTTTGAAAACTTTTCTTGCAGTGATTGGGAAGAAGCATTTAATGATTACTAGATAAGTATGATTATGTGAAGAAAGAAAATAAATCACTGAAGAAGAAGAAAATTTTGACTAGTCAAGATAATTCCTTGAATGAGAAAATCATGTGCTTAGAAGCTGAAATTACTCATATAAGAAAGTCTCTTGCTGAAAGTGATCTGTGTAAAAATCAATTGATAGAGATGAAAAGAGAAAATAAATTTTTACTGAAAGTGCATGATGACCTGAAACTCAGAATGCAAAAATTGGAGAGTGATGTAAAAATGTCTGAAGAAAAATATGAAGCCATTCAAGGAGTAAATCTAGAACTCCAAGAAAACTTGAAGAGACTGGAAAATGAAAACTTAAATAAACAAACCTCCCTTGAGAAACTTACACAAGGCAAAAACAACCTAGAAGCTGTTATGGGAATAAAAAGTAATTTTGGAAAAGAAGGACTTGGATATAATCCAACTAAAAAAAAGAATCTAGGGATAAGACTAATAACCTTTGTTCCAGAACAGGGCACATCTAAGCAAAACCCAATGGCTGCAGTGAAGTCACATGGGAAAAATCAAGAAGAAGTAAAACAGACAGATGACACCAGAAAAGAAAAGGGCAAAGAGAAAATGAATGCTACCTTGAATACGAATCACCACACAAATATGCCTAAGTCTGGAAGTAAAACCTCAAATCAACCCATGGACCCTAGTACATCAACCCAACATCAAGCTTATGGAAATTCAAGGAGTCATTGGATTGGCACAAGACAGCCGCGTCAACGCACTGGCCATCCTGCGTCTACTCAACCTATGTCTAAGGGCTTCTACATAAATAAGGCTAAAACAAACCACTGGCCGCGTCAACGCAATGTCTATACTGCGTCAACGCACATACCCCTCCAGAATGGGTATCCCTTCAGAAACAAGAGAATGAGTCGACGCAGTCACTACAATGAGTCAACGCACCCTGCGTACTCGAACCCATATGACATGGGGTTTGGGTGGATGGGTAAACGCAGCCATGCAAGAGGGTCTACGCAGCAAAGCTTCATTCCATCCGGAATTAAATATTCAACTAGAGCTTCTCGTCCTAGGTTCCCTAGTGCTTCTTGCATTCATAATAATCATTGGAGTGGAAACAAGAATAAAAATTCACACTTCTTTAACAACAAAACTGGTTCAAAGAATTCATTCCGAAGGGTACCTCAACCTAATCAGAAAATTCTCAAACCTATGAACTCCACATCTCAAAAACCTCCAAAACAACAGATATGGATTCCCAAAAGTATGTTGTCTTACTTGACAGGATCATATGGCATGATGGGACCCAAGTGTATTTGGGTTCCAAAATCCCTCGTTTGATGTGAATTGCAGGAGTGCCTTGTAGCTGTACACAACATATGGTATCTTGACAGCGGCTACTCAAGGCATATGACGGGCGATAAGGTAAAATTTTGTTTCTTGGTTGAGAAAGAAGGAGGGCATGTCACGTTTGGGGGCAACAATAAAGGCAAAATTATTGGAAAAGGTAAAGTTGGCAAAATTCCCTTGAACTCCATTGATGATATTCTACTTGTTGAAGGACTAGAATATAATCTTCTTAGTATAAGCCAACTGTGTGACAGGGGATACAAGGTTGTGTTTGATTCTCTTGTATGCCGCATTCTTGAAATGCATTCTGAAAATGTTAAGTTCATTGGAAAAAGAATAAACAACATGTACATGGTAGACTTAGATGATCCTGCTCATAATAATCTTTATCTTGCTGTGAACAAAAGTGAGCTGGCTTGGCTATGACATTGTAGACTAGGACATGCTAGCTATAGTGTCATGCATAAGTTAGCAAAATTCAGCATGATAAACGGTTTGCCTGATGTCTCATTTAAACAAAATGACAAAGTTTGTGATGCATGCACTCAAGGTAAGCACACTAGGAAGTCATTTAAATCTACAATAGAAAACCAATCTTCTAGACCTCTTGAACTTATTCACATGGATCTATTTGGACCCACCAGAACAGCAAGTTTAAGTGGAAATAGATATGGCTTTATTTTGGTAGATGACTTTTCTAGGTTCACTTGGGTGTTCTTTTTATCTCATAAAAATGATGCGTTTAAAGAATTTCAGGCATTTTTCAAGAAAGTTCAGCAGGATGGTAAGTATACTCTTTCATCTATCATGTCAGATCATGGAGGAGAGTTCGAAAACTCAGAATTTGATGGCTTTTGCAGGGCAAAAGGAATATCACACAAATTCTCGTCACCAAGAACTCCTGAACAGAATGGAGTGGTGGAAAGAAGAAATAGAACTCTTGTGGAGATGGCTAGAACAATGCTGATCGAAGGACAACTTCAAGAAAATTCTGGGTTGAGGCGGTAAACACTGCATGCTACATTGTAAATCGTGCAATGGTAAGACCTCTGTCCAAAAAGACTCCATATGAACTAATGAAAGGTAAGAAGCCATCTGTTGCTCACTTCAAAGTTTTTGGGTCAAAATACTTTCTTCAAAATAATCACAAATGGGACTTGGATACGTTTGAACCTAAGAGTGAACCAGCCATTTTTCTGGGATATTCTAATCACTCTAGGGCCTATAGAGTCCTAAATGTCAAAACTCAAAATGTAGAAGAATCTCCACATATTGTCTTTGATGAAATGAATGTTAGATCTGAAAATGAACAATCTTGCAGGGACAAGGATGATCGGGAATTCCTTGAAGTAAAGGAAGAACAAGATCTTCAAGAGAAAGAGTCAAGGCCAGGTGAGAGTCTAGCAGAATCAAGCACTCAAGGTAATGCAGATGCTAATGAAGGTAATTCGCTAACCAATGTTAGAATGTTAAGAGATCATCCTTGATCAAGCATTATTGGTAATCTGCATGACCCTCCTAGAACTAGATCTCACTTTAGGATAATTGAGGAAATGGATAATTTGGCTCTTGTGTCTCAAATTGAACCTAAAAATGTAATTGAAGCCATAAAAGATGAATGTTGGATAAATGCAATGCATGAATAACTAAATCAATTCAAGAGAAACAAAGTGTGGCACCTTGTACCGAGACCCAATGAACATTCAGTAATTGGAACTAAGTGGGTTTTCAGAAATAAACAAAATAAAAATTGAATTGTGATAAGAAATAAAGCAAGACTGGTAGCACAAGGATATAACCAAGAATTTGGCATTGATTTTGAAGAATCCTTTGCTCCAGTAGCTAGATTAAAGGCCATTAGATTATTTCTTGCATATGCTTGCTGTCATGGAATAAAACTACAACAAATGGATGTAAAAAGTGCGTTTCTTAATGGTCTAATAAAAGAAGTGTATGTTGAACAACCCCCTGGTTTTGAGTGCATAGACTATCCTAACCATGTTTATAGATTAGACAAAGCTCTCTATGGGCTTAAACAGGCACCTCGAGCATGGTACGACAGACTCAGCTCATACCTCACTGAAGAAGGATATTCAAGAGGTAAAGTGGACCAAACTTTATTCACCAAGGTAAGAAACAATGACATTGTTTTGGTTCAAATTTATGTTGATGATATAGTCTTTGGATCCACTAAACCAAGCATGTGTGAGGAATTTGCACAATTGATGACTATAGAATTTGAAATGAGTCTAATGGGTGAGCTGCAATTTTTTCTAGGTCTTCAAATCACCCAAAGCAAGGAAGGATGCTTTATCAACCAGGCAAAGTATATCTCTGAACTATTGAAGAAATATCAAATGGAGAATCTTAAAGCAATCAACACTCCCATGAGCACCAACACAATTCTGGATCCAGATCTGAAAGGTAAATCAGTGGATGCAAAGACTTATCGAGGTATGATCGGATCACTCTTCTATCTTACTGCATCTAGGCCAGATATCCAATTTTGTGTATGCATGTGTGCTCGTTTTCAATCTGATCCTAGAGAATCTCACTTGAGCTCTGTTAAGCGTATCTTTCGATACCTTGCCGGAACTTAAGATTTAGGGATTTGGTATCCTGCATCTTGCGCTCTTGATTTAGTATCTTATTCTGATGCAGACTATGCTAGATGCAAACTTGACAGGAAAAGCACAAGTGGCTATTGCCAATTTTTGGGAGGGTGTTTGGTTTCTTGGGAATCCAAGAAACAACACTCAGTGGCACTATCCACTGCAGAGGCAGAATATGTCGCTACAGGGAGTTGTGGCACTAAAGTGTTATGGATCAAACACCAACTCTAAGATTATCAAACTGATCTTGGGTGTGTCCCAATCTTGTGTGATAACACAAGTGCCATTAACCTGGCAAAGAATCCAATTCAGCACTCTAGGACCAAACATATAGAAATTAGGCATCACTTCTTGCGATATGAAGTTAATAAAGGAAGCTTTAAATTGGTTTTTGTAGACTCAGAACATCAAATTGCTGACATTTTTGCCAAGCCTCTGAGTAATGAAAGATTTACTTGTCTTAGGAGAGAGCTTGGACTATGTAATCCTCATCTTGATGCCTAACTTGATAGCTCAGTTTATTCTTTGGAATTTGATTGGTTAACTTTACCTAGCAATAAATTGATTACATGCCTTGCTCAAGTTAAAAGCTCTTGGTTTCTAAATAAGTCATAAATCTAGGGGAGTTCAGTTTTTGGTCATATTCTCTGTCTTGAAAAACACATGATAAATAAAAAGCCCATCATGTCAATCACAAAATTTTCATCAAAACCTTTTGTCATGCATGATCTGAGGGGGAGTTTGTACTAGATTTTACTTGCTGAGGAGAGCAAGTTAGCACCTTGAGATTAATGTTTTGTGAACCTGAAGTGTGGCTCACGCAGTTGATTGAATAGGCTTATTGGTGAAGAAGTCCGAGTTAACGCAGTAATGAGGCTGGGTCAACGCACTGATAAAAATAATCTAGAAATAGTGCTGGCAGTTCAGCTGATTGGTTGAGTGAGTTAACGCTGTGATGTGGTTGAGTTGACGCACTGACAGAAACCTCGTGTAAACCGTTCTGGAGTCAACTTGCTCACTTCAGAAGGGTTAACTCAGTACTGGAGATGAGTCAACGCAATCTGGAAATTTTGCTATTGAGGACATATTTGGTGAGTAGAAGCTGACGCAATGTCTACTGTGCGTCAACGTCTGCTGCTGTGTGAAGTTGTTCTGAAATGGCACTTCCAGTACCTTAGATTGTCTGAAGCCTAGAGTCTTCTCAACTTCTCATCAATTCATTTCCACCTCACATATTTCATCTGTTCATTTCTTTAGCTAGTAGTTGAAGAACCTATCAATCTTCAATATGAGGGAAGGTTCATGAGCTCTGGAATTTGAGTTGATGTCATAGATTCAGGGGGAGTTAAAATGATAATTCCTTTATGAGAGGTTTTGGTCTTTAATGGCTGGAGACTTATAAATCTTATGATCTTTGAATGTTAAAACTTCTTGAATGTAAAAGTGCTTTGCGTATGGAATAGCTATAGAACTATTTAATAAAACTGTGAACTCATCTACTCTAGAACCATGATGATCAAAAGTAAACAGACCACTTTGTGCAAAATAAATTTAATATCTGTATTGACCTTAAACTCAGAATAGGTTTAATAAGAGCTGAAGGAATAAACCATATATATATATATATATATATATATATATATATATATAAAATAAATTGCAGAGCAATGGCTAGTTTTCACTTAGAAACTGTCTCCATGCACCAAGGAAGTGCTACAGAGCATGTCATGATGTGAGCTGCTATCTCTGTTCGCAAAGAAAAATAATTCGTTGCAGAGCAATGGTAAATTTTCACTGAGAAACTACCTTCATGCACCAATGAAGTGTTGAGAGGCATGTCATGATGTGAGTTGCCAACTCTGTTTCATTGAAGCAGAATAGTTAGCTATGCTGAGTAACCGGGGACTCTGGTGTCTGATAAGCAAGTGTACCCGTGTCAAGATGCTAGCTACACTTGACTGCTAATGAAAATTAAAAATATATATATATATATACTAAAAAGAAAAAAATGACAATAAATATATATATATGTGTGGTTGACCTTAAGCTCACATAAAATATTACAGAGTTCATCTTCAATACTCGTTAAATTCACTTCTATAAGGGTCTCTTGAAATTAAACAATCTTGGGGATAGATTTGAGAAAGTTCCTGGTGTGCGAACAGTTCTATCTTTATTCCATACACATACTCCTCTTGTTCAAGGGATTAACTCAAACTCTTCAGATTGTTTTTCTCCACATCATTAAATGAATTAGGGTCTCTTATCATATCTCTCATAAGGGAACTTGAATTTTATCTATTAAAAATCCCTGAATGCAATCTCATCTTTCATATTTCAGTGTCTTTAGAATGCCTCAATACTATGGTTCTTAACTTAATATTTCCTTCATATCTCTTTTTGGTGGCGTCGACTCAGTCCTTCAATGCGTCAACGTAGTCGCGTGGTCGCTTTATCAACCTAGTCCGGTTCATCCCATTGAACCGGCTCTATCTTTTTGAAACCGAGGGGTCACCTCTTTAAAACCCCTCAGCATAAACGCTTCAGCCTCCTCGCCTCTTTCCAAAACCCAGTTGGCTCCTATCTCTCCGCTTCTCTCTTTTTTTTCTTCCCACGGCACTTCTCTTCCCTGTTGCCGTGTGATTCACCTCGCTACCATGGCTCCACCGGAAAAAGAGAAAAAGGACAAGAAGAAGAAGAAGGGTCTAACGAGAAGAGCTCCCATCACAGCTGAGGGCACGATTGTGCCTCGAACCAAATTTCAACCTGCTCAAGAGGAGACGACGTCTCAGTTAGCTCCACGGAAACATAAAGGGAAAGAGAAGAGCTCGCCGGCAAATAAAAGAAAACTCTCAGAATCAAGGGCAGCGAAACAGAAGGATTCTCACGATGCTCCCAGAAAGTCCTCATCCTCAGCCGCAGAAAAAGGGAAACAACCGGTAGGAAGTTCGGATGCGCATGCAAGGTCTCCTAACTCATCTCTTCTCACCAATACTGGAGAACCTCTGAAAGTTCTTATTTGATGTGACACAACCTCGGACCTAATGCAAGCAAGCACAATCGCAATCTAAATGGGCCAATTTGGGCCGCCGCTCTCTCGTTGCTCACCCAAGCCCGGGGTAACTTGGCAATGCCAAGGTGAGGTTAAGGGGTTGGGCCCTTGCTGGTAGAGGGCCAGCAAGGCCAAGATTTGATTCCCAATGGATTTGGAAGCCCAATTCAACGGGGCCGATGAAGTGCCGAAGGCACCGGTTGCACTCTTCCCACGGTGATCACTCAAGGCAATGGGGCTTGAGGATCGGGCTCTCACTCGCATAACCAGCAGAATTAGAACTAATATTGAAAGACAAGCACTAAGTGGAGGAAGGTTTGAGCACTTACTTGACCGGTTTGAAGAAACCGGCCCCGGTCGGAGACGAGGGTGAGCGGGGAGGCGAGTGGATCCCCACACGCCACGGAGGTGTCGCTTGACCTGCCCAAACAAATTACACCACTACACCTCTCGTAGGAGGGGGAACTTGGGGTGGGGGTTAATGATATTACATCAATACTACCTCCACGCAGGGAGGGGCCTTCAGCCGGCCAAGCGGGGTGGGGAAACCAAAGCAAAGAACGAGGAATAAGGGTGGACGCCGAATCTGCCTGCTGTCTATGAACCAGGATAGAGGGTCGGTGTTGCTATTATAGATCTTGCTCAGGAATTTCGCTGATGGCAAGACTGGCGGTGAAATCATCGTAACAGGAAGGGGAATGCCTCAGATTTTTTGTAAATTCTTCTGGAGTTTCTACAGGTCGGGGAAGGAGCTTGAATAGGGCCTCTATTTCTCGGACTAGCAAGGGTAGGTCACCAATAGTAGGATGTAGAGGCTGTCCTGGAAGCTCCCGAACTTCAAATTTGATGCTGTCAGTGCCGTTAGAACCATGGGTGAGTCCTCTTGGCATCAAAAGAAACGGGGATGCCAGAAGATAACGGAGACGATCTGTGGAGCCAAAAGAGTGAGGAGGTGTCGATGCAGACTGGGGAAGGCAGAGCCGCGCGACCGTGGAAGAAAATTGGTAACTTCTGTTCCAAGATACTTAATGGGCTTCCGCTTCTTGATTCTGAAAGTAGACAGGTCGATGAAGAACTTTGAAGAAGAACTTGAGGACTGATTCCTTCGGGGTTCATCGTGGTAGAGCTTATAATCTAAATCAGGTCCTCAGCCGAGGCAGAACCGCGCAGCTGTGGGAGAATGGACCTCCTGGACGACTCGAAGATCGGAAGAAGACGAAACCACTTCGGTTGCGAAGGCGACTGGCAGACGCTTCCGACGATGGCTCTTGGGTCTTCAAACTCGTCCGGAGGAGGTCGTGGTGGCCGCTGTAAGTTGCTGGTCTGCTATAGATCTTCAGTTGAGAGCTGTAGGTTGATGATGATGGGGGGGAATGGGGTATATGGGAGGGGAAATGGGGGTGGATGAGTGTGGGGAAAGCCCGGGCTGTGAGGGGGTCTAGGAGGGGATGTTCTAAGGTGGGGGAAGGGAAGAATGGGGTCTGGAAGGGGGTCTAACAGGTTGTGGGAGGAGGAGCTACGAATTTGGGAAGGTGGGTGAGAGGAGAAAGTGAGGGGGGGGGCACAAGTGAGTGGAGGGAAGGGTGGATTTCAAATTTGAAATGGCCTTGGAAGTTGTGGGGTTGTGTGGGGAAGGGGTTGATTGTGTTGGAATGGGGAAAGTGGTGTTGGAATGTGGAAGATGATGTTGGAATGGTGAGGGATCTTCTTGGGACTAGGGGGGTGGAGTAATGGAGGCCATAGGGAAGTGGAGGGCTTTAATGATGGTAGGTGGGCGTTGAGGTGGTTGGGAAGGGAGGAGAGAGAAGAAAATTTGAAATTGGGTGTAGAGGAGAGAGAAAGTGGAGTAAAAAAGAGGGATTAAGAGAGGGAAGGGTGGGGAATATCTCCCCTAGGGTTTCTCACCCAAAGAATGTTAGAATCACTCCACTAAACTAAGCTTTGGACTCTCAAATGGCATTTTTTTTTATTGATTGATTCATTAAGTTGAAATGGGGGGAATGTGGTCCTATATATAGGAAACCCACATTTCTACAAAAGTCTCTTACAAAAGACTCAATAACAAATAACCGAAGGGGTAGGGGGGGCTCATGGGCCAAGCCCGAAGAATTGGGCCCAATAGCACATTACACAATCTAATGACACTCAAACTTAGGAAAATAAATGCAAGACCTAGGAACATGACTCAAATAAAAGGGAAAATACATCAAATGACTCAAATAAAATTACATAGGACTCAAAATTAAATGAGTAAACCATGCCGGATGCAACCGGGGTGAGGAGACGAACGGTAAACGTGGGCATGGGAGGTGATGTCCCCATCATACTCCCGGGGTGCAGAGAACTCGACTCTGTCGAGTAAGTGTCCTTCCCTCCTTGGAGGGTGTAGAAGTGGTACCGCCCTCAAGTCTCCCGAACGAGACCGGTCCATCCACCTGCCGAGATAGCGCTCATATACCTTGCTCCGAGTGGTAGTGACTTGTTCATCCAATATTTGTTCAATTTGTTCACGCTGGGCTCTCTTGGCTGGTGGTTTATCATCATGGGTGGGTGCTCTCTCAAGGGAAGAAGTAGGCTCAATCTCCTCACTAGGTACCACCGTGGGTCCCTTATATGGCACTAGGTCGGCAACATTAAATGTGGGACTTATTCCATACTCCTCATGGAGATCTAACTCGTTGGCATTTGCACCTATGCGCCTCAAGACCTGGAAGGGACCAGCCCTACGTGGCCTCAGTTTAGAGTTGGCTCCCGGGGAGAGCCTCTCTATCCTTACCATCACAAGGTCACCCACTTGGAATTCTTGGTGATGCCGATGAGAGTCGGCCAGCCTTTTATAAGCCTCATTCTTTTTGCTGATGTGCTTGCAAAGGTTTTCATGCAATTTTGTGAATGCTATCCTTTTAGTGGTTATGGGTGGACCTGGACAACCATAGATGGACCTATCCTGCCATGATGCCAGATGGACCATGATGAACCTTGGTGGGCCGGTGCAACAATTTGTGGACTTATCATGCAATGTTGTCATGTAGACTTTGGTGGGCCTAGGTGGGCCGGGGCACCCGTAGGTGAACCTATCATGCAAAGTGGTGATGAATGTGTGGGGACCCGGACATCCGTAGATGCTTTTGACATGCTTAAGATCCATGATGAATGAAGGAGGACCATGACATCCGAATGTGGACCACTCATACTTTCTATTTGACATGTGGGTGATATGAATGAATGGACCCAGCATAGGGTTCATGCCAAGGGGTGTGGTAAGCCTAGACACGTACATGCTTTTCCCAAATGTGACTTCAATGTGTATAGGTGTGGGATAACTTTTGAACTCCCATTGGAATGGATCGAATGAATCTAAGAAGGTTGTCATCATGGGGTGGGTACAACCTTATTTCCTAGGGATATGTGGTCCAAGGTCATGGCTCCCAAGGTGTAACCCGGGTCTAGGATGGGGTGGATTAGATCAAACATGGTGGGTTGGTGTAGGGAAAGGTGGGTGATGGATAAAGTGTTTAGGTCACACAAATCTCTTGACTCCCATTGGAATGGATCATATGGATCATAAAATGGGTCACCTAGGGGGAGGAACTCTATGTCCTCAAGATCCTCAAAAGGTGCTAAGTCATCCTTCTCCATGATAGTTGTGCCATTGTTCTTGGCAAGTGGGTCGGCCATGAGTGGAGGACTTGGCTTTTTATCCGAGATAAGAAGCTCTAAATCGAGGAGAAGGTTAGGCTCATCGGGTGTAGGGAGGAATAGAAGGAGGTCGCTAGTGTAGCAACCAATGGTGTAAACCGAGGTGATAGACCCAATGCATAGGTGTAGGAGGCTAAGGCTCCTTGGTTGTTCGGCCATAGGAGTCAACATGTTAGTGAACTTAATTTGCCATGCTAAGCCCCTAAGAAAATACTCTAAGGTCTCCACTTGATAGGATGCTTGGATTGTGGTGTGATAGGAGAAGATGGGCACTAGGGGAAAATTTTGTTCTATGGGAGGGCAAACATGGGTCGAGGTCTCTCTAATTAGGCTCTTCCTTAGCCACCTGACAAGGGACTCTTCTAAGATGAATTCGGCCTTATCTAGAGGCGGTGGTGTAGGGTGAAGATCCTTGTGCGAGGCTTCCTCTTCAATTGGGACATGGGTGCTCTCTATGGAGGGGATAGGTTCCCGAGGGATATTTGTCTTCATGTGGCAAAGCGGGTGGACTACTTCTTCCAAAACTAATGGAGTGGGAAGGTTCTTTGATGGTGGGGTGATGATGGCCGGAGTATGGTGCACCCGGGGTGGTGAACGAGGGTGGGATTCCCGCGGGTGGGAGAATAAAATGTTGTTGAATTTAAAGGTTCCCAAAAGGTGTGGCGGACGCACAAGGCAAGTCCGACGTGTTGGGTCGATGTTGGCATTCCTTTCATCTAACCATTTCTTACCTAAGATTATACATGGACCTGCCAATGTTCCCTTTTGACACCAAGCCCCATCCAAATACTTAATCTTCCCGAACCATTTATGGAATTCAATAAAGACTTGGTCTCCATTGTGCACAATTTGTCCGGTCCTACTAAGAGAGGTAACGATATCGGGGGACACCCAATTTTCAAATTCTAGGTCAATGAAATCAATTTCTACGGGCTTTCCATTACGTAAGCATGCATGGGATATGATTGGGAGAGGAGCCATGTGACCCAAGACTCAATGTTAACAATGATGGGTTGACAATGCACGGTTCGGACAAGAATGCAAGCATGCCCTAGGACTTGATTTGTAGAGACAAGTCAAAGACTTACTCTGATACCACTTGATGTGACACAACCTCGGACCTAATGCAAGCAAGCACAATCGCAATCTAAATGGGCCAATATGGGCCGCCGCTCTCTCGTCGCTCACCCAAGCCCGGGGTAACTTGGCAATGCCAAGGTGAGGTTGAGGGGTTGGGCCGTTGCTGGTATAGGGCCAGCAAGGCCAAGATTTGATTCCCAATGGATTTGGAATCCCAATTCAACGGGGCCGACGAAGTGCCGAAGGCACCGGTTGCACTCTTCCCACGGTGATTACTCAAGGCAATGGGGCTTGAGGATCGGGCTCTCACTCGCATAACCAGCGGAATTAGAACTAATATTGAAAGACAAGCACTAAGTGGAGTGAAGGTTTGAGCACTTACTCGACCGGTTTGAAGAAACCGATCCCGGTCGGAGACGAGGGCGAGCGGGGAGGCGAGTGGATCCCCACACGCCGCAGCGGTGTCGCTTGACCTGCCCAAACAAATTACACCACTACACCTCTCGCAGGAGGGGGAACTTGGGGTGGGGGTTAATGATATTACATCAATACTACCTCCACGCAGGGAGGGGTCTTCAGCCGGCCAAGCGGGGTTGGGAAACCAAAGCAAAGAACTAGGAACAAGGGTGGACGCCGAATCTGCCTGCTGTCTGTGAACCAGGATAGAGGGTCGGTGTTGCTGTTGTAGATCTTGCTCAGGAATTTCTATGATGGTAAGACCGGCAGAAAAATCTTCGTAACAGGAAGGGGAATGCCTCAGAATTTTTTTAAATTCTTCTGGAGTCTCTGCAGGTCTAGGCAGGAGCTTGAACAAGGCCTCTGTTTCTTGGACTAGCAGGGGTAGGTCACCAACAGTAGGATGCAGAGGCTGTCCTGGCTGCTCCCGAACTTAAAATTTGATGCCGTCAGTGCCGTTAGAACCGTGGGTGAGTCATCTTCGCAATAAAAGAAACGGGGATGCAAGAAGATAATGGAGACGATCTGTGGAGCCAGAAGAGTGAGAAGGTGTCGATGCAGACTGGGGAAGGCAGAGCCGCGCGACCGTGGAAGAAAATTGGTAACTTCTGTTCCCGGATGCTGAATGGGCTTTCGCTTCTTGATTCTGAAAGTAGACAGGTCGATGAAGAACTTTGAAGAAGAACTTGAGGACTGATTCCTTTGGCGTTCCTTGCGGTAGAGCTTATAATCTGGCTCAGGTCCTCAGCCGAGGTAGAACCGCGCAGCTGTGGGAGAATGGATCTCCTGGATGACTCGAAGATCAGAAGAAGACGAAACCACTTCGGTTACGAAGGCGACTGGCAGACGCTTCCAACGATGGCTCTTGGGTCTTCAAACGCATCCAGAGGAGGTCGTGGTGGCCGCTGCAATTTGCTGGTCTGCTGTAGATCTTCAGTTAAGAGCTGTAGGTTGATGATGATGGGGGGGAATGGGGTATATGGGAGGGGAAATGGGGGTGGATGAGTGTGGGGAAAGCCCGGGCTGTGAGGGGGTCTAGGAGGGGGTGTTCTAAGGTGGGGGAAGGGAAGAATGAGGTCTGGAAGGGGGTCTAACAGGTGGTGGGAGGAGGAGCTACGAATTTGGGAAGGTGGGTGAGAGGAGAAAGTGAGGGGGGGGCACAAGTGAGTGGAGGGAAGGGTGGATTTCAAATTTGAAATGGCCTTGGAAGTTGTGGGGTTGTGTGGGGAAGGGGTTGATTGTGTTGGAATGGGGAAAGTGGTGTTGGAATGTGGAAGATGGTGTTGGAATGGTGAGGGATCTTCTTGGGACTAGAGGGGTGGAGTAATGGAGGCCATGGGGAAGTGGAGGGCTTTAATGATGGTAGGTGGGGGTTGAGGTGGTTGGGAAGGGAGGAGAGAGAAGAAAATTCGAAATTAGGTGTTGAGGAGAGAGAAAGTGGAGTAAAAAAAGAGGAATTAAGAGAGGGAAGGGTGGGGAATCTCTCCCCTAGGGTTTCTCACCCAAAGAATGTTGGAATCACTCCACTAAACTAAGCTTAGGACTCTCAAATGGTATTTTTTTTCATTGATTGATTCATTAAGTTGAAATGGGGGGGATGTGGTCCTATATATAGGAAACCCACATTTCTACAAAAGTCCCTTACAAAAGACTCAATAACAAATAACCGAAGGGGTAGGGGGGGCTCATGGGCCAAGCCCGAAGAATTGGGCCCAATAGCACATTACACAATCTAATGACACTCAAACTTAGGAAAATAAATGCAAGACCTAGGAACATGACTCAAATAAAAGGGAAAATATATCAAATGACTCAAATAAAATTACATAGGACTCAAAATTAAATGACTAAACCATGCCGGATGCAACCGGGGTGAGGAGACGAACGGTAAACGTGGGCATGGGAGGTGATGTCCCCATCATTATTCCTCGGTATATTGTTGATACTGATGTTGAGAAGCTTAAGGTTTTTTCACAGTTATTTCTCACTTTGGATTTTCAGGGTTGGTGGTCTTTTGTCACAAATCATAGAATATATTACCCCACCCTCGTTCGGGAATTTTACCAAAATTTGCAATATGAGCCTCAAATCCCTAAAGTTTCTTCAATAGTCAGAAATGTCCGTTTTGAGTTAACAAATAAACTGTTTGCCTGATCATGGAAAATCTCAATGGATGGGGTTCAACTACACAGTTTTCGTTTTGATGAACATGAAGCTTATGCTCTTCTGACTGAACAGCCTAGTGATCCTACAGATGTCAAGCAGACATATCTGTCTAGTCTGAAAGCCAACAGGTTCCCTCCCTTCAATAGACTGCTACATCATATCTGCACATCCATCATTACACCCCAGAGCAGTGGTAGGGAACGAGTTACTGAGATGCAACGATTCTTGCTATAATGTATGCTGAAATAAATCAAGATTTCATTGACTGATGTTATCATTCAGACCATGGGTACATGTCTGAAACAGTC
Source organism: Amorphophallus konjac (assembly GCA_022559845.1). Lineage (NCBI taxonomy): Eukaryota > Viridiplantae > Streptophyta > Magnoliopsida > Alismatales > Araceae > Amorphophallus > Amorphophallus konjac. The sequence goes on from CM040124.1 coordinate 242,184,711, forward strand.
TAGGACACTTCCATATGTTGCCCCATTGACTGTAATTTTTAGAAAGGTTGGAGTGAACTTTGGAAATGAAAAGAAACTAAACATTCCCAAAGGGAATAGATACTCCTTATCATACATTCAGAAGTTCATGGGATTCACAATTGTGAATGGACAGCCAGTAAGAGTACTACCAAGTCAGAAGCATGCATCTGCCTCTGGGGCACCTGCTGTAGAACTGAGAGAAACAACACAGGAAAGCCCAGCTGCCAGTCCAGCCAGAGTAGACAGACAAGAGGCTAGTCCTGCCAGAGTGGACCAACAAGAGGCCAGTCCTGTCCAAGCTGATATTGTCACAGATACTGCTCCAACCATCCCAGCTGTCACTAGAGACATTATGATCATACATGGTCCTTTTCATGAACCCTCTCCTCGAAGGGAACATGAATCTACCTACTTTCCTGAGGAAGAAATCCCAGATAATTTTCATTATGATGCTGGCATGCATGATCAGAATTCCGGTATCAATCCCACTTTCATCCAATTTCTGGAAATGAAGTTCAAGAACATTGATTCTTCCATAATGCACTTGAGCTCAACCATGGAAATGAGGATTTCCCATCTTGAGCAGAAATTAGACACCAGATGGGAACAGTTCAAGCATGACAAATTCAAGTCAGACAAAAAGCTTCATAACTTCATGGAATCCCTCATTCAGGTTTGTCAGAAAGCAGGGTCAGTAATGCACAATTTGAAAAGCTTGCATCAACAATTTCTGAATAGGCTACATGCTGTACAGACATATAACTATAATGTCAAGAAAAACCAGTCCAAGCTGAATTTGAAATATTCCACCCTGATTGACAAGAACAATGTGTTCAGTGAAAAGGCTCAGACCTTGTTTGAAAAGATTGCTTCTTTTGGTAAAGACCTTGCTAAACTGTTTGAACGATCCACTCTAGTGGGTAATGAGGTTATGGATGTTTTGAAAATTCTAAAAGAAAACTTCCCACCCACACTTGAAGATCAGCGTGATGTGTACTGCCCTCCACCAACAGAAGCCTCCTCTTCTGCACCTGAATGGGGATCTCAGCAGAAAGCTCAAGTGGACTATCTGTTTGATATTTTACACAGTTGGTTTGATAGTATCACTTCCAAAGTACAGGATTATCATAAGTTTATCCTGCAAAGAGATCAGCAATTTTCGGACAGACTAGACAGTTTAGCATCTTCTATGACTCAACTTCAGCAACAACTGGACACTGTGTCTGCAAACATCCTTTAGTCTCACTCTTCCTCACCTGCTCCTCTTCCTGATGATGTCAAAGGGGGAGAGACATGAACTCAAGTTGGAGCTTGGAATTGCATTACATCTGCATCAAATGTGATTGAGTGAAGTTTTCTTTCTTTTACATATTTTATGAAATGTTCGAAAGAAATTGTCTGTGAGAATGTCCAACTTTTTGTTAGAAAAGTTCTTCTGTTCTTCTTTTTGATGTTAGACCTTGGACCTAAATGAAATGAATGACATGAACTGGTGTTCTAGTCTCTGAAGTGAATTCCTTGTTTGATTTGAACAATACATTATTATTTAGATGCAATGGCATACACCTCATAGTTGTCATCATAAAAAAGGGGGAGATTATTGTGCCCCTAGTTTTGATGATGACAACCATGAGATGTTTGTGTTGAGTTCAACCAAACTGATGAATTAACCCTTGATTCATTAACACATGTATCTGCTTTATTCTTGAATGCAAGGAAGAAACAAGGTCTATGCAGGATGCTCAAGGCGTCCACGCAGCGGTTTGCATAAAAGGACAACGTCTATGCAGGATGCTGATTGCGTCTACGCATCAGTTCAAGAGGCAGAAGCATTAATCACTGGCATAGCTCAGTGCGTCAATGCCACAACATCGTCGCGTCGACGCATCAGCTCATGTTTGAGATAAAAGAGTGTTCTGCGTAAACCCCTTAGTCACAATGGGTTGACGCCATCTGAATCTCATCAAGTGATTATTTGGTGGACCCCAGCCGTAAGTGACGTTAGATGCCACATCATCTAAAAGAGCATGCGCTCTCTTTTTCCCTCGCGATTCCAGAAGCCACTGAGGAGAACAATCATTGGGCTAACCAGAAAATCTGGTTGGGGCCCACAAGAGGCATATTCACGTGAATCTGGGAGAGCGCGTGAGATGGAAGTTGGAGGAGCAGCAGTCGAACAAGAGCAGAGAAGAAGCTCTTGAGAAGAATCACCTGTATCATCGTCTTCCACCTGGCGTGCTGTTGCATCCTCTGAAGATCAGAGGAAGTCTATTATCTGTTGATCATCGCAAGCTCATCTACAATCCAGGAAGTGAAAGCCAGTTGATCATCATCACCTCTTCTCTCAGATCTTTAAGTTTGAGACTCGAGAATCAGCACCGTCCCAGATCTGAGGCTCCTTCTTCCATCTTCCAGTGATTTCGTTTCTTGTTTTTCATTTCAGATTGAATTCTATTACTGTAATTCTCCCTCGTACTAGTTTGAGTAGAGGGAGGGGAATTAATCCAACGGGGTGTGCTTGGATCAAGGTGTTTGGGCTTGTACGCCCTCAAGTTGTTTGTCAGCGGGTAACTGGTTAAGAGGATATGTTCCTCTTGTTAGCCAAGCTGTAGTGCTCAGCGTTGTCGAGGGGATTGTGCCTCAGTTTAGCTAAGCTGTAAGGCTCAGCAGGGATCCTCACTGATTTAGTGAGGGGTGGACATAGGTCTCCATAGGGAAACCGAACCACCATAAAAATCTGTGTTCACTTGTGGGTTGCTATCTCTTGCAAAGCTGTGTGTCATTAGATGATTGGTTAAGTTTGATCTCTACACCTTCAGCTTACTGAATTTTGAATTAGTATTCTGCTACTTAAAAGTTGAGTGTGATATTTCACAAAAATTAAAAAGGGTCAACCTATTCACCCCCTCCCCATCTAGTTTGACCATCCACTTAATTCAACACTAGGGAGTAGGTGGAGGGCTACACCCGAGAGTGACGGTTTTAGGATAGTTACCGTAGGGACTCCACTATGGCGGCTTGAGTCCGGGCCAGGAGGAAAGCCAGTAAGAGGGCCTGACTTAGTACAGTCAGTCAGTGTGTGCACACGTGGTCGGGAACTTCGGATGTGTGCTGATGAGCACTACCCTGACTAGACCATTTTCGTGTGGTTACTTGTACAGTGTCTCAGTTTCACCTGGGGAGAGGGAGACACTGGAGGAGCACACTGAAATGTTAGTGGACGCATCCGACTTTGCTTTGGGTGGACAGGTACTCCCGTCACTTGACGTGAGATTCTCGTGACTCGAGTTTCGGTTTCTCGTCTGTAAGACGTGGTTTTTCGGGTAGCTTCCCCATGCTTTATCGACATAGTGGTCTAGGGTTTTGGGTAAGGTTTACTGAGGTTTCTCCCTAGATGGTGTAGGGTTCATGACTGCGAGGTCGTGATGGTTTCCCCGGACCGTGTGGTCTTGGGTTGGTCATCGCCTGTGAAGGCGGACCTTCACGATAGAGCTATCGTCGCATTCCTTCTGGCAGCTTACCTAGGGTTTTCAATTTGTTCGGTAGTCCCCTGATTATGGGATCGGGGCGTGTTTTTTGTATCGTAGGACTACCGTATGGAGCCGTGGTTTCATCGGTAACGCGGTTGTTCCTTCCGCTGTTATCGTTGTTGTTGCTACTCCCGCTGGTGCTGTCGTTCTTTCTAGCGCTTTTCTTTGTCATCATTTTACGGTTGGGGTTCCGCGGGACCCCTACTGAGCCAATGAGATGAGGCTCACCTCCTGCTTTTTAGGTGTAGCAGTTCCTCCTCGAGGTTCGGAGGTGCAGCGCGGAGGTTCGTACTTGCTAGTTCGCTGGGCCGAGTGTTCACTCGGCATTGAGTACGTTCCTTTACTCTATAGACTGTACTTTGTGGACTGGACTCCGTAGTTTAATTTATTAATTGAAAATGTAATTCTTTTCTATTATATAAAATGTTAATTATAGATATTCCTACTCTTTTTCATATTTTGATGTACCTCCACAATCCTTTCTAACCCTTCCGAGCCCTCCGGCTCGTGGGTGGCGGGCCAGGATTCAATTGGTATCGATTATTTCCCGGTATCCGGATCTTGGGTCATTACAAATGGTATCAGAGTGAGTGTTTGTGGAGTGTACTTGGGAATTTGAGATAATTACAGTGTTTAAAGTCGACAAGGTCTAATACAGTCGACAACTGGCATAGGGTTTTGTGTTTATTTACCGCTTGGTTTCTCGCTTGAGAGCTAGAGTGCGTGGCATTGGCGCTGTGAAGGCAGTTGATGTTTTCGTTGGAGTGTCGACGTAGGGTCTGAGGAATGAGATAGAGAGGTGTCTTCCCAATTGGTGGTGGCCCCAGTCGTGCTGCGTTGGGTAGAGTTTTGCCGGCAGGTACGAGTTTGAGGTGCTGCGTACGAGGAATATACGGCGATGTTAGGTGGCTAGCGAGGATTGCTCATGGTTAGGTTGCCATAAGTATGCTCTAAGGGAGTTGTTATCATCTTTGCCACTCCGGTTTGAGGTTTTACCAGCCCCTGTTGTGTCAAGATCGTGGTTTGAGTTGGCAGATCGGATATTTGATCGAGAGTTGTGCTCGGACGAGCGGAAGATCTTTCTGATGAGCTGCTGATTGTCGAACCTAATGTTCTCATCATGCTCTATGGCGTCGAAGAGGACATTCCAGTCTTGATTATTTTGCAAATTTTGAGGCAGGATTGGGCAGAGTTGTCCCAGTGAGCTCTAAATCCTACGCGTTTGCATGTGAATGGGCTATGTTAGGCCTATATTTTTCCAAGATTGTGTTGCGGTGGCTTGGTTCGTGGCCCAGATTGTGGAATTTGGGGCCATTTTGTGTCACCTTGGATGCGCCGTGTGACCCGGCAGGCGAGATGTGAAGATTCCATGGCAGATTCAGGATTTGAAGATGAGCGTTGGCAGGTGACGATCGTGGTTTGTGTTGTGGCTCTTGGCGTGGTGATCCGCGCGGCAACGGCTCAAGAGATGGATATTTTGAGGATCTGAGAGTCGAGAATGGATTGGCATTAGCAAGGATAGATTCGAGGGAATGATGTCAGGTGGCTAGAGGTGTTCTAGTCCTTGAGCCTGGCATCTTTTATGGTTTCTTCGCTCCTCGGTAAGTGTTTTGGCGTATTAATGGTTGCGAGATCAGAGGCAGGCATAGGTAGGGAGCGTATGGCAGAGGCTAGCTCAACCGTTGTGGTAGAGTGTCTGGCTGGCGATCAGTAGAGCTAGTGCTCGAGGCATGGTGAGTTACAGTTTAAGGAATTACAATGATGGTGTGCCGGTAGATGCGGCGAGTGTGGTTCGATAAGACACTTGTCTAATGTTGTCAGAGGAGCTGACCTGACATTATTGATGGTTTTTCTCGATGTCGGGAGGTGCGGTTCCCAAAATGCACAAGGTTCAGGATTAGGTCAAGCGTGGAGACCTCCCGATTTGTAAGAGGTATGTTGGTTTCTCCTTGGTCGGAGATATCATGCTTTTGCTAAGTTTCGTCATCTTGCATCGTGTGTTCGGATTGATTGGCCTTTTGTGTGCCATAAAGTCTGTGCGAGACATGTTCTTTGTTTTGGTAGTATGGCTGCCTGTGAGAAGTTATGCCCATTCCCCGATATGTAAGTGTGCTGGCATCATTCCGGAAGGATGAGTGCTAGTTGGGCGGTGCTTGTGAGGATTCATGGCTGGTGTTGTGATTCCCGATGTGTTGAGAATCAGAGCCTGTGGAGTTGCAGAGGATTGTCAGATTAAGAGAGAGAATCTATGCTCTGGGTTTAATGTAATTGAGCTTTCATCACCCTATTTTCTGGAGTTAGCCAGCCGAGTTGAGGATTGTTGGGATGGTGAATCCCGAGTCGTTGTGATGGTTGTGTGCGTAGGATCAGAGTGCACAACGGAAGCCAGGTGGGCCCATAACCCATAGGTCTAGGATCGTAGCGTTGGTTGCCACAGGTGGATTCCTGAGGATTTTTAGAGCATTATAGGATTGGTTCCTCGGTGTGAGTTTGTTCCCAGCTGTGTGAGCCATGTCGGTTGTCGTGCCATTACTTGAGGCATTGTGATTTGTGGCACCGGTAGGATAGAGAGTTGAGGAAATATGACGGCATGCTTGTCGCATGAGTACCCTATTCATTTGTTGGTAATTGTGAGTGGCTAGTGACACTAGCTGGGTGGTCAACTATGGTGAGGATCTGCAGTGGTTGGAGATCCGTGTGTATTGGTCGCAACGTCGTCGACCAAGATGCTGTAGTAGCAGATGGCACTTCCCTGTCCTAGAAATATGTGCCGTGATCTATTGAGGTTGTGTCCTGTGGATATGTGGTGATAGCGGAGTCGAGATTGGCAGGGGTCCATTTGGAATAATTGTGATGAAGCTGGGATGAGACTGCATCATGGGCAATGCCTGTGTATGGAAGTCCATGGAGGGATGTCGTCAGATAAGAGCCTTGGTCGTGACCAGTGTGGGATGATTTCCCTGTAAGCCTGAGTCTAGAGATGTTGTGGACTGAGGATTGTGGAATCTCATCATCTGGTTTCGCTGTGCTCCCCTGAGAGGGTAGAGTTGGCGTGAGGATCGAGATCGAATGTGGTGTATGAGTGAGAATCGGCTCGAGTTACAGTAATGGTCTATGCGTGAGTCAATGGATGGCCTGTTGAGATTTGGAATGTTCTGATCGGGCCTGAGGAAGGAGAGCAAGTACGGGTTTCCCGTTGATGAGTAATTACTGACTGACGAGTGGTCTTTCACAGATAGAAGTTGCTGGTTGTAGTGAATCAAGAATGGCGAGAGCCGTGTGCAAGCGTGGCCTTGGGTGGCCGATTATAAGATATCCTTTTCTCGAGATTAGATCTGGGATCTATCGAAGGTTTGTGTTCGGACTGGAGCTGGTCCAGTGCTATCATTGGCGTTTGGCTTGCCAGGTGTGGGATGGTTCATGGCGCAGAGCAAACGAAATCATGGCAGTCAGTTGAGATGACTGTGTGAGCTGATGAGGCTCAGTGTTGGTTGTCCCTGGTGTAGGGTGTGAGACCAGTCACCAGAATGAGAAGTAGATGTTTGATTGGTCCACCGAGTATGTGATTTTATCGGTGTCTGTTTCTCGTGATGAGGATTGCGTCTCCTCGGTAAGTGAGATGGTGGCAACGATGCCATGGTTGGAATTTCGTTGTGGCTGAGGTGGGGCCAGACTTGTATCCTTAAGTATGCTATGCTCGCTCTGTGTATCAGTGTGTATTGGGTTGTGAGCGAGATGTTCTTGTTCGTAATAATCGCCTGGTTGTGTTCCTCAGAAGAAGTGCTTTTGCGAGAGTTAAGGTTTAGATGGAGCTCTGGGAGCGTTGCCAGCTGGGTGTGTTGTTCTTCCCCTGTGCATAAGTAGTTGCCTCAAATTTTGAGGATGAGATTTCTGTAAGGAGGGGAGAACTATAACACCCCGGAATTTTTTTTCATTTTTTTCAGATCAGAATGCCTGAGTTCGGAGCGCCTTTGTGAGTCGCGGAACGTGTTTTGTGATTTAATCGTGTTTTTGGCTTTTTAGCCTACGGACCCCTGTGTAGGGTGAACCGACGTGTTGTCGGGCTCTAAGACGTTGCAGGCGCGTTGTGCATTTTTCGAGGATTATGAGAATGATTTTTTCATAATTTTATATTTCTTGGATTTTTAAATCCCGAAATGGTTTTCTATAAATAAACCCTCACCCCCTTTCTCTCCCCATCTCTCATTTTATAAACAACTACGGAGCATCAAGCATACGGGGGGGAAGAGATAAGCTTATATAGAGAAGATGAAGAATATTATGGTTAAGACCCTTGTATTTCTTTTATTTCTGGAGGAGTAACTACATCTAGGCTATTCAAAGCCTTGCAAATTGCAAAGAAAGTAAAGTGAAAGGAATACAATAAAACCCACCCTTCTACGGATGGCTATCAAATTCTCTCACTCCCTCTCTCGCTCTTTTTTTTTTGCTTCGGGCTCTCTCTCCTTCCTCTCTTCTCCTTCTGCAGGAACTTTAGGTGGGCTTCAGCGGCTTCCGAAGAGGTTCCAGAAGAGGCTTCAATTCACAACGGAGGTGGCCTTTTATAGGGGGTCGAAGCCCCTGTTTGGAGGGAAAGCCTCTGCAGGTTGCTGCTACCACGTTGCTACTGGCGTTGCTTGCTACCGCCACTGCTACTACTGCTATGTGGACGGTGCAGCTACTGCTGGCGTGTTTCCCTCGCTCGGCCACGGCGGAGCAGGGGAAAGGGCGCGCCGCTGCGGGCATGGTAGCCTCTCTAGTCAAAGGGAGGTGGCGTCTACTCCGTGTTGTGTCCTTGTGTCTTGATGATGTCAAACACTATGACTCATCTATGAGATAGTGCATTGGTGTGCCTTGATGCATTGGTTTTGATGCACTGGTTTCATGTTTTGATGAAGTCATATTTGATGAAGTCATATGTTTTGATGATAGTATACATATGTATGCAACACTGTTGAACATTGTGAAGAACAGGTTAAACAGTAGCAAAATTGTTGTGCCCCTGTGGTTTTGATGATGGTTTTGATGATTGATTGTTGATGTAAGTTAATCAAATGTTCAGTCATCCTGCTGCTCAGTTTAGATTAACATATTTGATGTGAGGTCATGCTACATGTTAAACTGATGCATAAAGCATTCATTGCTGTGGTTTTAATGATTGATTTGGTTTTGATGATTGGTGTTTGATGTGAGTCATTGTGAGTCGTCTGTTGAAATGTTCATTCAGGCTTTCATATGCTCAGTCAGTTTATTTGTTTACACTGTGAATCATTGTAATTGAAGTTTCAGACTATTATCTACTGCATAAAGCTTTCATATGCATTTACAGAGTCTATACATTGATTGGCAGTAAGTCTGCACATTGACCGTCTCATGGAAGTCCATACAGTGCATTGCCTTGGCTAAGTGTATACACTGTCAGTCTCATTTAGAGTCAAAGTCCATACATTGGATTGTTACTCACATCGCCTTCAGGCCTCCAAGTCTGTACACTGGCCTTCTTTCATGATATACTACACGTCTACTCATTCAACACTGGTCTTCCAAGTTCTGTACAGCGTGAAGTCTCACCTCGTGTTGTTTCCCCTCACTAACACGAAAAGATTTCGTGTCGTCTGAGGTTATAACACTTCGTGTTGATTTCCATGCGTGACAGGATAACTTGTATGAGGTTAGACTTCGTGTCGTTTTCCTTGTCGTGTCTTCGTGTTGGTTTTGTCTTCGTGTCCTCGTGTTGTTTTAGTGTCTTCATCTTCGTGTTATTTTAGTGTTTACGTCTTCGTGTTATTTCTGCGTTTGAGTCTTCGTGCTATTTCTGTCCCTCTCGCCTTGGTCATACTCTGTGTCAATTCCTGTTGTCATCTTCGAGTTGTTGTCACCCCGTGTCGTCCTTGTCTTCGAGTCGTTCGGATGTTCGAGCAGCTTTGTACTCAAAGTTGTCTTCGTGTTTCCCGTGTACTCGTGTCTCCGTGTTGCCTTAGTGTCTCTATCTTCTTGTTGAGTTTACTTCGTGAACTCTTCTCAAAGTCAAGCACGTGTCTGTGCTGTCTCCATGTCGTTCTTACTTCGTGTCGGTTTCTATGCTTCATCACGTGTTGTGGTCAGCCCGTGTCGTTTTCACCTCGTGCTGTTCTCATGACTTCGTGTCGTTTTCCTTTTCAGGTCTTCGTGTCGTGTTTTCCACACCGCGTGTCGTTGTCGCTTTAGTAACCTCACCTCGTGTCGGTTACTGTTGTCTCCATGTCTTCGTGTTGTTTTCAACTCGTGACGGTTTCTGTTGTTTCACTTCGTGTCGTTTCCGCTATCTGTCTTCGTGTTGTTCTTCCTAGACCTTGTGTCTTTCGTATGTTGAAACCATACTTCGTGTTGGTTTCTATTTTGTCTTCGTATGTACCTCGTGTCGTTCTTTTTGTAGTGCTTGTTTTATTACAGTGACTTCGTGTCGTTTCCCTATTGTGTCTTCGTGTTGTCTCCGTGTCGTTGCCGTTTGTTAGTTCGTGTTGTTTCATTCTAACCTCGTTCAGGTTTCTTCTAAACGTTGTTCTTTTGATAAGTCTATGTAGAGTTGTTCTTTAAAGTGATGACTTATCCGATACTCTGTTTCACAGGTGCTTTGATCGTGAAGCTTAAGGAGGGCACGTGATCAGAGGCTGGAATGAAGTCAGCTGAGAGACTGCCACGTGGTCCGAATTCTTAGGGCAGGAGCTGTGGAAGCCACACGCGCCCTAGCTCCTGCTGCTATATATATGAGTCTTCGTCCACAGATGAAGACTGATCGAGTTGGCGAGAAGAAAAGCTCATACAGAGAGCCACAATCCAGATAGAAAAAGAAAAGAGAAAGGAGAAGAGCAGAAGAAGAAAGAAGAAAGAATGAAGAAGAAGAAGTGCAGCAAGAGAGTGAGAGATTAGGAGAGTAGAAGAAAGAGAGAGAGAGAGAGAGATAGAAGTGTGAGCCGAAGAGAACAGAAGAGCAGAGATTGAGAGAGTGAAAGAGAAGAAGAAGAAGAGAAGAGAAGAGGAAGAAGAACTTACCTGAAGATCTGTCTACTGGACCGTGGATCAAATCCAGGCCAGTCAGCTCCATTGAGAGCCACATTGTGTATTTCATCTTTCAGCTTTCTGTTTTGCTGAAGTTATCTTCGTTTATTATTTTTCCTTTGTTCTCTGGTTTGCTGTGTTTCCGATACTCTGTAGAGAGGTCGGGGTTCCTCCTGTTAGTTCAGGAGAAGAGAGATTGATATCTCCGGTTGCAAGCAGCAGGTGGGCTGCTTGTGGGTTCCCTCCGGTTTGAGGAAGGGAGATCTGATCTCCGGTTCTGGGCTTGTGGATTGCAAGTCCAGGGGTCCCTCCTGGTCTGGAGGAAGAGAGGTCTTCGACCTCTGGTTTGCTGGTGACTGGAAGTCACTGGTTGGTTCCCTCCAGTTTTGGAGGAAGGGAGGATTGGTCCTCCGGTTCTAGTCTTGTGGGTTGCAAGACTAGGTATACTCTCCGGTCTGGAGGAAGAGAGACTTGCGTCTCTGGTTTGCTAGTGACTGGTGTCACTAGTGGTTCCCTCCAGTTGGGAGGAAGAGTGGAGGTTGTTCCCCTGGTCAAGCTGTGTGGCAGCACCTATTGCAGACTGAGTCTGCGGTTTCTAGCGTGAGCTAGTGGAAGCCACACTGGGATTGAGTGTGGGGTGGATGTAGGTCTGCTGGACCGAACCACCTAAAAACCTCTGTGCAGTGGTTTGATTTCTCTATATGTTTTTGCTTCCGCTAGATGTTTGCATAGGGGCGCTCCAAGTGTTTGATCACAGGTTCATTAAATGATTTAATCAGATCTTGTTCTGAGTGTTTAATCTGTTCAGTGAGCGAAAGTTTATTTGATTGAAAGAATGGTTTGAATGAATACTTAGGTGCGCTTTGCTTTGGTTGCTCACTGTCTGTTTGTTGAATTCTGCTACTGCTAATTAGTCTTTCAGATTTGATATATCTGTCTAGTTAGCATTCTAGATAGTTAGTGAGCATCATATTTTTAATTGGGTGAAGGCTTTTAAATAGGTTATATTCATTCACCCCCCCCTCTGAATACTGCACCTAACCCAACAATTGGTATCAGAGCAGGTTCCCTAGCTCAACAGATCCAACGATCTGAAGGGGATCCTGCTATCTTGTGAGGTGTTTTTCTGCTCGACTGTTGCTTGGATTTTTAATCGAACGCTTACTGATCGCTTGATCAAATGGCTCCATCCGTGATATTTGATGGTTCTAATTTCTGTGATTGGCTAGGCGGCCTTGTTGTCTACTTAAATTCCGTTGATCCAAATCTATGGAATCTTGTGTCTAGAGGCCCACATAAATTGTCTTACGATCAGACTAAATGGTCCAAGGAGGACAGACTGAAGAACCGTGAGAATCTCATGGCTCTTAATATTTTGTCAGCGGCAGTCAATACTGACCTATTTCCATTTGTCTTCGAGTGCACATCTGGAGAGGAAATTTTTAATAAAGTGGCTGCCGTTCATGAAGAGCAAGATGATCAGTGTTTGTTGGCCCATCGAAGCAATCACAGTGAAGATCAAAGGGATGACTCATCATCTCAGGTAAGCCCCGAACCTGAAGATTTATCTTATGATGAGCTATCAGATTTGTATGATGTCTGCATGATAGACGTTAACAATGTTAAAGAACAAAATGTTGCTTTAAAAGCTGAGAATCAAAACTGTCTAAACAAGATTATTGAATTAAAAGACAGTCTGAATGAGAAAGATATTGATCTCCTTAAGAGCATGCAAGATGTAACTGTGCTTAAATCCATGATGGATAATCTGAAATGTGACATTGCTGAATGTCGAAAAGAAAATGAAAGATTAAAAGATGAAAATAAAAAACTGATGGTCTTGAACACAGTGATGGGACAACAATGGTTAACCATTGAAAAAGAAAAAGGTATTCAGAAGGAAGACTCATGCAATCAATGTACAGTTTTAGAGGATCTGGTTAAGGAAATCAAATTTGATGATAATTTTCAAAAGAATACAATCAGATCCTTAAGAGAAACGAATGAGTCATTGAAAAATTTGAATGATGTCCTGCAAAAACAGATTGTCATCTGTGAGGAAGAGTTAACAAAATCTGAATTGAAAATATCCTCCATGCAATCTGAAATTGTCTCTCTATCAAAAACTGTGAAAGGGAAAGAGAAAATGATTGTCACCCTGAAGGATAAAGAATCAAATCAGAATTATGTGTGTTCATGCTCAACTTCATCCATGAATATCTCTGCTGAAACTGTGCATGACAATCATAGCCTTCATTCATCTTCACATGCACATATCTTTAAAGGATTGCTTGCTAAAAATTCTCAAGTCAAGAGTTTTTCTGATAAAAGGAAAAGTGTTAAATGCTTTTACTGTCATAGAATTGGTCATGTCATGCATAAATGTGATTTAATGAGACAAGATGACATAAAAGCCAAAAATTCTCATGCTAACAATCATGCTCATCTGAATAAAAGAACTAATTGCCTTGAATGTGGAAAAGTAAGTCAAGCTGCTGCACAATGCTGGTGTGCTAGAAGTAAGAAAACATCACAGTCTTATCATGTTGATTTGAATGCTAAAATAAGAAATTCAATTGTCTGCTCTCACTGCTTGAGGTATGGCCATACAGAAGGAAACTGTTGGCATGTAAAGGGAAAGGTTTTTCATTCCAAATCTGTAAAATTCCCTGCTCTCCATGTTGCTACTAGAAATGACTATGGCTTTAAAAGAAAAACACTTCCATGTCTTAACTATGGAACGCCAGGTCATAAAGGTAATCAAGGATGGTTGGCTGGAAATAAAAAAAAACAAAATGTTCATATGGATAACAAAAACCTTCATGTGAATAGATTTCATGATCATACTAACATGCATGCTCAAAGGAACAAAAACTCTGTTGTCTCTTGCTATTATTGTGGTCAGTATAGACATTCCATGTCCAACTGCAAATTGATGACATCTGATGACCTTCATGCACAAAATTTGTCTAGAACACATGTTGGGGGTAATACAGGACCCGAGGCCGCTTGGGTTCCTGCTGGATCAAAATAACCCAGTTAATGCAGGTGTGCCTTGGAAAGAAATAAACAAGAAAGGGTAAATAAACCAAGGCACTCAAGTGAGAAGACCCCGGGTTGCTACTTTGAAGGTCAGTTCTGAAAATTGTAATTAAAGTCTGCTCTATAATTTGCACTGCTATTATGATTGGATATCATGTTTAAATCTGATCAATTGGGAGCTTGTATCAGATTCTGTCACCTGCACTGTTAGACCTGTCCTATGAGCTGCTCATGCACACACTGCCATAATGAATATTAATTGCATTCTCCTGCTCACTCATAAAAGTTCAACTGCTGAAATTGTATGGGTGCTACACTGTCATGCACGATCACCATGGATTAATTTGCCAAGTGTACATGGAACTGGTTAAGGGGAGGTTGAACAAATTGTCTGAAGATCTTGGAATTGTTAGTACTGAATTGATCTGCTCAGTCCTAATCAACCTGATGTTAGGTCTGCTTTTGAAAAATCTGAAATTGTCTTAAATTAAACATCTGAGCTGTCAATTAAATCCTCATGCATGAAGACTTGCACTTGCAACTGATTGATGCATTATATTGCTTCATGCTTCATGTGGTTGAGAACTAAATAGTTATCAAGAGGGATCTAGGTATGTTACTAAGGTTCCATGAGTCATCATGCAAATAGGTCAGGTTGGATTATCTTGAGCATTCGTCATGAAACCATGTATTGAATTCTCTCTGCACATTCCATATTTAGTCAGGGGGAGAAATGCATAAACATGCATGAATCTACTGCAAATCCCCTTATATTGAAAATGTCAAAAAGAGAGTTTGAATGCATATTGTAAGGGGGAGTCAATGCATTGCATATAGGTTGTCAAATGCATACATTTGTCAGAATTCATAGCATACCCTTTCATTGATTCTAGTTGACCAAACCGTGATCATAATTTGAAAACACTGAGTTTCAAAATCTCTCTTATCTGGTATCATTTGATATCAGAATTATTTCAGTTCTTCATGAAGATTTCAATGGGCTATCTCGATCATAAATCTGAAAAATCTTGAACTAGAAATCTTCTATTATATGCTTTTATGAATGTCTGAAATAACTCATGTGGTTTAAGCTTAATGTATTCATGGAGTTTAACTTCAAAATCTCTTAACATATCTGAATCATGTTTAATAAATCTTAACCAACCGTTTCATGCTATGTCTTGCAAAAACTTCTGAAATCTGCACTTTTAAATACATGACTTTATTTGGTTAAGTACATGAGATTAATATTGTTTTGAAGCAATTGAATGTTTCTGAATTGTCTAAAGGGTAAAGTAATTGTCAGAGCAATGACCTTGGTCACTGAGAAACACATGTCCAAAGGATTGTGTCATGAGGTGCCTTAGTTAACTCTGTAAGAATTCATTGAAAATCAGGCAGAGCAATGGCATGCACACTGAGAAATACAATTCACTCATTAAAAAATTGAGTTGTAGTGTGTCATGATGTGTAAATGCTAACTCTGTTCACATAAGGCATGACAGTTAGTCACACTAAGGGCTTAGGGATATAGGCCTCTGATCAAGGTATATCCTCTAGTTACAAGGTGTGTACTGAACTAGAGTGCACGTAAAATTGTAGCAAGGAAAATTGTTGAATGAATTGAAATATATGTATATTGATGTCAAAATCAATTTGCTACCACCCTAGACAAAATCACATGACTTCATAATTGCTTGATTTCAATACTAGTACATGTAATTCTGAAAGAAGTCAATAGATTTGATTGTGTAATACAAAGGGAGGATATTCAAGATAAATATGAGGGCTTGGTTCATTTTTATTAAACCATGGTTTTAGATATCATTATATAATTTTATTGATAAACTCTGCATACATCATGTTTAAACCATGATGTTCAATAAATATCATTCATAAGCCCTTATGATAGAAGACTTTGAAAACTTATGCTTTAGAATTATGAGATTGATATCTCTTTGAAAATCTGGCAGAATTTCTTATGTTTGGAGCATCCTTGAAAAATCTGTTAACTGAATTTCTTCTACTCATGTCCTTGGCTCAATGACCTGAACTTCTCCTATCTCATAAGATTCCACTGATTGAGGGGGAGCTTCCATGTCATGAATCACTTGCATATCAATTGGCGTCTCTTCAGGGGGAGCATTCCTTGTCATGCTGAATCATGCTCATATTCCTTCTCCAAGGGGGAGAACTTGACTGAACTCTTATATATGCTATAATTTCTCAAATTATTTTTCTTTTTGATGAAGTCAAAGGGGGAGAATAATTTGAGTCTTCAGAATGCCTCAGAATGCCTCACATCATCAGAATGACTCAATATATTGAAAGTGTTGCCATCATCAAAAAGGGGGAGATTGTTGTGCCCCTGTGATTTTGATGATTGATTGTTGATGTAAGTTAATCAAATGTTCAGTCATCCTGCTGCTCAGTTTAGATTAACATATTTGATGTGAGGTCATGCTACATGTTAAACTGATGCATAAAGCATTCATTGCTGTGGTTTTAATGATTGATTTGGTTTTGATGATTGGTGTTTGATGTGAGTCACTGTGAGTCGTCCTGTTGAAATGTTCATTCAGGCTTTCATATGCTCAGTCAGTTTATTTGTTTACACTGTGAATCATTGTAATTGAAGTTTCAGACTATTATCTGCTGCATAAAGCTTTCATATGCATTTACAGAGTCTATACATTGATTGGCAGTAAGTCTGCACATTGAGCGTCTCATGGAAGTCCATACAGTGCATTGCCTTGGCTAAGTGTATACACTGTCAGTCTCATTTAGAGTCAAAGTCCATACATTGGATTGTTACTCACATCGCCTTCAGGCCTCCAAGTCTGTACACTGGCCTTCTTTCATGATATACTACACGTCTACTCATTCAACACTGGTCTTCCAAGTTCTGTACAGCGTGAAGTCTCACCTCGTGTTGTTTCCCCTCACTAACACGAAAAGATTTCGTGTCGTCTGAGGTTATAACACGTCATGTTGATTTCCATGCGTGACAGGATAACTTGTATGAGGTTAGACTTCGTGTCGTTTTCCTTGTCGTGTCTTCGTGTTGGTTTTGTCTTCGTGTCCTCGTGTTGTTTTAGTGTCTTCATCTTCGTGTTATTTTAGTGTTTACGTCTTCGTGTTATTTCTGCGTTTGAGTCTTCGTGTTGTTTCTGTCCCTCTCGCCTTGGTCATACTCCGTGTCAATTCTTGTTGTCATCTTCGAGTTGTTGTCACCCCGTGTCGTCCTTGTCTTCGAGTCGTTCGGATGTTCGAGCAGCTTTGTACTCAAAGTTCTCTTCGTGTTTCCTGTGTACTCGTGTCTCCGTGTTGCCTTAGTGTCTCTATCTTCGTGTTGAGTTTACTTCGTGAACTCTTCTCAAAGTCAAGCACGTGTCTGTGCTGTCTCCATGTCGTTCTTACTTCGTGTCGGTTTCTATGCTTCATCACGTGTTGTGGTCAGCCCGTGTCGTTTTCACCTCGTGCTGTTCTCATGACTTCGTGTCATTTTCCTTTTCAGGTCTTCGTGTCGTGTTTTCCACACCGCGTGTCGTTGTCGCTTTAGTAACCTCACCTCGTGTCGGTTACTGTTGTCTCCATGTCTTCGTGTTGTTTTCAACTCGTGACGGTTTCTGTTGTTTCACTTCGTGTCGTTTCCGCTATCTGTCTTCATGTTGTTCTTCCTAGACCTTGTGTCTTTCGTATGTTGAAACCATACTTCGTGTTGGTTTCTATTTTGTCTTCGTATGTACCTCGTGTCGTTCTTTTTGTAGTGCTTGTTTTATTACAGTGACTTCGTGTCGTTTCCCTATTGTGTCTTCGTGTTGTCTCCGTGTCGTTGCCGTTTGTTAGTTCGTGTTGTTTCATTCTAACCTCGTTCATGTTTCTTCTAAACGTTGTTCTTTTGAAAAGTCTATACAGAGTTGTTCTTTAAAGTGATGACTTATCCGATACTCTGTTTCACAGGTGCTTTGATCGTGAAGCGTAAGGAGGGCACGTGATCCGAGGCTGGAATGAAGTCAGCTGAGAGACTGCCACGTGGTCTGAATTCTTAGGGCAGGAGCTGTGGAAGCCACACGCGCCCTAGCTCCTGCTGCTATATATATGAGTCTTCGTCCACAGATGAAGACTGATCGAGTTGGCGAGAAGAAAAGCTCATACAGAGAGCCACGATCCAGATAGAAAAAGAAAAGAGAAAGGAGAAGAGCAGAAGAAGAAAGAAGAAAGAATGAAGAAGAAGAAGTGCAGCAAGAGAGTGAGAGATTAGGAGAGTAGAAGAAAGAGAGAGAGAGAGAGATAGAAGTGTGAGCCGAAGAGAATAGAAGAGCAGAGATTGAGAGAGTGAAAGAGAAGAAGAAGAAGAGAAGAGAAGAGGAAGAAGAACTTACCTGAAGATCTGTCTACTGGACCGTGGATCAAATCCAGGCCAGTCAGCTCCATTGAGAGCCACATTGTGTATTTCATCTTTCAGCTTTCTGTTTTGCTGAAGTTATCTCGTTTATTGTTTTTCCTTTGTTCTCTGGTTTGCTGTGTTTCCGATACTCTGTAGAGCGGTCGGGGTTCCTCCTGTTAGTTCAGGAGAAGAGAGATTGATATCTCCTGTTGCAAGCAGCAGGTGGGCTGCTTGTGGGTTCCCTCTGGTTTGGAGGAAGGGAGATCTGATCTCCGGTTCTGGGCTTGTGGATTGCAAGTCCAGGGGTCCCTCCTGGTCTGGAGGAAGAGAGGTCTTCGACCTCTGGTTTGCTGGTGACTGGAAGTCACTGGTTGGTTCCCTCCAGTTTTGGAGGAAGGGAGGATTGGTCCTCCGGTTCTAGTCTTGTGGGTTGCAAGACTAGGTATACCCTCCGGTCTGGAGGAAGTGAGACTTGCGTCTCTGGTTTGCTAGTGACTGGTGTCACTAGTGGTTCCCTCCGGTTGGGAGGAAGAGGGGAGGTTGTTCCCCTAGTCAAGCTGTGTGGCAGCACCTGTTGCATACTGAGTCTGCGGTTTCTAGCGTGAGCTAGTGGAAGCCACACTCGGATTGAGTGTGGGGTGGATGTAGGTCTGCTGGATCGAACCACCTAAAAACCTCTGTGCAGTGGTTTGATTTCTCTATATGTTTTTGCTTCCGCTAGATGTTTGCATAGGGGCGCTCCAAGTGTTTGATCACAGGTTCATTAAATGATTTAATCAGATCTTGTTTTGAGTGTTTAATCTGTTCAGTGAGCGAAAGTTTATTTGAGTGAAAGAATGGTTTGAATGAATACTTAGGTGCGCTTTGCTTTGGTTGCTCACTGTCTGTTTGTTGAATTCCGCTACTGCTAATTAGTCTTTCAGATTTGATATATCTGCTTAGTTAGCATTCTAGATAGTTAGTGAGCATCATATTTTTAATTGGGTGAAGGCTTTTAAATAGGTTATATTCATTCACCCCCCCCTCTGAATACTGCACCTAACCCAACAATTGGTATCAGAGCAGGTTCCCTAGCTCAACAGATCCAACGATCTGAAGGGGATCCTGCCATCTTGTGAGGTGTTTTTCTGCTCGACTGTTGCTTGGATTTTTAATCGAACGCTTACTGATCGCTTGATCAAATGGCTCCATCCGTGATATTTGATGGTTCTAATTTATGTGATTGGCTAGGCGGCCTTGTTGTCTACTTAAATTCCGTTGATCCAAATCTATGGAATCTTGTGTCTAGAGGCCCACATAAATTGTCGTACGATCAGACTAAATGGTCCAAGGAGGACAGACTGAAGAACCTTGAGAATCTCATGGCTCTTAATATTTTGTCAGCGGCAGTCAATACTGACCTATTTCCATTTGTCTTCGAGTGCACATCTGGAGAGGAAATTTTTAATAAAGTGGCTGCCGTTCATGAAGAGCAAGATGATCAGTGTTTGTTGGCCCATCGAAGCAATCACAGTGAAGATCAAAGGGATGACTCATCATCTCCGGTAAGCCTCGAACCTAAAGATTTATCTTATGATGAGCTATCAGATTTGTATGATGTCTGCATGATAGACGTTAACAATGATAAAGAACAAAATGTTGCTTTAAAAGCTGAGAATCAAAACTGTCTAAACAAGATTATTGAATTAAAAGACAGTCTGAATGAGAAAGATATTGATCTCCTTAAGAGCATGCAAGATGTAACTGTGCTTAAATCCATGATGGATAATCTGAAATGTGACATTGCTGAATGTCGAAAAGAAAATGAAAGATTAAAAGATGAAAATAAAAAACTGATGGTCTTGAACACAGTGATGGGACAACAATGGTTAACCACTGAAAAAGAAAAAGGTATTCAGAAGGAAGACTCATGCAATCAATGTACAGTTTTAGAGGATCTGGTTAAGGAAATCAAATTTGATGATAATTTTCAAAAGAAAACAATCAGATCCTTAAGAGAAACGAATGAGTCATTGAAAAATTTGAATGATGTCCTGCAAAAACAGATTGTCATCTGTGAGGAAGAGTTAACAAAATCTGAATTGAAAATATCCTCCATGCAATCTGAAATTGTCTCTCTATCAAAAACTGTGAAAGGGAAAGAGAAAATGATTGTCACCCTGAAGGATAAAGAATCAAATCAGAATTATGTGTGTTCATGCTCAACTTCATCCATGAATATCTCTGCTGAAACTGTGCATGACAATCATAGCCTTCATTCATCTTCACATGCACATATCTTTAAAGGATTGCTTGCTAAAAATTCTCAAGTCAAGAGTTTTTCTGATAAAAGGAAAAGTGTTAAATGCTTTTACTGTCATAGAATTGGTCATGTCATGCATAAATGTGATTTAATGAGACAAGATGACATAAAAGCCAAAAATTCTCATGCTAACAATCATGCTCATCTGAATAAAAGAACTAATTGCCTTGAATGTGGAAAAGTAAGTCAAGCTGCTGCACAATGCTGGTGTGCTAGAAGTAAGAAAACATCACAGCCTTATCATGTTTATTTGAATGCTAAAATAAGAAATTCAATTGTCTGCTCTCACTGCTTGAGGTATGGCCATACAGAAGGAAACTGTTGGCATGTAAAGGGAAAGGTTTTTCATTCCAAATCTGTAAAATTCCCTGCTCTCCATGTTGCTGCTAGAAATGACTATGGCTTTAAAAGAAAAACACTTCCATGTCTTAACTATGGAACGCCAGGTCATAAAGCTAATCAAGGATGGTTGGCTGGAAATAAAAAAAAAACAAAATGTTCATATGGATAACAAAAACCTTCATGTGAATAGATTTCATGATCATACTAACATGCATGCTCAAAGGATCAAAAACTCTGTTGTCTCTTGCTATTATTGTGGTCAGTATGGACATTCCATGTCCAACTGCAAATTGATGACATCTGATGACCTTCATGCACAAAATTTGTCTAGAACACATGTTGGGGGTAATACAGGACCCGAGGCCGCTTGGGTTCCTGCTGGATCAAAATAACCCAGTTAATGCAGGTGTGCCTTGGAAAGAAATAAACAAGAAAGGGTAAATAAACCAAGGCACTCAAGTGAGAAGACCCCGGGTTGCTACTTTGAAGGTCAGTTCTAAAAATTGTAATTAAAGTCTGCTCTATAATTTGCACTGCTATTATGATTGGATATCATGTTTAAATCTGATCAATTGGGAGCTTGTATCAGATTCTGTCACCTGCACTGTCCTATGAGCTGCTCATGCACACACTGCCATAATGAATATTAATTGCATTCTCCTGCTCACTCATAAAAGTTCAACTGCTGAAATTGTATGGGTGCTACACTGTCATGCACGATCACCATGGATTAATTTGCCAAGTGTACATGGAACTGGTTAAGGGGAGGTTCAACAAACTGTCTGAAGATCTTGGAATTGTTAGTACTGAATTGATCTGCTCAGTCCTAATCAACTTGATGTTAGGTCTGCTTTTGAAAAATCTGAAATTATCTTAAATTAAACATCTGAGCTGTCAATTAAATCCTCATGCATGAAGACTTGCACTTGCAACTGATTGATGCATTATAGTGCTTCATGCTTCATGTGGTTGAGAACTAAATAGTTATCAAGAGGGATCTAGGTATGTTACTAAGGTTCCATGAGTCATCATGCAAATAGGTCAGGTTGGATTATCTTGAGCATTCGTCATGAAACCATGTATTGAATTCTCTTTGCACATTCCATATTTAGTCAGGGGGAGAAATGCATAAACATGCATGAATCTACTGCAAATCCCCTTATATTGAAAATGTCAAAAAGAGAGTTTGAATGCATATTGTAAGGGGGAGTCAATGCATTGCATATAGGTTGTCAAATGCATATATTTGTCAGAATTCATAGCATACCCTTTCATTGATTCTAGTTGACCAAACCGTGATCATAGTTTGAAAACACTGAGTTTCAAAATCTCTCTTATCTGGTATCATTTGATATCAGAATTATTTCAGTTCTTCATGAAGATTTCAATGGGCTATCTCGATCATAAATCTGAAAAATCTTGAACTAGAAATCTTCTATTATACGCTTTTATGAATGTCTGAAATAACTCATGTGGTTTAAGCTTAATGTATTCATGGAGTTTAACTTCAAAATCTCTTAACATATCTGAATCATATTTAATAAATCTTAACCAACCGTTTCATGCTATGTCTTGCAAAAACTTCTGAAATCTGCACTTTTGAATACATGACTTTATTTGGTTAAGTACATGAGATTAATATTGTTTTGAAGCAATTGAATGTTTCTGAATTGTCTAAAGGGTAAAGTAATTGTCAGAGCAATGACCTTGGTCACTGAGAAACACATGTCCAAAGGATTGTGTCATGAGGTGCCTTAGTTAACTCTGTAAGAATTCATTGAAAATCAGGCAGAGCAATGGCATGCACATTGAGAAATACAATTCACTCATTAAAAAATTGAGTTGTAGTGTGTCATGATGTGTAAATGCTAACTCTGTTCACATAAGGCATGACAGTTAGTCACACTAAGGGCTTAGGGATATAGGCCTCTGATCAAGGTATATCCTCTAGTTACAAGGTGTGTACTGAACTAGAGTGCACGTAAAATTGTAGCAAGGAAAATTGTTGAATGAATTGAAATATATGTATATTGATGCCAAAATCAATTTGCTACCACCCTAGATAAAATCATATGACTTCATAATTGCTTGATTTCAATACTAGTACATGTAATTCTGAAAGAAGTCAATAGATTTGATTGTGTAATACAAAGGGAGGATATTCAAGATAAATATGAGGGCTTGGTTCATTTTTATTAAACCATGGTTTTAGATATCATTATATAATTTTATTGATAAACTCTGCATACATCATGTTTAAACCATGATGTTCAATAAATATCATTCATAAGCCCTTATGATAGATGACTTTGAAAGCTTATGCTTTAGAATTATGAGATTGATATCTCTTTGAAAATCTGGCAGAATTTCTTATGTTTGGAGCATCCTTGAAAAATCTGTTAACTGAATTTCTTCTGCTCATGTCCTTGGCTCAATGACCTGAACTTCTCCTTTCTCATAAGATTCCACTGATTGAGGGGGAGCTTCCATGTCATGCATCACTTGCATATCAATTGGCATCTCTTCAGGGGGAGCATTCCTTGTCATGCTGAATCATGTTCATATTCCTTCTCCAAGGGGGAGAACTTGACTGAACTCTTATATATGCTATAATTTCTCAAATTATTTTTCTTTTTGATGAAGTCAAAGGGGGAGAATAATTTGAGTCTTCAGAATGCCTCACATCATCAGAATGACTCAATATATTGAAAGTGTTGCCATCATCAAAAAGGGAGAGATTGTTGTGCCCCTGTGGTTTTGATGATGGTTTTGATGATTGATTGTTGATGTAAGTTAATCAAATGTTCAGTCATCCTGCTGCTCAGTTTAGATTAACATATTTGATGTGAGGTCATGCTACATGTTAAACTGATTCATAAAGCATTCATTGCTGTGGTTTTAATGATTGATTTGGTTTTGATGATTGGTGTTTGATGTGAGTCACTGTGAGTCGTCCTGTTGAAATGTTCATTCAGGCTTTCATATGCTCAGTCAGTTTATTTGTTTACACTGTGAATCATTGTAATTGAAGTTTCAGACTATTATCTGCTACATAAAGCTTTCATATGCATTTACAGAGTCTATACATTGATTGGCAGTAAGTCTGCACATTGAGCGTCTCATGGAAGTCCATACAGTGCATTGCCTTGGCTAAGTGTATACACTGTCAGTCTCATTTAGAGTCAAAGTCCATACATTGGATTGTTACTCACATCGCCTTCAGGCCTCCAAGTCTGTACACTGGCCTTCTTTCATGATATACTACACGTCTACTCATTCAACACTGGTCTTCCAAGTTTTGTACAGCGTGAAGTCTCACCTCGTGTTGTTTCCCCTCACTAACACGAAAAGATTTCGTGTCGTCTGAGGTTATAACACTTCGTGTTGATTTCCATGCGTGACAGGATAACTTGTATGAGGTTAGACTTCGTGTCGTTTTCCTTGTCGTGTCTTCGTGTCCTCGTGTTGTTTTAGTGTCTTCATCTTCGTGTTATTTAATGTTTACGTCTTCGTGTTATTTCTGCGTTTGAGTCTTCGTGCTGTTTCTGTCCCTCTCGCCTTGGTCATACTCCGTGTCAATTCTTGTTGTCATCTTCGAGTTGTTGTCACCCCGTGTCGTCGTTGTCTTCGAGTCGTTCGGATGTTCGAGCAGCTTTGTACTCAAAGTTGTCTTCGTGTTTCCCGTGTGCTCGTGTCTCCGTTTTGCCTTAGTGTCTCTATCTTCGTGTTGAGTTTACTTCGTGAACTCTTCTCAAAGTCAAGCACGTGTCTGTGCTGTCTCCATGTCGTTCTTACTTCGTGTCGGTTTCTATGCTTCATCACGTGTTGTGGTCAGCCCGTGTCATTTTCACCTCGTGCTGTTCTCATGACTTCGTGTCGTTTTCCTTTTCAGGTCTCCGTGTCGTGTTTTCCACACCGCGTGTCGTTGTCGCTTTAGTAACCTCACCTCGTGTCGGTTACTGTTGTCTCCATGTCTTCGTGTTGTTTTCAACTCGTGACGGTTTCTGTTGTTTCACTTCGTGTCGTTTCCGCTATCTGTCTTCGTGTTGTTCTTCCTAGACCTTGTGTCTTTCGTATGTTGAAACCATACTTCGTGTTGGTTTCTATTTTGTCTTCGTATGTACCTCGTGTCGTTCTTTTTGTAGTGCTTGTTTTATTACAGTGCCTTCGTGTCGTTTCCCTATTGTGTCTTCGTGTTGTCTCCGTGTCGTTGCCGTTTGTTAGTTCGTGTTGTTTCATTCTAACCTCGTTCAGGTTTCTTCTAAACGTTGTTCTTTTGATAAGTCTATACAGAGTTGTTCTTTAAAGTGATGACTTATCTGATACTCTGTTTCACAGGTGCTTTGATCGTGAAGCTTAAGGAGGGCACGTGATCTGAGGCTGGAATGAAGTCAGCTGAGAGACTGCCACGTGGTCTGAATTCTTAGGGCAGGAGCTGTGGAAGCCACACGCGCCCTAGCTCCTGCTGCTATATATATGAGTCTTCGTCCACAGATGAAGACTGATCGAGTTGGAGAGAAGAAAAGCTCATACAGAGAGCCACGATCCAGATAGAAAAAGAAAAGAGAAAGGAGAAGAGCAGAAGAAGAAAGAAGAAAGAATGAAGAAGAAGAAGTGCAGCAAGAGAGTGAGAGATTAGGAGAGTAGAAGAAAGAGAGAGAGAGAGAGATAGAAGTGTGAGCCGAAGAGAATAGAAGAGCAGAGATTGAGAGAGTGAAAGAGAAGAAGAAGAAGAGAAGAGAAGAGGAAGAAGAACTTACCTGAAGATCTGTTTACTGGACCGTGGATCAAATCCAGGCCAGTCAGCTCCATTGAGAGCCACATTGTGTATTTCATCTTTCAGCTTTCTCTTTTGCTGAAGTTATCTTCGTTTATTGTTTTTCCTTTGTTCTCTGGTTTGCTGTGTTTCCGATACTCTATAGAGAGGTCGGGGTTCCTCCTGTTAGTTCAGGAGAAGAGAGATTGATATCTCCGGTTGCAAGCAGCAGGTGGGCTACTTGTGGGTTCCCTCCGATTTGGAGGAAGGGAGATCTGATCTCCGGTTCTGGGCTTGTGGATTGCAAGTCCAGGGGTCCCTCCTAGTCTGGAGGAAGAGAGGTCTTCGACCTCTGGTTTGCTGGTGACTGGAAGTCACTGGTTGGTTCCCTCCAGTTTTGGAGGAAGGGAGGATTGGTCCTCCGGTTCTAGTCTTGTGCGTTGCAAGACTAGGTATACCCTCCTGTCTGGAGGAAGAGAGACTTGCGTCTCTGGTTTGCTAGTGACTGGTGTCACTAGTGGTTCCCTCCGGTTGGGAGGAAGAGAGGAGGTTGTTCCCCTGGTCAAGCTGTGTGGCAGCACCTGTTGCAGACTGAGTCTGCGGTTTCTAGCATGAGCTAGTGGAAGCCACACTCGGATTGAGTGTGGGGTGGATGTAGGTCTGTTGGACCGAACCACTTAAAAACCTCTGTGCAGTGGTTTGATTTCTCTATATGTTTTTGCTTCCGCTAGATGTTTGCATAGGGGTGCTCCAAGTGTTTGATCACAGGTTCATTAAATGATTTAATCAGATCTTGTTCTGAGTGTTTAATCTGTTGAGTGAGCGAAAGTTTATTTGAGTGAAAGAATGGTTTGAATGAATACTTAGGTGCGCTTTGCTTTGGTTGCTCACTGTCTGTTTGTTGAATTCCGCTACTGCTAATTAGTCTTTCAGATTTGATATATCTGTCTAGTTAGAATTCTAGATAGTTAGTGAGCATCATATTTTTAATTGGGTGAAGGCTTTTAAATAGGTTATATTCATTCACCCCCCCCTCTGAATACTGCACCTAACCCAACAAAAATATCAAGTGCAAGAGAAGTCGACTTTAGCACTCCACAAGTCCACTTGGGCAGACAGGCAGTGAAGAATTAAAGAATTCAAGAACATCAACAATCAACACAATTCAGCAGTGCAGCTACAGCAAAATTCATGATTGTTGTGCAGCAATGGTTATGGTACAAGCAGTGGATCAAGAGTAGTGGCATATGCAGTTCAGAACAGAAGTCACCCACTAGCTGAAAGGTCAATAGTGATGGATTAGTGGTGACAAATAGCTAGACATTGGTGACAAATAGACAACAAGGCTGAAAAATACCTCAGTAACGGTGAAAAATGAGCTGTAGCATTGAAAGCCTTGAGAAGCAATGAAGACAGAGTCGACGCAAGTAGGTAGTAACGTCGACGCAAGAGCAAACCACGAGCCAAAGTTGAAAGGCGATGGATAATGTTGGTTAAGGGTGACAAATAGGTGCCTAGTGGTAAAAAATAGGCATTAAGGCTGACAAATACTTCTGTAAGTGTGAAAAATAAGTGATAGCGCTGAAAACGTTAAAGTCCAAGAAGGAAAGTCGACCCCATGAAGTTTTGGAATCAACTCCATAAAAGTTGAAGTTTGTAAACAAGAAGAACAAAACAATCCCATCTTCAAACAAGCTGTCAAATAGATCACACAAACTGGTTGAAGAAATCAAATGACAAATAAAGTTTACAGTGAGATCGAGCTGAGTACAAGGAAGTGGAATGAAGCATAATTGAAGCAAAGTGAGTCAAAGAGCTCACATGGCAGCAAACAATCAACAAGACCAACAAATGGATGAGCAAGGTAAGAGATGTGTAAATGTTGAAGGAGTAGAGAAGAAGAAACACCAAGTGACATTGACGCAGCACTGCAATAGCGTCAATGTAGCCAAGGGCCGACTTCATACACACAAGCCAACAAGGGTAACAAATGAGTATACAAGGGCCACAAATGGGCTTCTAGGATGTAAAATACCCGATACATGTGACAAATAGGTTGCGAGGCTGCTAAAAGGCGACGGTCCTTAGCAAGACACAAAGAAGCTTAAGGCGACAGCTTACATGCCTAAGGGTGACAAATGACTTCATAATGGTGACAAATGGAGTGCACGGATGAATAATAGCTTGGGAATGCTAACAAATGGCTTAGCCTGCGAGCGACTCAAGAGAGTCACGTGCCCTCGGTCGCCAATGATTGGCACGTGATCCTAGGATGGCTGGCACACTTCCAGAGGATTCTTAGGAGAGAATATTCTTCATTGCCAAGTGGACCAATTGAACATCTATGGATTAATCAACTTATCCAAAGAATTACGGAGACCCTGTTCTATAAAAGGGGGTGTTCTTCTCTGTGAAAAGAAGCGACGAACATGAGGCGAATAGAGAAGAAAGTGCTGAAAAGAGAAGAGAAAAGAGAGAGGGCTACGAAGAGCTGATTAAGAGGGAGATTATGAGAAGAAGTAGAAGAAGAAGAGAGCTCGTGAGAAGAAGAAGAAGAAGAAACGAAAGAGAGAGATCGAGAGCCTGTTCGTAAGAGTTAGAGCGCAGCCATGATTCAAATTGAAGATCTATTTGTGTTCTGACTCATGGATCAGAGCCAGAGTCATCTTGCTCAGCGGAGCTACATTGTTCTTTGTTTTTCTTTTGTTGCTTTTCCTTTGTTACTTTCAGAACGCTGTGTTGTTCAGTGGTGCAGAAGATTTGTTCCTCTGGTCAGCAAGTTGTGTTGCTCAGCGGATTGTAGGGATCTAATCCCCGAAGCTGTGGATCAGTGATTCAAGCTATGAGTTAGTGGGAAGCCTCACTCGGGTTGAGTGAGGGGTGGATATAGGTAGACTGGGTGCCTGGCCGAACCACCTAAAAATCTTAGTGTTCTATGGTTTACTTGTGCGATTTGTTTTACGATAGATGTTTACTTAGGCTCGCCTCTCTCGCATTCACTCTGCATTGCGTTTGTCTTTACACGCTAAGTGTTCGAGAGCAGTTCTAAATATAGAGCAGTTCTAATAGAAGCATTTCAATTGAATTGGGTTCTGATTTGTTGGCTTTGACTGAACAAAAAATTAATTGATTGAATTTTGCTTGACAGAATTTTTGAGCATGTTTGTGTGTGTGTCGTCCTGATTTCATTTTGTTGTGAGCAGCGCTTACATTCTTAGTTGTTAGCATTTATCTGTTAGTGAGAGAGCTTCACATATTAATGTTCAGTTTTGAATTGAGTGGGTGTGAATTTTTAATTCGAGCATAGTTTAGAACGGGGATCTATTCACCCCCCCTTTAGATCCCACATTGCACCTAACAATTGGTATCAGAGCAGGTCTCTGATTGATCAGATCTAACAATCTGCAGAGTAGATCCTGCTATTTGGTGCATTCATTATTTCGGCTTATTGATTTGATTTGGTTTTAATGGCTCACCCACCTATGTTTGATGGTTTCAATTTTAGTATCTAGTTAAACAGCTTGCGTAAATTTGTGAATTCTATTGATTTTGACTTGTGGATTTTAATTTCACATGGACCGTATGAATTGCCTTAAGACAAGTCCAAGTGGAATGTTGTTCATAAGTTTAAAAATATTGATACTATTAGAGCTCTAAAGTTAATGAAAGCTGCAGTAGATTCTAACGTTTTTCCCGTTGTCTTAAGCTGCAGCATTGCAAAAGACATATTGGATGGATTGCTCCGCATCCATAACAAAGAGGAGGACAAGTGCTTGATGGCTGATAGAGGTAATCACAATAGTAATCAACTAGATGATTCATCATCTCAGGTAAGCTCCAAATATGAAGACATTTCTTTTGATGAGTTGATGAATCTCTATTAGGAATTGTTAGATAGATATAAGAAAATAAAAATTGAAAACAAAAAGTTGAAAAGGAAAATTGAGTCGAATGATTTAAATCTATCATGCAAAAACTGTTTGAAATTGAAACAATCATATGATGCTTGTTTGTTTGATGAAGAAATAAACAAGGAACTAATTGGTTCCTTAAGGGATGAAAATGAAGATTTGTTAGCAAGAATTTCTGAACTAGAAGAAAAATTGAATTCAACAAAGAGTGATCGAAATTCTGTCAATGGACTTGTTCAAAATGAAGAACTAATAAATGAATATGAAAAACTGAAGGAGTTGAACACTATCATGTCCGACAGATTGCTCAGTCTCGAGAAGAAAAATTTATGGCTCCTTCCCTAGAAGAAGAAATTGAAATTTTTAAAAATGAAAATGAAACATTGAAAGAAAGATTGGCTGTTTGTGAAAGGGAGAATTTCAACTCTGCAACCCTCATAGCTTCATTGAAAAGAAAAATCAAAGAATCAGATCAGTCCTCATCTAAATCTGTGAAAGATAAGGGTAAAATGAAAATATCCATGGAAGATGAGGTCGGTAGTCCAAGAGAGGGGACATGACATAACTCTAGGAATAAAGAAGTGATTAAGAATCAATTGTACACTACTTTTGTGCGAAGCTCAGAAGTGGCTGGTACCTCTAGTCATTCCCCAAAATAGTTTGCTGCTGAGAAAACTCAAAAATAGAATAAATTTCAGAAAAAGAAAAACCATGTGCATCAAACGCATAAAAAGGCCTTCAATAACATGCATTCTAAAAACTTTCATGAAGAATGCCATGCTCCAAAATCAACGAGTGTTAAGTGTCATTATTGTGGTAAGCATGGTCATTTTATGCATAACTGTTTTATCATGAAGAGGGATGAAAGAATACATGCTAAAAAGTCTCATGATAGAAAATTCCATAATTTTCAGAACAAGAGTACTGAATGCTTTTACTGCGGGAAAATGGGACATGTTGTTGCACAATGTTGGTTTGCTAAAAGAAAATTTTATGTAAGACACCTTATGAAATTTATGAAATGCAGCAACTATACTGATGTCCCTTGGACTTAACAAAGCAAGCACACTTCACAGGAACTTGAGATTAGCATTGACAGATGATCACCTGATGCACACCGTGAACCCCGGGGGTGACTCAATGATGCTGAGTCGAGGGTGTGGGCCAAGACCCTAGCTAGTGGAGGGCCAGCGAGGCTCAGGTTATTCCTCCCCCCAAGGTACAAATGCCTGAATTAATGGGCTGGCCGACTGCCAAGGGGCACAGGTTCACTCTCTTGCTCCCACGGCAGTCACTCGAAAGCAGTGGTGCTTCGGGACAGGGCGCTCTCTCACTATCCAGCGGAACGCTTGATGGATATTAAATAAACAAGCACCAAAGATGAGCAAGGGTTGAGAGCTTAGTTGGCCGGTTTGAAGAAACTGACCTCGGTCGAAGACATGGGTGAGCGGGGAAGCGTGGGTTTCCCCGCACGCTGCGTTGATGAAGCTTCAACCTATATTAATCAATTACACTCACTACACCTCACACATGAGGGATAGACTAGGGGTAGGGGAATGAAAGGTTACATACAAACACTACCTCCCACAGGGAGGGGCTGTAGGCCGGCCAGCGGGGGTGGGGAAACCAAGCTAAAACATAGTTGCTGAAGTATGCTGGTATTACTGAAGATGCAGTCAGCAGGCTGTGGGTCTCGACTAACTCAGTGGAAGGAATCACATGATGATAAAGACCAACAGGATGTAGATAGAGGGAATCAACTGGAAATATAGCAAGCATCTCCCCATGTTGAGAAGGTTTGCTAGCATTCCAATAGTATTGATACTATAGATTTGCAGTGCCGTCATCAAACTGCTAGAACAACTAGCTCAGTGAATTCCCAAGATATGGGGGTTGATCCTATTCTTGATGAGTATGGTCCTTCTCTGCCTAAGGAACCAACCCTCCAGAAGTCAAGGCTGGCAACCCAAGATGAACCTCATGCCAACATATGCAAACAGGCTTCCCAAAGTACGCAGGGTACTGTTACATTGGAAAGAAAATTGCAAGGTACTAGTACTATGGTTACAGAGGCCAAGGAAAATACATTAATGCCTCTCTGTAATCTTAGTCATGAAGATCTTTATAAAATTAATGTGGATGGGGTTATAACAAGAGCCCGTGCTCGTTCAGTGGATGGGGCTGGTACTTCATCTTCCTAATGGATTCCGCTTTATTTTGGAATATTCGGGGAGTTGGAAATGGGGCTTCAAAAAGAGCCTTGAAACGAATTATTCAAAAACTCAGACCGGCTATTGTAGCTATTTGTGAGCCAATAATTGCCTTCTCTAAAGCACATTCAGTGGCCAGATATATCAAAATGGACAAAGTGGCTGGTAATAAAGGTGAAGACTCTAAGATTTGGGTATTCTGGCAAAACTCCATCCCTTATCGGTGGTGGCTTCTTCAGAACAATTTTTAACTCTTGGCCAACTGGAGGGCAGTTCTTTCACCAGATACTTTACAAGTGTGTATGCTTCTTGCAACACGATTGAACGCCGAGACCTTTTTGATCAGCTCATGACTTTTGGAGCCTAGGAAGATATCCCATGGATCATGGGAGGACATTTTAATTGTATAACACATTCGTCTGAAAAGAGAGACGGGGTGGCCTATAATATTGATGCTATGGTCGACTTCAATGCTTTCATATCTGGAACGGGTGTTTTCGATGCTAGTTTTGTTGGTCCTTCATATACTTGGAGTAACAAGAGGACGGGGTCTGCATGTGTTAGTGCCCGACTTGATAGAGTTCTGTTTAATCACCCTTGGCAAATCCAATACCCCAATATGCAATTTAAGCAGCTTCAACGGGGTCCTTCGGACCATGCACCGCTGGCTTTAATATGTAGCAACATAACCAAGGGGCCTAGTAGATTTATTTTTCAAGAGATGTGGACACTTCATCAGGATTTTCTAGGGATGGTAAGAGAGGCCTGGGAGGGCGCTAATGTTAACAATCCGAATGGCCTTATCTGCCTCCAAATTAAGCTCAAAGAAACTAAAGCAAAGTTACTACATTGGAATAAAAGTAGCTTTGGGGATATTGGTCAGAATGTTAAGAAGGCAGAGATGGAAGTCGACAAGTGTCAAGTTAAGTTCGACCATGACCCCACTGAATCAAGCAGGGAAGCCTTAAATGCAACTAACGCTAAGCTTCAACAGACACTGCGATGTGAGGAGATATTTTAGGGCCAGAAAGCTAGGATTAATTGGCTAAACAATGGGGATAGAAACACAAGCTTCTATCATGCCGCAGTTCAGTTTCACCGTAGGAGGAACTACATCCAAAGATTAAAAGTGGGAGAGAATAATTCTTGGTACTCAGACCAAGGAATTCTTCAAGACAAAATTGTGGAGTTTTTCCAGCAGCAACTATCCTCTGAAACGCATAGCATAGATGTAGACCTTCTTCAGTCGATCCCTGCAGTCATTACTGAAGACCAAAACCAACAACTCAGCGAAACTCCTACTGTAGAGGAGATCAAGGAGGCTATTTTCTCCCTGAGAGGTTCCAGCGCCCCTAGACCTGATGGCTTCATTGGTATTTTTTTTACACATTGCTGGTCTATTGTCTCGGCTGATGTTGTGAAGGCGGTGCAAGATTTTTTTGCAGGATTTTCGATGCCTAAAGGCATCACTTCCTCTATCATAACATTGATCCCCAAGGTGCCGGAACCTACCTCCTGTGGACATTTCCGTCCAATTAGCTTGTGTAACTTTACCTACAAAATTGTGTCGAGGATTCTCTGCGCCCGTCTGACACCTCTTCTTCCTAGTATCATATCTGAAGAATAGGGAGCATTTGTTAAAGGGAAATACATATTAGATAATGTCTCACTCTTTCGCCATCTCATGCTGGACCTCAATAGAAAGGTTAGGGGTCATAATGTGCTATTTAAATTGGATATGGCTAAAGCATATGACAGGATGGAGTGGGATTTCTTGCTAGCAGTCATGAGAAGATTCAGATTCAGCAATAGATTCCTCTCTTATATGGGAATGCTTCTATTTAATTGTTGTTTCTCCATTTCTTTTAATGGCAGACTGGCAGGCTATTTTAAGTCAAGAAGAGGGCTCCGACAGGGCGACCCTATAGCCCCTCTTCTTTTCATCATTGGATCTGAGGTGTTGAGCAGGGGTCTTAAAGACCTTTATCAAAAAGGCAAAATCCAATACTACCAGACCAAACGTGGAAGTGAACCCATATCCCATCTCCTCTATGCGGATGATATCTTAATCTTCACGAATGCAGCTAGCAGGAACATTTGCAACATGTTACAATTCCAGAAGAAGTATGAGGCTTCCTCAGGTCATAAAATTAATGCAAGCAAAAGTTGCTTTATGATATCCTCCAAAGCACCCAGAAGTGTTATGCAACGAGTTCAAGATGATACAGGATACAAGCATCATACAGGCTCTCTCCGTTACCTTGGCATCCCCCTTAAATCGGGCAGACTGGTTGCTGTAGATTTTATCCCTCTTGTTGATGCTTCTAACAACCGCTTGGCTGGCTGGAGCTCCAGCCTCCTATCACAGGTAGGGCGCTTGGTTTTAATTAAAACAGTCCTCAGAATCTTGCCAGTTTACCTGGCCTCCTCTGTCAACATCCCTGCTGGAGTTTCCAAACTCATGGATCGCCTGTGTGCCAACTTCTTCTGGAGTGGCACTGAGAATACCAGTAAAAGGCATTGGACCGCATGGTCGGAAATTCAGAAACCTATTGAGGAAGGGGGCCTGGGAATTCGGAGTACTCAGGATGTCCAGCTCTCTCTTTCTGTCAACAGCTTTGGAATATCCTATACGGTAATTCTCCGTGGTCCCGCTTTGCT
Source organism: Amorphophallus konjac (assembly GCA_022559845.1). Lineage (NCBI taxonomy): Eukaryota > Viridiplantae > Streptophyta > Magnoliopsida > Alismatales > Araceae > Amorphophallus > Amorphophallus konjac. The sequence continues at coordinate 242,218,914 of CM040124.1, forward strand.
CGGAATCGCTTTCTTAAGCAACACCTTCAGGAGGAACATAGATAATTTACAGCTGGTATAAAAAAGAGCATTTTCATCCGAGCGAAGGAACTGGTTCTCCCTCATTCGAGGTCGATTGTTGGAGATGGGACAGACATTGATTTCCTCTGAGACACCTAGATTGGTGAGAGACCCCTCATCCATCTCTCGAAACCTAGAACTAATGCTGCCAATTACTCAGGAGTAAGTGTTCGTGACATGCTAACCGACTAGGAACACCCATTATGGAGTAACATAAGTGTTCAGTCTGAGGTGCTAAAGGTTGATATTAGTAATGAGAAGGATTTTTGCGTTTGGACCGGCAACAGTTCAGGCATCTTCACATCATCATCAACTTAACGGATGATTGAGTCTCATGGTGTTCGACGGAATGCCTAGAGGAATTTGTGGCACAGAGCTTTCCTACTGCGGGCTTGCCTTTTCTCCTGGAAAGTTATCCATAGAGCTGTAGTTGTCGACAATCGGGTGACGAAATGTGGCATCCAGATTGTGTCCAAATGTGCCTGTTGTCGACATCCACAAACTGAAGACCTCAACCATTTGTTTGTGCACAGTGATATTGCCATGGCCCTGTGGTCCTAGATTGCTCCTCTTATTAGCCCCAAAATTCACCATAGCAACCAGATCACCATTCGGTGTTGGAATTTTATTTCAAAATCCTCGCCGCAGTCTGCTGTTCAATTTGCTGGTCTCCATGCTTCTATACTGGTGGTTTGGGAAATCTGGAAAGCCCGTTGTGCTGCAAGATATGAAGAAGCCACTCCCTCTTTGAGAAGAATTCATAACTTAATTCTCAACCACCTAGTTGATGCCGTCAAGGTTGTCAAGTTTACCAAAGCTATATCATATAGTGATGCCCAATTACTCCTTTCCTTCAACCTTCGGCCGGAAGTTAAGCTTAAGCTCCCAAATCTTGTCAAATGGAGGCCGCCGAGCTTGAATTATTGCCTTAATGTAGATGAATCCTCCAAAGGTAACCTAGGTCCCTATGAAAGGGGTGGATGCATTAGAGACATCAATGGCAATCTCCTGCTTGGTTTCTCATTCTTCTACGGTGTCGGCTCTAGTTTGATTGCTGAAACAAGGGCGCTTCATTATGGCCTGTAGATCACCCGTGAGATAGGGAGCATTCTGTCTGTTATCTACTCTGACTGCGCAGTGCTTGTTAATGCGATTCTTAATCAATCCACTCCACACTGGTCTATTTACCCTTGGTGGCGACGAATCATGAAGCTGCTTCAGTTCTTCCAATGCCCAATCAAACATGTGTACAGGGAGGGCAATTCCTTTGTAGATAGCCTGGCTGTTGATGCATGCCATTCGGGCGATAACCATATCTTCCAGACTGGAAGAGATCTCCCTCGACAGGCTAAAGGAGCACTTCTGCTCGACAAAGCAGGGTTTCCAAATATTCGTTTATGTTAAATGGGTTTCTGTGGGCCGGCTTTTCTACTCCTGAGTTGGTTATGGATGATTATAAGGCCTCCAGACTGTACTTAATCCTTATTTTATTATAATAAAATTCCACCTATGATGGGCTACCAGGCCAATCATGGGTTTTGATTAAAAAAAACAAGTATGCTGGTCTTGTCCCTTCTGGAATAGCAGGACAGCAAGTCGATGACGACGATGCCACGGACTCCTCTAACTACTGGTGATGATGGGACCAGGCCCAAAACATCCGGGGTTGGCCCAGGAAGACGCCCAAATTTTTGGAGATCGTTCCAATGTCGACGGTGGTCGGGGCGGGAACGGGACCTGGGCCGGTCTGACCGGGTTCTGGTTATCCCAAAACCACTGCTGCTAGAAGAATTGGACGTCACGAGTACTCCCAGTGTCCAATGAGGGTGGGACTAGGGCCGTTGAGATCGTGGACGAGTCTTTTTCGATCAGAGACCAACGAGGTCATTGGGGAAGGTTGAAGCAGACCGCGAGAACCAAAATAGTGGGAGGGGGTTGGATCTATCTCAGGTGGAACTAACCTGCACAGTCTGGGGAGAAAAATAGGAACTTGGTGCTCCAGGGTCCAAATGGCACCCTACTTCTTAAAGATGGCAGGGGACATGTAGGATAAGAGTTCAGCCAAACGTCGCTCCAGAAATCTCTGAGGGCTGTTCGTGGGAGCCTCTGCAAACCGTTGCTAGTTGTCTGCCAGGGAGGAAGTGCACAGTCTGGCGAAGATGACTCCTACGGGCAACCCCGAAGTCAGATGATGGCGAAACCACCTCCGTTGCGAAGCAGACAAAAAGACGATTCCAACGGTGCCTCTCGTTCCCCTAGGAACTCCAGGATGAAGCTGTGGCCCGCTCTAAAATTGATTGGAATTATGTAGAGCTTCAGTTGAACACAGGCTCGCAGGAGGTGGCTTGAAAGGGCATGGAAGGTTGGATGGAGGGCTGCTAGAGAAGGGGGAAGTGGTGATGGTAGATGGTTGAGAAGAGGGAGGGGATGTGGGTTAGGCAGGGAAAGAGGCTAGGGTGGAGCTGGGCTGGTGCAGGGAGTGGGGAGGGGCGGTGGAGGTCTGCTGCTCACATCACAAGGTGAATGAGGGAGATGGAGGTTTGGGGATGACTAAGGGAATATGGGAGAGCGGGGGCTAGTCGACCAGGGGTAAGGGGGAGGAAGGGAGAGGGGTGGGGCACAGCTAACAAGGGGAGGGAAAATCAAATTTTCCTAGGGAAGGTGAAGGGATGCTTGGAGAAGAGGAAGAGCTGCTTGGGGAAGAGGAAGGGGTGCATTGGAATTGTGGAGGATGCTTGGGGTTTGATGGAAGTAATGGGTTGTATTGAATGGCTGTGGGGAACTGAAAGGGTGGGCTAATGTGGAGGGCTAAGGTGGAAAAGGAGGGAGGAGAGAGAGGGGGTCGATCTAGAGATAGGAGGGGGGAGGAGAGAGAAGGGGTTCGCCCGCTAGAGAGAGAGAGAGAGGTAGAGGGAGAGCTTCTCACCCAAGGCACTCAAGGCTTCTCACCTATGGTCACTCAATGCTGGAATTCAAAATACTATCTCTTCATTAGCTTTCACAAAGGGGGTGGGGTCCTATTTATAGGGACCCAATCTTTTACAAGATAGAACTGCCCCTGGCTTTACATATAATGACCATTGCTATGCAAGAAGCAAACCAAGGGAAATTGACTCAGAACATAGGGAAATGACTCAAAGACCTAGGGGCATGACTCAAATAAAAGGGAAAGTACATCAAATTGACCCAAATAAAGACTCAGAATGTAGAAGTGGACCCTCCTCAAGTGATACCCGAGCTTACACATCGCCAGGGTGAAGTGAAGAACCAAGTCAAAGGGAATCATGGGTGGTGCCTCCATCAAATCCCCTAGGCTACGAAGAGCTTGACTCTGTCAAGTAGGGGTCCATCGTGCTGTGATACTGCTTGAGAAGGTCGGGGTCTAGCTGCTGGAGAACCTCCCTACTCACCCACGAATCCTCTGAAGGAGGCCGGCCCTTCCACCTAACAAGGTAGCGCTCAGACGCCTTGCTCCTGGTGGTAGTGACATGTTCATCCAATATCCGCTCAATCTACTCACGCTGGTCTCTCATGGTTGGTGGCTTTCTCTCAAGGGTAGGTGCTCTCTCAAAGGAGGGGACGGGCTCAACATCCTCACTGGGTACCACCGTGGGACCCCTGTATGGCACTAGGTCAGCCACATTGAATGCGGGGCTCACTTCGTACTCCTCTGGGAGGTTTAACTCATAAGCATTAGTGCCAATGCACCTCAGAACCTAGAAGGGACCAGCCCCATGAGGCCTCAGTTTTGAGACAGCTCTTGGGGAGAGCCTCTAAGTCCTCACCATCACAAAATCACCCACGCGGAATTCTTGGTGGCGTCGGTGAGAGTCGGCCTGTCTTTTGTAAATCTCATTATTTTTGTTGATGTGCTTGCGTATTTCTTCATGCAACTCTTTATTATGTTGGGAAAATGACTTAGCAGAGACAGACATTCTAGCATGCTGGGGTAGAGGAATGAGGTCTAAGGGCTTCCTAGGTTTGTACCCATGCACAACTTTGAATGGACTCATCCCTATGGACTTATTAACAGAATTTTTGTATGCGAACTCAGCCTGGGGTAGAATGAGATCCCAATTCCCTAGACGATCCTCGACAAGGCACCGAAGGAGGTTCCCAAGACTCCGGTTGACTACCTCTATTTTGCTATCAGTTTGAGGGTGATAGGCCGTGAAAAATTTAAGGAGGGTACCCATCAAGTGCCAAAGAGTTTTCCAGAAATAGCTGGTGAACTTAACATCCCTGTCAGAGACTATGGTTTTAAGCAACCCATGGAGGCTAACCACCTCATCAAAGAACAGTCGGGCTATGCGGGAAGCATCTGAGGTCTTGGAGCATGGGATGAAGTGGGCCATTTTTGAGAATCTGTCAACCACTACAAAGATTGAATCATGCTTCCTTTGGATTCTAGGTAGGCCTAAAACGAAGTCCATGCTTAAGTCTTACCATGGACGATCGGGGATGGGAAGAGGGGTATAAAGGTCTGTGTTTTGTTTCACTTGTTTGGCCGAAGCACATGTGTGACATTGACCCACTATCTTGGCCACATCCCTCTTGAGACTCGGCCAATAAAATTGGCCCTCAACCAATGCAATGGTTTTATGCACCCCAAAATGGCCAGCTAGGCTTCCCGCATGTAACTCCCAGACCAAGAAATCACGGAGGGAGGTTCATGGTATGCAAAGCTTAGGTCCCTTGCAGAGGAACCCGTCCTCTAGGATGAAGTCCTCATGTTCCCGGTGGGACTGGGTGGACAATGTAGTATGGATGTGCCCAAAGTCAGGGCAGTCAAAGTATTCATTCTTGACTCTCTCAAACCCGATGACTTCTACTTTGATAGTGGACAACAATGATATCCTCCTACTGAGCGCATCTGCTGCCCGGTTCTCGCTCCCTGCTTTGTGTTTGATCACAGAAGTGTAAGATTGGATGTACTCTACCCAGCGGGCAGGTCGGGCATTCAGCTTTTGCTAGGAGTTGAGGTATTTTAAGGCCTCATGATATGAAAAGATGACAAATTCTTTTGGCAATAGGTAGTGCCTCCAGTGCCGAAGGAATTGAACCACGGCGTAAAACTCTTTGTCGTAGGTGGAGTACCTCATCCTAGCATCACATAGTTTCTCACTAAAGTAGGCCACTAGGTGTCGCTCTTGGCTGAGGATTCCACCGATGCCTACCCCGGAAGCATCACATGTGACTTCAAAGACCTTGGAAAAGTCGGGTAGGCATAAGACCGGTGCTTGGGTCATTCTTTCCTTAAGCTCTTGAAAGGCTTTGGAGGCTGGTTTGGTCCATACAAAGGTCCCTTTCTTAAGATAATCAGTGATGGGGGTAGTGATGGTGCTGAATCCCCGGATGAACCTTCTATAGAATGTGGCCAACCCGTGGAAGCTTCGGACCTCATAGAGGGTGTGGGGTTCCGGCCAGTCAAGTATAGCTTGGACCTTCTCAGGGTTTATGGACACGCCCTCGATAGAAACCACCAATCATAGGAAAGTAATGGATTTGGTCATGAAGTGGCACTTTCCTAGGTTGGCAAATAGGCTCTCACGCCGAAAGACGGTGCAAACTTGTCTAATGTGATCTAGGTGAGCTTCTTTGGACTGGCTATAGATGAGAATGTCATCGAAATAGAACACAAGGAAGACTCTAATGTAAGGCCGAAGGACCTCCGTCATAAGACACATGAAAGTACTCGGGGCATTTGAAAGCCCAAAAGGCATGACTAGCCATTCATAAAGGTCGTCTTTGGTTTTAAAGGCTATTTTCCACTCATCTCCTGGTCTAATCCTAACTTGGTGATAGCCACTCTTGAGGTCGATCTTTGAGAAAATGGTGGCTCTAGCTAGCATGTCAGGCATATCATCAAGCCTAGGTATGGGGAACCTATACTTGACTGTGATCTTATTAATGGCCCGACTATCTACACACATCCGCCATGACCCATCCTTTTTGGGTGTAAGTAAGGCCGGGACGGCACAAGGGCTTTTGCTAAGGCGGAGAAATCCCTTCCGAATAAGCTCCTCAACTTGTCTTCGCAGTTCAGCATGTTCGGTAGGATTGAGACGGTAGTGAAGTAGGTTTGGAAGGGTGGCTCCTGGGACAAGATCAATAGCGTGTTGAACATCACGGATGGGAGGGAGTTGATCCGGGAGCTCCTCGGGGAATACATCATGAAACTCTTCTAGGAGAGTTTGAATTTCTACAGGATGGGGGTTAGAGGGAGTAGGTTCCCCTAGGCAAATGACCACCGCACACAATGGTGTCCCTTGAGCTATCTCCTCTTCAAGCTCTCTTTTGGTGATGAGATGAAGACCCTTGGTTACCCCCGAAGTTTTATCTTGGTTGGGATTTTTGGGGGTGGGTTGGGTTGGTGGGGTGGAGTTCCCCGATACTTAAGGTGGGGTGGGGTGTTGCCCTAGAGTGGGTGGGTCCTTTCTAGGTAAGGTGCGAGGTGGGGAGGGGTTGAGACGGATAGTCTTCCCCTCATGCTCAAAGGTGCATGTATTTGGCTTACCTAAGATGCTGGCATCCACATCATAAATCTAGGGTCTCCCTAATAGGATGCTACCCACCTCCATGGGAATAATGTCGCACCATACTTGACCATGATTGGATGAGAAGGTGAGGTGTACGAGGCAGTGAGTGTTGACCGGGATGGAATTATTGTCGATCCATGAAACCCGGTATGGGCTAGGGTAGGGAGTGATGGTAAGCCCAAGGAGTTTAATGGTGTCAGGGGACACGGCATTGACACAACTCCCATTATCTAGGATCACTTTCCTTACATGTCCCCCTATCTTAATAAAGGTGTGAAAGATGGAGGTTCTGCGCCAGTCCTCCTCTTGGGCTTTGGTGAGGGTGCACCTAATCACACCTAGATGGGAATCGGTAGATTAGATGGTGTGGTCTAGGCCCGACTAATGATATTGTGCCTCGTACTCTTCCTCCCAGTCTAGCGTGGCCTCATGGATCTCAACCATACCCTCAAGTTCCCCTTGGGGAGGGGAATTTTCTTCCTCGACGAGTAAGCTAGGCAATCCTCTAGATGGACATTGCCCCGCGAAGTGCCCAAACCCTTGGCACCTAAAGCACTATTTTCTTCCACTGTCGGGGGTTGTCCCTTCTACACTTGGACCCTTGGAACTCTCCTCCCTTCGGGGAGGAGATGGTAAGGGGCGGCTTTTGTTGGAGTGATAGCTGGAGGGGGGTTGTAAGGCCGCAAAGGGGCATTCCCACTTGGGCTAGAGGCCTTCATAGAAGAGGCCAGCCTGGTTCGGGGTCCCATGCTCTTGGGATCGGCCAATCGGGGAGGAGCAAACCTAGGGGTTCTGGAGAACCTTTCAACATCCCTAGCTATTTGGTAGGCTTGTTCAAGGTTGTCGACATCTCTCATAAAGAGTTCTCTTTTGATGTGGTTTTGGAGCCCATTTCTAAATCGGGATAGGGTGGCAGCTGGGTCCTCATGGACTCCACACTTCAAAAGATAGGAGTCAAAATTTTCAATGTATTCAACCACGGTCTTTCTTTCTTGGGTGGGGCTTTGCCATTCATCTAAGAGAATTTGGTGGTAGGATAGGGGTAGGTACTTATTTCTAAGTTGGTTCTTCATGCCTACCCTAGTGTCAATAGGCTCTTCCCACCTAACCCTTCTTAATCCCTCTTGGTTTAGCCAATAAATCTTGCAAATTTGGTGAGGTGCATCTTGGCCAATCTCACCCTTCTTTGTTCGGACATAAGGTACCATTCGAAGTATTGGACATGGGGGTCTCCCATTCTAAGTAGGTACTTCGGTCATGGGAACTGTCAAAGTTTGGGGCTTCCACCTTGATCATTCTTAAGAAATGGTCATCCGAGTTGTCTCGTGGATGCCTTTCATTATGCCGATGGTGGCGAGGCCTCTCATAGTCATGGTAAGGGTCAGCATCAAAGTCCTTCCTGTCAATTTCAGCTCGTGGAGGGCGAGCTCTTGGAGCATTGTTCCTTGGGTGGGGCTCATTTCCCTCTAACCTAGCAAGCCGAGTGGAAAGGGACTCAAGTTGGTCAAGGATGGTGGTAAGGGCAGCATCCACCCTGCCCATTTGGCCTTGGGGTTCCTCCCTAGGAGCATCTTGACCATTTTGGGAATTGGGATCCATGGGGGGAGCCGAGGATGATGGATCGGGTCGGTATATGGTTCCTCTACGGGTGGACATGCAAGGATTGGGGAAATTTACGACGCACGGATGATAATAATGCAATGGCCCAAGGACTTAGACTTAGTAGAGACACGCCTAGACTTGCCCTGATACCAATTGATGTGAGACACCTTATGAAATGCAGCAACTATACCGATGTCCCTTGGACTTAACAAAGCAAGCATACTTCACAGGAACTCGAGATTAGCGTTGACGGACGATCACCCGATGCACATCGTCAACCCCGGGGGTGACTCGATGATGCCGAGTCGAGGGTGTGCGTCAAGACCCTAGCTAGTGGAGGGCCAGCGAGGCTCAGGTTATGCCCCCCCCCCAAGGTACAAATGCCTGAATCAATGGGCTGGCTGAGTGCCAAGGGGCACAGGTTCACTCTCTTGCTCCCACGGCGGTTACTCGAAAGCAGTGGTGCTTCGGGACCAGGCGCTCTCTCACTATCTAGCGGAATGTTTCATGGATATTAAAAAAACAAGCACCAAAGATGAGCAAGGGTTGAGAGCTTACCTGGCCAGTTTGAAGAAACCAACCCCAGTCAAAGACATAGGCGAGCGGGGAAGCGTGGGTTTCCCCGCACGGTGCGTCGATGAAGCTTCAACCTGTATTAATCAATTACACTCACTACACCTCACACAAGAGGGCTAGACTAGGGGTAGGGGAACGAAAGGTTACATACAAACACTACCTCCGACAGGGAGGGGCTTTAAGCCGACCAGCCGGGGGTGGGGAAACCAAGCTAAAACGGAGTTGCTGAAGTATGCTCGTTCTGTCCATTATGGAACAGCAGGACAGGAAGTCGATGACGATGCCGCCACGGACTCCTGGGGTCCGATGAGGGTGGGACCAAAGCCGTTGCGATCGTGGACGAGTCCTCTTCGATTAGAGACCAACGAGGTTGCTGGGGAAGGTCGGAGCAGACCACAAGAACCAGAATAGTGGGAGGGGTCAGATTTGTCTCAGGTGGAACTGACCTGTGCACTCCGGGGAGAAAAATAGGAACTTGGTGCTCTGGGGTCCAAATGGCACCATACTTTTTGAAGATGGAAGGGGACTTGTAGCAGAAGAGTTCAGCCAAACGCCGCTCCAGGAATCTCAGAGGGCTGGTCGTGGGAGCCTCTGCAAATAGCCATTGGTTGTCTGCCAGGGAGGAAGTGCGCAGTCTAGCGAAGATGACTCCTACGGGCAACCCCAAAGTTAGATGATGGCGAAACCACCTCCGTTGCGAAGCAGACAGAAATACGATTCCAATGGTGCCTGTCATTCTCCTAGGAACTCCATGATGAAGCTGTGGCCGGCTCTATAAATGATTGGAATTATGTAGATCTTCAGTTGAACACAGGCTCGCAGGAGGTTGCTTGAAAGGGCATGGAAGGTTGGATGGAGGGCTGCTGGAGAAGGGGGAAGTGGTAATGGGAGATGGTTGAGAGGAGGGAGGGGATGTGGGGGAAAGAGGCTAGGGCAGAGCTGGGCGGGTACAAAGAGTGGGGAGGGGAGGTGGAGGTCTACTGCTCACAACACAAGGTGAATGAGGGAGATGGAGGTTTGGGGGATGACTAAGGGAATATGGGAGAGTGGGGGCTGGTCAACCAGGGCTAAGGGGGAGGAAGGGAGAGGGGTGGGGCGCAGCTAACAAGGGGAGGGAAATTCAAATTTCCCTAGGGAAGGTGAAGGGATGCTTGGGGAAGAGGAAGAGGTGCTTGGAGAAGAGGAAGGGGTGCATTGGAATTGTCGAGGATGCTTGGGGTTTGATGGAAGTAATGGGTGGTATTGAATGGCTATAGGGAACTGAAAGTGTGGGCTGATGTGGAGGGCTGAGGTGGCCAAGGAGGGAGGAGAGTGACGGGGTCGATCTAGAGAGAAGAGGGGGGAGGAGAGAGAAGGGGTTTGCCCCCTAGAGAGAGAGAGTGGTAGAGGGAGGGATTCTCACCTAAGGCACTCAAGGCTTCTCACCTATGGTCAATCAATGCAGGAATTCAAAATACTATCTCTTCATTACCTTTCACAAAGGGGATGGGGTTCTATTTATAGGGATCCAACCTTTTACAAGATAGAACTACCCCTGGCTTTACATATAATGACCATTGCTATCCAAGAAGTAAACCAGGGGAAAGTGACTTAGAACATAAGGAAATGACTCAAAGACCTAGGGGCATGACTCAAATAAAAGGGAAAATACATCAAATTGACCAAAATAAAAGACTCAGAATGTAGAAGTGGACCCTCCTGAGAGGATACCCAAGCTTACACATCGCCAGGGTGAAGTGAAGAACCAAGCCAGAGGGAATCGTGGGTGATGCCTCCATCAAAATTTAATTCTCATGCTGAACATGTTAATTCTTCTGTGAACCAACATGTTTTTAATAAAAATAAATTTTCTTTAAAAGGCCAGTATATGGTGTGCTTTAACTGAGGGAAGTTGGGTCATAAGGCTATTGAATGATGGCCAACTATTGATAGAAGAATTTTTTTTTCATGTTTTAATTGTGAAAAGTATGGCTGCATAGTCAAGGACTATTGGCAAGCCAAAGGAAAGAAAAAATTTCATGATAAAAATGATAACAAACCTGACTATTCACAAAAATTCAGAAGCTATGGTTATCAGAAAAATGTGAAAAATTCATGATGTTGTCACTAACCATGGAGGACCCAAGAATTCTTGGGTACCCATGTATGCATAATGAGATTTGTTTTGATAGAATGCCTTGGATCAAAAAGAAAATAAAAGGGGTTTAATAAGGCCAAAGCACACATGTATGGTAAAACCCCAATTCTTGCATTCTTTAGATTAGTTGTTGATTCCCTTCATTGTTGAATTTGCTAGTTAGAAACTCATGCTTTCGATTCTATTTTTTTTACCCTTCTAGTTGTATACTTACGGGGGAGCTGAAATAAATTGGATTGCATGAATTCACATGTCTGCAAATGTCATTTGCATTGTTTCCAATGTGTCCCTCAAAGCATATGTTGATCTGCTCATGCATACATTTTCACATATGCATATGCAATTTGCATTGTCATGCTTAATCTGAAAACCTTGTTGCTTATACAGGACTGCACTGCATTTGGTATGCACATTCATGTTTGACCTCAATGGTATATCAAATGGTGTATTGCCAAAGGGCAGATAAGGTCTATTTGGAAACTTTAACCATGTGTGAGATGGCCTTTAGACCTAAGTTCTCCGCCTTGTACCATGGGTTAAAAATTGCATATAGACCAATTCATTCAGTCATGAGCATACATCAATAATGAGAGCATGTGTATTTAGATAGAGGGAGTCAATGCATACAACTGTTTGGTCTCATGCATACTATAATTGTTAAATCTGGCTGCATATCCTTGTGTCAAAAATTCTAAAAGTTCACTTGAAAAGCATGCATACATTTAGGGGGAGTCAGCACTTACATAAGATTGATCACATGCTTAATTTTGACTGATTCCCTTGCACACCATTTGTAGCAAAAATGCCAAAAAGATTGTTTGACATGCATGCACATATATATGGGAAGTTCTTGCATTCTATAGTTGTACATGTGCATTAGGTTGCTCATAAGCATGATATTGCCTGATCATTGAGTTTTCACTCTCACCCCATGGTTGAAATTTTTGAACACAATAGCTCAAAATTGTCTTGTTTTTGAAATCTCTTGTCTATTAGCTCCCTGCATTTGCTGAGGGGGAGTTTCATCTCAATTAGTACTGAATTGCCTTGTCTCAGAAGGAGAGCATGTGTCTATCTTGCATTTCTTGTTTATCACTCCCATGAGAGTTGATCTCCTTCGAAATCTCTTTGAATCTGTTGTATTCACAATGAAGCATGAACAGTCTTTGAAATTTTCTTGTCTGTTCAAATTCCTGAACCTTTCTGAAATACTCTATTTGATGCTCATTAGCATCTTCTTGAACTGCACATCTGATTATTTCTACCATACTTTTGAGCTAACTTTATTATTTCTGATGTCTACTCAGTACTCATGAATCACATTGATAATCATTTCTTATTTTATACATCTGTTGATGGATAACAATTGTAAGCACTCATTGAAATCACCTTATGTCTGTCACCTGCTTGAACTTCATTGCCATATCCTTGAGCTAGTCACTCTAAAAATCTTCACACCCATTGGTATCAATGAAAATATTTCTGAAATCATTTTGCTTGGCAAATTTATGAACATTCTTGTCATATCTTTGAGCTATTCTCCTTGATGTCTGTCTGCTTGTATGTCTTCTTGAAGTCACCTACTACCTGATATCTACCACTTACTGTGCTCATCCTTGAAAACATTTGCTGCTCATTGTTGAATCTCTTTGAGAATCTCTTTTTACTTGCTACACTATCTTTGGTTGTTTTTTTTGAATCACCTAAAATTTTGGAAGATTTCAATTTGTGTACCATAATCATAAATCCGGAAACAATTTAAAAAAGCAAATTTTTATTATATAGGATTATGAATGTCCAAAATAATTAGCTGGTTTAAGTTTCATGTATTCTTTGAGTTTAGACATAAACATCTTGGAAGTATCTATGTTGATTTTAATAGACCCTAACCAGCTTTTTCATGTTGTGTCTAGAATAATCTTCTGAAATCTGAAAACTCTAAAATCATGGCAGCTTTGGTTGAGATACATAAATTGAGTATTATTTGTAAACAGTCGAATAATCTGATAATTCCCAAGGGTAAAAATTGTCAGAGCAATGACATTGGTTCACTGAGAAACCATGTCTATTTTCCATGAAGAAAAGAAGACTGTGTCATGAAGTGCCATTATTACCTCTGTAGAAAATTCATTGAAAAACTAGGCAGAGCAATCGCTTGTTCACTGAGAAATGTATCTCGCTCATCAATGAAATGAGTTAAGGTATGTCATGAGGTGTCAATGCTATCTCTGTTCAATATGAAGCATGACAGTTAGTCATACCAAGTATCTAGGGGTACTAGCATCTAAACAACGTGTACCCTCAAGGTATAAAATGTGTACTGAACTTGATTGCTCCTGAAAAATTGATATGAAAATTTTCGTTGAACAAAAGAAAATATCTGAAAATGGTAGCAAAAGAAAAAGTGTTAAAATCCTAGAATAAAATCAAAATGTGTCATGTCTGTTTAACCTTAATACTAATTTTTGTAACTCCTAAAGGATCATTGAAATTTGAATGAGTAAGATGAAGGAAGGTTAAACATATGTAAATTAGAAGGTTTTGTTCATTTATATTAAAAATTGAACTCAGATATGGACATAAATTTTATTGACAGACTCTGAAAACATAAGATTTAAACCATGTTGTCAAATAAGGCTTATTTCATAAGGCCTTTATAATGGAAGAATCTGAGAATACATTACTTTCTGATGTATGAGATTGGTATCTGATTGAAAACCTTCTTAAATGAGTCATATTTGAGAAAATTTCTGCTGGAACCGTTGTGTTCAATCTCTCATCCATGCTAGAAAACATTGGCTTATATTCATGTCATACCCACTGGTTCATTGTCTATTCATTTTTGATATCAGATTCTTCTTACTGTTGTTTACCACTTCTTGGTCTATTTGGTTCATGATCTGCATTGTCCACAATTGAGCTTATTTCACAACTGTGATAACTCCTTTCTTGGTATTATCATTACCTTGCTTCTACCATCTTCATTGCTTCTACATTTATGCCCAAACTTTTTTTTGTCAAAAGGGGAGAGTAGTTTTGCACACTTTACTGCTTGGCATGGCATTCACTGTCTAAGGGGGAGAACATTTCCGCTGCCGATATCAAACTATTGTCTTCATTTTGATGATGTCAAAGGGGCGGAATAGTTTGATGAGTCAGTATGCATTATATGTGATAAATTGGTCATAATGACTCATAGTGTTGCCATCATCAAAAAGGGGGAGAGTGTTATGTCCCGGTGTTTTGATGATGTCAAACACTATGACTCATCTATGAGATAGTGCATTGGTGTGCCTTGATGCATTGGTTTTGATGCATTGGTTTCATGTGTTGATGAAGTCATATGTTTTGATGATAGTATTCATATGTGTGCAACACTCTTGAACTTTGTGATGAATAGGTTAAACAGCATCACAATATCAAGTGCAAGAGAAGTCGACTTTAGCACTCCACAAGTCGACTTGGGGAGATAGGTAGTGAAGAATTAATGAATTCAAGAACATCAATAGTCAACACAATTCAGTAATACAACTACAGCAAAATTCATAATTGCAGTGCAACAATGGTACGGGTACAAGTAGTGGAACAAGAGCAATGGCACATGCAGTTCAGAACAGAAGTCACCCACTAGCTAAAAGGTGTATAGCGACGGATTAGTGGTCACAAATAACTAGACAGTGGTGACAAATAGACAACAAGGCTGAAAAATAACTCAGTAATGATGAAAAATGAGTTGTAGCATTGAAAGCCTTGAGAAGCAACGAAGACAGAGTCAATGTAAGCAGGCAGTAACGTCGACGCAAGAGCCAACCGCTAGCCAAAGCTGAAAGGTGACGGCTAATGTTGGTTAAGGGTGACAAATAGGTGCCTAGTGATGAAAAATAGGCATTAAGACTGACAAATACCTCTATAAGGGTGAAAACAAGTGGCAGCGCTGAAAACGTTAAATTCCAAGAAGGAAAGTCGACCCCATGAAGTTTTGGAATCAACTCCAGAAAATTTGAAGTTTGTAAACAAGAAGAACAGAACGATCGCATCTTCAAACAAGCTATCAAATAGATCAAACAAACTAGAAATTGAAGAAATCAAATGAAAAATAATGTTTACAGTGAGATCGAGCTGAGTACAAGGAATTGGAATGAAGCATAACTGAAGCACGACGAGTCAATGAGCTCACATGGTAGTAAACATTCAACAAGACCAACAAATGGATGAGCAGGGTAAGAGATGTGTAAATGATGAAGGAGCTGAGAAGGAGAAACACCAAGTGACGTTGATGCAGCACTCCAACAACGTCAACGCAGTCAAGGGCCGACTTCAAACACACAAGCCAACAAGGGTAACAAATGAGTATACAAGGGCAACAAATGGGCTTCAAGGCTGTAAAATACCCGATACTGGTGACAAATAGGTTGCAAGGCTGCTAAAAGGTGACAGTCCTTAGCAAGACACAAAGAAGCATAAGGTGACGGCTCACATGCCAAAGGGTGATAAATAACTTCATAACGGTGACAAATGGACCGTAAGGATGAATAATAGCTTGGGAAGGCTAACAAATGGCTCAGCCAACAAGCAACTCAAGAGAGTCACGTGCCTTCGGCCACCAATGATTGCCACGTGATCCTAGGATGGCTGGTGCCCTTCCAGAGGATTCCGAGGAGAGAATATTATTCATTGCCAAGTGAACCAATTGAACATCAGTGGATTAATAAACTTATCCAAAGAATTACGGAGCCCATATTCTATAAAAGGGGGTGTTCTTCTCCGTGAAAAGAAGCGGCGAATAGAGAAGAAAGTGCTGAAAAGAGAAGAGAAAAGAGAGAGAGCTATAAAGAGCTGATTAAGAGGGAGATCGTGAAAAAAGTAGAAGTAGAAGAGAGCCCGTGAGAAGAAGAAGAAGAAGGAAAGAAAGAGAGAGATCGAGAGCCTGTTCGTGAGAATTAGAGCCCAGCCTGAAGTCCCGCGATCAATGACACCCAAGAGGGGGTGAATTGGGTGTTTACAAATTTTAAGGAAACTTTTGGCCTTTTTAAAATATGTGATAGAATGCTAGTTAAGAGATTCAAAACTATTTGAACACAAATTAGATTTATCAAACTTTGTATGATAAGATATAGAATATGCAAGATATACGTAAATAAATCCATAACAACAATTAACACATACACTCACTTAGAATGGAGCTAGAAGAAAAGGACCAAACCACACAAATCAAACCATAGTGCACAGTGGTTTTTAAGGTGGTTCGGATGAAATGACAGCAATCCTACGTCCACCCCTCACCAAACCCGGTGAGGCTTCACTCGGGGATAAATCCCTAAATGGAGATGACGCTCCAAACACACACGCAGGATGACGCCTGCACACACACACGGGGACGCGCCCCAACACACACACACGGAGACGAGGTCTCCAACATGATCCAACGACCGGATCAACAACACACACACATGCTGCTACAAGTGCAGCAATCCACACACACAAACACTAAGATCTGGATAAAACCACACAATACACGCAGATCTAAGAAGACCTACGCACACACGAGTCAAATACGACACACACACACACGACCACGGATCCAACAACGATCCACACACACACGAGTTTGCAGTTTATGATGAACACAATTACAACACCCAAAACATAAAGATGATGAGGCTTAGTTTAGAAAACTCCTATTTTGGGTTCCCCTTGAATGCATGTTGCGGATCTTGAATGTATCTTCACTTGATCAGAGCTTCAATCCGTGCTTGCTTGGTTTTTCTCCTTTCTTGCTTGCTTGGCTTCTCTTCTTTCTCCCTTAGGCACTCTTCTTGGAATCCTTGCTTCCTTCCTTGGCTCTTCTCTTCCTTGGAGGTTGCTAGCTTCAGATTTAGCTTGAAACACCTTGGAAATGGATGAAGATCTTGCTGCACGAAGTACTGTTCACGGAGCTACAGTACACCTTCTTCCAAGCACCTCCTCTAACCTCTCTTGATCTCCTTTGATCCATCTTGATCAACTAGGGTTTCCTTATCGTCTTGTGTTTGTTTTATAGCATTTTAATGGTCCTTGGACATCCCCTAGACCAGATCCACATTTTGTGGGCGATTGGGTGACTTTGGGATTAAATAATTACAAGGGAAGAGGCTCTTCTCGAAGTGGAAAACAAAGTCAACTTTTGTTGGCTCGGGGCTGACGGTCGACCGAAACCTTTTGGGGGTCGACCGCTATTGAGAAACGTTGTAGAGTTTAGTCCCTGGCTACTTTCAGGGGCGGTCGACTGCTATTGGGCTGGCGATCGACTGCCACTGAGAGTTCTGTAGACAATGGGCTACTGGCAGGGGCGGTCGACCGCCCCTGGGCTGGCGGTCGACCGTGTAGCAACCCGTGTCAAATTAAAAGAAATAAATTTATAATAAACTAAAAGATTAAGCGAACAAATGAAAAAGGTTAAAACAAGAAGAACAAAGCCCTGATGAAATTAATGCCTTGGAGCAAGGCGCTACTTGACAAGAAACGCCCTCACCTCAGGCGTGTTTTTAGAAGGGACGCCCACATGTCAAGGCGTCAAATCTTAAACAACCAAAATTACATAAAAAGGCAAGTATTTGAAACGCCCTTTGCTTGGACGCGTTTCCACAAGAAACGACGCATGCCAAGGTGTCAATTTAAAATTTGACGCCCTAGAATAAGGCATTAATTCCATTCCAGTTTCGTTCGAACCGGGAACTTATCCAGGGTAAGTTGATAACTATGAGAAAGAGTTCGAATGTAGTAATAACTCTATCATGGAAGTGTTACTTCCAATCAAACACTAACCTTATTAGGATTTCCAGAATCCTATAAAAACCCCTGACTATCAAACCCTAAAGCTATTTGGTCGATCTGCTGCTGCTACGGTACGTAAAGAACAACAGTTCTTCGTATCTCTTTTTATCATTACTTTCGGTTGCATGAAGAATTAATGATTCTTCATCTCTCCTTACAGGTTAAGAAGCCCTGATGTTCTGAAGAACAAGAGTTCTTCATCCGGGTAAAGTTATTCTCTTTACCTTTAGTTCTGGATGTGTAAGGTGAAGAAACTAATATCAGTTTCTTTTTTTCTGTAGGACTTACAGCAAGTTGATCAGTGAAGAACAAAGATTCTTCAATCAAACGATCTCTTCATCTGCATCATCTTTGCTTGGTGCTGCTGTTAAGTTCGTAGAGGTTCAGAACCCGTCACGTTCATCTTCGATTATTATTATTAAGGTAGGTTTTCTCAAGCACTGTAGCCCAAATCACCATAATAACTATGTTAAACCATATATATTAATTCATGCATATAGTTTTCGCGAGTTTTAAATATTTCTATTATTAGAAACTACATTAATACGCGACCCAGACAAGGGCGCTACTTTGAAAGAAACGACCATGACCAGGTCGTCAATTCCAGATTTGACGCCTTGTACACGGACGTCAATTTTCTCAATTGTTAATAGTTACCCAGGTTAATTATCCAATATCCACTTAAACATGATTCTAAAATCAGTGCATGATCATATCCCGATATTTTTCCTGTCATGACCATGTCTTTTGTTTCTGGAAATTATAATACTTGAAATCTGAAAATTCTTTAATTCACGACCCTGTAGAGGTCGTCTCTCACTTGACTAACGCCCCTGTTCAGGGCATGAATTGAACAGTAACGCCCCTGTCCAGGGCGTGTTTTTGGTAAATTTCTGAATATATATATACTGTAAAAATAGAAGTAAAGAATGGACGACCACTGTATACGCCGTCAACTTGTAATGAAACGCCCCTCACCAGGACGCGTTTTTGGTAAAATACTGAAATATTGAATTTTTGTAAAAATGGAAAATAGATAAACGCCCTTACTGAAGGCGTTAATTATGTGATTAATGACTTAGTTAAAGTCATTATTTTCTATAAAAACTATTTTTACCCTGTTTCTGTAACCGAGGGTTTTATTATATATACACATATATATTATATTGGCACTATATTCCAATCCGTGAGTATAGTCCCACGTTTCATTATGTTTTATCGATCACCCTCAATTCTCATTGACATACAAGCTCTCCATTGGACATTCCGTTCCTTTGGACTAGCAAGTTAGTCATAGAGACCTCCGTAAGACTCCTCGAGCCTTGGATTCCCTCAAGGCCGACTGAGCTGGTTGTACCTTAAAAACCCATTACACTAATGATTTCCATGTCACTCTAAAGAAACAGGGGATACCGGCCCTTATGTTATACCAAGTGTATATCATAAGAATTTCCTAATGGGATGAGATTATAATGCCATTAAATGATGTTCTTGTAAAATCTCGATTCTATGATAAGAATGAGGGTATCTTACCTTTGATATACTGTTCATGTGGACCTCAATTCTATATAAAGAATGTCCATACTTGTCATGGTACCCGAGTTAAGGGAACCTAATTCCACCTAGTTTCATCGTTCATCGTGATTGAACCGTTGTTATCGCCTATCTATGTCCAATGTCGTATTTTTAGACTCCATTCTATCAAAGTTATCCTACATGTCTACAAGCTTGATTATTGAAATTCCTCATTGGCTATATATATACAAGAGTGGATGTCAAAATACATGATAAATGCCTGCGCATATAGGGCCCGATCTGGTCCTGGGAGGAGCACCCGAAAGTACTTGTGCCCATGGGAGTTGAATGATAAGGTATCTGGCATTATACCGAGTGCATGACTAGCTTGATTGGACATTCCACACAAATCTTGTATTTGACTCGTGCTTGACATGACATGAATTGCGTGACCCAAGAAGGGGTAATTACTTGCTTGCTTGAAACATGATAGCCAAATTCTTGACATGACTTGTTAAAAGTTCTTGCTTGAATATCTTGTTAGCTTTTCTTGAAAGTTCATGGCTTGTTCAAATTGCTATCTCATTGATATACTCTCTTTCTACCTTGTCGTTTTATACAAGCATGCATAGCTATAGTACCTACATGAAAGATGTAATTATTTAAACCCCTTGCTAGCGCTTGAGATATAATTTCTTACTGAGCGTTCGCTCACTCTGTGTTTGTCCCTTACTTTTCAGGTAAGTCCGACGAAGAAGGTCAAACTGATGGGGAAAGTCAAGAGTGAAAGAGCTAGAGCTTTTCCAAGTGTCATCTAGTCTTTTTCCTATTTTCTTGAGTCAACTATGTACTTTTCCTGTTTAATTGAATAGAGTATTGGATTTGTAATAGTCTATCCATTATGAAATAAAGGATTGGGTTATCTTTCTATTTTGCGCATCTCTGTTTTGGTGTCGAATACACTACTACTCTGATTGACATGATTGATATAAACTCGTCGGGCATATCCAAGTATCTTCCGCGCTCAGGGAGTGACAGTTTTTGTGGTATCAGAGCCTAGGGTATTCAATTCCTAGGAAAACCAAGTCCAAGGATATGTTCAAACCTTTAACCAGTGAGATTGGGTAGAACCAAGGGTTGAGTTAATATAAAAACTTAAAAGCCCTTAACGCGAGTATATACTAATATAGTTATGGTAATTGTAGGATAATGGCTGCCGAACGAGCTCAATGGCGCAACATGCAGCGTACACTGCAAGGCATGACTCAAGTGCTGCAACAAGTAACACAAGGAGGTGGACAACGAGCAGGAAGTCTCCACCAGACCTTCAAGAACATGAACTCGCCCAAGTTCACGGGTTCTACTGATCCAGATGACGCTGAACACTGGATTAGGGAAACAGAACGAATATTCCGTGTTATGCAATGCACGATCAAGATAAGGTCTTATTAGCTACTTTTCAGTTAGAAAGGGATGCTAGATGCTTGTGGGAATCAATAGAGGCTACTGTAAATCAAGATCAGGTTACGTGGGAGGAATTCGTTGAACACTTCAACGCAAAATATTTCTCAGACCGAGTTCAGGAAAAGAAGGCTGCAGAATTTGCTGCATTAAAGCAACGATCCTTGTCAGTGGCCGTGTATGAAGCCCAATTCTCTAGATTATCTCGGTATGCTAAGCATCTAGTTAGCACCGAGAAAATGAAAGCTAGGAGGTTTCTTAATGGGCTCAGGCCCCAAGCTATTACTCAACTGGCGCCGATGGACATTCAAGTCTACTCCGAGATAGTACGCCGAGCTCAACTATTAGAAGATGCCACGGAACTGTCTGATAGGATTCGTGGTAAGGATAAGAAGGAACAAGTTACAGGATCGGGTTCCTTTAAACCCAACTTCAAGAAGAGGCCTAGCAATGGAGGTATTTCCTCGCAAGAGCAAAAGTTCAAGAAGACCAAGCCCTTCTCTATCACCACTACCTCTCCAAATACAGTGTGCAAACATTGTGATAAAGCGGGTCATAGAGCAGAAGAATGCTGGAGGAAACTAGGAGCATATCTTCGTTGTGGGAGTCGTGAGCATCGGATTCCCGATTGCCCATTACTTAACGATCAAGCCGATGTCGGGAAATGCCCAGTAACCAAGAATGCTCGTCTTCATGCAATCAAGGAGACCGAGCAAGAAGAAGAAGGCGGCTTAGTGGAAGGTACATTGAAAGTTTGTTCCAGGAATGCATATGTCTTAATTGATACTGGTGCATCGCATTCTATTATTTCTAAGAAGTTTGCTGACCCATTACCCCTAGAATCGGAATGGATAAAGTTAGTTTTGTCTACTCCTCTGGGTGATGAGACTGATATTACACATCATTACCAAAACTGCGAAGTGTCGGTTCAGGGTAGAAATCTCCCTATTGATCTCATATGTTTAGATCTGAAAGAGTATGATGTTATACTAGGAGCAGATTGGTTATCCAAGTATCAGGCAACGGTTGATTGCCACAATAGTAAGGTTACATTCAAGGAATTTCCAGAACTAATCTTGACTAGCCCCAAGGGTCGGAGCAGATCCCCTCTTATTTCAGCTCTCCGAGCTAGCAAGCTCATCAAGAAAGGATGTGCATCTTTCCTTGCCTTTGTCACAGTTAAAGAAGCTAAGGAAGCTAAGCTAGAAGACATTCCAGTGGTACAAGAATTTCCAGACGTATTTCCGGAAGATTTGTCGGGATTACCCCCGCAAAGAGAAGTGGCCTTCACCATTGACTTAGTCCCTGGTGCTGGTCCGATTTCAAAGGCACCTTATAGGATGTCACCTGCTGAACTCAAGGAGTTGAAGGAGCAATTGATGGAACTCATTAAGAAAGGATTCATTAGACAAAGTACTTCCCCGTAGGGAGCGCCTGTATTATTTGTAAAGAAGAAAGACGGATCCATGAGGTTATGCATCGACTATCGACAGTTGAATCACCTCACTATCAAGAACAACTATCCACTGCCGAGAATCGATGAATTGTTTGATCAAATTTCAGGATCCATGTACTTTTCCAAAATTGATCTTAGGTCAGGATATCACCAACTAAGAATAAAGGACGAGGATATTCATAAAACCGCATTCAAAAGCAGGTATGGCCATTATGAATTTGTTGTTATGCCTTTCAGACTAACGAATACCCCTACTGCCTTTATGCAGTTAATGAATAGTATATTCAGGCCTTATTTAGATCAATTCGTGGTGGTCTTTATTGATGATATATTGATTTATTCCAAGACCAAGGAAGAGCATGAGGAACATTTGAGGATTGCATTACAAATATTGAGGACAAACTAATTATATGCAAACCTTAGCAAGTGTGAATTCTGGCTTGAAGAAGTGACTTTTCTCGGACATGTTATATCAAAGGATGGCTTGTCTGTAGATCCATCAAAGGTTGAAGCTGTAAGGAACTGGGAAAGACCGACCAATGCTAGCGAGATCCGAAGTTTCTTAGGTCTTGGCGGCTATTACAGGCGATTCATCAAGGATTTCTCTAAAATCGCCGTGCCACTTACGAGGTTAACTCGCAAGGAGATCCGTTATGAATGGGATGAGGAATGTGAAAGAAGCTTCCAAACTCTCAAGGATCATCTTACTACAGCTCCTATCTTAGCTTTGCCAATTGAAGGAGAAAAGTTCGAGGTATACACTGATGCTTCTGGCATTGGCCTCGGGTGTGTTCTAATGCAACAAGGGAAGGTTATAGCCTACTCTTCTCGTCAATTAAAGAAGCATGAAGAAAACTATCCCATCCATGACCTAGAATTGGCTGCGGTAGTATTTGCACTGAAGATATGGAGACATTATCTTTATGGAGTGCAGTTTACTGTATACTCCGACCACAAGAGTCTCAAATATCTCTTTTCACAGAAGGAACTAAATATGAGGCAAAGACGATGGCTGGAATATCTCAAGGACTTCGACTTCAATATACAATATCATCCCGGAAAGGGTAATCATGTAGCAGATGCCCTTAGTCGAAAGCCGAGAGCACTGTTAGCCAATTGTATGATTCAAGAATGGAAATTACTGGAGCAATTCTCTGAATTCAATATAAGCATGGACACAGACCCTAGGTGTGTCACCTTATCTCATATAAGCATACAGTCAGACCTATTAACTGAAATACAAGCACTTCAGAATGATGATCCCACATTATTAGAAATCAAGGGCAGATTAGAAGGACAATCGGATTGCCAATTAGCTTCTGATGGAAGATTAATGTTCAAGAATAGAACTTGTATACCGGACTGCCCAGAATTGAAGAAGAAGGTCTTAGATGAAGCTCACAGATCAAGATATACAATTCATCCTGGATCTACCAAAATGTACCAAGATGTAAAAAGAAATTTTTGGTGGCCCAACATGAAAAGAGAAATAGCGGACTACGTATCACGCTGTCTCACGTGCCAACAAGTCAAGGCGGAACACCAAAAGCCTGCTGGAAAACTACATCCTCTAGATATCCCTAAATGGAAGTGAGAGGATATTGGTATAGATTTCATCATGGGTTTATCTAAATCAAAAAGAGGACATGCTGGAATATGGGTTATCATTGACCGATTGACTAAATCAACGCATTTCTTGCCAATCAAGAGTCGATGGTCAGTTGATGTCTTAGCTGCACTATACATCAAGGAAATAGTCAGATTACATGATATTCCTATTTCAATCGTGTCTGATAGAGATCCCCGTTTTACTTCTCATTTTTGGAAAGGACTACAACATTCGCTGGGAACGAGACTTAACTTTAGCACAGCCTTTCATCCTCAAATGGATGGTCAGACCGAGAGAACCAATCAAGTAGTCGAAGATATGTTAAGAGCATGCATTACTGATTTTGATGGAAACTGGCATGATCACTTGCCTCTGGTTGAATTTGCATACAATAATAGCTACCAGGCAAGTATACAACTGGCACCTTTTGAAGCCTTATACGGAAGGAGTTGTCGATCACCCTTATGCTAGGACGAAGTTGGAGAGAAACAACTGTTAGGTCCAGACATGGTAAGGGATACTACCGAGAAGATACAATTAATCAGAGAAAGACTGCAAGTTACTCAGTCTAGACAAAAGGCTTATGCTGACACAAGAAGAAGAGATCTTGAATTCCAAGTTGGAGATCATGTATTTCTCAAGATATCGCCTGGACGTGGAATACGAAGATTTGGTGTTAAGGGCAAGCTTACACCAAGATTTATCGGACCTTTTGAGATACTAGAAAGAGTTGGCGAGGTTGCTTATCGCATTGCATTGCCACCTCAACTGTCCGAAGTACATGATGTGTTCCACATATCTATGTTGAAGAAGTATATGCATGATCCATCACATATTATTGAGCATGGAAATCTAGTAATCCGGAAAGATCTCACATACGAGCAGAAGCCCATAGGAATACTAGATCGAGAAGTACGAACCCTAAGGAATAAGGTTATTCCCATGCTAAAAGTACAATGGAATAAGAATTCAGAACATGAAGCTACATGGGAGACCGAGGAATCTATGAGGAAGCGATTTCCAGAGTTATTTTAGAAGGTATGAACTCTACACTCTCCATATGTAAATATATGCCATGAATTTGGGGACCAAATTCTTTTAAGTGGGGGAGGGTGTAGCAACCCGTATAAAATTAAAAGAAATAAATTTATAATAAACTAAAAGATTAAGCGAACAAATGAAAAAGGTTAAAACAAGAAGAACAAAGCCCTGATGAAATTAACGCCTTGGAGCAAGGCGCTACTTGACAATAAACGCCCTCACCTAAGGTGTGTTTTTAGAAGGGACGCCCACATGTCAAGGCGTCAAATCTTAAACAACCAAAATTACATTAAAAGGCAAGTATTTGAAACGCCCTTTGCTTGGACGCGTTTCCACAAGAAACGATGCATGCCAAGGCGTCAATTTAAAATTCGACGCCCTAGAATAAGGCGTTAATTCCATTCCAGTTTCGTTCGAACTGGGAACTTATCCAGGGTAAGTTGATAACTATGAGAAAGAGTTCGAATGTAGTAATAACTCTATCATGGAAGTGTTACTTCCAATCCACTACAAGAAAAAGTGGCTATAGCGACCGAATTAGCGACCGATTAAATCGGTCGCTAGTCGGTCCCAAATAGAGACCAATTCGGAGACCGAAATAATCGGTCGCATAACCGAGACCGTTTCAGCGACCGCATGTATATCGGTCGCTAATCGGTCGCTATTATTGCGACCGAATTAACTTCGGTCTCCAGTCGGTCGCTGATGCCGTTATACTTCCTACTACGACCCCCGCCCGCCCGAGCCCTCCCGCCCGAGCCCCCCCTCCCGAGCCCCCTTCCCCTGCGGCCCCCTCTCCGCCCTAGCCCCCCTCCCCGCTCCCGCCCGAGCCCCCTCCGCCGGAGCCCCCCCTCCGCCCGAGCCCTCCCGCCCGAGCCCCCCTCCTCCGCCGGAGCCCCCCTCCCCGTGCTGCCTCCCGCCCGAGCCCCCCTCCGCCGGAGCCCGTCGCCGCGCCGCTCGCGTCGATTCGCCGTCGCCGCTCGCCCTGCCGTCGTCGCCCTCCGCAGGTACCTCTCTCTCTCTCTCTCTCTCTCTCTCTCTCTCTCTCTCCCTTCCCCCTCCGTCACCGGCCTGCTCCCCTCCCCCGCCGGCCTACTCCCCTCCCCCCTGCGGCCCCGTCGCCGGCTTGCTCCCCTCCCCTCCCCCCTGCGGCCTGCGCCCCCGTCCCCCTCAGATCTCCTTCCCATCCCCATGCCCCTCCCCCTCCGGCCTGACCCCTCTGATCCCCCTCCCCTTCCCGTCCCACTCCGCCTCCCCCTCTGCCTCCGACGGTCTCCTCCCTTCCTCCCCTTCCCGTCCCACATGCTTGGGTTATACTAAAATGCACTTCATATATTTGTTATTTTTTACTTTTAATCCTTCTTAAATGGCACTTTTTGCTTAATATTTGCAGCTTACCTTAGCCATATTTGGGTTTGGGTTTGTGTGGTGGGGAGATAGTCTCCTTATTGAAAACTATTGCTTCAATAAACGTTTGACATCTTCATAATTTTGGACCACTGTATAGGAACTTTTATCATTCAGGCTGTTCTTTAAAGCAAGACCAAAAGGTATAGTAAATGTGGAGATATTTATAACAGCAGTAAGATGCTTCGTTAATTTCTCGATGCCTAATTTTCATGGAATTCTTGCTCGTGAAACTAGGCTAGTTATTAGGTTATACCATATATGTGCTTGAATACATGTTAGTGTTTATGAGAAGAAGTTTCGCTGTTTGCTTTTCTTGAAATCATTCTTTTGGTTTTCTCTATTTAGAAAGCAGTACATCTCGTTCCAATTCTTGTCATTGAACATTACAATGAAATTCAGTCTTCTGAGTATTCTTTTTGACAATTTTTATGAGTTCATTGGTTGATTGTTTTATGAGAAATTTATTTTTCTTCTTTTACATGGTAGAGTTTGATACACCATCGTTGCTGTGTCCTGTTTAGTGGATATAAACATTGCATATTGTGTTCAGTTTTTTTACGTTTGCACCTTCCTCTTTGAACTCATGCATTTGTCTACAGGACTTTCTTATAATTCGGGATATTGTTTCTGCTTTCAGGAAAATTTCTGTAAGAGAAAGTAAGGGACAAGCCAAATATGGGTTGCTTTACAGTCTTGAAAAGTAAAAAGAAGAAATCCAACCAAGTTTCCAGGAAGCATGGCAGTGTCAAGGAGAAGCCTCCGGCCACAGTCCCTGAGCCAGAGACACATGGACGTTCTCTCCAATCTGCTCCCCCAAGTTTTAGGACGAGAGCTAAACCAAATCAAGTGGCTAATCGAATCAGCAACAGCAGAATTAGAGCGTTATCTGCTCCTTCTAGCCTACATGTGGCTGACCAAGATCAGCTTGCATCGGTTGAATTTGAAGAACAAGAATACAAGAGTCGTGGAGTGTTGGCAAAGGATCAACGAGTTGCAAATCCTCAACCTCTCCCACTTCCGTCGCCTAAGGGTACTGCCGTATTAAAGAATATGGGAAGCTTCAAAGCAAATAATTCCAACAATCCTGCTCTCCCTTCTGGCCCTCTGCCCCTTCCACCATTAGGGGGACTCAAAAACTTCTCATTTGAAGAGGTTGCTTCTGCTTGTCAAAATTTCTCCTCTGATAGATGTGTGTCAGAAGGCCTTTCCTCAATGGTTTACGTAGCTTCATTTGGTGATGACACCCTGGGTTCAAAGAAACTGGAAGCTACTGTCACTCGTCTTCTACCATCTAACCAGGTAGAATGTACCACCATTCTTTCCTTGAACAATTTACATCTACATATCTATGTTGATTTTGTACTTCAGAGACCTTAGGGATGCACCTGATTTTTCTTTTGGAAACTTAGATGTAATTGGTTTCCCGTAGATGTTTCTGGGCATGTTTGGCTTGGTTGTATTATATTCACTTTTTGATGACCAATCTAAATAGAATCATGCAATGTTATGGTCATTCTTCATTGTGT
This sequence comes from Amorphophallus konjac, assembly GCA_022559845.1. Taxonomy (NCBI): domain Eukaryota; kingdom Viridiplantae; phylum Streptophyta; class Magnoliopsida; order Alismatales; family Araceae; genus Amorphophallus; species Amorphophallus konjac. Next base: position 242,246,659 of record CM040124.1, read on the forward strand.
GGCTCCCTTGTGATGTCAACTGTATAGGTTTAGGTTACGTCAACATTACATGAATTGTCTGTTTATGTGGCCAGGAGATTCCATAAGTTCTTTAGCCTCCTCACTTTTTTGCCATAAATATCCCAGACATATTCAGTTTCTTCCTGGCTGATAGTCGCCTATTTGCTGATGCTCCCCTATTTCTGTTTTTACCTCAGAATAATGGTGCTCGACAGGAGAGAGCAATAACTATTGATCATTATGTTTTTACAATGTACATTCGCGAAGTTAGGGCTTCAAGAATTTTCAATTTCTATGCATTCTCTTGTGAACCATTAGTTGTGGTCATGTTTTTTGTATTCCTTGAAGGCCATTTGCTCCAGCTATCCTGGGAGAAACTTTTTTAAACATCAGCAATCTGATAAAATATGCATGCCACATCTTGCAGGGGATAAAGGACTTTGTGAATGAAGCACTTCTGATTGCATCATTGCAGCATCCATTGCTATGTAAATTGCTTGGTTTTCATGCACGTGAGGGCTCTGATCAACGATTGCTGGTATACGAGAGGCTTTATCATGGAAGCTTAGATCGACTACTTCATGGGAGATCTGAGGGGCCTTCCATTGACTGGGCTACCCGGATGAAGGTGGCACTCTGTGCTGCAAAAGGTCTTCTATTTTTGCATGAAGAGGGGCCATTTCAGGTTCGGATGTCACCATCTCTTTTAACTTCCTCCTTTAACATCATACTTGGCTTTGTTTGGAGATGATGTTTTATAGATCTTTTGTTATACTAAAATGCACTTCATATATTTGTTATTTTTTACTTTTAATCCTTCTTAAATGGCTGGAGGAACATGCTTGGGTTTGGTTGCACGGACCGTGGGAGATGACATTGTGCCTCTTGTTATGCCATTTATAGAAGAAAACATTAACAAACCTGAATGGAGGCAGCGAGAAGCAGCAACTTATGCATTTGGTTCTAAAATCTGAAATACCGGTCGGATGGCCGTGCCGGTCATTCCAATACGACCGGGGAGATGAAAGTGACTTGTCAGAACTGACGGAATCCAAATCGGATGCCCGGTTTGAGCTCGGCGCTCAAACTTCATTTTTAAAATACACTTAGTTCAAATGAACTGTTAGGACGGGTCCGGGGGTCTAAAATCTGAAATACCGGTCGGATGGCCGTGCCGGTCATTCCAATACGACCGGGGAGATGAAAGTGACTTGTCAGAACTGACGGAATCCAAATCGGATGCCCGGTTTGAGCTCGGCGCTCAAACTTCATTTTTAAAATACACTTAGTTCAAATGAACTGTTAGGACGGGTCCGGGGGTCTAAAATCTGAAATACCGGTCGGATGGCCGTGCCGGTCATTCCAATACGACCGGGGAGATGAAAGTGACTTGTCAGAACTGACGGAATCCAAATCGGATGCCCGGTTTGAGCTCGGCGCTCAAACTTCATTTTTAAAATACACTTAGTTCAAATGAACTGTTAGGACGGGGCATTTGGTTCTAAAATCTGAAATACCGGTCGGATGGCCGTGCCGATCATTCCAATACGACCGGGGAGATGAAAGTGACTTGTCAGAACTGACGGAATCCAAATCGGATGCCCGGTTTGAGCTCGGCGCTCAAACTTCATTTTTAAAATACACTTAGTTCAAATGAACTGTTAGGACGGGTCCGGGGGTCTAAAATTCGAAATACCGGTCGGATGGCCGTGCCGATCATTCCAATATGACCGGGGAGATGAAAGTGACTTGTCAGAACTGACGGAATCCAAATCGGATGCCCGGTTTGAGCTCGGCGCTCAAACTTCATTTTTAAAATACAAGATGAAATTTGAACTTATATTGTGTGTGTGTATTTATATATATGAAAATGAGCTGGCTTAAACTATTGGCATACTCTTGTTAATGCTTGATTTCTTTATTAAGTCTTGTTAATGCTTGATTTCTTTATTAAGGATTTGATTATAATTTTTTTAAATGATATACAGGATCATCCGTCGCGAGATGTTGGACGAGACGACGACCAGGATGATGTTGGACGAGACGACGACCAGGATGAGACATATGTGGAGGATTTGTGATTTTATTTTAGTTGTGTATGTTGTCATTTTATTATTATGGATGTATGATTAATTTGTGATTTTATTTTAATTGTGTGTAATTTGAGGTTCGTGGAGATTGTGATCCGTGTAGTTGATTTATTATTGTTTTATGAAATTGTTATTTATCAGGTGTTTGTATGTGATGAATTTGAGATTTGTCGATATTGTTGTCTGTGTAGTTGATTTTATATTTATGTTATGAATTTGTTATTTATCAGGTAATTTATTTATCAGTTTAAATAAATTTTTAAAAAAAAATAATGTAAAATTAGCGACCGCATGGAGACTGAATTGCGACCGAATAGCGACTATACGTTATATTTCTTTTATTAAATAATTATACTTGGCGACCGACTGGCGACCGACTGGCCACCGAATCAATCCGATAGGTTAATTTTATTTTTAAAAATACAACAAATTTAGCGACCGAATAGAGACTGAATGGCGACCGAATTATTAGCGACCGGTCAGGCGACCGATTATAATCGGTCTCTGGTAACGACTGATACTGCGACCGAATTATGTCGGTCGCTATATAGCGACTATTATATAGCGACCGACATATTCGGTCGCTAGATAGTATCTGTTCGGTCGCAATGTATATTTGCGACCTATCTACGACTGAATAGCGACCGAATATGTCGGTCGCTATCTGCGATTTTTCTTGTAGTGATCAAACACTAACCTTATTAGGATTTCCAGAATCCTATAAAAACCCTTGACTATCAAACCCTAAAGCTATTTGGTCGATCTGCTACTGCTACGGTACGTAAAGAACAGCAGTTCTTCGTATCTCTTTTTATCATTACTTTCGGTTGCATGAAGAATTAATGATTCTTCATCTCTCCTTACAGGTTAAGAATCCATGATGTTCTGAAGAACAAGAGTTCTTCATCCGGGTAAAGTTATTCTCTTTACCTTTAGTTCTGGATGGGTAAGGTGAAGAAACTAATATCAGTTTCTTTTTTTCTGTAGGACTTACAGCAAGTTGATCAGTGAAGAACAATGATTCTTCAATCAAACGATCTCTTCATATGCATCATCTTTGCTTGGTGTTGCTGTTAAGTTCGTAGAGGTTCAGAACCCGTCACGTTCATCTTCAGATTATTATTATTAAGGTAGGTTTTCTCAAGCACTGTAGCCCAAATCACCATAATAACTATGTTAAACCATATATATTAATTCATGCATATAGTTTTCGTGACTTTTAAATATTTCTATTATTGGAAAGAAACGCCCTTTCCAAGGGCGCTACGTTAATACGCGACCCAGACAAGGGCGCTACTTTGAAAGAAACGACCATGACTAGGTCGTCAATTCCAGATTTGACGCCCTGTACACGGACGTCAATTTTCTCAATTGTTAATAGTTACCCAAGTTAATTATCCAATATCCACTTAAACATGATTCTAAAATCAGTGCATGATCATATCCCGATATTTTTCCTGTCATGACCATGTCTCTTGTTTCTGAAAATTATAATACTTGAAATCTGAAAATTCTTTAATTCACGACCCTGTAGAGGTCGTCTCTCACATGACTAACGCCCCTGTTCAGGGCGTGAATTGAACAGTAACGCCTCTGTCCAGGGCGTGTTTTTGATAAATTTCTGAATATATATATACTGCAAAAATAGAAGTAAAGAATGGACGACCACTGTATACGCCGTCAACTTGTAAAGAAACACCCCTCACCAGGGCGCGTTTTTGGTAAAATACTGAAATATTAAAATTTTGCAAAAATGGAAAATAGATAAACGCCCTTACTGAAGGCGTTAATTATGTGATTAATGACTTAGTTAAAGTCGTTATTTTCTATAAAAACTATTTTTACCCTGTTTCTGTAACCGAGGGTTTTATTATATATACACATATATATTATATTGGCACTATATTCCAATCCGTGAGTATAGTCCCACGTTTCATGATGTTTTATCGATCACCCTCAATTCTCATTGACATACAAGCTCTCCATTGGACATTCCGTTCCTTTGGACTAGCAAGTTAGTCATAGAGACCTCCGTAAGACTCCTCGAGCCTTGGATTCCCTCAAGGCCGACTGAGCTGGTTGTACCTTAAAAACCCATTACACTAATGATTTCCATGTCACTCTAAAGAAACATGAGATACCGGCCCTTATGTTATACCAAGTGTATATCATAAGAATTTCCTAATGGGATGAGATTCTCATGCCATTAAATGATGTTCTTGTAAAACCTCGATTCTATGATAAGAATGAGGGTATCTTACCTTTGATATACTGTTCATGTGGACCTCAATTCTATATAAAGAATGTCCATACTTGTCATGGTACCCGAGTTAAGGGAACCTAATTCCACCTAGTTTCATCGTTCATCGTGATTGAACCGTTGTTATCGCCTATCTATGTCCAATGTCATATTTTTGGACTCCATTCTATCAAAGTTATCCTACGTGTCTACAAGCTTGATTATTGAAATTCCACATTGGCTATATATATACAAGAGTGGATGTCAAAATACATGATAAATGCCTGCGCATATAGGGCCCGATCTGGTCCTGGGAGGAGCACCCGAAAGTACTTGTGCCCATGGGAGTTGAATCATAAGGTATCTGGCATTATACCGAGTGCATGACTAGCTTGATTGGTCATTCCACACAAATCTTATACTTGACTCGTGCTTGACATGACATGATTTGCGTGACCCGAGAAGGGGTAATTACTTGCTTGCTTGAAACATGATAGCCAAATTCTTGACATGACTTGTTAAAAGTTCTTGCTTGAATATCTTGTTAGCTTTTCTTGAAAGTTCATGGCTTGTTCAAATTGCTATCTCATTGATATACTCTCTTTCTACCTTGTCGTTTTATACAAGCATGCATAGCTATAGTACCTACATGAAAGATGTAATTATTTAAACCCCTTGCTAGCGCTTGAGATATAATTTCCTACTGAGCGTTCGCTCACTCCGTGTTTGTCCCTTACTTTTCAGGTAAGTCCGACGAAGAAGGTCAATCTGATGGGGAAAGTCAAGAGTGAAAGAGCTAGAGCTTTTCCAAGTGTCATCTAGTCTTTTTCCTATTTTCTTGAGTCAACTATGTACTTTTTCTGTTTAATTGAATAGAGTATTGGATTTGTAATAGTCTATCCATTATGAAATAAAGGATTGGGTTATCTTTCTTTTTTGCGCATCTCTGTTTTGGTGTCGAATACACTACTACTCTGATTGACATGATTGATATAAACTCGTCGCGCATATCCGAGTATCTTCCGCGCTCGGGGCGTGACAGACCGCCAGCTGGACCGACCCCGAGATTCCCCGGGTCAGTCCATTAACCCCGTTAGCTCCGTTGCTTAAGTCCTTTAGTAGTCCGTTCTCATTTGTGGCATCAACATTGACAGTCTTGAAGGTGTCAACTGAATCTTTGACCTTGTATTCTCTTGGCTATACTTCATTGTGCATTGACCTTGGCTATGTGAAGTGCCGAATGTGAAGACCTAGGCCAATGGTTCTTGACAGTAAATGACATATACCACCTGTGTTGAACTGTAGAAAAGCAAGGTAATTATCCACACGTACGGTTTACCAGACGACTGCCATGAGTTTGATCCTACAAGTAAGATAGTCATGGTTAATACCACACTTGTTCACATTGAAGAGGTTATGAAACCTCTTGTCTCTTGTAATACTAACATATGCAAACCAAGCATCAAGGACATGTAACCTTTACCATTTGCCATCTCAACCATACATAGATAACAAGAGCATGAGCAATCAACAACAAGTTTAGTTATCATCACTTAATCACACATTAAGTTTAGTTATCATCAAAATCATAACTTAACAATCACAACAATCATCAAAATCATAACTCAACAATCTCCCCCTTTTTGATGATGACAAACTTAGTGATGATGACAAACTTAATGATAAACTTATTAATGATGGTACAACTAACAGAATGGCACAAAAGTTCTTCTCCTCTTGTCACACACAATCATCAATTTTTCTCCCCCTTTGACATAATCAAAAAGCGGGATAATGTAAATCTTTCTCCCCCTGTGACATGATCAACAATATCAACAAGTTGGAAGAACCCAAACAAGGAAGAACAAGCTTAACTCCCTTTGAAACAGCAATAGCCCAACATATCAAATCAGAAAAAGCAAGGGTAAATCATGGATGAACAAGGTAATACGATTCTAATCAGAGGAAACCAATTGGTGATTGTTCTCAAAAATCAATATGATACCTTCCAAAGTAATTATAGTCAAGCATGTATTGATACCAATTAAAGGTGGTGATTGGCCTCAAGGATATGAACCAGTGGAGGAAGATGTGCACATGATGAGGTGTTGAGCATGATAGCATTCAAAATCTAGATCCCATGTCAGATTGTCACAACAAACAAGAGCAGGAGGGCATATCAAAAGGATTTTCATTGATTTTAAAATTTTTTGATTTTTGTATTTTGGTTTGAAATGCATGAAGTTATGTATATGCAGATGATGACTCATGAAGTGCACACAATGCAACCAAACAGTTACATATAAACATACATACAATCTTCTCCGTACATATATAAGAAGGGAATGGGTATAAGACAGATGCAAGAGAGTCATGTTAACCGGAATGCACATGTGTAGCATATGGGAGATTGTACAATCATATAGGAGATTCATGCAATTGCTAAAGCAGTCAATCAACTTTTTGAATCCATAATGAATCAAATTTACAGATGTGTAAGTGAGTAATATGAAAAATGTTAGTTGTAATATGGATATTCAGATTTTCATATTAACACAAGGAGACATTTTACAGACTGCACTACAATTTTGAGAACAGCGTATTGGAGGCTACGCTCTACCACAATGAATTTTCACCAACATTTTTCAACTCAACCAATATCACATGATAGTCAAAAAATTTCAAGAGTGATCAGGTTCAAATAATTCCTTTTTACGCGAGTAGACGCATGGAGCTCATGCCAGAATCCCCGGTTACTCAGAATACTGAATCATTTCTCCTCATGTTGAACAGAGATACTAGTCAACACTTTTCAGATATGAACCACATCACGTCTCAGGTGACATGTGCCCAGTTTACTCAGTGAGACCGAGCATTGCTCTATCTTTCATTTTCATATCAGATTTTTCAACAAGGATAGGTAGCAGCTTTTTCCTCAACTGTCTCGTCAACCTACATGTAGCAAGTTTAACATCTCGAGAGTGTTAAAAAGAAATTCATATATCCCTATCTTTAACACTCATTTTCATATTTTGCGCATGAAGTGTGCGAATTTGATTCAGCATGTATACGAAAATGTCATGAATACATAACAGTGCAACTTCCCCTAAATAAATGCACTTATGAAATATGAACTCCCCTAGAGTGTACGACATGAAACACTCCAATAATGACTCAAATGTAACATTATTTATCAAGAAGACATAAAGTCATAAAAGTTTTAAGGATGGGGGTGAATAACATATAATAGCAACACAAGTACACATTGGAAGTTTATGCAAATGCACTATGACATGCATGCGAGCAATGTGATGTCAATTTGATACCAATGGAATGGACTATTTGATACTAATTGAATGGATGTCAACTGAATGAACTAAGTGCAACTAATTCATGAGTTCTAATGCAATGTAAAATTTAACATGGGTGCAAAGTGTGAGTTTTTAGTTTTTTCATTTGAGTGAACTAAATGTACCTAATGCATTGGATTCTGATGCATGCAACCTATAACTGTATGAGAATGGAAGACAAGATACAAAAGTAAGATGAGAGCTTTGATTTTTAAGCTAGTTTGACAAATTCTCATTGAAATCATCCACATTCTATTCATGAATCAACAAACATTTTTCATGACATGGCCTTTATGAAGAAGGGTGCTTAGATGATCAAAATTAAGCAATGCAACCCAATTTGTAGAATTATTCAACAATAGATTTTCAAAGGTCATTCACAAGTGTTGAAATGAGAATTCATGCAAAAGCCAAATATTTGAATCATTTGATCAGAAACATATTTTCACTTTAAAGAACTCAGCTCAAGGATTCATTCATAACTCCACCAATCACAATTTTTAGGATCTGATACAAGGCGGAGATTTTAGTCTGAAGACCCAACTCAACGCATAGGGAATGCTTCCAAGTGGATATAATCCACTCTTCCACAGACGTAATTTGATATACCAGATATGTAATTTAATTCAAGTGTGATCATGCAATTTAAATTGAGAACATTCAATATGCAACCACTTCATACACATCTTTCAAGATTTTCAATTTGATTCAATCAATTAGGCACATTCATCACAACATGCTAGTAAATGACAATTCAATTTTTTAGAATCAATACCTGTCAATTGAGAGTGTCACCAAGTGACAAAGAGGCCATTGCATGACCTTACAAGGTTGAATTACCTTAGTTCCGACGACAAGATTGGAAGCTTTCATGCCCTAAGATCACTAACCCCACGAAGGGTAGTACTTCATATTTTAATTTTCATACATTTACCTTGAGAATCCATTTTCTTCCAAGTCTTCTATCTACAATCCAAAGAAGAATGAAATTCAGTTTACTCATGAGTGTATTTTAAAATCTTCTTGCACAATCCCTGCATAATGTTCACAAAAGGCATTATTAGTAGCTCAGAAATGATATCATCCACATATACTTAAACCACTAAAATATCTTTTACCTGATTTATCTTGTGAGAGGTATTTGATCAACCTTACATATTTAACCTGTTCTCAATCAAAAGATGCGGACTTTTCATACCATGTCTTGGGTACTTGCTTTAGCACGTACAAGGACTTTCACCAGCTTGTGCTTGAGTCGATCCTGGAGGTTATTCAAGTTCTGGTATCCCATCTCCTGGTGGTAATTAAGAATGTTCTCATCATTTTTCATCCTTGCAAGGTATATCTTTAGTTGATTCAAGCCTGACTATGGATGGCCAGCATCACTTGGGCTCGGGGAGTGCAATCTGCATCCAAAGATAAAGATAGATTTGATTTGTCAATTTAGATTCAGATTTATTAACAATGGCATGATAATTTATTTTAACAACCAACATCCCCTATACAGCTCTAGATACAATGTATGACTCATGTGTGAACCTAAACATTAAGTTCATATGATGAATGTGGTTGCTCCCCCTTAGTGTGTGCATGAATGCAAAATGTTCATTAACGTCCTAATGCAATGTGCAGCCTGTAACTAATTGACTCATAGTACCGGGCGGAGAACTTAGATCCGAAGATCACCTCACGCGTAGTGATAGCTTTTAGACAAGCGAAACCTGCCCTTCCACATGTCACCATTTGATATACTATGTAGTCGAGGATGATGAAGGTAGGAGGATTACTATGCATTATGACATGAATTCACAATGTTCAACTTATGCATGACAAAGTATGAAGGTGTATGCAAACTTAATATATGTAATGAAATCATGATCTGAAGAATCTTCAAGCTCTCCTACAACAAGATGTTATATGACAGGTGATATATGCACAAATATGTAAACAACCATGAATGGAATGCATGTACGGACATATGCAAGACTACATGACTATATGACTCAAAATGAATCAAAACCTTACACAATCACTGGAGAGAGTAGGAGAGATATCACCTGAATGCTCAGATTCATTTTTTTTTATTTTTCTTCCAACCTGACTTATGCCACTTGGCCCATGTGCCTTACCTTCTTGTTGAAAATAGTTTTCATGCTTTACATTCCCAAGGCACACCTGTAAAACAGATTTCTCATTTGACATTCTTAGGTACCCAAATCCTTTTGGGTCCTTGTGGGTTAGCAGTAACATGGGAATGTGGTTTCTAACTTTTGACAACATTCAAATCATAATTTTTCTTTAGAAAATAATCATGCTTAATATTCCCAGGTTGACCAAAGTGATGGTAGAAGGCACGTGGCATTATATTCCTCCTTCTCATGGGTTCTACTGATTTGTGTGCGTGAGCATGATGTGTTGAGTGGGAGTTCTTTCTCTTCAACAAGAACCAACAATGTGAAGTTGTATGACCCCATTTACCACAATGATTACAATGCACGGAAAGTTTTGTGGTGAATACTTTCTTTGTATTTTTCAAAACAGCTTGGTTTCTACACGCTCTCAAATCATCATTCTTCATGATGAAACAATCATACATGGCATGTCCAGATTTATCACAGTAAAAACAGGAGAGTTTCTTTCTAGGTGGTTGTGTGTGTGTGGTAGAAATATGTTTATCATGCATGGAAGTGCTAGTAGCATTTTTAGATTTTTGATGCAAGTTGATTTTCTTTGTGGATGCATGTGTGTGTGCAACATGATTTTCCTTTTTCAAATTTTCATTTGATGTACTGGCTATATTTGAACTGTGAACAAAAGATATATAAACTTTATTTTCAAACTTCTTTTTGTTCACAGGATTATAGCCCAGCCCTTCCCTTTGAAAATTCACTTTCATCCGCAACAGTTTATTCAAGTTTTCTTGACCATTTACAAATCTAGACAGCAAATCATTCAAGTCAAGAATTTCAGATTGAAGAGATGAAATTTACAATTCAGAGTTGGTAAGTTCTTCTTCACAAGTAGAAAGACTAACATTCAACATGTCATTGGTAGTCTTAAGGCATTCTACTTCTTGCCTAAGTTCATCCACATTTTCATATTCTCTAACAACCACAGATTTTCCTTTTTCAAGAATCAACAATCTTTCAGAAATGGCCTTGTTCAATTCCTTCAGTTTCTCATTTTCTTTAACAAGCTTTTCATCATGAATCAGTTCATTTATCAAGGTTTGATCATCGGCCATTAAATTCAGTTTTACAGTCATCTCCTTATTTTCATTTCTTAAGGAACATATTTGATGTTTGTAAAATTCAATGTCAAACACATGAGCCTCAATCATTTCCTCTTGATGCAAGCATTTTTTACAAGAGGAATTGCACTTATTTTGTTTGGCATCCTTTTTCAATTTTTTGTTTTCAGATTTTAGCTTCTTATATTTTTCAGCAAGATCATCATATGCAATCAACAAATCTGCATAGCTAACTTCATCTTCATTATCAGAATCAAAATTTACCTTTGAGCATGATTCAATTTACAGATCACTCCCTTGATCGCTCGTACCTGCCACAAGGCATTGATCTTCATGCTCTTCCCAGACTTTCGTTAAGCCATCCAAGATATCCTTTGCGGACCTACAATGGGAGACAAAAGGAAACTGATTAGAATTGACTGCAGCAGTGAACAACTTTAAAACCAACCGATTTTGATCATGTTTATGCTTGTGATTTTCAGCCCAGACAGCTTTGTCTTTAGGCAATTCATAGGGACCACAAGAGACAAGCTTCCATAGCTTAGGGTCGTATGAATTGACTAGACTGAACATTCTTCCTAACCGCCAATCGAAATTGCAACCATAACACCGGTGGAGAATTCAAAGTATACATAATGGTACTCATTGATCTGGATCACTCTAGATCGTTAGATCTATAAAAATTAGAGCCTTGGCTCTGATACCAATTGAAGTCCCGCGATCAATGACACCCAAGAGGGGGGTGAATTGAGTGTTTACAAATTTTAAGGAAACTTTTGGCCTTTTTAAAATATGTGATAGAATGCTAGTTAAGATATTCAAAACTATTTGAACATAAATTTGATTTATCAAACTTTGTATGATAAGATATAGAATATGCAAGATATACGTAGATAAATCCATAACAACAATTAACACATACACTCACTTAGAATGGAGGTAGAAGAAAAGGACCAAACCACACAAATCAAACCATAGTGCACAGCGGTTTTTAAGGTGGTTCGGATGCAACGACAGCAATCCTACGTCCACCCCTCACCAAACCCAGTAAGACTTCACTCGGGGACAAATCCCCAAACGGAGACGACGCTCCAAACACACACGTAGGATGACGCCTGCACACATACACGGGGACGCGCCCCAACACACACACACACACGGAGACAAGGTCTCCAACATGATCCAACAATCGGATCAACAACACACACACTTGCTGCTACAAGTGCAGCAATCCACACACACAAACATTAAGATCTAGATAAAACCATACAATACACACAGATCTAAGAAGACCTATGTACACACGAATCAAATACGACACACACACACGACCACGGATCCAACAACGATCCACACACAAACGAGTTTGCAGTTTATGATGAACACAATTACAACACCCAAAACATAAAGACGATGAGGCTTAGTTTAGAAAACTCCTGTTTTGGGTTCCCCTTGAATGTATGTTGCGGATCTTGAACGTATCTTCACTTGATCGGAGCTTCAATCCGTGCTTGCTCGGTTTTTCTCCTTTCATGATTGCTTGGCTTCTCTTCTTTCTCCCTTAGGCACTCTTCTTGGAATCCTTACTTCCTTCCTTGGCTCTTCTCTTCCTTAGAGGTTGCTAGCTTCAGATTTGGCTTGAAACACCTTGGAGATGGATGAAGATCTTGCTGCACGAAGTACTGTTCACGGAGCTACAGTACCCCTTCTTCCAAGCACCTCCTCTAACCTCTCTTGATCTCCTTTGATCCCTCTTGATCAACTAGGGTTTCCTTACCCTCTTGTGTTTGTTTTATAGTATTTGAATGGTCCTTGGACATTTCCCAGACCAGATCCACGTTTTGTGGGTGATTGGGTGTCTTTGGGATTAAATAATTACAAGGGAAGAGGCTCTTCTCGAAGTGGAAAACAAAGTCAACTTTTGTTGGCTCGGGGCTAGCGGTCGACCGCTACTGAGAAACGCTGTAGAAGTTTAGTCCCTGGTATTTCCGGTAGACCGCTACTGGGCTGGCGGTCGACCGCCACTGAGAGTTCTGTAGACAGTGGACTGCTGGTAGGGGCGGTCGACCGCCCCTGGGCTGGCGGTCAACCGCCAGCTGGGCAGACCCCGGGATTCCCCGGTCAGTCCATTAACCCCGTTAGCTCCGTCGCTTAAGCCCTTTAGCAGTCCGTTCTCATTTGTGGCATCAACGTTGACAGTCTTGAAGGTGTCAACTGAATCTTTGACCTTGGGTTCTCTTGGCTATGCTTCATTGTACATTGACCTTGGCTACGTGAAGTGCCGAATGTGAAGACCTAGTCCAATGGTTTTTGACAGTAAATGACATATACCACATGTGTTGAACTGTAGAAAAGCAAGGTACTTATCCACACGTACGGTTTACCAGACGACTGCCATGAGTTTGATCCTACAAGCAAGATAGTCATGGTTAATACCATGCTTGTTCACATTGAAGAGGTTATGAAACCTCTTGTATCTTGTAATACTAACATATGCAAACCAAGCATCAGGGCCATGTAACCTTTTCCATTTGCCATCTCAACCATACATAGATAACAAGAACATAAGCAATCAACCACAAGTTTAGTTACCATCACTTAATCACACATTAAGTTTAATTATCATCAAAACCATAACTTAACAATCACAACAATCATCAAAACAATAACTCAACATAGCCATGATTCAAATTGAAGATCTATTTGTGTTCTGACTCATGGATCAGATCCATAGTCATCTTGATCTGCGGAGCTACATTATTCTTTGTTTTTCTTTTGTTGCTTTTCCTTTGTTACTTTCAGCAAGCTGTATTTCTCAGCGGTGTAGAGGATTTGTTCCTCTGGTCAGCAAGCTGTGTTGCTCAACGGATTGTAGGGATCCATCCCCGAAGCTGTGGATTAGCGATTCAAGTTGTGAGTCAGCGGGAAGCCTCACTCGGGTTGAGTGAGGGGTGGATGTAGGCAGACTGGGTGTCTTGACAAATCACCTAAAAATCCTGGTGTTCTGTGGTTTGCTTGTGTGATTTGTTTTATGATATATGTTTGCTTAGGCTCGCCTCTCTTGCATTCACTCTGCATTGCATTTGTCTTTACATCCTAAGTGTTCAAGAGTAGTTCTAAATAGAGAGCAGTTCTAATAGAAGCATTTCAATTGAACTGGGTTCTGATTTGTTGGCTTTGACTGAATAAAAAATTAATGGATTGAATTGTGCTTGACCGAATTGCTGAGCACGTTTGTGTGTGTGTCATCCTTATTCGGTTTTGTTGTGAGCAATGCTAACATTCTTAGTTGTCTGCATTTATTAGTTAGCGAGAGAGCTTCGTATATTAACATTCAGTTTTGAATTGAGTGGGTGTGAATTTTTAATTCGAGCAGAGTTTAGAAAGGGGATATATTGACGCCCCCTCTAGATCCCACATTGCACCTAACACTCCGTTGGCCACGCAGGCAGGAGGGATGGTTCAAGGTTGCAGGCGTGCACGGGAGCGGCTTCGAGCATTTAATGCCCGTGTGGGAGAAGGGGATGAACAGTGAAAAAATAGGGGGAGAGACACAGACATAGGGGTACTGTGCGTGACTATTTTCTTTCTATTTCTTTCTTTTTTTTGAAATTTCTTTTCTTTTTTATTTTGGCCCCACCTTGTTCTCCATTTACGCACACGCCCTCTGCACCATTTTCTCTTCTTCTATTCCATTTGGGCCTTTTCATGTTGGCCCATTCACCTTTCGTATTTCTTTCTTCTTCTTTTTTTAGTGCCAACTAATGCCCCCCACCCGCGGGTGCCGCGGATGAGGGACGAGGGAGCGGGGCTTGCCGGTGCAGCTTCCTGCTTGTCAGGCGGTCGATCTTAGGGCGGAATATCTTCGGCTTCACGTGAACAATCTCGGTCGCAGACTGTATCAACTAGTCCTGACAGAGAGTCAGGCGCCAATCAAGATGATATTGTCGATATTGGGACTATACTGACGCAAGGATATATGGTTTATCTAGTTTAGACGAAAGGTCTAAGCCAGAGGGTTGTATTGATCATCGGTGGGATGGTTGGGTTGGTCCTACCCGAGAGACCGGTGTCAACCCGAGTGATATTTTCAACATTGGGTTTATGCTAACGCAAAGAATTAGGTTCATCTAGCTTATACGAAAGGTCTAAGCCAGGCCCCTTGGCTAAGACCTTGAAAGGCCATAGACACCGAGTTAAGTGGTTCATTAATCGTGGGACTGCGCCGACTCAAGGAATTTGGGTTTCTTTGACTTAGACAGAAGGTCTAAGTCGTACCCCTCGACTATGACCCTGGAAGGCCATGGGTGCCGAGTTAAAAACATTAAGGAATCGTTTCCTTATTCTTCTTCTTGTCACTTTTTTCTCTCCTTTCTTCTTTCTTTTCTTTTTTTTTCTTCTCTCTTTTTTTCTCTCTTTTTTTTAGGATCACGGTGGGACCAGGTTATAAAAGTATAATAGTATCATTGACATTGGGTTTATGTCAACACAAAGGGATTGGGTATATCTGGCTAAAATGGAAGGTCTAGGTCATGCTCCTCGATTAACACCCCGGAGGGCTATGGGCACCGAGTTAAGTGGTTCATCGATGATGGGATCGCACCGACACAAAGGGTTAAGGTTTATCTGACTTAGATGGAAGGTCTAAGTTGTGTCCCTCGGTTAAGACCCCAGAAGGCCATGGGCATCGAGTTAAGTGGTTCATCGATGCTGGGATCACACCAACACAAGGAGTTCACATTTCTCCGACTTAGAGGGAAGGTTTAGGTCGTACCCTTCGACTAAGACCCTGGAAGGCCATGGGCGCCGAGTTAAGGTGGTTCATCGATACTGGGATTGCTCCGACATGAGAAGTATGAGTTTCTCAAACTTAGACGGAAGTTCTATGTAACGACCCAAGATCCGGATATCAGGAAAAGACCTGATACCATTTAAATCTTGGTCCGCCACCCATGAGCTGGAGGGCTCGGAAGGGCTAAAAGGTGTGTGTGAGTGGCAATATACACAGAAATAAGAAATAAAGCATGGATAACAATAATAAACTAACTACAGAGTCTAGTCTAAAAAGTACAGTCTATAGAAAATAAAATGTACCCAATGTCGAGTTAACACTTGGCCCGGCGAGCTGGCACCTAGAAACCTCCGCGTAGCACCCTCTAACCTCGAGGAAGAACCATCTCACCTGAAAAGTAGGGGTGGGTCTCTTATCACTGGCTTAGTATGGGTCCCGCGGAACCCCAACCGTAAACAACGACGACAGCGGAAAGCAACAACAACAGCGGGAGTGGCAACCACGGCGGTGGGCAAAACCTCAGCTCTATTGCTACTCCTACCGGAAACGTGAAAAGAACTCTCGATTTCACAATCTGGTACCGGACTACCTAATCACCACAACTACCAAGGGAAAATCCACTGCAACTCTGCTGTGGAGGCCTGTCACAAAGACGGGGCCTAACCTGGACCACCCGGTCCACGGGTACCATCTCGACCTCGCTGTAGTGAACCCAAGTTAGCCAAGGAACGAAGCCCCGATAACTCTACCGAGCGCCCCTGGCCTCACCCTCAGAAAGCACATATAAACGGTCCACGAAACCATGCCTTGCGGTCAGAAAATGGACTCTCGGGTCACGGGGTCACCTGCCCACTCAAAGCATGGCTGGAATCGTCCACCGACGACTTATTCCACACCTCAAGTGTGATGAGGGAATGGATGAACATGTGATCTAGAGGGGGGGTGAACAGATCAACCCCAATTTTTAGCACACAGTAGAAATTAAAGATTGTAAAATACTACGGATTACTATGAGCTAATTTTTGATGATCTGATACTACAGTTAGGAGATCTATTAATAAATAACTATCAGCCATGAAGAACTCCACAGAATATAGATGAAGTAACTATAGATCAGATCAAGATAGATATAAGCGAATTCACACAATTGCAAAAGTCAATCAACTAAGTTCAGTACTTGGCAGATGTTTGATCAAAGATCTCCTCACGCAAGAGTTAGTTCTCTAGATAGGCGTAACCTATCATTCCCAACGATCCTTTTAATATACCACAGTGGATGATGACTCAAGCATAAGCAGCAAATGAAAATATTATAAACGCCAATGTTTGTAGTGAACGATCATTGACATGCATCTAATCGCAGGAATGAATATATGATCAAACACACACAAGGCACAACAATTTTAAGGTGGTTCGATCTCGAGCATGAGATCTACGTCCACCCCTTACTCAATTAAGTAAGGCTTCCGCTGACAAATAGCTTGCAAATCCGCTGATCCATAGCTTTGGGGATGAAATCCCTACAGACCGTTGATCCACAGCTTTGGGGATGAAATCTCTACAGATCGTTGATCCACAGCTTTGGGAAATAATTTCAGACAGCTAAGCTTCACAGCTTGCTAAACCTAAGGAACACGTTCTCACTACTGAGCTTTACAGCTTACTGTCCGAGGATCGAATCCTCGCCGCTGAGAAACACAACTTCCTCTGCTGATTACACAGCTTACAGTCGTAGGAAAACTAGATGAAAATAGAAAGGGCAAAAGGACAAATTTAGCTCTAACTCGAGCATATGACCCTGGATCTGATCCATGAGTCAAGATCAACACAACTTCTTCACTCTCTCTCTTTTCTCTCAAACTTCTTCTCAACTTCTGATACTCTATTTTCTCTCTTTCTCTCTCTTCTGCAACAAGCTCTTTTTCTCTCAAACACTTCTCAGACTTTTCTCACGAACTCTCCCGTCCTTGTACTTCTATGCTCTCTTGCTCTTGCCTTTTTATCGCTCTCTCTTGATATCTAGAACTTGAATGCTCGAGCCCTTTTTATACGGGCGAACAAGGATCTAGTGGTCCCCACGAGCTTTTAGATTGGGCACGTGGAAAGCATACTCCGACCCAATAATTTTGTCAAAAAGGAGCACTTCAAGGATCCATGTGTCAGGTGCAGAAAGTGCTCTACTCCAAGTGGCATGACTTTAGTTTAGTCACCCACCTTGGATCACACGACTTTACTCAAACCTCCAGATGTTGCAGTCTAAGTGTTTGAGTCTTTGACCGAGCACTTTTGTTGTTCACATTGTGATGTTCTTGTTCAAGATAGAAGTGAAGGTCTAATCATATTGAAAGATCAGAGAATTTTGACTTAAGCATATCATAAGGACAGAATGAACCATACGATTGCATGCATAAAATTCTGCATATGCATCGATGCGCCAACAAGGTGCATTAACTTGTTTAATCTAACATGAATAACACATGCAGCAAGATAGAGCAATAGCATTGACCTTTAAGCAACACATGTAGACCTAATTTTGTCACTCAGGCTATATCTGTAATGAAGGTGCATCGACCTGTGTGTGCATAAGCCAATGCTTCATGAACTATAACATCGACGTGCCACTTAGCTATGTTAGCCTATTCCATCGATGTATAATGAAGATGCATAAAGCATCGACTCAGGACCTTGCTGCACCGACTTGACTTCACAACTAATGCACAAGGTGCATCGACCTTTAGAATGATGTCCTTTGTTGCACCGACCTTATGCTGCAATAGCTGGCACAAATGTATAGACCAGCCTATGATGTGCACCGACCTAATGAACCATCATCTAGCATATATTGCCTAGCAACATCGACCTTAGTATAAGGTCCACCAACCTTCTAGGTCAGACTACATATATGCATCGACCTGTTTGTTCAATGTAGTGGGAGATGCATCGACCTTATAATGCAACACTTCTGCATATGCACTGACCTTCTATGCTGAGATGAATATATGCACCGACCTGACTCTCTCAATGCATGAACATGCATCGACCTTATAATGCAATGGTATGAGTATGCATCGACCTGAAGAGGAACTGATTCTAACTTAAGTAGAGACTTGACTTCAAATCATCACAGTGTTACCAAAGACAAAATTAAGGTTTGTCACAATGTTGCCAGTTTCAAAACTAAACATCAGAATCAGAGGAGACACAACATTCTCCCCCTTTTTGATGACGGCAACACTGTTATACTTTGATGGCAACACATTCCACATCATTAGTCAAAATATGTAGTGGTCACAGCCAAGTACAATAGAAGATGTTAAGTGCAATAGGAGACAGACAAACACAGACACAGACAAACAAACAATGTTTTCTCTCCCTCTTTGCCAACTATCCCTCGCAACAAAATCAAGAAACTATCCCCCTTAAACTCTCCCCCTTTGCCATCACCCTCCCCCCTTTTGCCAACAAAATCTCTCTTGCCATCAAAATATCTCCCCCTTTGCCATCAGCAAAAAAAATGATAGAGATAATTTGAGCTTATGAGAGAGGTGATAAAAACAATGAGATGACAATATCAAAGTGGGGAAATCATAGAAAGAGAAGACTGACAAACTGATTTATCCTTCATTAACCAAGCAAACAAAGTTCAGATTCTTATGGTATAAGACTCCATATAATGCAACCTTGGTAAAGAGCTGGTTTGAGAATGATGAGTCTTAGAGTTTAGCGACCATACTCTTTGAAAAAAATTGCATTTACGCTTAATAGCAATAAACCGGAACTACGTAGATCATGACAGAATTAATCTCACTTCATCCTACTATCCCAAAAAGTAGGGAATTTCTTAGGAGTGATTGGGATATGTATTGAGATTAAACAATTTTCATAGTTTTGGAATTTCACCACAGGGTTACAGCATGCATGATTTTTGTTTTTCTTCAACAATTTACAGAACAGGCAGGCAGAATCCATACCTTTTGACGTAAGGGTACACATTGATTAGATGCCTGTATCCCTAGTTACTCAGTAGAATTTGCCATTCTGTCTCATATATTAAGACATTCAGGTATAGTTCACACCTTTTTGCGTAAGGGTACACGTTGATTGGACGCCAGTACCCCTAGTTACTCAGTGAAACTAACGATTTTGTTTTAATTTTTGAACAAAGTTAACTAAAGCACTTCATGACATATGTTCTCTTTATTTCTTTGATAAAGGACCCAGTTTCTCTGTGCATTTAGCCATTGCTCTGCCTTCAGACTTCTTGGCTCATTATTTTGACCTTGTTACCCTTTGTTTTTACAATGATATTTGTTTAAAAATAATATACACACTAAGTTGCTCAACCAAGATATTTTTAAGATAAAGACTTTCATATTCTGAGAGACTTCATCAATCATAACATGTGAGAATATGGTTGAGAGCTATTAACTGTGGTCAACATCCTTTTTCATTAAGTTTAGTCTTTAGACTCTAAAATGTAGTAGACTTAAACCATCAGTTCATTCATGATACATTACTGATTCTTATAAATGAAGATTTTTGATTTTAGTAGCTTAGACTAATGAATTGAATGTCAGATTGTCAATATTTCATTTTCAGAAAAAGAATTCTAATAATAAAGGTGTTAGAAAAGGGATATGAGGAATACAATGAAGTAAGAATGAACTGATACCACGTGATGTAAGAGAGAGAAAAAACGGATGTTGGTCGAACTGAGATTATTCAATTAAAAAAATGTGGATTTCAGTTGACCAATTGGTATTTTTGATTAACAAGAGAAGACATGATCAGAATCAAAGGTAGAGGAGGTAACAGACAGAGCTTATGAAAGGAAGTGTCGACCCTAGGTGTCGACATTTCTTCAGAGACACTAGCATTTGCCTAGATCAAGCAACATGGACTTGATTCGACTTGTCCTTTGAGCATCTTAGGACGAACTCCCCCTATCAATATGCAAAAGACTCCGCCTGTCTATATGCACTACTGCTGGACACATGAACATTTTGACATACAAACAATGAAATGCAAGACATAGACATATTCTTGAATTAGGGTACCTGGTGGAGGACTGGCCTTCACGCATTGTGCGTGTTTCTAGATAGAAGAGATCTGCCATTCAACCAGCATACCATTTGATATACCCTTTAGATCAAGATGGACTCTATGCAATGTAATGTATGCAACACCATCCTCATTTTATTTCTGCCAGTCAAACATAATCATGTGCACATCAACAATCATGAAGAAGGCATTT
The DNA here is from genome assembly GCA_022559845.1 of Amorphophallus konjac. Lineage (NCBI taxonomy): Eukaryota > Viridiplantae > Streptophyta > Magnoliopsida > Alismatales > Araceae > Amorphophallus > Amorphophallus konjac. The sequence goes on from CM040124.1 coordinate 242,267,634, forward strand.
ATTCCAAACAAAAAAGAACTCAAGCAATCAGTCATCATGATGAAATTTACAAAAACCAAGTTCTCTTCTTAAGAATTTAAATCTTTCATTTCCAAGAGGATTAGTAAATATGTCAGCAATTTGCTTTTCTGATTCAACAAAATGTAATTCAATTTCATTTTTACTCAATTCACCTCTCAGGATGTGGTGTTTTATTTCAATATGCTTAATCCTAGAATGATGAACATGATTTTCAGTCAAAGAAATAGCACTGGTATTATCACAAAGAATAGAAATGCATCCAAGTTTTATGTGATAGTCAATAAGTTGGTGTTTGATCCAGAGTACTTGGGCTGCAAAGTTACCTACTGCAACATACTCAGCCTCAACAGTGGACAGAGCAACTGCGTGTTGCTTCTTAGATGCCCAAGATACTAAACAGCCACCTAGGTATTGACAATACCCACTAGTGCTTTTTTTATCTATCCTACACCCTGCATAGTCTGTATCAGTGTAAGCTACGAGTTCAAACTCACACCTAGCAGGATACCATAGACCTAGGTCAAAGGTGTCAGATAGATATCTAAAAATCCTCTTCATTGCACTCATGTGTGCTCCTTAGGACTAGCCTGAAATCTAGCACATAAATACACAAAAAATTGAATATCTAGATGAGATGCAATAAGGTAAAGCAAGGATCCAATCATACCTCTGTATAATTTGGTATCAACCAGTTTACCTTTTGGGTCAGAATCAAAACTAGTTGATGCACCCATGGGTGCAGTAATAGCCTTGAGGTTCTCCAGCTTGTATTTCTTCAGTAGATCCTTGATGTACTTGGACTAATTGATGAAGCTTCCCTCAGAAGTCTGACAGATCTGCAATCCAATGAAGAACTTCAGTTCTCCCATTAAGCTCATTTCAAATTCATTAGTCATTAATGTTAAAAATTCCTCGCACAAGGATGGTTTAGTTGACCCAAACATGCATTATATCATCTACATAAATCTAAACAACAAGTTTGTCCTTGTTATCTACTTTAGTGAATAGAGTTTGGTCAACCTCACCTCTTGAGTAGCCTTTACCTATGAGGAAGGTGCTTAACCTGTCGTACGAGGCTCTAGGAGCTTGCTTCAGCCCATATAGTGCCTTATCCAGTTTATACACATGATCAGGAAAATCAAGACATTCAAAGCCAGGAGGTTGTTTGACAAAGACATCCTCTTTTATTAAGCCATTTAAAAATGCAGATTTGACATCCATCTGTTGGAGTTTTATTCCTCGGCTACATGCAAATGTAAGAAGAATTCTAATGGCTTCTAGCCTGGCTACAGGAGCAAAAGATTCTTTAAAGTCTACCCCAAATTTCTGATTGTATCCCTATGCCACTAGCCTAGTCTTATTTCTTATAACATTTCCATGTTCATCAGTTTTATTTCTGAAAACCTATTTTGTGTCTATTATAGAGCCATGTGAAGGTTTAAGAACTAGGTGTCATATCGTGTTCCTCTCAAACTGATTAAGTTCATCATGCATGGCATTTATCCAATGTTCATCTTTTAAGGAATTTTTAATATTTTTGGGTTCTATTTGTGAGACTAAAGCAAAAGAATTAAGTTCATTTTTAATTCTAAAATGTGACCTAGTCCTAGGGGGTTCATTCAGATTATCAATAACATTTTCTAAAGGATGATCTCCCAGCACTATAATATTCATAAGTTGGTTACCTGGATTTGCATTTACCTCCCCTTGAATTCCAGAACCTTCAGTCTCACCTTCATCTGCTTGATCTCCATTCTGCTTCTCTTTATTTTTCAGGATTTCTCCATCATCTTTGTCCCTGCAGAAATGAGTATCAGAGTTAATAGAAGTTTCATCAAACACAATGTGTGGTGATTCTTCAACAGTTTGAGTTTTAATATTATAGATCCTATAGGCTCTAGAACTCTCAGAATACCCCAGAAACATTCATGGTTCACTTTTTGCCTCAAACTTATCAAGATCTCTTTTAGAATTAACATGGAAAAAATATTTTGATCCAAAAACCTTGAAATGAGCTAGTGAAGGTTTCTTATCTTTCAGGATTTCATAAAGAGTCTTTTGAGTAGTTTGTCTTACTAAGGCTCTATTAATAATGTAGCAGAAGGTGTTTATTGTCTCAGCCCAAAACTTTCTAGGTAAATTACCATCAACTAGCATAGTCTGAGCCATCTCCACCAATGTTCTGTTCCTTCTTTCAACCACTCCATTCTGTTCTTGAGTTCTTGGTGAAGAGAATCTATGATTTATTCCATTGTCCTTGCAAAAATCCTCAAACTGTGAGTTCTTAAACTCACCACCATGATCAGACAAAATACTAGATATAGATTGCTCACCATTTTATTTTATTTTGTTGAAGAATACCTGAAATTCTTTAAATGCATCATTTTTGTGACTCAAAAAGAATACCCATGTATATCTAGAGAAGTCATCTACTAAAACAAACCCATATCTTCTACCAGATAGACTAGCTGATCTAGATGGTCCAAATAGATCCATATGAATTAGCTCATAAGGTTTATAAGACATGTTCTCAGTTCTAGATTTAAATGACTTCCTTGTTTGTTTGCATTGGGTACAAGCCTAACAGATTTTATTGTTCTTTTTAAATGAAATTTCAGGTAGACCTCTTACCATGCTAAATTTATTCAATTTGTGCAACACATTATAACTAGCATGACCTAACCTACGATGCCAAAGATAGGCTAAGTCATCTTTATTTACAGTGAGACACAAGTTTGTGTGTGTTGCATCATCTAAATCAACCATATAGATGTTATTGACTCTTTTTCCAGTGAATTTTATTGTTTTAGAATTTGGCTCAAAAATGGTGCATGCAAGTGAGTCAAAAACAACCTTATGGCCCTTATCACATAACTGACTGATGCTTAGAATATTATAAGCAAGAGCTTCAACAAGTAGTACTTCTTCTATGCAACAAGAAGAGCACTTACCAATCTTACCTGACCCTATGATCTTCCCTCTTGTATTATCACTGAAGGTAACATGACCAGCATCTTTCTCCATCAACAAGCAAAACTTCCCTTTGTCCCTGGTCATGTGCCTAGAGCAGCCACTATCAAGATACCACCTATTGTGGTTGGCTGACAAGCATACCTGCCAACATAATCAGACAGAAAATTTTGCAACCCAAGACTGTTTGGGCCCCATAATAGCAGTCAAATCATTCAAGCAAGACATTAGTTGTTTGGGTATCCACGTTTGTATTTTATGTTTTGCTTGTGTTGTGGATTTCTTAACTTTTTGTTTGTGCTGTCTTCTATTCACATTCTGATTTTTAATTATCTTTTTATTTGGTGTGGCATTCTTATTTTTAAAGGCATGAGAGTTATTTTGGCAATAGTTGGTCCAACGAGCATTGGGATGTGTGTATGCACTAAAGATCCTAGGTTGAACAAATTTGGAATAGACAAAGCCATACAAATTCTGATTCTTAGAAGTTCTAAACCTAGGCCGCACAGGAGCATTCCAATGGTAGGGTCGATGCATCAAATTAGGATGGGAGTTCTGAATGTTCTGTTTCATCGACCTTATATAAAGGCTGCCTCGACCTTTCCTAGTAGAGTTGTGAAGATAGGGGTTTTGGAACGATGGATAGGTTGGTGCACTACAGTAGTAGCATCGACCTGAGATGCGCCTACTCTAACCTTGGCTTCTAAAAGTGCGAGACCCAGATGAATTGTGCGTCGATGCAGGTTGATTGTTGCATCGCCCTTTCTGTTGTGCTTGGGTTGTTTTGGTTCTGGGTTTCCCTTGGACTTGGGGTTTAACTGGTTCACCCCCAACCTGATCTTTGGCCTTAGGTGCAGAGGTATGAGTGTTGGATCAACTAGGCATGTCCACTTTCTCTTTGCCCTTGTCCTTGGCACTGAGCTTGTTTTGTTTATTGTTTTTTACAAATTTTCCATTACATTTTTCTTCATAATTCATTTTTATCAAAGGATTGAATTTTTCTTTTACTTTTTCAGCAACAAATGAAATGGTCTTATCTTCAAAACTCTTTTTGCCTTTTAGATTAAAACCCGATCCTTCTTTCCTGAAATTAATTTTTGTTCCCAATATAACATTCAGATTGTCTGTCCCTTGAGTCATGCCTTCAAGGGAGGTCTGTTTATCCTTTTTTTTTCAAACTTTTCAATTATTTTCTTCAGTTACTCATTAACACCATTTACATCATCATATTTTTCATTTGCAATTTTTGTTTCTACTTCAAATTTTTACATTCTAATTTTTAATTCATCAATGGTGTTTTTCAAATTTTCATTTTCACATTTTAAATCATTCAAGACAGCTTTAAATTGTTCTGTTTCAACAAGGAAGTTTTTTAAAGTATTGTTCTCAATTTCTAGGCATGCAATCTTATCATTCAAAGTATTGTCATTGACAAGAGAATTTATTTTCCTTTTTAAATGCCTATTCTCCCTACGGACATCATCATACTTATCTAGAATTTCATCATAGGCTTCTTCCCAATCATTATGAGTATAGTTTTCAAATGGGAAATTTAGCTCATTGTCTTCCTTTTCTTCATCCTCTCTCCTGGCCATCAGGCACAGTTTATCTTTTTCTTCACTGTCAGATGAGCTGCTATGACTGTCCTCCTCTTCATCGCTCCAGGTGCTTACCATGGCTTTTCCTTTCTTGTTCGTCCACCTAGGCTGTTTCTCCTTCTGCAGCTCAGGACAGTATGCCTTTAGGTGCCCTGCTTTCCTGCAATTATAACACACAATTCCATCAGACTTTTTGGCAATATCAGATTTATATTTTGACTGCCTCTTCCCTGAGTAATATTTTCTTCTGAAACCCTTACCTTCTTTCTTTAAAAATTTCTTAAACTTTCAGGTCAGCATTGCAAACTCACTAGAGTCATCTTCAGAACTAGAGAAGCTATGTTCACTAAATGACCTTTGTTGCTAGAGCTTACCTTGAGTGTCAAGGGCTTTTTCTTCTTTTCGGACTCATGGACGCTCTTAAGATTCAATTTGTATGTCAAAAGGGAACCGACGAGTTCATCAACTATTGTAGTTTCCTGACTAGATCAGTGTTAGAGATCAGTGTTAGAGATCGAAGGATCTTCCTGACTAGATCATACTCACTGTATACCTTTTCTAAGCTCCTTAAACTGTTAGTGAGTACAATCAACCTAGCATACATCTCGGAGATAGTTTCATCATATTTCATCCTAAACGCTTCGTACTTAGATACTAACAAGTTAGCTTTTGTTTCACGTACCTAAGACATTCCCTCATATATTACCTCCAATTTGTCCCACATATCCTTCGCTGTGGAACATGAGGACACTCTAGAGAACTCAGTGGGATGTAGCGTACACTGCATAGCATTGACAACGCTCCAATTCAAGGTTGACCTTCTAATCTGCTCCCGAGTCCATACAGTAAGGGAGAGCTATTTCTTTGAAGCATTCATGCATATGTTTCATCTTCATTTAGTTACCATCAATAAGTGTACAACCATGGGCCGGGTCATGCATTTCATTTCTGATCATTCCCCTTGATTGCCAACATAACTCTTTGAATGTATTCACTGCATATCCTTAGGGGGAGTCTTGTTGCTTCTCTTAATCTCTTGCAATCTGAACTTCAATGGCTTCTAGTCTGAACATTTGATCATGAAATAGACAGACCTATGGCGTAAGAGCTTTCTATTATATGAACTGATGATTATCCATCCAATTAAAATGGTTCAGATTTAATGATTTCCTTGAAGTTCTGATATATTTTTTGAAATCATCTATGTTCGGTGGTTTTAATAGACTTTAACAAGAGATTGTATGTTGTGCCTTGAATGACTATCCTGAAATCTGAAAATTCAAACTTCATGACAACCTTGGTGATACACTAAAGCTTAGTATTGTTTTTAAACACCTTGATGAGCTGGAATTCATGACAGTAAATTTGACAGAGTAATGATATTATCGCACGGAGAAATATGTCACGTCCTCAATACAAGTGACGAATGATATGTCATGATGTGCCCCTGTTATCTCTGTCTTAATTAAATTGGACTCTAAGCAGAGCAATGTCATAATTGCTGAGAAATATATCTCCTCATCAAAGAAATGAGGTCAGATATGTCATGAGGTGACAAAGCTATCTCTATTCAATCTGAAGCATAACAGTCAGTCTTACCAAATACCTAGGAATACTGGCATCTTAACAACGTGTATTCTTAGGGATAGAAGGCATGTACTAGACTCGAGTGCTCGTAACATATGAGTCATGTGCATACAAATGTAAAAGATCATGAAAAACTGTGCTGCAATCATAAAATTCCATGCTTTAGTCATGCTTGTTTAACCTCAATACTAGTTTCTGTTATTCTCGATGACGTTATTGAATATGGATGTATAAGACAAGGCAAGGTTAACCAGTGCCATGATATGCGCTTCTGGTTCATTTCTATTAAAACATGGATGCAGATGCTTTTCGAACTCTATTGTTGATCTCGGATTTCATTAGCTTTGAACCATGTATCTTGCTCACGGCATGTTTCAGGTCTACATATAATGGCTTGCTCTAAACTCCTATTCCGCTCTGATCTCTAAGACATGTGTCACTGTCTCTACCTTATCCCTCCTTTTTGCTGTTGTCAAAGGGGGAGATGAGTTGCCTTTGTGAGGTGTCAAAGGGGAGAATATCTTTGTGAGATGGCGGAGAGTCAAAAGAGTCAAAAGTCCCTCATCATGCATACACTCAGGTGGAGAGTTGAATCCATAATCAGGAAGCACTTAAATAGCATTCACATGCTATGATCATCCATGCATTATCCTCTGTATCTTCTGCTGCATATGTTACAAATCATCTATGCATAGCATAATCATCATCATGTATCTTGAACTGCATATGTTATATAATTTACCATCTTGGACATTACTGCCAAATAATGACTCACCGTGTTACCATCATCAAAAAGGGGGAGAATGTTGTGCCCCTATGGTCATTTGACATTCATGGTTTTGATAATGGCTAAACACTATAAGTCATTGATGTTTCCCACTCTCATATGATTGATATACTTGATGTCCTTTTCATAACAGATAAGCCAAGAAATGGAGTGGAGATGGCAAAAGTGAAAGCCCAATGATTGCGCCCAAGCAAGGATGAAAATCACTTCAAATCGCTTCTTGCATATGTGAAGAATTGACATGTCAAGAAGCAAGAGTCGACCCTTCAGCCAAAGTCGATGCACAATGAAGAATAGCTAAGACAGGGCTGTGCACACATGGCTTCAATGTCCAAAGGTCTGAGCATTCGTTAAGCAAAGGTCAAAGACTCAGTAGACATCCTCAAGGTCTAAAGAGTTTGATGCCACAGACTTGATTGGACTGCAAACGGATTTTCCCCTAGGCCAATCAGATTGCAGTCTGGAAATAAGTTTTGACCCCGCTCTCCCATATATGCTGGACCAATCAAAATTGTTAGAGAAAAGGTTAGTGGTCAAGGAATCTTATTTCTTATTCTGGCCAATCAAATGGGAGGATCTTGGAGGGAAAACACTCTACCCTCCTCTTCTATAAATATGAAGCTTCTGCCACCCTAGAAGAGTTGACCGAGAAAATGTTCGAAAGGGTGAAATCAATTTAGCTCATCCCAAGGAGGAAAAGAGAAAGAGAAGAGAGGAAGAAAAGAGTGAGCAAACCTAAGCTTCATGAAGAACCTCTGAGAAGAAGAGTGAGTAGAGAGATCATGGGCAGACCATAGTGAGTAAGAGAGAAGAAGAAGAAGAAGAAAGAACAGAGCATCGGATATCTTAGTCAAAGTGCTTCCTTCGAATCTACATTCTGCTTTGTGCCGAAGTTCTTTTCTTTTCGTTGGTTTTCATCATCATATCCTTATGTGTGGTGTTGTGCTTACATCGTTTCTGCCAGTACTCTGGTTTAAAGATTGGAGTGGTCCTTTCGCTGCCTTGCAGCCGTGTGTGTCTTGGGGAGTTGTCCCCATATTGTGCTGCACTTGCAGCGTGTTTTCTTCTTTATTTTTGCGTGGGGGGGGGGGGGGGTTCGTCCCCCGTGGCTAAGTTGTGTATCAGTGTGGGGGGAGTTCACCCCCGTTAAGTTGTGTATCAGTGTGTGTGTGTGTCTGTGTGGGGTTCGTCCCCGTTGCTGCACTTGCAACATAGTAAAGCCTCACCAGCTTTGGTGAGGGGCGGATGTAGGTCTGCGGGTTTGCAGACTGAACCACCTTAAAACTCCTTGTGCAGTTGTTTGTCTCTGTGTGATTGCTTCCATTTCCTCTACCTCCATTCATAGGGACTTACCATTTTGATCTACCATCTGTGATTTGTTCGAACACTGCACTTCTATGAGCTGTTCACCAATTTATTGGCCAACTGGTTGTTTGAACAAAGGCTCACACACACACCTGAGAAAGCACTCATGATAATCTGTATGCTTGATTCTATTCCACTGTGTGGTTCATTTCAAACCTTGCAATCTCGGGTTCATATTTTTAATGGCTCATTATTTGTATGGTTATCTGTTTCATTTTTTAAAAGGGGGTGAAGAGGCAAGATCTCGCACTGGTCCTGAGCGGGCAGTGGATCACCGTATAGTGAACTGCAAGAAAGGGAAACGGATCAGGGGGCCCAGGGATGAGTCCCTGGGGAAAACCCTCCGATGCTTAAGTCAGTAGAGCTATGGTGGGAGCAATATAGGGAGGAAGTAGCTTCTGCGCGAGATCCCTCTCCACCCGAAGGGTGAAGTGGTTCCTGCTCAGGAGTTTTGAGCGTGTGATTGCCCTTACCTTTCGTCGGAGGGTATCCCTGGGTTAAATAGTGTGCCGTCTTCTGGAGTCCTGTAAGTCGAGGAGTTTCAGGTGGAGGTTACGTCCTCGACGTGGGCTTTCATTGCCTTATCGTGGGAGCGTTATCACCTTGGGAAGCTGGAGTCCCTCACCTTTATAAATTCCTTCCCACAGATGACTCTTAACGGCTGCATGGATTAGCAATCGTCAGTCGTTCCGAGCTCATAGAGGCCAGCCCTATCTGGGCGGTAGGCTTAGCTCGGATGAAGATGGGTTGGATTGGTCGACATGCACCTTCTTCCCCTGGGCGGAGAGATGGCTCGGGCATGGACCTTTCCGGTGACCTGACCTACGCTCGAGCCTTCTGAGCCTAGAGGGAGCCTAGGAAGGTAGTATCCTCGAGCGAATCTTTTATTGGGCTTTCTCACCTAAGTGGGCCCCAGGGGGCTGTCATCTGGCTGAGCTGGGCCTTGTTGGGCCCTGAGGGGCCTAGTTCGGCTGCTCTTAATTGGGCAATAGAAATCCCCCTCTCCACTTGTCCCCCTCCTACTCCCGAGCCAAAGGAGGCTCAGATGAGTAGCCTTTTAGGGTTTTGGACCAGCGTGGCTCAGGTGGGTGGAGATCTGGCGGTGTTATGAAGCCACATGTCGTGGTCACCTTGGCCCGTAATAATTACAATCCTGACAGATTTGAAATGAAGGGGCCCCCTTTTCTCGGAGGTCGGAACGACGCGCCGCCTCCCGCGTGGGTTTATAGGCATTGGGCGCTGGTTGTCATCCCAGACTCTTTCCGTTGTTAGGGTTTTGGCTTTCCTTCGCTTCTTTACTTTTGGGGCTCTTTGATGCGCCGTGAGAACACAGCGGAGGAGCAGAAACTTGTGGCGGCGTTTGAGGAGTTGGCGAAGATAACTGCGGAGGAGGTCCGGAAGCTTCCTCCTCCCCCGGAATCTTCGAGGTCTCGAGAGAATTCTTCTTCAAGTTCTTCCTTGGAATCTATGGCGGGCCAGTGTTCGGGTGCAGAGGGACGGGGCGACGAACCGGTGGTGAGAGCACCGGTCCAGAACTGCAGAGAGTTGGGGGAAGCCGAGGTGAAGAGGCTGGAGGATCAGTTTCACCTACCTCACAAGTATAGCTTTGCTGCTACTGCCCCGTATGAGACGAGCCTAGATTCTCGCACGGGCCACATCTGCACCTTTCTTCTAGCGTGGAAGAGCGGGTTTCGCCTCCCCTTGGAGCCCTTCGTCCTCACGCTTCTCAACTTTTTCCAGTTGGCACATGTACCTTCTCCTCTCCGCTTTCTGAATCCTCTGTCGTCAGTGCGGGGTTCCTCCTTCCTTGGACCTCTTCCATTATTTCTTCGAGTTGAAGGCGCACTCATTGGCGGGGAAGGGTTTTTACTTCATCTAGGCGAGGAGGAATAGGAGTTGTATTTCGCTGGCGACGAAGGATTCTTCACATAAAGGGTGGAAGACCCAATTTTTCTGGGCGGGGATTAACTCGGTGGAGGAGACTTGAAGGTGCCAAGTAATGCCCAATTTTCACCCGAATATCCCTCCCCGGTAGGAGGAGTTCCCCCCACATGTGGAGGAGTATGCTGCTCATTTGCTGAAACATCGCCAGTCTACCGAAGAGCTGGTGACGCTGGAGAATATCGAGCGGTGTCTTCTTACGCGGCTGAAGCCGTCAGGTGCCACAACTTAGATCCTCCTTCGGATGTGGGGGTCATCTTTCTTTTTCCTGATCACGCCTTCTTCTTTGTGTAGACACCAGGCGGGCGCCTCTGGAGGAGGCCACCGAGATCATTGACCTTGGCGACGACTCGGCGGCTGATGAACCGGGCGCCCCTGTGGGTCGCTCCCAAGCTCGAGAGAAGGGCAAAGGGGCGGCCTCCGAGGGGACTTCTCGGCCGTGCGGGGCGAAGCGCAAGGATCCCGTGGAGGGGAGGTTGCAGGAGGCCGTGAAGGCCAGGAAACGGGCCAGGAAGGCCGGGCCGTCCCCGCCGCTGGGGGCAATTCTGGCTCGGCGGCGCTCCCCTCTCTAGGGCAAGATAGGGCCGACCCTACCGAGCCAGCTCTCCCATCTACTGAGCGAGAGGGGGCCGAGGAGACTAGGGGCACCCCGGGGGGTGACGGTGACGGGTCGGCTCTCCCCTTGCTGGGAACAGAGGGGGCCGAAGCTGAAACAACTGCGGCCGAGGCAGGGGCACCGGTCGAGGTGGGTGACGTGCGGGCCGCGATGGTTCAGGTTGGGGGTTCATCGGCAGAGGCGTCGCAGCCGCAAATGACCGCAGCGTGCGAGGCGGCCAGGCTCGCAGCGTCGGTCGAGGTCGGGGGTTCGCCTACGGAGGCGTCGCAGGCCCGAACGTCCGTGGCATACGGGGCAGCCGAGCTCGCAGCGTCGATCGAGGTCGGGGGTTCGCCTGCCGGGGCATCGCAACCCCAACCGACCGTAGCGCGTGGGGCGGCTGAGCCCGCAGCTCGATCTGGGCCTTCCGGCTAGGCGCCAGGTGCGGAAAGGGTTCCCATGCCGGTGGCTCTGGAAAGGCTCGGCATCTCGAGCAACTTTTACCAACTTTGCCGCGAGGTGTCCGCGAGGATGAAAGGGGGAGACAAGCGTCATTCTCCACCTGGGGTCCTTGACATCATTATGGAGGGCGGCCTGGTCATGGCCCGGATGGGGGCCACAATGGCAGAGACTTATGCCAAGTCGGAGTCAGAGTGGTCGAATCTTGCTTGGACCCTCGGAGGGTGCGAGAGGAAACTAGCTCGACTCAATGAGGCGCATGAGGGGCTCCGACGGGAGTTCTCCATGATCAAGGAGTTGTCGCGATCGAGCCGGCTGGAGGTCGGAGTGCTGACCGAGCAACTAACCAAGGCCCAGGAATCACTCGAGAGGAAAAGTAAACTCCTTGAAGAGGAGCGCCTTCTTCGTCTCGAGCTGGATGGCCGTTGGGAGGCCGAGCGAGCCGAGTTGGTGGACCAGGCGGAGGCAGGGAAGCGCCTTCGTTTGGAGGCCGAGGCCTACCGAGCTGAGGCAGAGAAGTGATCGGTCAAGGCCGAGGAGTGGGCGGCCGACGCCAAACGGAAGTCGACCGAGGTAGAGAAACGATCGGTGGAGGCCGAGGAGCGGGCAGCCGAGGTGGAGCGGGAGAAGGCCGAGCTTGCCGACAGGATGGGACTGGCCGGGGCGGAGGCAATCGAGCAATACAAGGGCTTAGAGGCCTACCGGGCCGACCTGCAGGAAGCTGCCCTTCCCTACTATGAGTCAGCACTTCACCGAGGCATCTGCAAGGGGTTTAAGCAGGGTTACCACCGGGCAGTAGCTTATGCCGGGGAACAAGATTCTGGGATCGACTTCCCCTCTGGCCAACGCTATGACTCGGACATGTCACCTTCCAGCTCCTCTGCGTCGGGCGGGGAAGATCCAGAGGGCTCTTCTCCTGAGGGGTCGCCAACTCCGGCTGCCTCGGGAGGGCTCGCGACCGAGGCAGTTCCCACGCAGGGGGGGTCAGTGCTAGGGCTGGCCGTCACCGAGGGCGCCGGGGGCGAAACACCTGCGCCTTCCACTTCTGAGCTTCAAAGTGGGTCCCAGGCCTGATGTATCGTCCTGTTTTACCTCCCTCTTTGTTTGTCTCTTTCTTTTTTCAAAAAAGGACTTCCACTTTTTGTAAGACAATAAATAAAATCTTACTTGCTTCACACTATCCTTGCCGTGATTTGATCAGCATATCTGTAGTAGTTGGAAAGGACCGATACTTTCTGCGCAGATCTCGCATGATGGTTGGGTGAGTGTCTGACGGGGTGCCTTTCCGCGTTCTCATGCTTTAAATTCATGGCCGCTTCGTGTGTCCCGCTGGGGCGGAAGACGAGAGGTTTGAGGTGACCATTTATAGGGGTAAATTCTTTCAGCGTGTTTTCGAGGAGGGAGTCGTTTAAGGTGAGTAGCCTCCCTTTGCATATAAAAAGACTGAAGGGCATCCCTTCCTCTCCATCGCTTAGGATTTTCCCTGACAGTCTTTCCTCGCCCCTTCTTCACGTTGCGTTGTGCGTTGCATTCGGAGCATGGAGGTTCCTTCGGAAGATGATGCTGCCGATGATGGAGGGCGGCAGGTTTTTGCTGCTTCGGGTTTTGAGCAGGTCCGACGGTCGTCGCGCGGGTTTGAAGCGGGTCCGATGGTCGTTGCGCGGATGTGGAGAGGATTTTGACAGAAAAATCACGTAGTTTCCTATATCAGTTCCGGCGAGGCTTCCCGGAGGGGGGCGAGATGGAAGACGGATGGGGGCATCCGGCATCTCCGCCGCCCATCCCTCTCTGCTCACTTCAGGGATGGGGGGAGAAGCAAATTAAGCTCCCTCCTTTCCGGGGCTTCCCCTGCCTCCTCGTCCAGCTATGCTGGTTTCTTTTTCTTTCTGGCAGTCTCTTTTTCCCTCTTCTGCTATTCCTTTCTTTCACTCTTCGGAGGGTGCTTGCTCTCTGTACGTTCCAAAGAGTTGGCAGGTTGGCAGAGAGGAGGCCTTCATAGGCGTTCCCTCTTCCCCAGCCTCTGTCAACTTGGAAGGTAGCCTTCCCCTCCGCAGTCCCTCTGTCACCTTTGTCATGGGCCACCAGAGCCAACTGGGTCGACAGCCTTTTATCCGAGCCAGTTTCTACGCGAGGCAGAGTCAGTGGCTGGACGTAAGGAGATCAACCGAGTCAGCCGAGCAATGACTTCTTGCAGTGGTGCCAGATGGATTTTTTGCTTTCTGTTGTGTAATGTATTGGCTTTTGCCTTTCTGATGTACCAACAATCGTTTGAATGAAAAGGAGAAAATTTTATTTCACTCGGATTGTTTGCACGAACTTCAAAAGTAGAACTTGCGTAGTGTGGCTGCATTCCATGTCTGAGGGATGGGTTCCCCTTCCATTGTAGATAGCCGGTATGCTCCTTTCCCGAGCGTCTCGACCACTCGGTAGGGGCCTCCCCAGTTAGGGGATGGCTTGCCCGCCGCCTCTAGTGGTCGAGAGGCTTCGGCTTTCCTAAGGACGAAGTCTCCCGGTTGGAAGTGCATGTCTTAGACATTGGTGTTGTAGTATCGAGTGAGGCGGCGATGGTACTCCGTTGCTCGGATGCTGGCAATCTCTCGGAGTTCATCTGCTAGGTCGAGGTTCTCGAGTAATTTTTGCTCGTTTACCTCGGTGAGAAGCAGATGACTCGGAGGGAGGGATTGGCGATCTCCAACGGAATGACGGCCTCGGTGCCATATACCAACTGGAAAGGACTCTCACCGGTTGCCATTCTGGGAGTCATTCTGTGGGACCAAAGTATGCTAGGCAGTTCCTCGAGTCAGTTGCCCTTGGGCTTGACGAGTCTAGTCTTTATGCCTTTTAAGATAGTCTTATTGGCATTCTTGACTAACCCGTTGGCCTGAGGGTGGGCGATCGAAGTGAAGTGGTTGTGAATACCTAAGTCGGCACATCTGTCTCGGAAATAACGAGAGTCAAATTGCCGACCGTTATCGCTTACTATCACCTGGGGGATGCCATAATGACAAATGATCGACTTCTAGACGAAACTCCAGACGACTGTCTCGGTGATCCTCGCCGTGGCTTCGGCCTCGATCCACTTGGTAAAGTAGTCGATGGCGACGATGATAAACTTCTTCTGGGCCTGAGCCGTAGGGAACGGCCCAAGAATGATGATCCCCCAATGAGCGAAGGGGTATGGCTCAGTCAGGGTGACGAGCTCCGTAGCCGGATGATGGACTGAGTGGTCGAATCGCTGACATCGGTCGCACTGTTGCACGTAGGCCGTGTAGTCGCGCTGCAGAGTGGGCCACCAGTAACCCTACCGTAGCAGGATCCGGGTGAGTGACCTTCCTCTGGAGTGCGCTCCGCACAGGCCTTCATGAATATCTTGGATAGCTCGTATGGCTTCGTCGGGGCCGAGACACTTCAGGAGGGGACCGGAGAAGGATCTCTGGTAGAGAGTGTCATCTAGAACAATGAAGCGCCGGGCTTGGTACTTCAATCTGTGGGCCTCTCAAGGGTCGGAAGGCTCTTGAGAGTCCCAGAGCCACGACAGGTAGGGGGTGCGCTAGTCGCTCGGAATGGCTGAGTCAATAGTAAGGAGCTCCGAGTAAATGCTCGGGCGCTCTAGCTCTTCAAGGAGGACCGATCGGGTACCTTCGGGGTCGAGAGAGGAGGCCATCCGAGAGAGGGCGTCCGCTCGGGAGTTTTCCTCCCGAGCTATTCAGACTACCTCGAATCTCTCGAACTGTTGGGCCAGGTCTCTGACCAGTTGGAAATATTTGATCATTGGTGCCTCTCGAGCTTCGTACTCGCCGTTGACTTGGATAGCGACCAACTGAGAGTCAGTATGGATTTTGACTCGCTCAGCCCCTAACCGTCAGGCCATGCGCGCTCCCGAGATAAGGGCCTCGTACTCGGAAGCGTTGTTGGATGCCTAAAAGCAGAACTTCAAGGCATATTGCAGTTCTACTCCTAAAGGGGACTTCCGGAGGATTCCAGCACCACTACCAACCGAGTTGGAGGATCCATCAACGAACAATTCCCAGGTCGGCCCGGGCGCGGACGGGGATCTTTTTTCAGTCGGGATGGTGCTTTCGGCGATGAAGTCGGCGAGCTCTTGGCCTTTCATAGCTGAGTGCGGTCGATAGGATATATCATAGGCCCCAAGCATAATGGCCCATTTGACGAGTCATCCCGAGACTTCGGGGTGGGCCAGGATCTTCTTCAATGGTTCACCGGTTAGCACGGTGATGGGGTGACCCTGGAAATAGGGCCGGAGGCACTTGGCGGAGGTAACCAGCGCTGGCACGAGTTTCTCAATTGCGGCGTACCTTCTTTCAGCCTCGTTGAGCATCTTGTTGGTGTAGTAGATCGGCCTCTCGACTCCCGAGTCATTTCTGACTAGGACCGAGCTAACCGTAGATGGTGTTGTCGATAGATAGAGTAGCAAGACTTCACCCAGAACGGGCTTGGAGAGCACCGGGGGCGAGGCCAAGAACTCCTTGAGCTCAACGAATGCTCTCTGGCATTCCTCATCCCATGCGAACGTAGCAGATGCCAATTTGGGCCCCCTCAATAGCTTGAAGAAGGGTATGCATTGTTCGACCGCACGGGACAGGAACCGGCTGAGAGCGGTGACACGCTCAGTTAGGCGTTGGATGTCCTTGATGTAGGTGGGCGGGCGCATGTCCAGGATGGCCTGGACTTTGTCGGGGTTGGCCTCGATCCCACGCTGAGTGACTAGGAAACCCAGGAACTTCTCGGATCTCACTCCGAAGGCACACTTGGCAGGATTGAGCTTCATGTTGTACCTCAGGAGGGTGTCGAAGGTCTCAGTGAGCTCGGTGAAGTGGTCTTCGGCCTTGGGGGTCTTGACGAGCATATCGTCGATGTAGGCCTTGACGTTCCGACCTAGCTGTCCTTCAAACATGTGGTTGACCAGCCTCTGGTACGTGGCTCCGATATTTTTAACCCGAAAGGCATCCGGGTGTAGCAGTATACGCCGTAGTCAGTGATGAAGGTAGTCTTCTCGACATCTTCTGGATCCATTCTGATCTATTGGTAACCTGAATAGGCATCTAGGAAGCTGAGTATCTCGTTGCCCGAGGTTGAGTCAACCAATTGGTCGATGCTCGGCAACGGATAACAGTCTTTAGGGGTGGCCTTATTAAGGTCGGTAAAATCCACGCACATCCACCACTTGCCTGAAGCTTTCGGTACCAGGACGACGTTGGCTAGTCACGTCGGGTACAGGACCGGCCTAAAAAGGCCAGTCTCTTGCCCCTTGGTGACCTGCGCCTTGATGATCGCCTGTTTCTCCGGTGCATGCTTCCTACTGTGCTGATGTACGGGCTTCACGGCGGGGTCGAGGTTGAGCTTGTGCATTACCGTCTCCTATGGTATCCCAGAGAGTTGATCATCAGCCCAAGCAAAAACTTGGATGTACTCAGAAAGGAACTTTTTATATTGCTGTTGAACCTCAGACGGTAGGTCGGCTCTGATCTTTACTCCTAGGGCCGGGTCATCATTTAGGAAAATCGCCAGCAATTCGCCACCAGGTTCGGTGGTTGCGGATTTATCCTCGACTACTCGGGGGCCCTTGTCCTTCCCGTCCGGCCTTGTGGCCTCTACCGAGATATGGTAGCACCTTCTGGCCGCGGCTGGGTTACCTCGGACTTCCCCCAACCTGTTTTTGGTGGGGAACTTCATTTTCTGGTGATAGGTAGATGGCACCACTTTTATTCGGCTGAGGATTCCCCGACCGAAGATGGCGTTGTATGCTATCATACCTTTAATCACTATGAAGTCTACCATGACCGTAACGGTTTTGGGTGGGGTGCCGAGGGTAACCGGGAGGCTTAGGGCTCCCTCGGGATAGGTGGCCAGGCCATTGACCCCGCAGAGAGGGGTTCGGATCGGGCGGAGTTTGGATGGTTCCTGCCGCATCTTAAGGAAACAATCATAAGACAGCACATCAGGGGCACTCCCATTGTCAACTATAATCCTATCTACATTCCAATGGTTTATCATAGTCGAAATCACGAGGGCGTCGTCATGCGGGGTGCTCAACCCTTCTAGGTCTCGGTCGGAGAAGACTATGACCTGGGGCTCACTCGGCGGGGCCTTGGGAGGCTCCATGGCTCGGCTCACCCGCTCGGCATGACGCTTCCTTCCTCGGCTGCTGTCGCCGCCTGATGCTGCTCCTCCGGAGATGACATTGATGTGTACCCCGCGGGGGGCATTGTCGATCTCCTCTGGGGCGCCTCGGTCTTCTTTACGCTCCGCTATGAACCGAGCTAGATGTCCCTGATGGATGAGGCGCTCAATCTCGTGTTGGAGCTGGTGGCAGTCGCCGGTGTGGTGCCCGTGATCATTGTGGAACAAGCAGTGCTTGTTGCGATTACGGTTCTTCGATCTCATTGGCTAGGGTTGGCGGAGGACACCCGAGTCCTTGATGCCTTCGTAGATCTCGTAGACCGACGCGGCTAGTGGGGTGTACCGCTCGGACTTCCGCGATGGTTCCTTGCGTTCCCCATCGCGGTTTCACCTTTTCCCTGAACCTGAGCTTGGCTCGGAAGCCCGCTTCTTGTCCCCCTCCCGACCCGAGCCTGATGCGTCTCGGCAAGCGCTGAGCACCTCTTCGCACTCGGTGTGGCGTAATGCCAGAGTCACTAGCTCGGCAAGGGTCGAGGGAGGGTGGAGGACAAGTTCGTGGCGGAGATTCTCGTCCCGGGTGCCCCCAGTCAGTGCGGTCATGGCTGAGGCCATGTCCAGGCGGGGGATTCTCAGGGCCTCCGACTTGAATCGGTGAATATAAGCCCAGAGTCTTCCCCCTTGCACCTGTTTGAGGGCCAGGAGCCCCGCTATCGACCTTGGGGGGGCACTTCCGGTGAAACTCTCTTTGAAGACTCGCCCAAATTACTTGAAGTCCCAGATGGATCCGGGGGCGAGGGCTCGGAACCACGCCTGGGCGCCCTGGACCAGGGTGGTCGCGAAGGCTCGGCACTTGATGGCGCCCGACGCTCCATGCAAGGTCATCAACGCGTCGAAGCTGTCGTAGTGATCGACCGAGTCACCCTGGCCGTCGTAGAGCTTGAAGGTTGGGATGGAGGTTTTGGGAGACACCTCTGCCTTCAAGATGTATTCGGAGAACGGGATTTCTCCTCATCCTCCGGGAAAGAGGACTTCTGCAGGGCGCGGAGGGCGCGCTCCTGCTCTGCGAAACGCCTCTCGAAATCTCACAGTCGGAGGGATAACTCCGGCTGTTGTCGTGCCGTGGGGCTGGGAGGAGTGTCTTGGTGATCCCCGGGAACATCAGTCTCCAGGTTCGGATGGCGCGTCCCAGGTTTTCCCTGCCTTGGTGTGGAGGAAGACTCTTGCTCCGGACGCGGAGCCTGCGAGGGTCCTCCGATCCTGTTGCGGATGATCTGCTGGCCGCAGAGAGTGAAGCGGCCTCGGCAGTGTGCTGGGATGCATTCTCGCGGGGAAGGCTCCCTGACGGGGCATGGGACATTCCATCCCTAGCCGCCTGGGTCCTCATGAGTTCCATGAGGACATCCAATTTCGCATTGAGGGCCTGGAAGGCTTCGGCGCCACCATTGGGCGGTAGCCCTACTGCCGAAGGAGGGGGTGGTGGTTCGTCGGCGGGGGCGCTGGCGTTGGAGGGAGGGTTCTGTGAGGCCCGGGAGGGGCCATCCCCTGCCGCTACCATGGCCTTTCCCCTGTCGCCGACGGACCTCCTCCCTGAGCTCCTTCGCACCATACTGTGATGAGGACATCACCAGCTTTCCCCTTTGTTCGAGGATCCAGATGCTCGCCAGCTATGCTACATCTTGTCCGCCACTATATTTTGAGTCATATGATGTAATTTTCATTTTCTTATCATGTAATTTTCATTTTATTTGAGTCCAATACCTAGGTTAGGTAGCTATTTACCTAAGTCTAGAGTCATTATGTTGGTTAATGGGCCCAATTATATGGGCTAGGCCCAGGGGCGCCCCCTTCCCCTTGGTTAAGTGTTAGTAGTCCAAAAGTTAGGGAATTATGTGAAAATGTGGGATTCCTATAAATAGGACCCCAATCCCTCATTTGGAGGCTAATGAAGTATTGATAAAATTGCCACAAGAATTTGTGCCTCTCTCTCTAGCTCTCTCTCTCTATTTCTCTCTCTCTCTCTAAAGGGGGCGAACCCCATTCTCTCTCCTCCCCACCCCCAAATTCGACATTCACTCTCTCTCCTCCCTATTCATCTCTAATTAAGACCCCTCCCCCTTCCCCATACCTCCCATTTAAGTCCCCTCCAATCCCTATGTGGAATCCCCTTCTCCTAGGCACCTCTCCCTCCTCCCAAGCAACCTTTCCCCTTCCCCATACAACCTTTCATTTTCCCAAGGGAGAATCCCTTCTCCCAAGCACCCCTTCCCCTCCCCAAGGCGACCCTTCCCATTCCCTAGGCCCCCATTAACCCCTCCATTAACCCACCATTCAAAACAAAGGAGAGATCTCTCCTCCCTCTCTCCTTCCCAACCCAAATTCGCATCTCACCCTCCCTCCACTTGCTAGACCACCTCCCAGCCCCCTTTCTACCCTTCCCACACCTTGAATCACCCCCTAACAGACCCCCACATAGTCAGGTGTCACCCCCACACCCATCCACCCCATTTCCCACCCCATCTACTCCGTCTCCCATCACCTTTCATCACCCTATCCATCTCAGTTCGCAGGCAGCAGTTGGAGCCCGACTTGCAGAGACTGCCCCGGTGCTGTCTGACGTCATATGGAGGTGCACCATATATCTCCGGAAAGGTCTTCCAGTCTTTTTGGCAGGCGAGGTGGAATCGTCTCGTTCTAACTTCACTACAGATTGTGGTGCCCATTCTCGTCCGACTGCGCAACCGGGACCAGAACCTGTACCAGAGCTGCAGTGCAGAAGCTACCACGGCCACACCCCTCAACTTATGAAGGCGCCACTTGGCCGAGAGCTGATACTACAAGGCATCTACCATCACCAAAAAGCGGTGTCCCTTTCAGCATCACGAAGAGCCTTTTCCAATTTTTCTCTCCCGGGCGCGCAGAACAGATTGTTCAGGTCCTGCCCTGACCCCCCCTCACTCAACGGACTCCTCCTCGCCACCTCGACATTGTCTGGTGCTCTGATTGGTTGCTGCTGGAAGAAGACTTGTCCACGGTCGTCCTCGACTTGGTCTCGCATCAATCGGACTTCAGGAGCAGTTGTGGTGACTACATCCATCTGCTGCTGCACCCTGGGAACATTACGAATCTAAGCGTAGGGGCCCTGTTCCAAAGCCTCCCCACCCGGTGATGACTTCAGGACTGCCCACCAAAATTCACAGACGTGCCTGAATCTGTCAGCGTCGTTTCAGTGCCAGTCTCGTCAAATTCTGAGTTCAGAGGAGTGCACAGCGATGACTACACCGACCCCCTGTCCTGCTGTCCCAGACCTGGGCAGATTCGGCGGGGTGCTTCATTGGCGCTAATCAAGCATAACTCCTTTCCCCGCCTGGCCGGCTTAGCGCCCCTCCCTGCGTGGAGGTAGTGTTTGGTTTGTAACCTCATTTCCCCACCCCTAGTCCACCCCCTCTGTGAGGGCGTAGTGATTGTACTAGCAGGTAAGCGGCCGAAGCATCATCGGCGCGGCGTGCGGGTAGCCCACGCTTCCCCGCTCGCCCTCCTCTCCGGCCAGGATTGGCGTCCTCACGCCGATCAAGTGAGCTTCTGACCACTTCCTCTGCTGGTTTTACTTTTGCTTGTCTTAGTTTTGTTTCTAGTTGACCATCGGCGGTGAGGTGAGCACCTGATCTCAAACGCCATTGAATTGTGTGAACACCGCGGAGTGAGTTGAGAGTGTGACACTACAACCCACGCCCTCGGCGTGCCGGTCGCCCTTGAAATTGGGCATCCCTGGCCCATTGGGGACCATCCCTAGCTGGCCATACCCTTGGAACCTTGAGGTCCAACCTCGGACCCTCCCCATCATCGCCGATCCGCCTACGGACCCGAGTGTGCGCGACGCGGGTGAACCCGCTTGAGTGGGTCTGCCGTTCAGTTCGGTTGCTTGCAATTCTAGGTTCGAGGGGTCGTGTCTCATCAAATTGGTATCAGAGCATCATCATCCTTATGCGTGTCACATCAATTGGTATCAGAGCCAGGTTTTAGACTTGTCTCTACGAGTCTAGTCCTAGGGCATTATCAATTGAGTCTCCCTTGCATCATGTTTTCCATCACTCCATTGCATGACCACCCTAGGGAGATGCCCCAAATATCCATGGACCAATTTTACACTGTCACTAACAAGATTCATAACTATCTTGATACCCTCACCACCAGACTTGACCGGCTCGAAACAAAAAGGAACCACAACCCTAGAGCTTGGTCACCTCGGGATGAATTTGGATGGGAAACCAAAGGACCCAGATACCCATGGGAAGAGATGAGGATTGAGATTAAGAAGATCTTCACTCCCCCTTTCCCTCCCAGTCAACCCAAGACCTCCCTTAGGGCCCAAACTCCACCACCCCAAATAATTCCAACCCCGATCACCACCACCATTCAAACCAAATTGGCCACCACCCAACCCACAAATCCTCCTCCCACCCCATTCCAAAAGGAACTTAAGGAGGTGACCGAAGTCTATGAGGCTCCCCTAGATTGGGAAGAAGAATATGAAGCCCAATTGGGTCAAGAGGACTCATTCCTTCCCAAAGAAAACCCATTGAGCCAAATTGGGTGCACCCTCCCCTATGAGTTACAAGATGCCCAACCTAGGCCTCCACTACTACCCCTCCCCATTCTATCCCAAGTCCCCCATTACCCACCACCCAAAGAGCACCACATGACAGTCATCATCACCCCACCCACAAAGGACCTACTCACCTCTTTGGTAGAGGAAACCATGATCCCCACACCCGACCCCCTAGTAGGGAACACCCCAGAACCACTCCCCATCTTGGAGGAAAGTCATGGCCAAAAAGAGGAAGAAACTTCACCTTTCATGCCACCCCCAATTTGGAGTGAACTGATCATAAGTGGGCCCTTGGTTAGATGGCTTGTGGAAAACCGGGCTCACCCTATCCTGCCCCATGCTTACCCTTCCATGGAACAACACCTCCCCATAGTACCCTTATCCACCTATCACACCACAATCCAACCATCCTATCAAGTGGAAACATTAGGGGATCTACTTAAGGGTATAGCTTGGCAAATGGAACTAACTGGCATGTTGACTACAGTAGCTGACCGACCTAGGAACCTTGACCTCCTACACCTATGTGTCGGATCCATCTCCTCCATTTACACTGTGGGTTGCTACACTAGTGACCTTCTTTTACTCATCCCTACACCCGACGAGCCCGTTGCTATCCACAAACTAGAGTTGCTTGTCTCGGGTAGAACATCTAGTCCTCCATTCATGGCCGACCATCCCACCAAAAACTTTGGTCTAATCACTTTACTAGAGGAGGAGAGTCCGCCATCAAATGGTTGTGAGGACCATGAGGACCTAGAGTTCCTCTCCTTAGGTGACCCTTACCATGACCCCTTTAATCCCCTCCTATACCCCCCCACCTTACTCACCACCAACCTTTTCCTACCCCAACCGACCTTATTGGACTAAGCCCACTCCATTTTCCTAGACCCCTTTGACCCCTATGAGTGGAAACTCTCACACCAAGCCATATACATAAGAGAAACCATTTGGATGGGAATGCATGTGCCACTACATTTTGCATCATTTGGTAGGGCTAGTAAGCCCAGTCATCTCATACATGTCAGGCACACTTTAGGCCCAATGCATGACTGGCTCACATTTGGATGTGATGGTCCTCCCTCATTCATCATTGATCATATGCATGTTAAGAGCATCTACGGGTGTCCAGGTCCCCCGGCATTCATCACCACTTTGTGTGATAGGTTCTCCTACAGATACCATGGCCCTCCCACCATTGTTATGAAGCCCATGCATGATAGGGCCACTAGTGGTTGCCTCGGTCCACCTAAGTTTATCAAGGTCCACATGGCATCACAGCATGATAGGTCAATTTACGGTTGCCCCGGTCCACCTTTACACACCAAGCTCTTCACACCCACACCGCATCATAGTGCATGCCATACGCATACACGCAAGCAATTCGCAATAAGCGGTGAGGTTCACAAAGAGCGGATAAGAGCTCGCGAGTGCCACTTGGAATTTCAAGTAGGCGATTTGGTGATGATGGCATCGGAGTGGCTCTACCTTAGGGTCACCTCCCATTCGAGGGCACGAGGACTTGGACCTTTCCCTGTTCCTAATGGCTTTGGCAACACAGCTTGTGGATTGAATTTACCAATGGGTTATGGGATATACCCCACTTCTCACGTGGCAGACCCGACACCCTACATGGGCACCGCGGTGGATCCTAGTGAGTGCTTTGAGCCTATACCTTCCTTTAAGAGGGACACCCCGGAGAGCCACCACAAAATAGCCTTGAGAGCCCGACGTGTGCACATAGGGGCAATACTATGCAAGCAGGGTTCCATCGCCAGCAAGAGGGCGTGCCCCAGCCACCTTGAGAGGATGAAGGACCGTCCCCTGGTCGCAGATGCGGGTTGAGTTTGGATGTTGAGGGTCGCCCTGAGCTGCTTTGGAGGACCGCTCCCCCGGTGGGCCCATACTCGACGGAGTCGAGTTCTCCGCACCCCGGGGGTATGATGAGGACATCACCAGCTTTCCCCTTTGTTCGAGGATCCAGATGCTCGCCAGCTATGCTACATCTTGTCCGCCACTATATTTCGAGTCATATGATGTAATTTTCATTTTCCTATCATGTACTTTTCCTTTTATTTGAGTCCAATACCTAGGTTAGATAGCTATTTACCTAAGTCTAGAGTCATTATGTTGGTTAATGGGCCCAATTATATGGGCTAGGCCCAGGGGCGCCCCCTTCCCCTTAGTTAAGTGTTAGTAGTCCAAAAGTCAGGGACTTATGTGAAAATGTGGGATTCCTATAAATAGGACCCCAATCCCTCATTTGGAGGCTAATGAAGTATTGATAAAATTGCCACAAGAATTTGTGCCTCTCTCTAGCTCTCTCTCTATTTCTCTCTCTCTCTCTCTCTAAAGGGGGCGAACCCCATTCTCTCTCCTCCCCACCCCCAAATTTGAAATTCACTCTCTCTCCTCCCTATTCACCTCTAATTAAGACCCCTCCCCCATCCCCATACCTCCCATTTAAGTCCCCTCTAACCTCTAGGTGGAATCCACTTCTCCTAGGCACCTCTCCCTCCTCCCAAGCAACCTTTCCCCTTCCCCATACAACCTTTCATTTTCCCAAGGGAGAATCCCTTCTCCCAAGCACCCCTTCCCCTCCCCAAGGCAACCCTTCCCATTACCTAGGCCCCCATTAACCCCTCCATTAACCCACCATTCAAAACAAAGGAGAGATCTCTCCTCCCTCTCTCTTTCCCAACCCAAATTCGCATCTCCCCCTCCCTCCACTTGCTAGACCACCTCACAGCCCCCTTTGTGCCCTTCCCACACCTTGAATCACCCCCTAACAGACCCCCACATAGTCAGGTGTCACCCCCACACCCATCCACCCCATTTCCCACCCCATCTACTCCGTCTCCCATCACCTTTCAACACCCTATCCATCTCAGTTTGCAGGCAGCAGTTGGAGCCCGACTTGCAGAGACTACCCCGGTGCTGTCCGACGTCATCTGGAGGTGCACCATATATCGCCGGAAAGGTCTTCCAGTCTTCTTCGCAGGCGATGTGGAATCGTCTCGTTCCGACTTCACTACAGATCGTGGTGCCCATTCTCGTCCGACTGCACAACCGGGACCAGAACCTAGACCAGAGCTGCAGTGCAGAAGCTACCACGGCCACACCCCTCAACTTCTGAAGGCTCCACTTGGCCGAGAGCTGCTAACACAAGGCATCTACCATCACCAACAAGCGGCATCCCTTTCGGCATCAGGAAGAGCCTTTTCCAATTTTTCTCTCCCCGGTGCGTAGAACAGATCGTTCAGGTCCTGCCCTGAACCCCCCTCACTCAATGGACTCCTCCTCACCACCCCGACATTGTCTGGTGCTCTGCTTGGCTTCTGCTCGAAGAAGACTCGTCCACGGTCGTCCTCGACTTGGTCTCGCATCCATCAGACTTCAGGAGCGGTCGTGGTGACTACATCCATCTGCTGCTACACCCTGGGAACAGTACGAATCTAAGCGCTTGACGACTTCAGGACTGCCCACCAAAATTCACAGACGTGCCTGGATCCGTCAGCGTCGTTTCAGTGCCGGTCTCGTCGAATTCTGAGTTCGGAGGAGTGCACAGCAATGACTACACCGACCCCCTGTCCTGCTGTCCCAGACCTGGGCAGATTCGGCGGGGTGCTTCATTGGCGCTAATCAAGCATAACTCCTTTCCCCGCCTGGCTGGCTTAGTGCCCCTCCCTGTGTGGAGGTAGTGTTTGGTTTGTAACCTCATTTCCCCACCCCAAGTCCACCCCCTCTGTGAGGGCGTAGTGATTGTACTAGTAGGTAAGCGGCTGAAGCGTCATCGGTGCGGCGTGCGGGTAGCCAACGCTTCCCCGCTCGCCCTCGTCTCCGGCCGGGATCGGCATCCTCACGCCGATCAGGTTAGCTTCTGGCCACTTGCTCTGCTGGTTTTACTTTTGCTTGTCTTAGTATTGTTTCTAGTTGACCGTCGGCGGTGAGGTGAGCGCCCGATCTCAAACGCCATTAAATTGTGTGAACACCGCGGAGTGAGTTGAGAGTGTGACACTACAACCCACGCCCTCGGCGTGTCGGCCGCCCTTGAAATTGGGCATCCCTGGCCCATTGGGGACCATCCCTAGCTGGCCATACCCTTGTAACCTTGAGGTCCAACCTCGGACCCTCCCCATCATCGCCGGTCCGCCTACGGACCCGGGTGTGCGTGACGCGGGTGAACCCGCTTGAGTGGGTCCGCCGTTCGGTTCGGTTGCTTGCAATTCTAGCTCCGAGGGGTCGTGTCTCATCAAATTGGTATCAGAGCATCATCATCCTTAGGCGTGTCACATCATACTGGCTTCTTGTACGTTTCCCACAGACGGCGCCAGATGAAGAGGCAAGATCTCACGCTGGTCCTGAGCGAGCAGTGGATCTCCGGATAGTGAACTGCAAGAAAGGGAAACGGATCAGGGGGCCCAGGGATGAGTCCCTGGGGAAAACCCTCCGATGCTTAAGTCAGTAGAGCTATGGTGGGAGCAATATAGGGGGGAAGTAGCTTCTGCGCGAGATCCCTCTCCACCAGAAGGGTGAAGTGGTTCCTGCTCAGGAGTTTTGAGCGTGTGATTGCCCTTACCTTTCGACAGAGGGTTTTCCTGGGTTAAATAGTGCGCCGTCTTCTGGAGTCCTATAAGTCGAGGAGTTTCAGGTGGGGGTTACATCCTCGACGTGGGCTTTCATTGCCTTATCGTGGGAGCGTTATCACCTTGGGGAGCTGGAGTCCCTCACCTTTATAAATTCCTGCCCACAGAGGACTCTTAACGGCTGCATGGATAAGCAATCGTCGGCCGTTCCGAGCTCATAGAGGATAGCCCTATCCGGGCGGTAGGCTTAGCTCGGATGAAGATGGGTCAGATTGGTCGACATGCGCCTTCTTCCCCTGGGCGGAGAGATGGCTCGGGCATGGACCTTTCTGGTGACCTGACCGATGCTCGGGCCTTCCGAGCCTAGAGGCCGCCTAGGAAGGTAGTATCCTCGAGCGAATCTTTTATTGGGCTTTCTCACCTAAGTGGGCCCCAGGGGGCTATCACCTGGCTGAGCTGGGCCTTGTTGGGCCCTGAGGGGCCTAGTTCGGCTGCTCTTAATTGGGCTATAGAAATCCCCCTCTCCAGGGGGCATAATCAATTCACCCCCCCTCTTGATTATGGTTGCATCAAGGAAGGGACCCCACAATTGGTATCAAAGCTTAGCTCCATGTACCTTGATCCAACGATCTTCAGAGGAGATCCTAGTGCAACACGTTTTTGATTTCTATTCTTGAACAGTTTTTAATGAATCTCTTTATCTGTATTTAAATGTTTTAAGTATGCCATCTAGGTTGGTAAGACGTGCAAATTTGTTGACTCTATGGGCTATTCAAGGCACAGCATGATAATGAACATTTTCTTGATAAGCTGTGATTTGTGCCTTTATCATGGTTTAATTTTTCAACTGTTTCTTAAATATGTCTACATTTGAGAATTCCTTTGTCCATAGCTACTCTTGATTAAATTGAGATTTACATTCTGCTTTAATTGAAAATTTATTTGATGCACTATGACTTGGGAAGCACCTGATTTTTCGGTATATCAAATGGTGATTTGTGAAAGGCAGACTAAATCTGCATGGGACTCTCACTATGCGTGAGAACACACTCCGCCTAGTAATGGAACTGAAAAAAAAAATCAAACGTCTTGCTCATGAGGGAAACTCTTTTGTCTTTAGATCTGAAAATATGCTTACTGCAAGTCAATCCGAAATGCATCAGTATTGATTTTCATCGTGTTTTACCCTCAATGATCATTGATACATCTGTTTATATGATGCAACTAGAACTGTTTTAATCTCTAAATCATTTTTTTTATACGAACTAAGCTCCATTATGCTCTGTCAGTTATTTCTTGACAGATTTATGGTATATCAAAATGTGTGTGTTGGAATAATAAGCTAAATCCATCTGAAAGACAACACCTTACGTGAGCTGGATCTATGGATTAATGTCTCTACCTAGTACCAGAAATTTATTGAGTGTGACAGATTATATTGGATCTAAATTCACTTATTTCATACTTGAAATTCATTATTTTTCATGTTGCTTTTCATGTCACATCTGGTGAAACAAAGGGTGTGCATTTTTTCCCTATTTTCATGGGAGAGACTACAGTTTAGTGCAAATAACAAATGTTGTGCAAATGCATTACAAATAATGCTTAAATGTGAATGGTTTGATTGTGAATGAAGCTCATGCTCAAAAATAAGCACTTTGTTAATAATATACTTGTGGGCTGGTTTTTGTTTCATAACTCACCTCCTATTCAATTCTGAAATTAATGATTCATTCTTTTAAGGGAGAAATTGTAATAAACTCATTCATTTCAATTGTTTGATGATGTTCTTAAATGCATCTCCTCAGTGGGAGGTTGTAGCGATTATATCTCAGCCCAGTCCAAAAATTGATCTGTAATCCTTGTAAAGCATGATTCAAACGTGTGCTTCATCTCCCATTCAAATTTGAAATATTGCCTATTCATTCAAAGGGAGAGATGACAATGAATCTCCTATACCTTGCATCTGTGAAGTGTTCTTCACCCATATTGTATCTCAGGTACAGATTGAAGTTTGCATTCAAACATTAGTATGACCAGCATAATCATGCATGTAGTACATGTCAAGAATAGAATGAAATCAGCATGCTGCACTCATATTTACATCAGGTATAAGGTCTTGTGTGTGCATGTTTTTGAAGTATGCCTTGTGTGCTGCATCCCCCCAAGTGTGCTTGCATGCCATGACTTCATGGTATATCAAATGGTGACAAGAAGGAGGGCAGGTTAAGCTTGCCTAAGAACTGTAGTGCCCTAGAATTTTTATAAAATATTTCTGATATAATTAAGAATTTTCTGGAATTATTAAGGGTCTAAATGAACTAATTAATGAATATTAGGTTAAATAAATCATTATAAGGCCCAATTATGTAAAACAACTAATCCAGCCTTCATAAATAAAGCCCAAGAGGTTCAAGGACCAAGCCCAATAAGTTTGGCCCATATTTTAGAAGGTTATTTAGCCTATTCACGAATTATAAGGATAAATACCCTTTATATAGATAATTATGAGGATAATTAACAAAAATAGTTTGAATAAAATTGAATTCTGCGCATAGTGGATGTAGCGGTCTATCGTGCGACCGCCACTGTCATGTAACGCGCCCAGCTTGGACCGTTACACTCTGTCAGTTCTGTGAATGGAAGAAAGAATAAAAAGATTGGATCTTTGGGATCCTATCTGTAAGAGACCAACTTGGGAGAATTTATAACATTACTAAGGACTCTATGGGATCAGGTTCTAGCTAAATAAGAACTCTAAAATCGATCTAATCCTCAAACCCTAGCCAAAACTCTATAAATAGGACTCAGTTCTGAACTGAGCTACCCCTTACTTTTGGCTCGTGAAGAATCAAGGTAAGGAGATAGAATCTCGGGTAAGTTCTTTAGTGTCTTTTGTTCCTAATACTTTAGGCTAACAACTCTCAAAATTTCATGTTAGGAGGTCGAGTATCTAAGGAGTTAGGATCTTCCAAAGTTGCTAGTTTCATCACGCCAACCTAGGAAACTATGCAACAGGGTGCTGAAGATCAGAAAATTAGAGAAGCTAAACGAGGTAATTAGAGTTAGATGCTTTATAACTTTTTGTTCCTCTTAGTTTCATCTTCCTAACCTCCAAATTTCACGTCCTTAGGTCAAGAGACTGAGGAGTTAGAGCGACGTGAAGTTGCTGAAAAATCTCAGGAAGAGAAGAACTAAGGCAACCCTTGAAGACTCAAATTAGAAGTTTAAAGCCCAGTAAAGAGGTAGCTTATCTCATGAACGGCAAGAACATCATGATAGGGATAAAAGTCCTCTGGTTTTGCTTGATTATATGCACTATAAATCATGAATTTCATATTTTAGTAGGGTTGTGCGTACATGCATATCCTTAGCCTTAGTCAAAGATAAAAGATATTTTGCTGTTAATTCATTTCAACCTATGCATGTAGCTGGCCTATACTTCATTTTTCATGACTGGAATAGTTTAAGAATTTTGATTTCCAAGCATGACAGATTTTCATAGTTTTCTATTCTATTTACTGTCAGTAGAAGCTCTGACAGATTAAAATAGGACCGTCACATGATTGTAACGGCCTTACGATAAGTGGTCACACCCTCTGTTGTTTAAAAATTCTTTGTTGTCTCTGACGCACCATAACTGGAGCATTACAACATTGTAACGGTCCCACGATAAACCGTCACAGAAAGATAGAGCCCCCATGTTAGACCGTCAAACAACTGTGTTCTGTCAACCCGAGACAGAATGGAAACCAGTCAAACTTACTTGTAAATAAGCATAGTTAATTAGATCTTAATCTGTTTTCATGATTTTTAAGTTCAGGTGTTGATTCATGTTAGAAATTGCATGATTTATGGTACTTTAGAGTTATTTTCAAGCAGATGATAATTTCAAGCCAAAGCACTATAGTTTTGTATTTAAACCTTGATTTAGAAAAGATATTGATGAGTTTTACCATGATTTTATATCGTTACACATTCTTTCTGTCTATAGAGTCAATTCTCTAAGTACATGGCATATATTCCGGTATATGACCATTAGTTCACACTTTGCACTATAGGAACATATTCTTGAACATGAGGACATCTCTATTGGATATTCTTTCCAATAGAATAGGAAATTTTATTTCAAGGCCTCCGTAATTCTCTGTGAGCCTGGGATTCCCACTAGGACATCGAGTTGGTTGTACCATGAAAGCCCAATTGTTAGAAAGCACTATCGATATTTTCGGGTTCTGGATATGTAACGGATCTATATTCGACCGTCAGGCACATATAACGGTCCAATATATGACCGTCACATTGTACTGAGTCCAATTTCTTTGTTCTGGATTCAGCCTTTCTAACGGCCCAACACTAGACCGTTATGTTCATGTAACGGTCCAGTATTAGACCGTCACAGTTCTAATTTCTGTAACCCGAGGTTTGACCAAAGGGTTGATATTCTAAGTTCCTAGATGGAGTATTGATGGTCTAGGACTCGACTTATTGTCTAAAGATACTTAATTTAAATTATGAATGACAATAAATGTGCCGTTATGCTGCCGAATTATTTCCATGAGCATGACATCGTCTTAAATCATCCTTGATATCTCATGTCCTAAGTTGAAGCGTTCATTGTTGGTTATTGGTATCAAGAACTTATTTGCATTCTTGGCCATATTTTATTGCTTGAAGCGTGGAAATAGCTTGATTTATACTTGAAGATGCGATCGAGCACTGATTGTGTTCAAGGGCTTTATGCTAATCAGCTCGGTTGATTATCAGAAACATACTGTAAACCACGGGGTATGATGCTACTGGCGTCGCATTGCGCTGGGAGTACTTTCTCTATAAATAAGTGAAGATCCACGGGCATCATGAAGATACACGTACATGACTTTCTCGCTTGTTACATGATATTCCACAGAAATTCACCAAATACTTGCTCATAAGTAAAAGATGTTTGGGTGATGAGTATGTGAACTTGCTAGTAGATTCTTGTTCATGAAAGGCCATTCTTGTTACATTCTTGCTAGTTCATACTTGTTCATTCTATCTTACATGATCATCTTATTACTTTGGTTACTTGTGATTTATCGCATTCGCATGACTTTACCTTATTTTCTCTAGAGCTAAAATGTTAATTACTTTAATAGTGCCTTCATGTTGATGTGAAGATACCTACTGGGCAAGTGTGCTCATTACCTATTTCTAATCTTTTTAGGAGATGGAAGTGAGTCAAGATCGGATTCAGAATGTTCAAATAGCGGGTCCGAGAGTGAATGAAGAATGAGTGAAGACTTAGAAAGTCTACATATTTAGATTGAGTCTATGTAATTTTTCTTATTTCTTGAGTCTAGTATGATGAAGAAAGTTGAATTAGTGATTGTAATTGAGTAATTGATTTGAGTATTAATGAAATAAGTTGAAGTTTGAGTAAATATTGTGCAATTGCATTAATGTGTGTAATTGTCTTGCGCTCTGATCATTCTTGCTTGCAAGAGACTTACCATGCCGGCTGTTCACGCTCCCCGAGTTAGTCTTTCGTAGTAAATAAAGGCTCGGGACGTGATAATAAGTTGGTATCAGAGCCTAAGTCTCAGACTTAGGGAGAAGAATCATGTCATAGGATAAGTCCAAGGTTTAAGGACCCCTACCTGTGAACTAAGGAAGAAATTTTCATACCCATGTGAGAATTGGGTAGAGCCCGGGTTAAGATAGTTAATTAGCTTTAAGATAAACTTTCTTCCTGAAGGGGCGTGATCTCACGCTTGTCCTGAGCTGGGAGGGTGATCACCGAATAATGAATTGCAGAGAAAGGGAAACGAATCAGGAGGCCCAGGGATGATTCCCTGGGGAAAACCCTCTGATGCTTAAGTCAGTAGAGCAATGGTGGAAGGTATTGAGGGAGGTAGAAAGAGGTGCACGAGATCCCCCAACACCAAGATGGTGAAGTGGTTCTTGCTCAGGGAGTTTTAGGCATGTATTCACCTTACCTGTCGCCGGAGGGAGTCCCTGATTTATATAGCGAGCTCACCGGATGAGTCTCGTAAGCTGAGGAGTTTCAGGCGGGAGTTACGTCCTCATCATGGGATCGTTACATCCTCATCGTGGGATCGTTACGTCCTCATCGTGGGCTCTTCATGGCCTTGAGGGATCATGGCTCCTTTATCCCCCTAAACTCCTGCTCATAAAGGGCTCTCAATGGTTGCATGGATAAATACCTATCAGTCGGTCCGAGCATAAGAGGTGCCAGCCCTATCTGGGCGAAAGGCAAAGCTCGGATGCTGTCAGGTCGGAGTGGGCACAGAGCGCTCGCCTCTATCCCGATGGAGTGATAACTCCGGCGTGGGTCTTCCTCCGTTCTGATACTCGGTCCTTCCGAGCCTAAGGGCCGCCGAGGAAGGGTGGGTTCCCAAGTGATCTTTATTCGGCTTTTTACCTAAGTGGGCCCTAGGGGGCTATCACTTTGATGAGCTGAGCCTCGTTTGGTCCTAATGGGCCTAGTTCGGCTGCTCTTAGTTGGGCTACAGAAATCCCCATCTCCACTTGTCCCCCTCCTACTCCCGAGCTTTAGTAAGCTCTGAAGAGTAGCTGTTTGGGGTTTCGGACCAGCGTGGCTCAGGTGGGTGGAGATCTGACAGTGTTAGGAAGCCACGTGTCGTGGTCACCTGGGCCCGTGTTAATGATGATCCTGACGGATTTGAACTGAAGGGGCCCCCTTTTCTCGGAGGTCGGAATGACGCGCCGCCTCCCGTGTGGGTTTATAGGCGTTGGGCGTTTGTTGTCATTCCAGACTCTCTCCATCTCTAGGGTTTTGGCTCTCCTTCATTCTTGCTTTTGGGGCTCTTCTATGCACCGTGAGGACACGATAGACAAGCAGAGGCTTGCAGCGGCGTTTGAGGAGTTGGCGGAGATAACCAGGGAGGCAGTCCGGTAGCTTCCTCCTCCCCCAGAATCTTCAGGGTCTCGGGATCACCTTTCCTCAGAGTCTTCTCCTGATTCCATGGCGGTCCAGCGCTCAGAGGTTGAGGAGTGGAAGGACGAGCCGGTGGCGAGGGCGTCGGTCCCAAACTGTAGCGAACTGGGGGAGGCAGATGTGAGGAGGTTGGAGCACCAGTATCGCCTGCCCCACAAGTTCAGTTTTGCCGCTGCTACTCCATACGAGACGAGCCGGGACTCTTGTATAGGCCACATCTATATGTTTCTTCTATCGTGGAAGGGTGGATTCCGCCTTCCTTTCGAACCTTTCATTATTCAGCTTCTTGATTTTTTTCGGTTGGCGCCCATTCAGTTGGTAGCCAACTCTTATCTCCTCCTTTCTGTCTTCTGCATTCTCTGCCGCCAGTGTGGAGTTCCTCCTTCCATGGACCTCTTCCACTATTTTTTTGAGTTGAAAGCACATCCTTCGGCTGGGAAGGGCTTCTATTTCATCTAAGCGAGGCGGAATAGGAGTTGTATCTCTTTGGCGGCGAAGGATTATTCGCATAAGAGGTGGAAGACCCAATTCTTCTGGGTGGGGATTTGTTCAGTGGAGGAAACCTGGAGGTGCCTAGTAATCCCCAATTTCCATCCTAACATCCCTCCTAGATAGGACGAGTTCCCTCCTCATGTGGAGAAGTATGCAGCCATCTTGCTGAAGCATCGCCAGTCCACCGAAGAACTGGTGACGCCGGAGAATATTGAGCGGTGTCTTCTCACGCGGCTGCATCCGTCAGGCTCAGGTGCCACAACTTAGATTCTCCTTTGGATGTGGGGGTCATCTTT
Organism: Amorphophallus konjac; assembly: GCA_022559845.1. Taxonomy (NCBI): domain Eukaryota; kingdom Viridiplantae; phylum Streptophyta; class Magnoliopsida; order Alismatales; family Araceae; genus Amorphophallus; species Amorphophallus konjac. Next base: position 242,302,039 of record CM040124.1, read on the forward strand.
CTTTTCCTGAACACGTCTTCCTCTTCGTGCAGACACCAGGCGGGAGCCTCTGAAGGAGGCCGCAGAGGTGATCGAGCTTGGAGATGACTCGGCTGCTGATGAACCGGCTGCTCCCGTGGGTCGCTCCCGAACCAAAGATAAGGGCAAGGGAGCGGCCCAAGGTGAATCCTCCAGACCGCGGGGACCCAAGTGCAAGGACTGTTGGGTTCGGTGCAGTATTCAGAGGGGGTGGTGAATGAATATAACCCGTTTAAAAAACCTTTCGCCCAGTTAAAATATGATGCTCACTAGAATTACTAGTTCGCAAACTAGACAAGCTTAAAAGCTAATAATCAGTTGCAGAACAAAAACAAGCATACAGTGAGATCACTAGGATGCTAACTAGGCTGAATTAGACAAGGAGTCGCTCAACTAGAATTTCACTCTCTTGACAGATTAAACTATTCTAAGAAAACTAATCCACTCTTCTGCTCAACCAGAAGTCAAACGCTTAGAGCGCCCCTATGCAATCATCTAGCGGAAGCAAAAGCAGATAAACCAAACCATAATGCACAAGGGTTTTTAGGTGGTTCGGTCCTCCAGACCTTCATCCACCCCACACTCAACCCGAGTGTGGCTTCACTAACCGCTGGGCAACACAGCTTGCCAACAATCAGCTGGGCCTCACAGCTTGCCAACCGCTGAGCATCACAACTTGCTTCCGCTGGGCAATACAGCTTAGCCATCGCTGACTCACAGCTTGAACCCGCTGGGGAATACAGCTTAACCCGTCCGAGACCAAGTCTCGCCAGCTGAGGATTACAGCTTTACCTGTCCAGTGGAAACCTCCACTGCCCGCTGAGCTACACAGCTTGCTGTCCAGAGGCAGCACCTCTGCAAACCGCTGACAAACAGCTTGAAGAAATGTATAAAGGAAAATGAAAATAGAACAAGACAGCAATGAAAAGCTGAAGCAATAAAGCACAAAATATAGCTCAACAATGAGCAACTTCAGATCTGGTTTTGAACCAAGGATCTGAGGAACGAACTCCTTCTCTCTCTCTCTTCTTCTTCTTCTCTTCACACTCTTCTCGAGCTCTCTACCTCTCTTCTTCTCCTTCTGCTCTTCTTCTTTCTCTTTTCTCTTTCTATCTGGATCGTGGCTCTCTGTATGGACTTTTCTTCTTGTCAACTCGATCTGCCTTCTTCTGTGGAAGAAAGCTCATATATATAGCAGCAGCAGCATCTAGGGCGCGTGTGGCTTCCACAGCTCCCGCCCTAAGAATTCGGACCACGTGGCAGTCTCTCAGCAGACTTCATTCCAGCCTCGGATCACGTGCTGCCAGTCACTGGGGAATATTTCTTCCTCGGACCTGCAACGAGATGAAAACCATTAAACTGAGGGCCACAATATTTAAAGCTGCACGAGGTATGTGGTAGCAGTTCTAGATGCACTGAGAACGACACGAGATACACAAGGTGACTACAGCACGAAGTAAGGAGAAAACGAAACGAGATACACACTGTAATAGAGATAACACTAGAAAGAGAACGACACGAAGAAGATGAAAATAACACGAGGTAAAAAGAAGAACGACACGAAGTGGTTGCAACAACAAGCAAGACATAAAAGATGACACGAGATGCAACTAGAGGATAGAGAGAAGCGACACGAGGTTCACACAGAAACGACACGAGGTGGCACAGAAAGCAACACGAGGTGCTGCAATGTTCTGCACGCAGTGGAACAAAAACGACACGAAGACACAGAAACAACAGTAACCGACACGAAGTGTGGTTACTAAACAGGAACGACACGAGGTCTACAGGGAAACGACTCGAAGTTCATCAGAACTATTCGAGCTGCTTCAGAAACACGACACGAAGTTAAGTGAGAACAGCACGAGGTGAAACGACACGGGGTTCACTGGGAAACGAGACACAGGAGGGAAAACGACACGAAGTCAGATCAACACGAAGACGTAAACACAACACGAAGACATAGACACTAAAACAACACGAAGACGATGGATGCTACAGTGCAATGTCTAGACATGAAGTCCAATGCTAACGGCTGTACAGACTTGAAGAATAAGCCAGTCTATAGACTTTTCATTCCAATGTATGGACTTTGACAGTGAAGACTAGTGTGCAGACTTCAAGGAGGTTGGTGTGTCAATGTATAGACTTGATGAAGACTGATACATGAACAGTAATGCATAGACTTAGGAGCATATGACACGGCTGTACATACTTCACGCGTTGACGCTGTACACACTTCCAATGAAGTGCGTTGACGCTGTACAGACTTTGCCTAAGATAATGCATGAATTGACGTTGTATATACTTAGCCAATGCAATGCATAGGCTTGAACGAGAGTCCAATGTATAGAGTAGCATGATGCACAATGACACAGTCCAGTGTATAGACTTTGCTACCCATACATGATATATGTAGAATGCAATGCACATATATAAAGAGCAAATGCCATCAATGCTAAATATCAACATTCATGTTGCTATCAATATGCAGAATGCTCAAGAATAAGAATGCATAGAAATGCACTTTGTTTATTGCAATCATCAAAACACAATAACATTGCTATCATCAAAATACAATATCAAATGCACTCAAATGCACTCACTGTCTTGCTATCATCAAAACCAAATAGCATTGCTATCATCAAGGCGACATAGCACATGCTTGTGCCTAAGAGGCACAACATTCTCCTCCTTTTTGATGATGGCAACACAAGATACAATGTGATAGTGAGTCACACACAAGATTTTCTCCCCCTTTGACATGATCAAAAAGAGAAAAACAATAAAAATAAGAGTGCAAAGTGCATTATGCATGCAAGTTCCTCTAGAACATTCTCCCCCTAAATGTAAGACTCCCCTGAATTATTTCTCCCCCTAAATAAAAGCTCCCCCTTTGAGAAGGAATTGAACAGATAAACATGGTAGAAAAGGTAGGAGGGTCACTAGACAACAGCTGAATCATTGGTTCAGAGAATAAGCCTGATTATAAATAATAGTTAAAGTATAAGAATCATCAACATACAATTTTCAAAAATTCAGGTTTAACAGTGATAAATCTAGAGTAAAACACCTGACCCCTGAAAAAGAGTTTGTAGACTCCATTTATAGCAATGAATCTAGGGCACATGGTATTAATAGATAAGTCTGAAATAATACCCTTTTGTGTCTAAACATGGAAGTTCAAGAAAGGCAACTTGAATATGTATTGAGAAAAATAATTTTCACTCAATGACTTTTGATTTCAAGGGGTTACAGCAGTTTGATTTTCATTTTTCAAATTCCAGAGCCTGAACTAAGTAAATAGATCAGTGGCATTTATGCTGTTGACATTAGGTGTACACCTTGATCAGAGGCAGGTACCCCCAGTTACTAGGCATAAACTACTAGATCTATTTCAGATCAAGACCTACAAGGAATAGTCTTCACTTTTGACATTAAGGGTACACCTTGATTAGAGGCCAGTACTCTCAGTTACTTGGTGAGGACTCCCCCTATAGATTTGACCCTATGAACAGAGTTAGCTTGAGGAACTTCATGACATGTGAATTTTCCTGCTTCATTGGAGGAGTTCACAGTTTCTCAGTGCAATTAACCATTGCTCTGTCACAATGTTCAGTTCTTTACATTTATGATCTTATTTACTGCTGCCCTTAATTCTTTTAGAGTGATTGTTTGAAAAACATTACACACTCTTGTTCACCTGTTCTAGACATTTCCAGATTAACACATTTAGGCATTACAAAAAACTTTTTCTATTTTAGCTATGAGACAAAGATTAAGAGCTATAAAAGTTTTCCTTTTATCTCAGATTCTGAAGGCAAACATTTGACTCTTCAATTTATAAAGGTTAAACCTTTAGTTCTTTTCAATTTGTGAGAGAGATTCTTATAAAATAACAATTGAAATAATCACAACTCAACGTACTGAACCAGAACCAGAACTGCTGTTCAGTGAAAAAGATGGGGAAAGGATAGCAATTGGCAATATGGTTCAATGAGCAACTGATGTCAAAGAATATGAATCATTTGAATGAGAACACTGAGAAGTGAATAGGATTCAATGAATTGAATAGAACTCTCAGCTCCCCCTGACATCATGATGCAAGAGATATGCTATGCAATCAGTTCAGCTTTATGCATCCAAGTCATGAGCATTTTTATCCTTTTTCAGATTTTTCAAAAATATGATGCAGTACACTGTTCTACATGAGGACTAGACCCTAGGTACTTGGCAGAGAACCTGGTCTCAAGGACCATCTCACACATAGTAAGAACCTCCAGACAGATTTCCCTGCCTTTTTAGTAGCTTACCATTTGATATACTATGTTTATGCAAGACAATGCAACATAAAGCAGTCCTACATGCATTGAACAACTTCAAAGTCAGTCATGCAAATAGTGTGTGCAGACATTAGACGCATGCAATGACTCTATACACTGAAGAATTATTCACAATCAGCAAGTTATGCATTCAACCACAAGCATGCAGTCCATTTATTCAGTGCAATAATCAGTGAGAGAAAAGCATAAGATATATGCACAGTAAAACTCAGTACATGAAGAGATCATCAACGATCAATCAGGAAAATCAACATGAAGCTCACAATTTTCATGCTCACAATTTCAGATAATGAAATTTAAAAACAGATTTCAGAACTGACCTGAATTGAGTCCTGGGGTTTTCTTTCTGAGTGCCTTGGTTGACCCCTTTTATTTCTCCTTCCAAGGCACACCTGCAGCAAGTCAATCAAGTTGATCCTGCAGAGACCCAAGCAGTCTTGGGTCCTGCACTACCCCTATTAGGTGTTCTAAATAGTTTCTTAGCAACATGGTCATCAAATTTCATCAGAAAATAATTGTCCATAGAGTGACCAAGTTTACCACAATATCTACATGAAACAGCAGATTTTCTGGTCCTATGATGCATATCAACAGCAGCATGAGACCTATGATAATGAGCATGAATTGTTCTGTTGTAAGCATGAATTTTTGATTTACCATTACCTTCCCACCAGCATTCAGAAGCTCGGTGGCCAAGTTTTCCATATTCATAACAAACAAGAGTCTTTTCTTTAAGACCAGCTTTATTTCTACCCAAGAAATTTTTGTTTGGAGGGAATCTTACAAATTTGGAATTAAAATGATTTCCCTGAACAAACCAGCAGTCCTTGACTGCATGCCCATACTTGCCACATTCAATGCACCTAGGGTGCTTACCTCTTGAGCTAGTAAATCCCCATGAAGGCCTAAACCAACACTCAACAGCTTTATGACCACGTCTGTTACAATTGTAACAAATGATATGTTGGTTTGAGGAAGACATGTTTCTTTTGGGGTGGTGATGATTATTTGGAAATGTTTTATCATGCATCATATCATCACTTATCATCACTCTACAGTCATCCATATAATGACCATGCCTACCACAGTAGTAACAAGAGGCATCAGATTTCCTAGGAACATGGTTTCTATCATATGAGTTCCTAGATGTATGTGAATGAGTATAGGAAGCATGAACAGTGTGTACACCATCAGGCTCAACCGAGCTAGCAGCTTTCTGTTCATGAGCAGGAATAGTCTTTACCTTCTTTATTTGACTCTTTCTTTTCAATTTTTGATTATCCTTAACAGGTTCTGTTTGTTTTTCTATTTTCTGGGCTCTGAACTGGAAAACGGGTTTTGAAGGTGATTTCTGATTTTCATTTTGTTTTGGGGATTGCCTTGAAGTACTAGCTACATCTGAACCTTGCACAAAGGTGTTGTATAGCTGGCTTTTAGTGATGTTCTTGACATCAGAATTACAGCTTATCCTCCTTTTAGAGTTCTTATTCTCACTTTTCATAACATCTTTCATTTTTCCTTCACTCTTAGCAGACTCAATTGCTAAAGTTTCCATATTATGAATTTTATCTTCCAAGCTAGCAATGTGAAGTTCATAACTGGCTATTTCCTGTTCACTGCAATTAACACATTCGCTTAGAACTTGGTTTGCAGTTTTATACTTCTCAATCTCTTGTTTTAGGCTGTTCAAAATTTTTGAATTTTCATCATAGACAGCCTTTCCTTTTTCTGTAGTGAGAAGTCTTTCAGACAAGCCAGTATTCAACAACTTCAGTTTTTCAACTTCACCTTTTAATTCAGTGTTTTCTTCCTCAAGATTTTTATCCTGAATTTCATTGTTAGCACATCTCTCTCTTCCAGACATGTGCTTCAATTTTTTAATCAGTTCATCTTCTCTTTCTTCTGCTTTAATTTTCTCAGCGTGCAGATTTTTGTGATCATCTTTAAGTGAGGCAATTTGTTTATTTAGCCGTTCATTCTCACTAAAGAGATCTTCATTTCGTTCTCTTAAAGCAGAGCATATTTTACAATCTGATTTAGCAGAAGAGGACTGTGAAACCTCATTGATTTCATTCATTCTGATAATAAGAGTTTTATTCTTCTTTTGAAGATCCTCATTCTCCAATTTCATTTTGTCCAATTCAGAATTAACTTCAGTTAGTTCTTGCATGTCTTTTAGATGCTCATTTTTCTTATCATTCAGTTGATTCTCAAGTTCAGACATTTTATCTAAGCATGTTTGTTTTTCAATTTTTAGAGAATCATTTTGTTTCTTAAGATTCTGAACATCTAGCATGCATGCATCATAAGACTTTTTCATATTTGGACAGTTTTCACAGGAATCTTTCAGATTTATTCTATCACATTTCTTTTTCAACTTTTTGTTCTCAGATTTCAATTTCTTGGATACTTCTAACAAATTTTCATACATCTCTATTAATTCATCGAAAGAGTATCCTTCTGATTCAGAACCTACCTGAGATGAGATCTCATCTTCATCATCCCGGTTGGCCATCAAGCAGCTATCACCTTGCTGATTATGCGCAGAGACGACTCTGTCATATATCTCCTTTCCAGATGTGCAACTGAGAGCAAAAGAATATACATCAGTATTAACAGCAGCTCTCAAGATATTAAGAATTATGACATTATCACGGTTCTTAAACGTGCCCTCACTAGACCACTTGGTCTGGTCTTTGGGTAGTCGATGTGGGCCTTTGGATAGTAAACTCCATAGTTTGGGATCAATGGAATCTACATACACAACTAGGCCTCCTAGCCAATTTTCAAAGTTAGAACCATCATAAATTGGAGGACGATCCATTTGGACAGATGGCAAACAGAATCAACTTACTAAAATAAACGACAGGAAATGCAGCAAAACCAAATGGGCAAGGTAAAGCACTAAACCGGTGAAACAAGACAACGAGCACAATGCATCCACTCTGAAAATGCACTAAACAGTTAGCAGGATCCTCTACAGATTGTTAGATCTGTTAGATCAGAGACCCGCTCTGATACCAATTGTTGGGTTCGGTGCAGTATTCAGAGGGGGGGGTGAATGAATATAACCCGTTTAAAAAACCTTTCGCCCAGTCAAAATCTGATGCTCACTAGAATTACTAATTCGCAAACTAGACAAGCTTAAAAGCTAATAATCAGTTGCAGAACAAAAACAAGCATACAGTGAGATCACTAGGATGCTAACTAGGCTGAATTAGACAAGGAGTCGCTCAACTAGAATTTCGCTCTCTTTACAGATTAAACTATTCTAAGAAAACTAATCCACTCTTCTGCTCAACCAGAAGTCAAACGCTTAGAGCACCCCTATGCAATCATCTCGCGGAAGCAAAAGCAGATAAACCAAACCACAATGCACAAGGGTTTTTAGGTGGTTCGGTCCTCCAGACCTACATCCACCCCACACTCAACCCGAGTGTGGCTTCACTAACCGCTGGGCAACACAGCTTGCCAACAATCAGCTGGGCCTCACAGCTTGCCAACCGCTGAGCATCACAGCTTGCTTCCGCTGGGCAATACAGCTTAGCCATCGCTGACTCACAGCTTGAACCCGCTGGGGAATACAGCTTAACCCGTCCGAGACCAAGTCTCGCCAGCTGAGGATTACAGCTTTACCTGTCCAGTGGAAACCTCCACTGCCCGCTGAGCTACACAGCTTGCTGTCCAGAGGCAGCACCTCTGCAAACCGCTGACAAACAGCTTGAAGAAATGTACAAAGGAAAATGAAAATAGAACAAGACAGCAACGGAAACCTGAAGCAATAAAGCACAAAATATAGCTCAACAATGAGCAACTTCAGATCTGGTTTTGAACCAAGGATCTGAGGAACGAACTCCTTCTCTCTCTCTCTTCTTCTTCTTCTCGAGCTCTCTACCTCTCTTCTTCTCCTTCTGCTCTTCTTCTTTCTCTTTTCTCTTTCTATCTGGATCGTGGCTCTCTGTATGGACTTTTCTTCTTGCCAACTCGATCTGCCTTCTTCTGTGGAAGAAAGCTCATATATACAGCAGCAGCAGCAGCTAGGGCGCGTGTGGCTTCCACAGCTCCCGCCCTAAGAATTCGGACCACGTGGCAGTCTCTCAGCAGACTTCATTCCAGCCTCGTATCACGTGCTGCCAGTCACTGGGGAATATTTCTTCCTCGGACCTGCAACGAGATGAAAACCATTAAACTGAGGGCCACAATAACTAAAGCTGCACGAGGTATGTGGTAGCAGTTCTAGATGCACTGAGAACGACACGAGATACACAAGGTGACTACAGCACGAAGTAAGGAGAAAACAACACGAGATACACACTGTAACAGAGATAACACTACAAAGAGAACGACACGAAGAAGATGAAAACAACACGAGGTAAAAAGAAGAACGACACGAAGTGGTTGCAACAACAAGCAAGACATAAAAGATGACACGAGATGCAACTAGAGGACAGAGAGAAGCGACACGAGGTTCACACAGAAACGACACGAGGTGGCACAGAAAGCAACACGAGGTGCTGCAATGTTCTGCACGCAGTGGAACAAAAACGACACGAAGACACAGAAACAACAGTAACCGACACGAAGTGTGGTTACTAAACAGGAACGACACGAGGTCTACAGGGAAATGACTCGAAGTTCATCAAAACTATTCGAGCTGCTTCAGAAACACGACACGAAGTTAAGTGAGAACAGCACGAGGTGAAACGACACGGGGTTCACTGGGAAACGAGACACAGGAGGGAAAACGACACGAAGTCAGATCAACACGAAGACGTAAACACAACACGAAGACATAGACACTAAAACAACACGAAGACAATGGATGCTACAGTGCAATGTCTAGACATGAAGTCCAATGCTAACGGCTTTACAGACTTGAAGAATAAGCTAGTGTATAGACTTTTCAGTCCAATGTATGGACTTTGAAATCGAAGACCAATGTGCAGACTTCACAGTGAAGACTAGTGTGCAGACTTCAAGGAGGTTGGCGTGTCGATGTACAGACTTGATGAAGACTGATACATGAACAGTAATGCATAGACTTAGGAGCATATGACACGGCTGTACATACTTCATGCGTTGACGCTGTACACACTTCCAATGAAGTGCGTTGACGCTGTACAGACTTTGCCTAAGATAATGCATGAATTGACGTTGTATATACTTAGCCAATACAATGCATAGGCTTGAACGAGAGTCCAATGTATAGAGTAGCATGATGCACAATGACACAGTCCAGTGTATAGACTTTGCTACCCATACATGATATATGCAGAATGCAATGCACATATGTAAAGAGCAAATGCCATCAATGCTAAACATCAACATTCATGTTGCTATCAATATGCAGAATGCTCAAGAATAAGAATGCATAGAAATGCACTTTGTTTATTGCAATCATCAAAACACAATAACATTACTATCATCAAAATATAATATCAAATGCACTCACTATCTTGCTATCATCAAAATCAAATAGCATTGCTATCATCAAGGTGACATAGCACATGCTTGTGCCTAAGAGGCACAACAAGGACCCTGTGGAGGGTATGATCCGGGCCACTGCGAGGGCCAAGAAACAGGCCAAGAAGGCCGGGGTCGTACCCGCAGTTGGAGCAACCCTACCGCAGCTCACCCCTCCGCCGGGCATGATGGGGCCGACCCTACCGGGCGGGCTCTCCCACCAGCCGAGCTAGAGGGGGCCGAGGAGGTCGGGGCTGCCCCTGTGGGTGACGACGATGCGGGCTCGGTTCCTCCTTCGGTCGGGACCGAGGGGGCTGAGGATGCTCCTGCAACTGGCAGCGGGGCCGACCCGGCTCTCCCCTTCGCCGGAGCCAAGGGGGTCGTGGCCGAAGTTGGGGATGATGTAGTCACGGCCGAGGCTGGCGCTTCAGGTGGTGATGCAAGTGCCGAGCCGGTCCAGGTTAAGAGGTCACAGGAAAATCCGACCGGGGCGCGAAGGGTGACCGAGGCCGGGGCTCGATCCGAGCCACATGGTGGGGCGCCGGGCGATGGGGGTGTTGATTTGTTTGCTTCATTCTTTTGTGGTTGTGATGAGTGATAAAAATGATAAGCAAAAATCAATGATCTCAATCAACCTATGGACATGTGAACCATGAACCTAAGCAATCAGAAGAAGCTCTAGCATGGGCAATGCTATCTCAATCAAACTAAGCTAAAGAAAGTAAAGAAAAACACACGCCGGAGCGTGGAGCAAGGAATAAATAAACACACCGCGTGGGTGGAACAAGTAAAGGAAATATGAGATATGAGAGAGAAATCAATGCCCAATACTAAGGAAAGAACATGATCGCCACTAAGGTAATAAAACAAGTCAAAAACCTGATCAATACCTTAGAAATAGGAGGATGACACACCCGCCCACGGGAGAGAGAAACCAGTAAAGTCTGCAGATCAGCTTGGAATGTAACGGTCTAGAACCTGTGCGTCACAGGAGTGTGACGGTCGCCCGATGAACCATTAGAGAAGCCTGACGCGCCTGACCAAGACCGTCAGAGAACCTGCAGAAATAGCCTGTGGATTCTTTGAACTCCAAACATTCCAGCCGGCCAGAAAGCTTGGGCCTCGTCTAATGAACTCTGTAAACCTGCCAAAGAACGTAAAACACAAGAAAACACTCCCAAATTAGCCCTTTAAACAATATAGTATCAATTCTCAAAGGACTTAAGATCATGCAAAAGGAAAGGGGAATACCGGGGAGTTTTGGTTTTTTAACCCCTCTGGGCGTTTTAAAACGTGGGAAGGATGTTTAGATGATGAAAACAGATGGAGAACGTGGGAGAAAAGAGTGAGACAATGCTATGATGAAAAGGAGGTAGGAAGAACACAAATATGATAATGATGGAAACTCAAACACAATGAAACGAATACTCCCTTCACCGTGAAGCAGATGGACGTGAGAGTAGACTCCTCTTGGATGAAGATGGATCCAAAAAGCGGCAGCACTTCGACGCCAACTCCAGATTTCTCTTCCTTAGGCCATGAAGTTAAGGGTGCTATTTATAGGCCCTCAAAATCTCTGGGCGAGCAGAGGATAATCCAGCAAGAAAAGAGGATAACTCTTAGCAAACTCTCAAAGATAATACTCCCAAGAGTCCATAGAAACAAACAAAAGGTTCTGAGGATCAGATTTGGAAGATAAATCACAAGATCAAACTCTCATCTCGACCACGGAGTAGCAGAAAAAAGACCAGACTAGTCAAGACTCTCTGTTGGATGTAACGGCTGCACGACAGACCGCCACATGAATGTAACGCACCATGGAGAGACCGTCACACTCAACCTTATCTCAAAAGAGATAAGATTAACTAGGAGGTTTCAAACAATTGGACTCTTGAATGAATGTAACGGCCATGAGTGGACGCATTAGAGAAAATAACGACCGTACGACAGATCGTTAGAGCCAACGGATAAGCAAAAGGATAAGCTTTGGAACAAAGGCCTCAAGTCTTAGGACTCTTCAAGATGTAACGGCCATGGGCCTATGCGTCAGAAGGATGTAATGCCCCTGCTATGGACCGTTAGAGACAATGAAGATCAAAAGATGACTAAGGCTTGCTATGCTTCATCCAAAATGAAATTGCCACGGAACCAAACTCAACCAAGAGGAGAAGACCCATAAAATAGACCTCCAACTGATCAAGAAAGACTCAATGAAGAGTGAACAACTTGGAGCATCATATAGAATGAACAAGGAGATGACCCGACTTATTGATCATAAAACGGGTGTCAACAGATGCCCCTCCTTAACATTCTCTTTGCAGGGGAGCGAGCGGAGGTGAAGCGAAAGCGAAATGGAACATGGAGATGAAGCAGAAATGAAGCGGAGTGGACTGAAAAGCGGGCGTTAAGGTAAACGACACCCGTTCTACCAACAAGCGATAGGAATTTTTGGAAAACTTCAAACCAATCACAAGGAAATAGCCAACCAAAGGACGCATATCTGGAGGAACTAACAACTAAGGAAAGGAAAACACGGCTAGCCGCCGGAGGCAACGGAAAGGAAAGAGATAACCGACTAAACTCCAGACATGAATCTTCAGCAAACCAAATCAAGCGAATAGATCGAAGGAAACCTTCCAATTCAGAGTGGAATGACTCTCCTCATTCGAGATCAAAAACACAGCTATTCACCGTCATTGAAACACCTTAACAGACGAAGCACATGAATGCTTAAAAGATGCGTATGATGCATGCAGGGCTAAAGAAAAAGAAATCATCAAAGCGAATGTAAAGAAAGATAAAATAACAAAATACTCGAGAATAGTATTGCTAGACCGGAAAAATCAGGGTCAGGACACCACCTACAACCACGGCGTGCAAGATAGAACCATCGTCCCCAAATTTTTTCAACCTAACGGCCTATCCAACGATTAAACATGTGTACTTAGATCATCATCATTTTTATTTAAGGGGAACATCAGATCCCAGAACACATGAATGACCAGCCGGTTCTCGAGATAATATATCATAGATAACATATAATAATGCATTAACGGGATAAGAGATCGAGATACAATACCTAACTTACCTTCCGGGCGAATGGCAAAGCATGATGTTTTTTCATAACTCCATCCATGAATAAAGAGGTTAGCCAACAACAATGAGTATGAAACAAGGCATAACCATTCATACGCATGAGAAGCATCAATAATGAACATCATGGAAGAAAATGCAATCATTCAAGCATCATATAGACCATTTTATTCATCAAGAAACTTGCAAGCTGTAACGGCCTACTGAGGGAGCGTCACATCAATATAACGGTCCAAGACAGGACCGTTATAGATTGGCGGTTCACATTCTTCAATGCAACATGTTCAAACGACCTGACGGTCCAATGACTACGCGTCAGAGAATGTAACGGTCTGGCGATAGACCATCACATTTCCTGAGCGTTCAAAAAAAACCAAACCGAACGGTCACAGCCTTTCATTCAAGCATTCTCAGCCCTAACACCCAAAAAAAAACCCCAAACCGAGACCAACCACCGGTGACCACCCACGACCACCGACGAAATGGCCGGCGACGAGCCTCCACCGCCGCTGAAGAAGAGGGAGAGAGGAAAGAAGAAGGCCATCCGACGCTTCCATCGCCGAATAGAACGAGAGGAGGTGCCAAGGCCCGTGGAAGAAGAAACAAGGGCTAGGGGGCCAACAACGGAGGAAGGAGAGGTTCCCACGGCCGAGGAGGACCAAGGGGAAATCCCCATGGATGAGGGAGAGCCCAAGGAACAAGAGAAGAAGAGGAAGAGGGGCCAAGACCGAGAGGTAGGCCGCCCACCCTAATCTTTCAATTTTCAATTTTTATAGTTTTTTATGTGTATGCATGTGTGAATGGGGGGTAGAAGATGGGTCCACGAACCCATTAGGATCATTTGTAGGCCTTTAGGCCAAAGTGGGAGAGCCTAGGAATTAGAATGAAAAATTCCCCTTTGCAGGGGCTGTGACGGTCCTTCCAGCGACCGTCACAACTGTGACGCACCTTCCAGAGGTTAAAACTATTTTTTCAAGTTTTCAATTATTCAATTTTTGTTTTGTTTTCATTTTATAAATGTTTATGCAATGATTTTATTATGCAATTGACTAACTTATGCTCTAAATGAATGCAGGGAAAGAGACGGACGAGGATCTCATGGCTCCAGATCCGGGCGGTATACCAGGCACTGCCCAACTACCAGAGAGAGAGACTGGCCAGCATGGGGTTTGCCGAGGTACTCAGCATTGAGGCGATCAGGATGGACACCCCTCTACTGTACGCGCTGCACGAGAGGTGGGACTCGGTCAGCAGGGCGTTCATCTTCCCGTGGGGTCACATGATCCCGACACTGGAAGACATGGCGAGGATCACCGGATTGAGAGTCCACGGAGCCGCAGTGATGGGGTGGACATACCGAGACTACCGAGTGATGGCCCAGGAGCTGCTGGGGCTAGATTTGATCATGCTAGGCCAGACATCATCCCAGCTCTCGAGATCACAACTGCAGGAGAGCTTAGGGCTGAGAGGAGCAGCCATAGCTGTGGGCGAGCTACCAGAGGAGCATATGGGTAGAGTGATAGAGCAGGTGTGCCCATGAGTGGTGGCAGAGGTAGGACAGGAAGGAGACCGCGTCTTGAGGCACTTCCTCATGCTACTATTCGGGAAGCTCCTATTCACGACTCGATCGGACGTCATCAGCTGCAGGCTGCTACCGATGATCCAAGATCTGGGCAGAGTGGGGAAATATGCATGGGGAGCGGCGGTCTTGGCCTTCCTGTTCGAGTCCCTCAGCACGATGGACCGGCAGACGATGCTAGGCGGCTTCTCGCCTTTCCTACTGGTAAACTTAAATGCTTTTCTATTATGCTCATGATTATGCAAATGCAAATGATTGACATTAGACTTCTAAATGCAGATCTGGAGCTACATGTACCTCCCAGGCATCGGGAGAGGCACACTACTCCACCCCGGGCGGATCCCGGTCGCCAGACGATGGGTGGTTGCGAGGGACCCGGGGTTGATCACTAGATTGACCTGGGCAATCCAGGACGACTTGGATTCCTTCCCGCACACGGCGGTAAGCCCGAACTCAAAATGCTTTCTAAAATGCTTTAAATGCTTTTATGAATGTTCTGAATATTTCTATATGCTGCTAAATATGCTGACATGGACTATATGCTTTCTAGGTGAGATGGACCCCGTATCGAGGCGAGAGCTAAGAGGGACATCCATGGGTGGAGGAAGCTCTCTCGTACCGGGGACGAGACATATAGTTGCACTGCATCCATGTCATCGAGCCACTCCACTACCGGCTGATCCTGCGAACTCGGGGACTACACCAACCTGAGGTGACCTTTCCACGCCGTGGTGACGAACGCCTGGGCAAGTCAGCAAAGGGCATTAGCGGCGACGTGGATTGGTGCGCTCGAAAGGTGAAGTATGTCCACGATTGGAACCGTCGGGGCAGAGCGGTGAAGGAGCGGGACGAGAGTGACGAGGCGTACTTGAAGGCCTTCGCTCGGCGGTACGGGGACCGGGTGTACCGAGGTACCCGACAACCGGTATGCCATTCTAAACCCTAAACTATGAATGCTTCTATATGAAAATTTTCTATATGCATTGACTCATATGCTTTCTAAATGCAGCTAGACCCCAAGGGAAGGATAGCCGAGCTCGAGGGGCTACTCCACGCCACCGTCCAGCAGCAGGACGAGTACCAGGCCGCCTTGGAGCTCCTGGTAAGACTCTAAAACCTAGGACTTCAAATGATTATGTTTTATAATTATGCTGACCATGATGGACTGACCAATGATTTCCAAATGCAGCGGGCTGAGGGAGCCCAAAGAGCGGGACCGGATGCTCCATCATCGTCATCGCAACCTGCGGGAGGCAGGGCTGAGCGTGACGCCGAGTTTGCCCGAGCGGTTGCCCGGGCCGAGGAGGCAGAGGCCACCCTCGTAGAGCAGGTAAAATGCTAAATGCTTTGACTTAAAATGCTTATGTTTATGCAAATTAAATGCTTATGCGACTAACTATAATGAAATGCAAACTACAGGCGAGAGAGCTGGCAGCAGCGGTGACTGAGGCGAGGCAGGCTCAGACAGAGGCAGAGCGAGGATGATCGGAGGCAGAGGGACTCCGGTCAGAGGCAGAGCAGCTCCGGACAGAGCTAGCTCAGGCACGAGCCGAGGTGGAGAGACTCCGGACCGGGACAGCGGACTTTGATCGCTACCGGATCGAGGCCCGAGGGACACGGCATCAGATCTTCGAGTTGAAGATCGAGCTACAGACGATGGAGCGCACGGTGAGGATGATGGGTCGAGCACAGGAGCGGAGTGCCTATCAGAGTGGGGCGCGGAGGAATGTTGCCCCGAGTGGATCAGTAGCAGATTTCCTTGCCAGTTCTTCTGGACAGCGGAGGAATGAGAGGGCGGAGAGGGGACAGCAGGAGGAGAGTGCCTCCATAGCGCCACCTGTGAGGAGACCCGAGGGCGGAGATGATGATGGCGGCCTGGCAGATAAGCCGGCCGAATGAGCATGTTTTTGGTTTTTTCTTATTACTTGTACATGTAAATGGAAATGAATGAAAATGAAATGAAAAATCTTTTTTGTGTTTTGTTGTGATTTTTATGTGAATGAATGGATTTATGAAATGCGGGAATGGCAGGATCAAATGCTGTGACTGTGTGAATTCAGGAAATGCAAGAATATGTGAATGGAAATGCCGAGACAATGCGAAGATGTGTGAACAGGATGAGGTAACGTGCGTAGATATGTGGAAAAGAATGGATGCATTTGTGCAAATGAAATGGGCATGGATGAGGCGTGATGTGTGGATGAAAGAATGGGCAGGATAAATGCATGAAAAGCGTGTAAGACCGCCAGGTCTAATCATAGGCAAAAAGGAATAGCTTAAATTCAGCAGCAGACAAAGTAACGGTCCAGACCCAGACCGTCAGGGTCATGTAACACATCAGGCGAAGGCTGTTAGCAAGTGACAGAGGCTAGGTTGCCAAGCTAGGCAGCAAGAAGCCTGACGGTCCACAGAGGGGGCGTCAGGTTTGTGTAACGGTCAAATGCTAGACCGTTAAAGATGGCAGAGCAGTGCTATACCAGGGCAACTTGCAGAAAATGTGACGGTCCGAATGTGAGCGTTAGAGCCACGTAACGGCTGTGATCAGACCGTCAGGACTGATTGAATGACAAGAGGCCAAGATCGAATAGCAGAAAAAGTGACGGCTCAGGGTCCATGCGTCACAAGGAGTAACGGCCTGATGCTAGACCGTCAGGCTTGACAGAACAAGATTGGGCTAAATTAAACCCACAGGAAATGTGACGGCCCAGTGCTGGTGCGTTAGAGGCTAGTGACGGCCCTACGATAGACCGTTAGAGAATGAAACGTACTCCGAGATGGACTGTGCCATGAGAGGCAAATCTCGAGATAAGAAACCCTCAATCCACTCTAGACTCCTCCCAGACTTAAGATAAAGTCTTCTAATCCAAATCTTTTCACCTTAAAGCCACAAGCAAGCCTTTAAAAACTGGAAACTTAGCCAAAATCGTATCTTTGCTGAATTCTCTGCTAGAAGGCTGAAGAACCTCTCCTAAGGGCAGGAAACATGATGAAGAGAAGCTTCGAGATGATGACCATGGAGGAGAAGATCTACACCGGACCTAAGGCAGCGAGAAAAGAACATGGAGAGCTACGAACGCTGACCTCAATTCCCAAACATCTGAGCTCCAATGCTCAAAGAGTGGTAAGCTTCTATTACCTTAGCCAAGTTCATAAATTCTGCACTTCATCTTTTCTCATGACCTTCTTCTTCTTCTTAACCTCTTCCCGGTCCAAGATGCTATTCCAATTTGAAGTGGGTGGCTCCCATGATCAAGGAACTCCCTTTAGAAGTTGTAGCAATCCTTAGGGCATGGCACCTCCAACCCTTGTTAGTCTTAGGCAAGAACTTTCAAAAATTGTCATTAGAATTGCCAAGCATTTCAACCCTCATAGAATTGTGGCATCCACAAAAACATACTTTCATCTTCCCTTCTTTTGAAGCTACAGTCCTATTAGAGGAGGTAGAAGCCTACCTAGCCCTTCCTAAGACTAAGGCGGGGGATGAAGACCTAGTTTGCTACACGGTGGAGCCTATTGACCCGTCCTTGATCTTGAGTGATTTCATCCACAATCTAAAGGACGTGAGGACCATGATCAGCCCGCACCACATTCATTTGATACCCATGGCACAATGGATAGTCTCTCATTGCAAGAACAAGTGGGATAGACATGGAGCCATAGCCAAGGCGGTGTCGGTTTGCTTATGCGGAGTCTTCCTTTTCACCACTACCGACCACCTCTTAGACACCCAAAATCTTAGCATTATCAGCGGGTTGTGGCGGGGAATGTCCATCTCTCAAGTGATCCTCTCTATCTCTATGAAGGACTAAGCTCCGCTTGCTTAGGAGGACCCCTATTCGGTTCCATGATACTCCTTGAGTGTTGGATGGGGGTGAGAATCAAATTCCAACCCAAGGAAGATGTAACTTCTGCTAGCTGGATCTTCGGGAGCCACCCTTTGTTCTTTATTGGAGGCGCTTCTGGATTTTCTTCACAGGTTGAATGCAAGACGGCGGACAAGAAAACACGGGATGAATGGCGCCTCTTCTTCAACACTTTGCCAATGGAGAAATTCATCATGCGACCAAGAATCCTTCGGAGCACCTTGTTTAGAATACCGCGGCATCCAGGCCTGGACCTCCAACTAGTGGGAAATACTATCATGGTGATCTACAACCCGCACCGGTGCCATCTTCAGATCGGACTACCTCGGATTGAAGCTCCGGCACTATCACACTACCCTCCCCTTCTACCTAGGAAGATGGGGACCGAGGAGGATGAAAGAGCGGTGCGGAACGCGTTGACCATGTGGGAGATCAGTAGAGTGCGTCCGTGGCAAGAAGAAGTGGAAGAGAATGACGAAGCACGCCGTGGCTACGTGAAAGAGTTGAGGAAGATCCGCCCTCTTGTGGATAAGAAACTGAATGTATTTTGATTTTTTCTTGTTCATGTTCATGAAAGATGTTGAAAGACAATCAGAATTGAAATTCTATGAATCTTATGTTTCATTAAGTTCTTTTGAATGAGATGGGAATGCCTTAGTTGTATGAGCATGAGTTGTGGTTTGACTTGGCTAGAATGATCTGAAAAACAAAGCCTCTAGAGAATGTAACGGTCCTGAGAAAGGCCGCTAGGAAGATGTAACGGTCGGCCGATAGGCCGTCAAGGGAACGGACTGAGAATTAAGTTCTCTGGAGGATGTAACGGCCCAACGACAGGCCATTAGAAACTGTGACAGTCGTGGCCAAGACCGTCAGAGAGAGAGATGCTAAGAGAATAAAGCAAATGCCTGAAGACAAAGTGACGGTCAAGGATGGACCGTCAGATGAGTGTGACGGCCTGAACCTGGCGCTGCACATTCCTGAACCTGCATGGTTGTGAGATTTCAGTCCTGGGCTTGAACCTGCGTTCTGCACACACTTAGACAATAGACAAGTTAGATCTGTTCTTAGACTCAACCCCTTGCCTTAGAGTAAGTTAGAAAATGACCATTTCTTGATATTTGGTCAAGGGGTGGAGCCTTATTAAATAGGTGAAAAATATAACAGAAATAATGCGATGCATGCAATGCATATGATGGTGTTTTTGGAGTTTTGGAAATATCTGAATTTTTGTGAGTTTCTGGAAACATTTGATATTTTTGGGTTTTTGAAATATATGGGTTTTGTTGGATTTTGGAAATATATGAATTTTTTTTAGATTTTGAAAATATGTGATGTTTTGGGTTTTGAAAATATGTGATTTTTTTGGGTTTTGAAAATATGTGATGTTTTTGGGTTTTGAAAACCAATGCCTCCCCTGACAGCGTGAGCCCTCCTTATTGTAACGAGAGTTCCCGAGGTTGGCGTGCAATAAGGTGACAACCCCTGGCCAAGGCCCAATTTACATGACGATGTCTCTACCAAGGCCATACCCAGGGTACTAGTTTTGATCCTAAAAGAAAAATTGAACACGGGGGTAAGCTTATGCCAGATATAGAAGTTTTTTTAGGACTTGATTTCCTTTCCAAACAAGCCATTACAGATTTGGTCCGTTGCGCCGGGACTTTGTGTCCCTCATCGAACCTTAGTCCACTCTAGGCATGCATACGACCGGGCTCATTCGTCCCGCGGGGAACTGTACTGCCACTCTTGCCATACCTAGCTTTCTTTCTTTTTCTGGAGCTTTGGAATTTTGGTGGGTGGACTTTTGAGATAATGCTTTTGCTCTTGTCACAAAGATTGCTCCTTTGATTTCCTTTTCTTTGCTTGTGGCTTCAGGTCATAACATACTGCCCCTATTTGAGACCTCCTCTTGTTAGGGTGCCTGGATTGGTCATCGCCTCCTTATTCACCTCTTGCCCCTGGATTCAGTCGAAGAAAGAAACGGACAGGGACCTCGACTTTCCCCCAAAGCATGGCCGAGGAGAAACGGTGTTTACGAAGTGGGACACCTGACCAGGGATGTCGTGTAGTGTGTGATTGCCTCAATCGAGACCCTTCTTTATAGTGAAAGGGAGGAACATCTTACTGCCGGGATAGCACGTGGTTAGCCTCTAAGGAAAGAAACGCTTAAGATATAACCCGTTCCACGCGTGAGCGAGCTCCTCACCTTCTGCGTTTACTAAGCGATAAGCATTCCCTAGATAAGCCTCTTTTACAACAAACGGCCCTTCCCAGTTAGGTTGTAATTTAGAACTAGGACCTGCAGACCGAATGAATTTGCGTTTCAAAACCAGATCACCCTTTTGAAATTTACGTTCAATTACCTTCTTTTAAAAAAAACGCGAAACTCTCTTTTGGTAAATGGATACGTGATCGGTCGCGTTCATCCTCTTCTCATCTAAGAGTTCCAGCTGAACAAGCAACGCCTCTCGACATTCGTCGAGATTAAGTTCTTTATCGAGCTGCACTCTAAGGGAAGGGATCAAGATCTCATATGGGAGCACCGCCTCCATCCCATAGGTAAGAGCATAGGGAGTTTATCTCGTAGGAGTACGGACAGAGGTGCGGTAAGCCCACAGAGCTTCCACTAATCTTTCCGGCCAATCGAAAAACTTATGAGATTCGCATGTTTTCTTTATAATTTTGAGAAGGGTTTTATTAGTGGCCTCGGCTTGACCGTTGCCTTGAGGATAATATGGAGATGAATGATGCAATGCAATATTGAACTTCTTACATAGGTCCTTGAGCTCTTGGGAGACGAACTGGGGTCCGTTGTCGGTAATGATGCTGCTTGGCACTCCGAACCGCGAGATGATATTCTTCATGATAAAGCGGCACACCGTTGAAGCTTTGATCTCCGCGTACGCCTCTGCTTCGGCCCATTTGGTGAAGTACTCAGTTGCGGTAAGGACAAAGGATTTCTGCTTGATCTGAGAATTAGGATCACCGAGTGGGCCGACGACGTCGAAAGCCCACGTAGAGAATGGCCAAGGAGCGGAAAGAGGATGGAGAGATGAAGCTGGAGTATGAATTTTATCAGCGTGGAGTTGGCACTTAAGACACCTCCGGACGTAGAGGGAGCAATCTTCTTCTAGAGTGGGCCAATAGTAGCCCTACCTAAGGATCTTCTTTGCTAGAGCCTGGCCATTGACGTGACCACCACACTCACTAGAATGGGCTGCTTCAGCCACCTTCCAAGCTTCATCATCATCTAAGCATCTCATGAGCATTCCATTGGTAGCGCGCCTGTATAATTCTCCTGCAACAATGGTATACCTTGAGGCGGCTCTCCTTATTGACTTGTGCTGCTCGGCATTTGCCCCTTCTGGGAATGATCCATCTTTGCAAAAAAACTCAATTTCATGATACCAGGGCAATTCTTCTTCCTCCAGAATCTCTTCTAACTCCATCGGAGATACTTCCTTAAGGTCTTCCTTCTCAGCCCTCGCCTCTACAGCTTTCCTAAGGTTGACGTACCAAGGATCCTGAAGAGAGAGTGCGTCCAATCTCTGAACGATGATAGTCTCAATGCTCCGACTGAGAGGGAAAGATAGAGAGGAAGCAAGGGAAGCTAAGGCATCGGCTAGAATGTTCTGAGACCTAGGAGTATGGATGTAGATCAGCTTACGGAATTGCCTAGCAAGGAGCGTGACCAGAACTTGATAAGGCTTGAGCTTGGGGTCACGAGTGCGGTAAGTAGACAGAACCTGCCGTAGGATGAGCTAAGAGTCTCCTATAATATTCAAATAATGCACGCCCAGAAGGTAGGCGTGCTTCAATCCGGCTAGGAGAGCCTCATACTCAGCGATGTTATTGGTAGCATGAAATCGAAGTTGATAAGCAAAGGGAATAGTCACTCCCTCTGGAGTGAGCAGAACAGCGCCGATCCCTCGGCCTTGAGAATTGAGTGCACCATAGAAGTGTAGAGACCAAAAGGGATGATGAGAAATAGCAGAGAGATGCTCATCAGGGAAATCATCCTGAATAGAGTCGGTGTGAGGAATGGGGAGATGGGCAACATGCTCAGCGATGGCATATCCTTTGACTGCCTTCTGAATGACAAAAGTGATATCAAACTGGGAGAGGAAGCTCTGCCATCGAGCTAACCTACTAGAAAGGACAGGCTTTTCTAAGAGATAACGGATTGGATCCATTTTAGATATCAACCTAACTGGGTGGGCAAGGGAGTAATGTTTAAGCTTCTGAGCTACCCACACTAAGGCGGCACAAGTCTTCTCCATAGCGGTGTATCTGGACTCAGCTGGGTTAAACAACCGAGAGAGGTAATAAGCAGCCCGCTCTTTCCCTTCATCGTCTACTTGTGCTAAGACCGCCTCTAGGGAGTCCTCAATGACCGAGATGTATAGGATTAGGGGTTTCCCAGGGACAGGAGGTTGCAAAACCGGGGGATTGGATAGATATTCTTTTAGGTCCTCATAGGCCTTTTGACAGTCTTGATTCCATTCAAACTTAACCCCTGCCTTAAGCATTCATAAAACGGACGGCATCTTTGAGAATGCTGGGATATGAATCTTCTGATGAATTACAATCGACCAATCAATCCTCGAAGTTCCATGATGTTCTTCGGCGGAGGCATGTCCATGACGGCATGTGCTTTGTTAGGATCAATCTTAATCCCCCGTTTGCTCACTATAAAACCTAGCAGCTTCCCTGAAGAGACTCCGAATACACACTTCTTCGGATTCATTTTCAGTTTGTACTCCCTGGCTCTTTGCAGCACCTTAGCCAGAATAGAGAGGTGTTCTTCTTTAGTCCACGACTTCACCAGAATGTCATCCACGTAGGCTTCCATATAGATATGCATCATGTCGTGGAAGATGGCCATCATCGCCCTCTGATAGGTGGCACCCGCGTTCTTCAGACCGAACGGCATAACCACGTAACAGTACGTGCCCCAAGGCGTGGTGAAGGAGGTTTTCTCTTGATCTTCCGGAGCAAGACGGATCTGATTATAGCTTGAGTAACCATCCATGAACGATAAAGCCTCGTACCCGGCGGTGTTATCCACTAGGACATCGATGTGAGGAAGCGGGAAATCATCTTTGGGACATGCTTTATTGAGATCCCTGAAATCGATGCAGATACGCGCCTTTCCATCCTTCTTGATAACAAGGACTATGTTTGTCACCCACTGGGGATATAGAACAACTCTAATGAATCTGGCCTTGTATAACTTGTTGACTTCTTCCTTGATCCTCAAGGCCATGTGGGGGTGAAATCTTCTTGACCGTTGTTTTACAGGTGTTGCCCCTAGTTTAAGCACAAGTCGATGTTCCACTAAGGAGGGGTCAAGACCTGGTATGTCCTCATAAGACTAGGCGAAAGAGTCGATATACTCCCTCAGGACCTTGATCAAATCTTCTTCTACTTGCGGAGGGTGATTAGCGGCAATAATGATGGGCCTTGGGTCTTCTTCAGTTCCCAAGTTTAATTACTTCGTAGGTTTATCCACTGCCGACGATAGCTCATCGAATCTCTTTAATCCTTGCGCATACAAATCGACAATGTTATATACGTTGTTGTCCTCATCATCAATTGGATCTTTCTCATCCAAGATTTCATAGACACCGAGTCCATCATCGCTCCACACCCCTTCTATTTCCTCTTCATCCTTAATCATAATTGCTGTAGCAACAAATTCTGGACACTTCAAAAGAGCATGATAACGCTGAGCTAGATCTCGCAGGAACCTATTAGGAACGGATTTGGGAGGACGCGCAAGCGGGCGCGGCTCAGAGGAGGAAGGGCTGGATGAGTTGGAACAGGACCCTACTTCTCTAGACCTAACTGACTCTAATTCCCTAGACTCGACGGACCCTAATCCTAACCTAGGGGAAAGATAATCTAGTGGAAAGGAAGGAGCATGGGAATCGTGCCCCTGGAAGGAGGATGGAGACAAGGTAGCATAATCTTCCACTGAAATCTCCATTTCGAATTTGACGTTTTTGTTTGGAGATCAGTAGAGACTACACAATAGGATGGAGGAGGCGGAAGTTGCATGGGGAATAACTCTGGGAAGATGCAATCAAAGAAGGGATCGGAGGATCAAAATCACATCTCGTGAAGCGTAGTGGTGGAGGTAGGAGGAGTGAATAGATCGGCCAGATTGATAGGAGGACAATGCCCACAGGCGCAAGGAACGAACAGGATTTCAAACGAATCATTGAAGGATTGATTTATCACAATGGGAGGGGGACGTGGTATGAGTTCCCATCGCTGGAGGAGAGATTGAAGATGGGAGGGAGACCAAGATAAGACAATCGGCGAGCTCTCCTGATTCCGTGGATGCTGACTGGTTGCTTCTTCGGCCTCCATTGGACGAGCCGAACCTCTTGATGCTTCTGACAGTCTTCTTCATGAAAGAGCCCCTGAAGGGTCCGACCATAGTCAATCACATCGTCAAATGTCCCCTTTAGCAACGGGGGTGGATTGGCCACAACATAGACTATATCTATCCTTGGTGGAGCTAGCTGTGGAGCTAATGTGCCGGGCTGGAGAGGCCCTCGAACAAAATGTTGACAGTAGTCCCAGGTGAGTGGCCCAGAATCACCCATCATAGACAATGCAGTCTCTCGGTAGCCGAGACCTCTCCTGTTCATTTTTATACCTTCGGGGATGGGCTTGGTTCTTCCTTGCAATTGAGCACCGAGGCCTCTCCCCGGTTGGTAGCCTAGCTTCAGTATAATGTCCCAGCCCTTGGAGTCTCGGATCTGGGGCTTCACATTGATATTAACCGCTACAGTGACGGGCCTGCGGGGTGTATAAGCCCAAGGAAAGTTTAGATCCAGCACTGACATAACGGGCCGACTGCTTGGCCATAAGGTAGGAAGAACCTTTTCTGAAATAGCCTTTACAGATTGGACCGTGGATAAGCTCTTAACTTTGACAACCCTCCCTTGAAAAGGGAATTTAATGCATTGATGTGCAGTGGAGGGTATGGCGCTGAGAGTGTCAATCCATGGACGACCCAAGATAGCCTTGAACATAGGGTCAATATCTAGCACATAAAATTCCACGGGCATGGTAAGGGGCCCAAGCTTTGCTTGAATAGTGACCACCCCGTGACAGGCTCTTCTTGAAATATCATATGCAGCTATGGTGGTGGGGGTAGGTCGCAGTAGTTCTTCAGATATGTTGCAAGCCCGGAGGGTACTGAGTGGGCACACATTAATAGATGCCCCTGTGTCTACCAGTGCTGCGTCAATGTTGACATTATTTAGAGTGATTGAAATGCAGAGCAGCATCTGCCGAGCCTCGGGAGGAGCTAGCTCGGTCTCAGAAAATGTAATGGCCGGCCCTTTGGAGATTGTTGCCAGTGGTGTGGGTAAATTGTCAACTGCCATGTCTTCACTAACCATCACCTTTTGTAAGAAGTTTCTGAGCACATCCTGGTGAAGGGTAGATCTCTTGATAAGCTCCATGACTGATATCTTAGCGGGCACCCTGTCCAGATGATGTAGCAAGTCGTACTGGGTACCCGGCAGAGGTTCGGCTTCTTCCTGTTCGGCAGTCGGCTGGGAAGGCTGGGGATTAGCAGCAGCGGGATAATTCCGGTGGAACAACCGCCCGCTCCGTAGGGTGAGGTTTTGTGCCGGCGCGGCATCAGGGGAAGATATTATTGGCCCGGTAGGATGGATAAGTGGGGTAGGCTGTGCGGGAGGAAGGATCTGGTGGGAAGTGGTATTGGTGGAGGTGATAAGCGGTGATGGATGGATGATGAGTGAGGGATTAGTGGAAGGCGGGGTGGTGATGATGGGTGTTGGTATGGAGGGAGAAAAGGCTAGTGGAGGTGTAGTGATGAGCGAAGGGTTGGGTGATGGTGTGATGATGGCAGCGGGGGTAAATAGTGGCGGAGGTGATAGAATTGCGGGTGGCAGAGATGCGGGTGATGGCACATTTACTGGAGTGAAGGCGAATGGGCGGAAAAGTGGGGAAGATGTTGGGTGCGTTGGTAAAATGATAGAGGGAGTAGGGGAATTGTGGTAGTTATGGTGGAGGGCCATTACTTGCGGCGTAGCGCCGTCATCATCAAAAGACCACCCGACGTGGGAACCGGGGGTTGGACAACAATGACCTGAGCTGGTGCCGACGGCTGAGGCTACGGAGCGGGAGGATGGTTTGGCATTGGGTTCTGGTGGATCCCCAAGTCTTGAACCTGCTGTTGTTGCTGTTGTGGCTGCGGCTGCGGTGCTTGTTGCTGCTGCACTTGCTGCCTCGGCGACTGCCTTCTCTTTTCCTTGATTTCAACAATGGCCTTGTGCATTTCGGCCCAATCAATTCTCTATCCTTCGTGAAGGTCATATACCAGGTCCCTGAACTGAAAGCATCCTTCAATTGTGTGGCCCGGCTGCCTGTGGAACATGCAGTATTTGGTCTGATCAACAGCCGGGTTCCAGACAGGCCGTTCCGGAGGAA
This sequence comes from Amorphophallus konjac, assembly GCA_022559845.1. NCBI lineage: Eukaryota > Viridiplantae > Streptophyta > Magnoliopsida > Alismatales > Araceae > Amorphophallus > Amorphophallus konjac. The sequence goes on from CM040124.1 coordinate 242,328,873, forward strand.
GTTGTATAGCATTGATTGACATGAGAGCCGAGAAGATATCTGTGAGAGTTTCAGGCTAAGGTGGGTATTGTGCCCTTTTAGGAGCCGGGCGCTTATTATTGTTGTTGTTGTTATAGCCGTTCGGTGGAGGGACGTTGTGGTATTATGGAGGTGGTGGTGGTTGCTGTGGTGCGGCGAAGGTATTTTGTGGAATGGTGAAGGTATGCGGAGGGTTTTGTGGAGTGGCCTGGAAGTTTTGAGGAGCGGGATTCTGTGGAGTGTGAGGATTTTGAGGGAAGCGGAAGGGTGCGGCCTAGAATGGGAAAGCAACGGCTTGAACTTGCTCATTCGTTTGGATCCCCTTGGTGACCGGCCCTTGAGGTTTCTTGTGATACTTGGGCTTTTGGTTTTCAAATAGTGAGTGTATGGGGGAATCCTTGAACTGTGCCTGAATAAAGCGCGCTCAGCTATAAAGTTGATGCATATTGGCTATGTCATTCATGGCTAGAATATTGTGGAAGGTCGGAGTGGCATTAGAGATCAACAGTTTGACCTTCTCTTCCTCCGGAATGTGGCCGGGTACTCTAGCGGCCATCTGCCTCCATCGGTCGGTATAGGTAGCAAATTCCTCATCTGGTTTCATTTTCTCGACCACCAGATCTGTGAATGAATATTCCGGGCCAACTCTGTCTTGGAATCTCTGAATAAACTTATCTTTCACCGTCTTGAAGCTCTCAGCATCTTCCAGGGGCAAAGAATAAAACCATTCTAGTGAAACACCATCTAACGATCGGCGAAATAGATATGCCATGAGGCGATCATCGTACTGAAATTGAGCCAACTCGTATAAGAAGTCCCTCACATGAATGAAGGGATTGTTGTTCCCATCATATTTCCTGTAATTGGGGAGCTCAGATTGTGGAGGGAACCGAATGTTCTGAAAGCTAGGAACTAGAATATCTGCCAAGGATTGTGGGCCAACCCGCTTCTGGAGGAAATTGAGTTGCTGTTGCATGGTGACCCATTTATCAAGTAATTCCTGCTCTCTAGAGGGAGCAGGGGTAGTGAGAGATGATTGTTGAAATTGAGGAGCGGAAGGGTGGACTGTAGCAAGAGGTGGGAGCCCACAAGAAGGAGTAGAAGGATAAACGGCCAAGGCAGGGGGCCCATAAGAAGGATATTGGGCTGGAGACTGACCCAGATTAGAGTGGGCCTAGACAACCCCTGACTGAGGGCGCGAGAAATCTGAAGGGCCCATAAGGACTTGTGGAACCATTGGGCTAGACATATGATGATCCAACCGAATGAAAGAAGGGATGGCAGACTTCCCCTTGTCAAAAGATTGCTGGGCCGAAGTAGAAGATTGGCTCGTCTCCATGCCAGCAAAGGTGATGGTCCGGGGTTGGACCGGAGTAAGATCAATCGGAGTGGGCTGGATGGAAGGCCCACCAACTCAAGGTTGGTCGATGGAGGGATTGGATTGACCCTGCATAATCGTGGGTGGGGAGATATTGGATCCTTGCATGGCCTGATAGACAACTTGGAGTTGGGCCGGATCCAATTGGGCCATCATTTGGAGAATGGAGCCCGCAGAAGGAGAAGAGAAAGAAGAGGTGGCTTGACCGCCTTCCATGGGGGTAGGGGACGGAAGAGGGGCTGTCCCCTCTCCAGAAGGGAATGAGGTAACCCTAGCAGGGTTTTCAAGATGTCCTTGAGGAAGGCAATCCTCTTGGGAACGGGGAGGATTGAAAGAAACCATGGTGGATTCAAAAAGCGGGTTTGAGTAGAACTTGGAGAAGGAATTGACCCTAGGAGGTGCTTCCAACGAACGAAAACAACTCCACATGCAACAGACAACCTTGACAAGATGCAAACAACACAACACAAACGATCACACAATGAGCAACCAAACTTAGATGATTTCTAACAAAGATGTAAGTGACAAGAGATGAAGACACTCAAAGTCAACCAAGTTGTTTAAGATGATGTGACATGATTTTTATGATTTCTCCTTTGGAACTTTAGTAGATTGATTAGGATGTGCTCTCAACAATAGGTTCCTGATAGGAGAGGGTGTAAGGCTTGGTTTGACTCTAAATGTGATCACTCCTTCACTTATGCGATCCTAGACACGGGGTGGGAAAGGTACAACCGGCCCGGCGTTCGTGTGGGAATCCACGGCTCGCGGGGACTTATAGAGGTCCCTGGTGTGATTTCCTAGTCGGCCCCAAGGAATATGGAGACGAGAGTTCCGCACACCAAGGTAGGAAAATGCAATCTAATGTATGATAATATGCATGAACCTATGTGCACCAGAGTGCATGCAAATTCTAACCTAGAATCTAGCAAACAGTTATGCACTCACTGATGTAAGCATGTAAGCCAACCAAGGAGGAAGTCAGATAACACCCAAGTAAGAATATCACAGTAGAAACTGTGGAAAGGAATGCACCTCGGGATGCGTACCTATCTGGAGTGTGTAACGGTCTAGGAGACCCGCGTTAGAAATATGTAACGGTCGATGACCAGACCGTCATAAGAAATGTAACGCAGAGACTATAGACCGTCAGAGGAGCCAGGGAACCAGAAACAGCAGGGAAATAGAAAGGAAATCCGTGGAAAACCACACAAGGAAATGATGGCAGGTATAAAACAGAGTTCAAAACACGATTGGCACAAGTTGTCCCACCGTGATCGCCAAAAAATTATCTGTTGATTTGTTTGCTTCCTCCTTTTGTGGTTGTGATGAGTGATAAAGATGATAAGCAAAAATCAATGATCTCAATCAACCTATGGACATGTGAACCATGAACCTAGGCAATCAGAACAAGCTCTAGCATGGGCAATGCTATCTCAATCAAACTAAGCTAAAGAAGGCAAAGAAAAACACACGCCGGAGCGCAGAGCAAGGAATAAATAAACACACCGCGTGGGTGGAACAAGTAAAGGAAATATGAGATATCAGAGAGAAATCAATGCCCAATACTAAGGAAAGAACATGATCGCCACTAATGTAATAAAACAAGTCAAAAACCTGATCAATACCTTAGAAATAGGAGGATGACACACCCGCCCACGGGAGAGAGAAACCAGTAAAGTCTGTAGATCAGCTTGGAATGTAACGGTCTAGAACCTGTGTGTTACAGGAGTGTTGTTGTGCCCCTTAGGCACAAGCATATGCTATTTTGTTTTGATGATAGTAACACAGTGAGAGTATCACAGTGAGCATACATTGCATTTGTTCATGCATGAGCATAGTCACTACATCGGTGCATTCATCAGTTGCACGCCATACAGTCTATACACTGATGCATGTGAGGTCCTGTCTGCACACATAAAGTCTATACATTGCCTTGCTGCATTGCACGCCATATAGTCTATACATTCTGTTGCATCGCATGCTTGCCTTATGCATGCAGAGTCTATACATTCTCTGCTGATGTGTTTATGCTGCAGCTCATTAAGTCTGTACATTCTTCAGGTGCATCATCTCAGCAAGTCTATATATTGGACTTGAGCATATAGGAAGTCTGTACAGCCCATGAATTAACGTTAGGTGGCAAAGTCTGTACATCATCCAGTTGTAGGCAGCAGCAAGTCTGTACATTGCCTTGTCGCAGACATGGCAAGTCTGTACATTGCATGTGTCGCAGACATAGCAAGTCTGCACATCACAGACAAAGTCTGTACATTCGCCACCATGCATTCAAGTCTCAAAGTCTATATAGCCTTTTGCATTACACACAAAGTCTGTTTTACACACATGCACTCAAGTCTACACATCATGCATTCAGGCTTAAGTGTTAAGCACATGAAGTCTGTACAGCGGTTGCCTTGCACTAGCAAGTCTATACATTGGTTGATGCATTCATTTCTTCAAGTCTGTACATCGTTGGCTAATGCATGCATCGTCTTTCAAAGTCCATACATTGTCATGTAGCTTGCACGAAGTAAAGTCTGTACATTGTCCAGCGTCTCACTCAGTGTCTAAGTGAGTGTGAACATTGCATCGCTAAGTCTATACAATGCATCGTCTCAAGCATCGTCTTTCAAGTCTATGCATTGTAAGACCGTCTGTACAGTGAGCGTCTCATGTTGCGTCTCTTGCAAAGTCTGTACATATCTTAAGTCTATACATTGCATATTTACCTACGTTCTGAACTGAGCAAGTCTATACATTGACTGTGCATTCATTTATCTGGCTGTAGAACACTAAGTCTATACATTGTCCACTTGCAGCATTAGCACAAGTCTGTACAGCCTATGTGCTTCATTCACAAAGTCTGTACATTGCTTCATGCATTGCACGAAGTCTGCACATTCCTCGCTAGCAAGTATGTCTAAGTCTAGACATTGCTTCTTCATGCATTGCACGAAGTCTGCACATTGTGTGCTGCATGCTTACCAAGTCCATACACTGGCTAGTCTGCACAAGTCTGCAAGTCTATACATTGGCTGCCGCATGCTCATCGAGTCTGCACATTCGATAGTGGCAAGTATGTACATCGCCCAGTGTCATGCATTCAAAGTCCACACACGCACACACTTAGTTTGTGCATTCTGCTTTCATGCTTTAACACTAGGCATTGCAATGTCTATACACTGTTGTCGAATGTACATCAAGTCCACACATCTTTTGACGGCACGTCTATGCATTCATCTTCAATGTACACACTTTGCATGATGCATTCTGCATTACACACTACAAAGTCTATACATTGCAAAGTCTACACACTACATTACACACTTCAAAGTATGTACATTGTTAAGAACGCAAAGTCCATACAGTCATTGTGCATTCATTCTTGATGTACATACTTTGCTTACTTAAACTGATAATTCTCTCTGTCTGTCAGGTACTTTTCGTGAAGTTTCAGAACAGCACATGATCCGAGAAGGAAGGCCTGACAGGATGCTGCCATGTGGAGGAATTCTCTGGGCGGGAAATGTGGAAGCCACACGCCCTCTTGCTTGTTGCTGCTATAAAAGGATGTCTTCTTCCTCAGGAGAAGACTGATTGAAGAAGAAGCAGAGGAGAGCCTGCACGATCCAGTGTGAAGAGAAGAAGAAGAAAAAGAGAGAGAAGAGAAGAGCAGAGAAGAAAATGAGAAAGAGAAGAAGAGCAGAAGAGAAAGAAGAAAAGAGAAAGAGAAAGAGAAGAAGAGCAGAAGGGAAAGAAGAAAAAAAAGAGAAAGAGAAGAAGAGCAGAAGAGAAAGAGAGAGAGATAGAGAGCTCGAGCAGAGAAAGAGAGAGAGATAGTGGTTGTCTAGCATTTGGATCAAATCCAAGCCAGACCCGCTCCTTCGAGAGCTATATTACTTGTGATTTATTTTCAGCTTTCAGTTGCTGTGTCTTCCATTTTTGTTTTTCTTTTGAAACCTTGTTCAAGCTGTTAGTCAGCGTTTGCAGTGGAGGATTCCACTGGACGGGTAAGCTGTAATCCCCAGCTTTGCAGAGGAGGATTCCTCTGGACAGCAAGCTGTGAGGCTCAGCGGGAGAGGTGGATACCTCAGACAGCAAGCTGTGAGGCTCAGCGGTTGTAGGCAAGCTGTGAGGCCCAGCGGTTCAAGCTGTGAGTCAGCAGAATCCACACTCTGGTTTGAGTGTAAGGTGGATGTAGGTCTGGAGGACCGAACCACCTAAAAACTCTTTGTGCTATGGTTTGATCTCATTGTGTGTTTGGCCCTAGATGCATGCATAGGGACGATATAGTTTGATTGCACACTATATGTTTGACTGTGGCATTGAGTGTCCCTTGACATTGTTATTCTGCAATTGCTTATAGGCCTTCTAATTAGTTCTTCGGATTGTCTAAATTTGTCTAGTTAGCATTTCAGTTTTTGATTGGGCGAAATTTTTAAGGGGCGATTCTTTCACCTCACCCCCTCTGAATCGAACGCACCGAACCCAACACTTGGTATCAGAGCGGGTGTCTGAACAAAGGGTCCAGCGACCTGCAGATCCGATCCGTATTTGGATTTGGTGCGATTTGAGTTGATCTGTTCGCCTGCATTATTTTGAGCTCTCTACTAGTATTGCTCTTGATCTGATCTGTTTTATCTTGCACTTATGGCTGAAATTCCTGTATTCACTGGTTTAGATTTCTATGTCAGGTATGGTCGTTTCAGAGACTATGTGATCCATATGAATTCTGATTTATGGATACTCATAGCTCACATTCCATATGAAGTTCCTGAGGACAAATCCAAATGGAAGTCCTCAGATAGACTGAAATTCCCTAAAAATCAAAAGGCCCTAGACCTTGTGAAAGGGGCGATAAAATCTAATGTGCTTACATGTCTCTCTGAGTGCAGAAGTGCGAAGGAAGTGATAGACAAACTGATTGGCGACTATGGTGAAGGAACTCTGTGCTTTATGGCAAGAGATCACATCAGTGATCAATCAGATGAGTCTCCATCTCAGGTAATTTCTAACTCAGAACAATCAGCTCTTGATGAATTGATTGAAATGTATGAAAACTTGTTAGAAAAATACAAATCTCTTAAGTCTGAAAAGAGAAAAATGAGAAAAGAAATGATTCATGATATCACTTACCTAAAAGCTGAGTTGAATAATTTGAAATCTGAAAATGAGAACCTCAGAACCAAACTCATTAGAGAAGATTCTTGCAATGCATGTGCAGTTTTAAGAGATATGATAAATGATCTTGACTCTGATGATAGTCTTAAAAGGATTTAATCAAATCTCTGAAAGAAGAAAATAAATCATTGCTAGAGAAGATATCTGAACTGGAAGAAAAATTGAGTTCAATTAATGGTGATCAAATCTCACTAAATGAGCTAAGTCAGGATGACAAACTAAAACAAGAAAATGAAGATTTGAGGCTGCTGAATTCTGCTATTTCTGAGAGACTTTTAATACTTGAAAAAGGGAAGAGTTCAGTTGAAAATGAATGTGAGAGAGTGAGTACATTAATAGAACAGATTGACAGCTGCAAAGCTATTAATGTCATACTTAATGAAAAGGTCACAAATTCTAAAATGCTCATTTCTTCTCTAAAAAATGAAATCACTGAACTGAACAAATCTTAGTCTGAGTCTTTTAAGAATAAAGAAAATCTGAAAGCTGCATCTAAGAAGAAAGTTTCTGATGGAGGTAGTAAGCAGGAAGTGAGAAAAAGACTGTACACAACCTTTGTGCGTAGCTCTGAGTTAGCTAGCACTTCATCTTCTTCAAATATGCCTGCTATTTAAGAGAGTCAGAAAACAAAACAGAATAAGAATCTGTATGTTGAAACTTCTCAGGTCAAACTGTCTTCTGCTAAGAGAAAGAATGTGAAATGTTTCTACTGTGATAAATTTGGCCATGAGATGGTTGATTGTTTTACCATGAAGAAGGATGATCTGAATGTTGATAAAAAGCATACTAGGAACTTTTATGGTAAGAAACCCTCTCTTGTTCAAACGAAAAGAATCCATTGTTTTTACTGTCATGAGATAGGTCATCTTATGCATAATTGTAGATTAGAGAAACATGATGATCTCAATGCTAGAAAATTGCATGATAGGAATGTTCATGTTAAAAATCATGTAAATCATGAGAAGAACATTCAATGCTTTCATTGTGGCAAATTGGGCCACATTGCTGCAAAGTGTTGGCATGCTAAGGGAAGAGTAATTAACTCCAAATCTGCTAAATTCCCTAGAGCAAGACATGTGAATATTTCATGCTTCAAATGTGGAAAATCTGACCACATGGCTGCAACATGTTGGGTGGCAGGATATCAAAACCAGACTGGTTTTGGTAAACAGAATCTTAATTCTGTTAATAAAAATTTCATGCATATGCACTTAGAACTCCTGCTCATAGGAATGTGCACAAAATAAATTTCAGAACTGCTGCATCATGCCACTACTGTGGTCAGATAGGTCATTCAATGAATGATTGCCATGTGATGAGAATTGATGACCTTCATGCACAGAAATTGGCTACCATACCTGCTAGATATGTCACTATCATGTCAGGACCCAAGACATCTTGGGTGCCTATTGTGAAAAATAGTTGATAACTTGCAGGTGTGCCTTCGTGGGAGAAATAAAAGGGGTTGAATTAACCAAGGCATTCAAGAATGAAAACCCCATGATTGCACCATTCAGGTCAGTTCTAAAACTCTGTGTTTAAATTCCATCATCTGAATTTGTGAGTATGAAAGATGTGAATTTCATGGTGATTTGCTTGTTTGATTTCTGATGTTCTCTTCATGTCTATCTGATCAGTCTGCATTCCAGACTCAGCTACTGAATTTAATTGTGCATATATCTGATGCTCTTCTCTTGCCATTGATTGCACTGTGTACATAAGATGCTAGATGCACTACACAACCATGTTCATAGTCGATGCATGTGTCTAATGTCTGCATATATCATTTGCATGACTATCAAGGAAGTCGTTCAGTGCATATAGGACTGCTTTGCACTGCATCTCTTTGCATAACCCTGGTATATTAAATGGTAAGCTACTAAAAGGCAGGGAAATCTACTTGGAGGTTCTTACTATGTGTGAGAGGGTCCTTGAGACCAGGTTCTCAGCCAAGTACCAAGGGTCAAGTCTTCACATAGAGCAGTGTATTGCATATCATTAATTTTGAAAAATCTGAAAAAGAATAAAATGTTCATAACTTGGGTGCATAAACTTGAAATGATTGCATACTTACTTTATGTATCATTGTTACATAGTCTGTATTTAGTTAGGTGAAAGCATTGCATAGCATATTGTTGCATCATGGTGTCAGGGGGAGCTGAGAGTTCAGTTCAATACTTTGAATCCTTTTCACTTCTCATTGTTCCCACTCAATTCATTCATATCCTTTGACATCAGATGCTCTTGGATCTTAATGCCTATTGTTGTCATTTCCCTATCACCTTCACTGAACAACAGTATTTCTTTTGGTTTAGTACATTGAGCTGTGGTTATTGCAATTATTCATTTATAAGAATCACTCTTGCAAATTGAAAGGAACTAAAGGTTTAACTTTTATAAATTGAAGAGTTAAGTGTCTGCACTTCAGAACTTGAGATAAAAGAAAACTTTTATAGCTCTTAATCATTTTCTCATGGCTAGAATAGAAAAAGTTTTTTTAATACCTGAATGTGTTAATCTGAAATTTCTAGAAAAGGTGAATAAGAGTGTGTACTGTTTTTTTAAACAATCACTCCAAAAGAAAGAAGGGCAGTAGAAATAAGATTATCAATGTAAAGAGCTGAACACAGTGACACAGCAATAGCTGAATTGCATTGAGAAACTGTGATCTCCTCCAAAGAAGCAGGAGAATTCATAAGTCATGAAGTGCTTCAAGCTACCTCTGTTCATAGGGTCAAATCTATAGGGGGAGTCTTCACCAAGTAACTGGGGGTACTGGCCTCTAATCAAGGTGTATCCTTAATGTCAAAGGTGAAAACTGTTCCTTGTAGGTCTTGATCTGAAATAGATCTAGTAGTTTATGTCTAGTAACTGGGGGTACCTGCCTCTGATCAAGGTGTATACCTAATGTCAACAGCATAAATGCCACTGGTCTATTCACTTAGCTCAGTTTCTGAAAAATTAAAAAGTGAAAAACAAATTGCTGTAACATTTTGAAATCAAAAGTCATTGAGTGAAAATTATTTTTCTCAATACATATTCAAGTTGCCTTCTTGAACTTCCATGTTTAATCACAAAGGGTATTGTTTCTAACTTTTCTACTAAAACCATGTGCCTTAGATTCATTGCTATAAATGGAGTCTATAACTCTTTTTCAGTGGTCAGCTGCTTTACTCTATCTTTATCACTGTTAAACCTGAATTTTTTCAAGACTGTATATTGCTGATTCTTATGCTTTAACAGTTGTTTGTAATCATGCTCACCTTCTGAACCAATGCTTCAGCTCTTGTGTAGTGACCCCTTCTTTATTCATGTTCCTTCCCTCCTACCTTCTCTACCTTTTGATTATCTGTTTCACCCATCCATATTCCTTCTCAAAGGGGGAGAAATAATTCAGGGGGAGTTATTCATTCAGGGGGAGTTTGAGCTATTCTAAGGGAAATCTGCAATGTATTCTGTATGTTGCACTCATGCGTTTCTTTCTTTTTGATTATGTCAAAGGGGGAGAAAATTTGTTTGGTGACTCACTGTCATTATGTTGCCATCATCAAAAAGGGGGAGAATGTTGTGCCCCTTAGGCACAAGCATATGCTATTTTATTTTCATGATAGAAACACAGTGAGAGTATCACAGTGAGCATACATTGCATTTGTTCATGCATGAGCATAGTCACTACATCGGTGCATTCATCAGTTGCACGCCATACAGTCTATACACTGATGCATGTGAGGTCCTGTCTGCACACATAAAGTCTATACATTGCCTTGCTACATTGCACGCCATATAGTCTATACATTCTATTGCATCGCATGCTTGCCTTATGCATGCAAAGTCTATACATTCTCTGCTGATGTGTTTATGTTGCAGCTCATTAAGTCTGTACATTCTTCAGGTGCATCATCTCAACAAGTCTATACATTGGACTTGAGCATATAGGAAGTCTGTACAGCCCATGAATTAACGCTAGGTCGCAAAGTCTGTACATCATCCAGTTGCAGGCAGCAGCAAGTCTGTACATCACCTTGTCGCAGACATGGCAAGTCTGTACATTGCATGTGTCTCAGACATAGCAAGTCTGCACATCACAGACAAAGTCTATACATTCGCCACCATGCATTCAAGTCTCAAAGTCTGTACAACCTTTTGCATTACACACAAAGTCCATTTTGCACACATGCACTCAAGTCTACACATCATGCATTCAGGCTTAAGTGTTAAGCACACGAAGTCTGTACAGCGGTTGCCTTGCACTAGCAAGTCTATACATTGGTTGCTGCATGCATTTCTTCAAGTCTGTACATCGTTGGCTAATGCATGCATCGTCTTTCAAAGTCCATACATTGTCCTGTAGCTTGCACGAAGTAAAGTCTGTACATTGTCCAGCGTCTCACTCAGTGTCTAAGTGAGTGTGAGCATTGCATCGCTAAGTCTATACAATGCATCGTCTCATGCATCGTCTCATGCATCGTCTTTCAAGTCTATGCATTGTAAGACCGTCTGTACATTGAGCGTCTCATGTTGCGTCTCTTGCAAAGTCTGTACATATGTTAAGTCTATACAATGCATCTTTACCTACGTTCTGAACTGAGCAAGTCTATACATTGACTGTGCATTCATTTGTCTGGCTGCAGAACACTAAGTCTATACATTATCCACTTGTAGCATTAGCACAAGTCTGTACAGCCTGTGTGCTTCATTCACAAAGTCTGTACATTGCTTCATGCATTGCACGAAGTCTGCACATTCCTCGCTAGCAAGTATGTCTAAGTCTATACATTGCTTCTTCATGCATTGCACGAAGTCTGCACATTGTGTGTTGCATGCTTACCAAGTCCATACACTGGCTAGTCTGCACAAGTCTGCAAGTCTATACATTGGCTGCCGCATGCTCATCGAGTCTGCACATTCGACAGTGGCAAGTATGTACATCACCCAGTGTCATGCATTCAAAGTCCACACATGCACACACTTAGTTTGTGCATTCTGCTTTCATGCCTTGACACTAGGCATTGCAATGTCTATACACTATTGTCGAATGTACATCAAGTCCACACATCTGTTGACGGCACGTCTATGCATTTATCTTCAATGTACACACTATGCATGATGCATTCTGCATTACACACTACAAAGTCTATACATTGCAAAGTCTACACACTGCATTACACACTTTAAAGTATGTACATTGTTTAGAACACAAAGTCCATACAGCCATTGTGCATTCATTCTTGATGTACATACTTTGCTTACTTAAACTGATAATTCTCTCTGTCTGTCAGGTACTTTTCGTGAAGTTTCAGAACAGCACATGATCCGAGAAGGAAGGGCTGACAGGATGCTGCCATGTGGAGGAATTCTCTGGGCGGGAAATGTGGAAGCCACACGCCCTCTTGCTTGTTGCTGCTATAAAAGGATGTCTTCTTCCTCAAGAGAAGACTGATTGAAGAAGAAGCAGAGGAGAGCCTGCACGATCCAGTGTGAAGAGAAGAAGAAGAAAAGGAGAGAGAAGAGAAGAGCAGAGAAGAAAAAGAGAAAGAGCAGAAGAGCAGAAGAGAAAGAAGAAAAGAGAAAGAGAAAGAGAAGAAGAGCAGAAGAGAAAGAAGAAAAAAAAAGAGAAAGAGAAGAAGAGCAGAAGAGAAAGAAGAGAAAGAGAGAGATAGAGAGCTCGAGCAGAGAAAGAGAGAGAGATAGTGGTTGTCTGGCATTTGGATCAAATCCAAGCCAGACTTGCTCCTTCGAGAGCTATATTACTTGTGCTTTATTTTCAGCTTTCAGTTGCTGTGTCTTCCATTTTTGTTTTTCTTTTCAAACCTTGTTCAAGCTGTTAGTCAGTGTTTGCAGTGGAGGATTCCACTGGACGGGTAAGCTGTAATCCCTAGCGTTGCAGAGGAGGATTCCTCTGGACAGCAAGCTGTGAGGCTCAGCGGGCGAGGTGGATACCTCGGACAGCAAGCTGTGAGGCTCAGCGGTTGTAGGCAAGCTGTGAGGCCCAGCGGTTTAAGCTGTGAGTCAGCAGAATCCACACTCTGGTTTGAGTGTGGGGTGGATGTAGGTCTGGAGGACCGAACCACCTAAAAACTCTTTGTGTTGTGGTTTGATCTCATTGTGTGTTTGGCGCTAGATGCATGCAAAGGGATGATATGGTTTGATTGCACACTATATGTTTGACTGTGGCATTGAGTGTCCCTTGACATTGTTATTCCGTAATTGCTCATAGGCGTTCTAATTAGTTCTTCAGATTGTCTAAATCTATCTAGTTAGCATTTCAGTTTTTGATTGGGCGAAATTTTTAAGGGGCGATTCTTTCACCCCCCCCCCCCTCTCAATCGAACGCACCGAACCCAACAAGTGTGACGGTCGCCCGATGAACCGTTAGAGAAGCCTGACGCGCCTGACCAAGACCGTCAGAGAACCTGCAGAAATAGCCTGTGGATTCTTTGAACTCCAAACCTTCCAGTCGGCCAGAAAGGTTGGGCCTCATCTAATGAACTCTGTAAACCTGCCAAAGAACGTAAAACACAAGAAAACACTCCCAAATTAGCCCATTAAACAATATAGTATCAATTCTCAAAGGACTTAAGATCATGCAAAAGGAAAGGGGAATACCGGGGAGTTTTGGTTTTTTAACCCCTCTGGGCATTTTAAAACGTGGGAAGGATGTTTAGATGATGAAAACATATGGAGAACGTGGGAGAAAGGAGTGGGACAATGCTATGATGAAAAGGAGGAAGGAAGAACACAAATATGACAATGATGGAAACTCAAACACATTGAAACGAATACTCCCTTCACCGTGAAGCAGATGGACGTGAGAGTAGACTCCTCTTGGATGAAGATGGCTCCAGAAAGCGGTAGCACTTCGATGCCAACTCCATATTTCTCTTCCTTAGGCCATGAAGTTAAGGGTGCTATTAATAGGCCATCAAAATCTCTGGGCGAGCAAAGGATAATCCAGCAAGAAAAGAGGATAACTCTTAGCAAACTCTCGAAGATAATACTCCCAAGAGTCTATAGAAACAAACAGAAGGTTCTGAGGATCAGATTTGGAAGAGAAATCACAAGATCAAACTCTCATCTCGACCACAGAGTAGCAGAGAAAAGACCAGACCAGTGAGGACTCTCTGTTGGATGTAACGGCTGCACAACAGACCGCCACATGAATGTAACGCGCCATGGAGAGACCGTCACACTCAACCTTATCTAAAAAGAGATAAGATTAACGAGGAGGTTTCAAACAATTGGACTCTTGAATGAATGTAACGGTCATGAGTGGACGCGTTAGAGAAAATAACGGCCGCACGACAGACCGTTACAACGGATAAGCAAAAGGATAAGCTTTGGAACAAAGGCCTTAAGTCTCAGAACTCTTCAAGATGTAACGGCCATGGGCCTATGCGTCAGAAGGATGTAACGCCCCTGCTATGGACCGTTAGAGACAATGAAGATCAAAAGATGACTAAGGCTTGCTAAGCTTCATCCAAAATGAAAATGCCACGGAACCAAACTCAACCAAGAAGAGAAGACCCATAAAATAGACCTCCAACTGATCAAGAAAGACTCAATGAAGAGTGAACAACTTGGAGCATCATATAGAATGAACAAGGAGATGACCCGACTTATTAATCATAAAACGGGTGTCAACAGGGGGGTTCTCCGTTCTGGCAGCCTTGGAGAGGCTGGGTATCTCGGGCCCCCTGCACTAGGTATGCCGCGGTATATCCGCGAAGGTGAGGGGGGGAGGTAGGCAGCACTCCCCGTCCACGGCTCTCGCCGGGGTTATGGAGGGCGGCCTGGCCCTAGCCCAGATGGGGGCTGTTCTGGCAGAAGCGTATGCTCGGTCGGAGTGGGAGCGAGCGAACCTGGCCTGGACCCTCGATGGGTCTGACAGGAAGTTGGCTCGGCTCGTCGAGGAGCGTGACGGGCTTCGGCGGGAGCTTTCCTCGATCAAGGAGCTAGTACGGTCGACCCAAGTGGAGACCCGGGCGTTAGCCGAGCAGCTAGCCAAGGCCCGTGAATGGCTCGAGAGGAAGAACCGGCTTCTCGAAGAGGAGCGTCTAGCACGCGTTGAGCTGGACGGCCGGTGGCAGACCGAGCGTGCCGAGCTAGTGGACCGAGCGTCGGAAGCCGAGCGTCTTCGGCGGGAGGCCGAGGCTGATCGGGCCGAGGCGGAGAAGCAGGCGACGGAGGCCGCAGAGCGGACGGCTGAAGCCGAGCGGAAGTCAGTCGAGGCAGAGAGAAGGGAGGCCAAGCTCGCTGGTAGGGTGGGATCGGCTAGGGCGGAGGCTCTCGAGCAGTACAAGAGCTCAGAGGCCTACCGGGTCGACCTCAAGGAGGCTGCCCTCCCCTACTACGAGCTAGGGCTTCGCCGAGGCATCCGCAAGGGATTCAAGCAGGGCTACGACCGGGCCGTCTATTACGCCGAGGAGCAGGCGTTTGGAGTAGTTGACTTCCCATCCGGGCAGTGTTATGACTCGGACTTATCATACTCCAACTCCTCTGCTTCGGCGTAGGATGAAGAGGGGGGCTCATCATTCGAGGAGTCGCCAACTCCTGATGCCTCGGGAGGGCACGCAACCAAGACAGTTCCCACACCGGTGGGGTCAGTGCCAGGGTCGGCCGTCATCGAAGATGCCGGGGGCAGACCGCTCGAGCCCTCTATTTCCGAGCTTCAAGGTGGGCCAGACGCCTGATGTATTTGCTTTGCTTCCTTTTTTGTATGCCTTTTTCCTTTTTGGAGGAAAGAACTTCCTTTTTTGTGTAGAAATAAATAAGGCGGTGGCATTGTGATGAAGACTTATATGTTCCGTATCGCCATTGCCGTATCTTGTTCAGCGTATCTGCAGTGGTTGGAAAGAACCGACATTTTCTAGTGGATCTCGCTTGATGGTTGGGTGAGCGTCTGATAGGGTGTCTTTCTATTTTCTCACGCTTTAAATGCCTGGCCGCTTCGTGTGTCCCGCTGGGGCGGAAGACGAAAAGTTTGAGGTGACCGTTCATAGGGAGAAATCCTTCTGGCGTGTTTTCGAGGAGGGAAATCATTTAAGGCAAGTAGCCTCCCTTCGCCTATAAAAGGTCTGAAGGGCGTCCCTTCCTCTCCACCGCTTAGGGTTTTCCCTGACAGTCTTTCCTCGTTCCTTCTTCATGGGGCGTTATGCCGTCGCATCTGTAGCATGGAAGAGGCTCTAGAAGATGAGGCTGCCAATGATGAGGGGCAGAGAGTTCTCGCTGCTTCGGATTTGAAGAGGGTTCGACGGTCGTCAAACGGAATTGAAGAGGGTTCGACGTGTGGAGGCACATCATCTTCCCTTTATCAGTTCCGCCGACGCTTGCAGGGGGGCGAGATGGAGGACGGATGGGGGCATCAGACATTCCTGCCGCCCATCCCTTCCTGCTCACTTCACGGAGGGGAGGAGGAAGCCAACTAAGCTCCATTCCTTCCGGGACTTCCCCTGCCTCCTCGCCCAGCTCTGCTGGTTTCTTTTTCTTTCTGGCAGCCTCTTTTTCCCTCTTCTGCTCTACTCCTCCTTTCTTTCACTCTTCGGAGGGTGCCTGCACCCTCTTTCTTCCAAAGAGTTGGTAGGTTGGCGGGGAAGATGCATTCATATGCATTCTCTCCCCCCTTCTCTTCCAAGTTCAACTTGGAAGGTAGCCTTCTCTTTCTTAATCCCTCTGTCACCTTTGTCTCGAGCTGCCCGAGCCAACGGGGTCAACTATCCTTTATCCGATCCAGTTTCTACACGAGGCAGAGTCAGTGGCTAGACGCAGGAAGGTCATCCGAGTCAGCCGAGCGATGGGCTCGCATGACAGTGCCAGATGGATTTTTTGTTTTTTTGACATGTATTCTATTGGCTTCGGCCTTCCTGATGTACAAGCGGGTTGTTTGAATAAAAGAAAGGAGCCTTTCATTTTATCTCATGTCGTTTGCACAATACTCAGTACTCAGAAGTAGAACTTGCGTAATGTAGTTGCGTTCCAGGTCCGAGGGATGAGCCCTCCTTCCATCGTGCATAGACGGTATGCTCCTTTTCCGAGCGTCTCGACCACTCGGTAGGGGCCTTCCCAATTAGGGGATAACTTGCCCACCGCCTCAAGTGGTCGAGAGGCTTCGGCTTTCCTGAGGATGAAGTCTCCCGGCTGGAAGTGTATGTCTCAGACTTTGGCGTTGTAGTATCGAGTGAGGCGGCGTCGATATTCCATTGCTCTGATGCTGGCAATCTCTCAGACTTCATCTGCTAAGTCGAGATTTTCGAGCAGTTTCTGGTCGTTTACCTCGGACGAGAAGCAGATGACTTGGAGGGAGGGGTTGTCGATCTCCAACGGGATCACGGCCTCGGTGCCATACACTAGTTGAAAAGGACTCTCACCGGTTGCCGTTCTGGGAGTCGTTCTGTGCGACCAAAGTACGTTCGGCAATTCCTTGAGCCAACTGCCCTTGGCTTTGCTGAGGCTAGTCTTGATGCCTTTTAAGATAGTCTTTTTGGCATTTTTGACCAGCCCGTTAGCCTAAGGGTGGGTGACGGAAGTGAAGTGATTGCGAATGTTGAGGTCGGTGCATCTGTCTCGAAAATACCAAGAATCAAATTGCTGACCATTATCGCTCACTATCACCCGGGGGATGTCGTAGCGATAGATGATCGACTTCCAGATGAAATTCCAGACGACTGTCTCGGTGATCCTCGCAGTGGCTTCGGCCTCGACCCACTTAGTGAAGTAGTCGATGGCGATGATAATGAACTTCTTCTGGGCCTGGGCCGTGGGGAATGGCCCGAGGATGTCGATTCCCCAGCGAGTGAAAGGATAAGGCTCGGCTAGGGTGATAAGCTCTGTTGCTGGCTGATGGACCAAGTGGTCGAATCGCTGGCAGCGGTCACAACGTTGTGTATAGGCCAAGCAGTCACGCTGTAGGGTGGGCCACCAATAACCTTGCCGTAGCAAGATCCTGGCGAGCGACCTTCCCCCCAAATGCGCTCCGTACAAACCTTCGTGAACTTCTTCGATCGCTCGGTTGGCTTCGTCGGTGCTGAGGCACTTCAAAAGAGGACCGGAGAAGGATCTCCGGTAGAGTGCGCCATCCAAAGTGACGAATCGCCGAGCTTGGTATTTCAATCTTCGGGCTTCCTGAGGGTCGGGAGGCTCCTAGGAGTCTTGAAGCCACGACAGGTAGGGGGCACGCCAGTCGCTGGGGGAGGCCGAGTCAACAGCTAGGAGCTCCGAATCGATGCTCAGGCGCTGTAGCTCTTCGAGAAGGACCGATCGAGTACCCTCGGGGTCAAGAGAGGAGGCCAGTCGAGAGAGGGCGTCCGCTCGGGAGTTTTCCTCCCGAGCTATTCGGACTACCCCAAAACTCTCGAACTGTTGCGCCACAGTCTTGACTAGTTGGAGGTATTTGATCATCGGTACTTCCCGAGCTTCATAATCGCCGTTGACCTGGCTAGTGACCAGTTGGGAGTCGGTGTGAATCCTGACTCGCTCAGCCCCTAACCGCCGGGCCATGCGGGCTCACGATATGAGGGCCTCATACTCGGAAGCGTTGTTGGATGCTTGGAAGTTGAACTTCAGGGCGTACTGTAGCTCTGCTCCTTCGGGGGACATTAGGAGGATGCCGGCACCGCTTCCGCCTGAGTTGGAAGATCCGTCGACGAACAGTTCCCAGGTCGGCCCGGGCACGGACGGAGATCTTTCTTCAGTCGGGATAGTGCTTTCGGCGATGAAGTCAGCGAGCGCCTGGCCTTTGATAGCCGAGCGAGGCCAATACGATATATCGTAGGCCTCGAGCATGATGGCCCACTTGACGAGGCGTCCTGAGGCTTCAGGGTGAGCGAGGATCCTCTTCAATGGTTCGCCGGTCAGCACGGTGATGGAGTGCCCTTGGAAATAGGGCCGGAGGTGCTTGGCCGAGGTAACCAACGCTAGCACGAGTTTCTCGGTTGCGGGGTACCTTTTCTCAGCCTTATTGAGCACCTTGCTGGTGTAGTAGACCGGTCTCTCGATTCCCGAGTCATTTCTTACTAGGACCGAGCTAACCGTAGACGGAGTTGCTGAGAGATAGAGATGCAAGGCTTCACCTGGGACGGGCTTGGAAAGCACTGGGGGTGAAGCCAAGAACTCCTTAAGCTCAACGAACGCTTTTTGGCATTCCTCGTCCCATGCGAATGTAGCAGATGCCATTTTGGGCCCCCTCAATAGTTTGAAGAAGGGTAGGCATCATTCAGCCACGCGGGACAGAAATCTTCTGAGCGCAGTAATGCGCCCGGTAAGGCGTTGAACGTCTTTGATGCAAGTGGGTGGGCGCATGTCCAGGATGGCCTGGACCTTGTCGGGGTTGGCCTCGATCCCATGTTGGGTGACTAAGAAGCCCAAGAATTTCTCGGACCAAACTCCGAAGGCGCACTTGGCGGGGTTGAGCTTCATGTTGTACTTCAGGAGGGTGTCAAAAGTTTCTGCTAGGTCGGCGAAGTGGTCCTTGGCCTTGGGGGTCTTCACGAGCATGTCGTCAATATAGGCCTCAACGTTCCGACCAAGCTGTCCCTCGAACATATGGTTGATAGCCTCTGGTACGTGGCTCCAGTGTTCTTCAACCCGAAAGGCATCCGGGTGTAGCAGTGTACCCCGAAGTCGGAGATAAAGGTGGTCTTCTCGATGTCTTCGGGGTGCATTCTGATCTGGTGGTAACCTGAATAGGCATCCAGGAAGCTGAGTATTTCGTTGCCCGAGGTTGAATCAACCAGTTGGTCAATGCTCGGTAAGGGATAGCAGTCCTTTGGAGTAGCCTTGTTCAAGTCGGTGAAGTCCATGCACATCTGCCACTTTCCTGAAGCTTTCGGCACCAGGACGACGTTAGCCAGGCACTTCTGGTACAGGACCGGTCTAAAAAGGCCAGTCTTCTGCCCCTTGGTGACCTGCTCCTTGATAATCGCCTACTTCTCTGGCGCATGCTTCCTTCTGCGTTGTTGCACGGGCTTCATGGTTGGGTCGAGGTTGAGCTTATGCACCACCGTCTCTTCCGATATCCCGGGGAGTTGATCATCAGACCACGCAAAGGCCCAGATTTACGCGAAAAGAAACTCTTTGTATTGCTGTTGAACCTCAAATGTTAGGTCGGCTTCGATCTGTACTCCTAGCGTCTGGTCATCGTTTAGGAAAACCGCTAGCAATTCAGCTCCAGGCTCGGCGGTTGCGGATTTTTCCTCGACTTCCCGGGGGCCCTTATTCTTCCCGTCCGACCTTGTGGCTTCAACCGAGATATTGTAGCACCATCGGGCCATTGCCAGGTTACCTCGGACTTCCCCCAACCCATTTTTGGTAGGGAACTTCATCTTTTGGTGATAGGTAGAAGGCATCGCTTTCGTTCGGCTGAGGATTCCTCGGCCGAAGATTGCGTTGTATGCTATCATACCTTTGATCACTATGAAGTCCACCATGACTGTAACGATTTTGGGTGGGGTGCCAAGAGTAACCGGCAGGCTTAGGGCTCCCTCGGGATAAGTGGCCTAGCCATTGAACCCGCATAGGGGGGTTCGGATTGGGCGGAGTTTAGACGCATCCTCCCCCATCTTAAGGAAACATTCATAGGATAATACATCAGGGGCACTTTTATTGTCAACCAGAATCTTGTCTATGTTACAATGGTTTATTGTGGCCGATATCACTAGGGCGTCGTCATGCGGGGTGCTCAACCCCTCCAGGTCTTGGCCGGAGAAGACTATGACCTGGGGCTCGCTCGGCGGGGCCCTGGGAGGCTCGATGGCTCGGCTCGCCCACTTAGCATGACGCTTCCTTCCTCGGCCACTGTCTCCTCCTGATGCAGCTCCTCTGGCGATGACGTTGATGTGGACCCCTCGGGGGGCGTTGTCGATCTCCTCTGGGGCGCCTCGGTCTTCCTGGTGCCCGGCCACGAACCGGGAGAGGTGCCCCTGACAAATGAGACGCTCGATCTCGTCCTGGAGGTGATGGAAATCGCCCGTATGATGCCCGTGATCGCTATGGAACAGGCAATGCTTGCTGCGACTGCGGTTCTTCAACTTCATTGGCTCGAGTTGGCGGAGGAGGCCCGAGCCTTTGATGTCTTCATAAATCTCGTACACTGGACCGGTTAGGGGAGTGTACCGCTCGTACTTCCGTGACGGTTCTTTACGTTCTCCGTCTCGGTTCCGCCTTTTTCCTTGGGCCGAGCTTGGCTCAGGTGCCCACTTCTAGTCCCCCTCCCGACCCGAGCCGGTTGCATCTCGGCATGCACTGAGCACTTCTTCGCACTCGACGTGGCGCAATGCCAGACTCACTAGCGCAGTAAGGGTCGGGGGAGGGTGGAGGACAAGCTCGCGGCGGAGGTTCTCATCGCGGGTGCCCCCGGTCAGAGCGGTTATGGCCGAGGCGACATCCAGGCGGGGGATCCTCAGGGCTTCTGATTTGAATCAGAGAATGTAGGCCCGAAGTTTCTCCCCTTGCGCCTGTTTGAGGGCCAGAAGCCCCGCTACCGACCTTGGGGGGCCGCTACTGGTGAAACTCTCCTTGAATACTCGCCTGAATTGCTTGAAGCCTCGGATGGATCCGGGGGCGAGGGCCCGGAACCATGCTTGGGCGCCTTGGACCAAGGTGGTCGCAAAGGCTCGGCACTTTATGGTGTCGGATGCTCCGTGAAGGGTCATCAGAGCGTCGAAGCTGTCGAAGTGGTCGGCCGGGTCACCCTGGCCGTTGTAGGGCTTGAAGGTCAGGATGGAGGCTCTGGGAGATACCTCTACCTTCAAGATATGGTCGGAGAACGGGGATCTCTCCTCGTCCTCTGGTGGAGAGGTCTTCTGCAGGGCTCGCAGGGCGCGCTCCTGCTCTGCGAAACGCCTCTCGAATTCTTGCAGTCGGATGGATAACTCCGGATGCCGCTGCGCCGTAGGGCTGAGGGGGCGTGAAGGCAGGCTGTCCTGACGCTCCCTGGGGACTTCGATCTCCAGGAGGGGACAGCGTGCCCCATGCCTGCCCCGCTTCGCCGTGGAGGAAGCCTCTTGTTCCGGAGGGGGGGCTTGCGAGGGTCCTCCTACTTTGTTGCGGATGAGATGCTGTCCTCGGAGGGTGAAGCGGCCTCCGGTGGTGTGCTGGGACACATTCTCGCAGGAGGGCTCTCCGGAGGTGCGCGTGACCTTCCATCCCTGGCCGCCTAGGTCCTCATGAGTTCCATGAGGACGTCCAGTTTTGCGTTGAGGGCTCGGAAGGCGTCGGCGCCGCTGTTGAGCGGCAGCCCTATGGCCGCAGGAGGAGGGGGCGGTAACCCGGCCGCAGGGGGAGGGGGCGGTCCATCGGCGGGAGTGCTGGCACCGGAGGGGGGGTTTTGAGAGGCTTGTGAGGGGCCATCCCCCGCTTGTCCTGAGCTGGGGAAGATGATCACCGAATAGTGAATTGCAAAGAAAGGGAAACGAATCAGGAGGCCCAGGGATGGTTCTCTAGGGAAAACCCTCCGATGCTTAAGTCAGTAGAGCAATGGTGGAAGGTATTGAGGGAGGTAGAAAGAGGTGCACGAGATCCCCCAACACCAAGATGGTGAAGTGGTTCCTGCTCAGAGAGTTTTAGGCCTATATTCGCCTTACCTGCCGCCAGAGGGAGTCCCTAGTTTATATAGCGAGCTCACCTGATGAGTCCCGTAAGATGAGGAGTTTCAGGCAGGAGTTACGTCCTCATCATGGGATCGTTACGTCCTCATCGTGGGCTCTTCATGGCCTTGAGGGATCATGGCTCCTTTATCCCCCTAAACTCCTGCTCATAAAGGGCTCTCAACGGCTGCATGGATAAACACTTGTCAGTCGGTCAGAGCATAATAGATGCCAGCCCTGTCCGGGCGATAGGCATAGCTCGGATGATGTCAGGTCGGAGTGGGCGCAGAGCGCTCGCCTCTATCCCGATGGAGGGATAACTCAGGCGTAGGTCTTCCTCAGTTCTGATACTCGGTCCTTCCGAGCCTAATGGCCACCGAGGAAGGGTGGGTTCCCGAGTGATCTTTATTGGGCTTTTTTCCTAAGTGGGCCCTAGGGGGCTATCACTTGGATGAGCTGAGCCTCGTTTGGTCCTGATGGGCCTAGTTCGGCTGCTCTTAGTTGGGCTACAGAAATCCCCCTCTCCACTTCCAATTCCATGAGAAATAACAAGTTGTTATATTTCTCTCAGGTACCTTATTTTACAATGGGCTCATCGCGTAGATTGGAATGGCATGCAACAAACTGTTGCCGGCCTTACTCAGGCATTACAAACTATGGCCCAGGCGGGCGCAGGGGCAAGGGCTGGTGACTTGCATCGCAACTTCTGGAGTTTAAACCCTCCGCGTTTCTATGGTTCTTCTAATCCGGACGAAGGAGAGAACTGGATTGATGAGATGAACCGTATATTTATTTTCATCCAATGCACCAATCAAGAGAAGGTGCATCTTGCAACTTTCCAACTCAACAAGGATGCCCGTACATGGTGGAAGTCGGTTCCGGCACCTCCGACCGATGCACCTCATAAATGAGATTGTTTTCTCACTTTGTTCTGTGCTAAGTACTTTTCTGAGCATGTGAAAGAAAGAAAGGCTATAGAGTTTGCCTCTCTTCGACAAGGAATGATGACAGTTGCAGAGTATGAACTTCAATTCTCTAAACTAGCACCTTATGCACCGCATTTAATCAGTATCGATCTATTGAAGGATAATTGATTTATGGACAGGTTACGGCCCAGTGTCATTCAGCAGCTCGGGACCCAAAATATCTGTACTTATGCGGAGATGGTTCAATGGGCTTACTTATATGAAAGGACCTTAGAAAAGGTCGAGAAATTGAAAGGAAAAAGAGAAGAGTCTAGCCGACGATCTGATCGGCGTTATAAGAAAGAAAATTTTAGCATCACGGCGCCTCATAAAAGCCGTGATAGTAAGAAATGGTCCAGGAGCGAGAATGGTGGAAGTTCCCAGAAGAACAAGAAGATTAAGGAGGAGGAGCAAGTCGCCACGGCTTGCACTTTTTGTGAACAGTTTGGCCACTCGACTGAAGAGTGCTGGAAGCGTCTTGGTGCTTGTTTACGCTGTGGAAGCAGGGAGCATCGCATGCTGGATTGCCCCCTTATGAATGACCAGTCATCTGGTGGTGGACGCAAGAGACAGACTCGCCTCAATGCCGTTCTAGAAGAAGAGGAAGCGCCCAGGGATGGTGGGCTTATGGAAGGTACTCTTCAAATTTGTTCTCGTCCTACATTTGTGCTATTTGATACTAGTGCCTCTCATTCTTTTGTCTCCACTACGTTTGCCAAAACATTACCAACTGCATCAGTTCCTCTACCTTCAGATCCTGCTATAACCACACCCCTAGGTTCTCGAGCAAAACTTACTAGATATTACCCTGATAGTGAGGTAATAGTAGAAGGTCACAATCTCCCAGCAAACCTAGTATGCCTTGACATGAAAGGTTATGATGCCATTTTAGGGGTAGATTGGCTTGTAGATCATGATGCTTATATCAATTGCAGAAATAGGATTATATCCTTCCGAAAATCAAGTCTTCCAAGATTTTCTTTCCTTGGCATCAAGTATAGGAAGCATCCCACTATCATATCTTCTCTTCACACTTGCAAACTCATCTCGTAAGGATGTGAAGCTTTTCTTGCTTCTGTCATTGTTACTGAATCCAAGGAAATCGTCCTATCAAACATTCCTATTGTAAATGAGTTCTCAGATGTATTCCCATCCGAATTATCCAGTTTACCACCCGAGAGGGAAGTAAACTTCACTATTGAACTCATTCCAGGAGCATCACCTGTTTCTATAGCCCCTTACAGGATGTCACCCATGAAACCTAAGGAACTAAAGAGGCAGTTGCAGGAACTACTAGATAAGGGCTTCATTAGACCTAGCACATCCCCTTGGGGTGCGTCGGTGCTATTTGTCAAGAAGAAGGATGGCTCTCTCAGGCTATGCATTGACTACCGGCGACTAAATCAACTTACAATCAAAAATAAGTATCCGTTGCCGCATATTGATGAGCTCTTCGATCAGCTTTCAGGAGCATAGTATTTTTCTCAAATAGACCTCAGATCAGGTTATCATCAGCTTAGAATTAAAGAAGAAGACATTCATAAATCGGCTTTTCGAAGTCGTTATGGCTATTATGAATTTGTGGTAATGCCGTTTGGGTTAACAAATGCCCCAGCAGCATTTATGCAACTTATGAACAGTGTTTTCCAGCCATATCTGGACCAGTTCATTGTCGTCTCCATTGATGATATCTTGATATATTCCAAGACAAAAGAGGAACATGAAGAACATTTGAGGATAGCCTTGCAAACACTTAGAGAACATAAACTTTATGCCAAGCTTAACAAATGTGAATTCTGGCTCAAGGAAGTTTCATTCCTATGCCACATTATTTCAAAGGAAGGTATCATTGTGGATCCTTCGAAAGTCGAAGCTGTTAGAAATTGGAGCTGACCAACGACTATATCATAAGTAAGAAGCTTTATGGGTCTAGCTAATTATTATAGGAGGTTCATTAAAGACTTCTCAAAGATTGATGTTCCTTTAACTAGACTCACAAGAAAATAAAATCCTTTTGTCTGGTCAGAGGAATGTGAAAAGAGTTTCCAAATTCTTAAGAATCACCTTACTACAGCTCCTATTTTAGCACTACCGGTGGAAGGTGGTAGATTCGAAGTATATACGGATGCATCTGGCATTGGCTTAGGATGCGTTCTCATGCAAGATGGAAAAGTAATATGTTATTCTTCAAGACAATTGAAACGTCATGAGGAAAATTATCCCGTGCATGATTTAGAATTGGCAGCCGTTATTTTCGCCTTAAAAATTTGGCGTCATTATCTTTATGGAGAAAAGTTCACGGTCTACTCGGACCATAAAAGCTTGAAATACTTATTTCCTCAAAAGGAGCTTAATATGAGGCAGAGGAGATGGTTAGAAAATCTCAATGATTTTGATTTTGCTATTCAATATCATCTTAGCAAAACTAATGCGGTAGCAGATGCACTCAGTAGAAAACTAATGGGTATGCTATCAAGTCTTATGATTAGTATGACTAATCTTATTCCTCAATTTACTCAGATAAACTTAGATATTGACATAAAGGAAGATGATTGTTTCATGGCGAATATTCAAACTCAACCTACATTGATAGAGGATCTGGTCAAGTTACAAAATGATGATTCTGTGTTACTGGAAATCAAAGCCAATATTGAACAAATGCCGGATTTCTCTGTTTCCAATGACGGAAGATTGCTATTTAAGGGTCGAGTGTGTGTACCGGATCATGAGGATACGAAGAAACTTATCCTAGAAGAAGCACATAATTCCAAGTACACCATTCATCTAGGAGGTACGAAGATGTATCAAGATCTCAAGAGAAGTTTCTGGTGGCCCAATATGAAGAGAGAAATAGCTGAATTCGTGTCCCGATGTCTCACTTGCCAACAAGTAAAAGTAGAACATTTGAGACCCGTAGGTAAATTACATCCCTTGAATGTTCCCGAATGGAAATGGGAGAGTATATGGATGGACTTCATTACGAGTTTACCAAAGACAAGAGGTGGACACGATGGTATATGGGTGATCATAGACCTATTGACTAAATTCGCACACTTCATACCAATAAAAAGTCGATGGTCTGTGGATATTCTAGCAGCATTATACATGAAAGAAATTGTCAAATTATATGGCGTCCCTGTCACTATTGTATCTGATAGAGATCTTCGATTCACATCACAATTCTGGAAGTGCCTACAATATTTACTAGGGACTAGATTAAATTTTAGCATAGCATTTCATCCACAAACTGATGGTCAGACTGAATGAACAAATCAGATAGTAGAGGATATGCTTAGGGCTTGTGCTATCGATTTTGGAGGAAGTTGGCATGATCACTTGCCTCTGGTAGAATTTATATATAACAACAGTTATCAGGCCAGCATACAGATGGCGCCCTTTGAAGCTTTATATGGAAAAAGCTGTAGATCACCAATATGTTGGAACGAAGTAGGGTAAAAGTAATTCCTAGGCCCCGGCCTTATCAGGGATTCTACAGAGAAGATCAAGCTCATTCAAGAAAGAATGAAGATGGCGCAAGATAGACAGAAATCTTATGCTGACAAACGAAGACGCGACTTGGAGTTTCTGGTGGGAGATCATGTATATGTGAAACTTTCTCTAGGCCATGGTATTCGAAGATTTGGCATTAAAGGAAAACTAACTCCAAGATTCATTGGCCCATTTGAAATTCTCGAAAGTGTCGGTGAAGTGGCTTATAAACTGGCTTTACCTCCACAATTAGCAGGAGTTCACGACGTATTTCACGTCTCTATGTTGAAAAAATATGTATATGATCCTCATCATGTCATTACTTATGATAATCTGGAGATCCAAAAGGACCTGACATACGAGCAGAAATCGGTCAGGATTCGGGAGCGAGAAGTGCGTCAATTAAGGAATAAAACTATTCCTATGGTCCAAGTCCAATGGACGAAGCAATGGCCACATGAAGCAACATGGGAGACGGAAGAATCTATGCGTAGAAGATTCCTAGAATTATTCAACTGTAAGTACACTCTCCATAATTCATGAATTGAATTTCAGGACCAAATTCTTCTCAGTGGGGGAGGGTGTAGTGCCCTAGAATTTTTATAAAATATTCTTGATATAATTAAGAATTTTCTAGAATTATTAAGGGTCTAAATGAACTAATTAATGAATATTAGGTTAAATAAATCATTATAAGGCCCAATTATGTTAAACAGCTAATCCAGCTTTAATAAATAAAGCCCAATAGGTTCAAGGACCAAGCCCAATAAGTTTGGCCCATATTCTAGAAGGTTATTAAGCCTATTCACGAATTATGAGGATAAATACCCCTTATATAAATAATTATGTGGATAATTAACAAAAGGAGTTTGAATAAAACTGAATTCTGCGCGTAGTGGATGTAGTGGTCTATCGTACGACCGCCACAGTCATGTAACGCACCCAGCTTGGACCGTTACACTCTATCAGTTCCGTGAATGGAAGAAAGAATAAAAAGATTGGATCTTTGGGATCCTATCTGTAAGAGACCAACTTGGGAGAATTTATAACATTACTAAGGACTCTTAGGGATCAGGTTCTGGCCAAATAAGGACTCTAAAATCGATCTAATCCTCAAACCCTAGCCAAAACTCTATAAATAGGACCCAGTTCTGAACTAAGCGACCCCTTACTTTTGGCTCGTGAAGAATCAAGGTAAGGAGATAGAATCTCAGGTAAGTTCTTTAGAGTCTTTTGTTCCTAATACTTTAGGCTAACAACTCTCAAAATTTCATGTTAGGAAGGTGAGTATCCAAGGAGTTAGGATCTTCCAAAGTTGTTGGTTTTATCACGCCAACCCAGGAAACTATGCAACAGGGTGCTGAAGATCAAGAAATTAGAGAAGCTAAACGAGGTAATTAGAGTTAGATGCTTTAGAACATTTTGTTCCTCTTAGTTTCATCTTCCTAACCTCCAAATTTCACGTCCTTAGGTCAAGAGACTGAGGAGTTAGAGCGACGTGAAGTTGCTGAAAAATCTCAGGAAGAGAAGAACTAGGACAACCCTTGAAGACTCAAATTAGAAGTTTAAAGCCCAGTAAAGAGGTAGGTTATGTCATGAATGGCAAGAACATCATGATAGGGATAAAAACCCTCTGGTTTTGCTTGATTATATGCACACTATAGATCATGAATTTCATATTTTAGTTGGGTTGTGCATACATGCATATCCTTAGCCTTAGTCAAAGATAAAAGATATTTTGCTGTTAATTCATTTCAACCTATGCATGTAGCTGGCCTATACTTCGTTTTTCATGACTGGAATAGTTTAAGAATTTTGATTTCCAAGCATGACAGATTTTCATATTTTTCTATTCTATTTACTGTCAGCAGAAGCTCTGACGGATTAAAATAGGACCGTCACATGATTGTAACGGCCTTACGATAAGTGGTCACACCCTCTGTTGTTTAAAAATTCTCTGTTGTCTCTGACGCACCATAAATGGAGTGTTACAACATTGTAACGGCCCCACGATAAACCGTCACAGAAAGATAGCGCCGCCATGTTAGACCGTCAGACAACTGTGTTCTGTCAACCCGAGACAGAATGGAAACCAGTCAGATTTACTTATAAATAAGCCTAGTTAATTAGATCTTAACCTGTTTTCATAATTTTTAAGTTTAGGTGTTGATTCATGTTAGAAATTGCATGATTTATGGTACTTTAGAGTTATTTTCAAGCAGATGATAATTTCAAGCCAAAGCATTATAGTTTTGTATTTAAACCTTGATTTAGAAAAGATATTGATGAGTTTTACCATGATTTTATATCGTTACACATTCTTTCTGTCTATAGAGTCAATTCTCTAAGTACATGGCATATATTCTAGTATATGACCATCAGTTCACACTTTGCACTATATGAACATATTCTTGAACATGAGGATCTCTCTATTGGATATTCCTTCCAATAGACTAGGAAATCTTGTTTCAAGGCCTCCGTAATTCTCTGCGAGCCTGGGATTCCCACTAAGACGCCGAGTTGGTTGTACCGTGAAAGCCCAATTGTTAGAAAGCACTATCGATGTTTTCAGGTTCTGAATATGTAACGGATCTATATTCGACCGTCAATAACATATAACGGTCCAATATATGACCGTCGCATTGTACTGAGTCCAATTTCTTTGTTCTGGATTCAGCCTTTCTAACGGCCCAACACTAGACCGTTATGTTCATGTAACGGCCCAGTATTACACCGTCATAGTTCTAATTTCTGTAACCCAAGGTTTGACCAAAGGGTTGATATTCTAAGTTCCTAGATGGAGTATTGATGGTCTAGGACTTGGCTTATTGTCTAAAGATACTTAATTTAAATTATGAATGACAATAAATGTGTCGTTATGCTGTCGAATTATTTCCATGAGTATGACATCGTCTTAAATCATCCTATATATCTCATGTCCTATGTTGAAGCGTTCATTGTTGGTTATTGTTATCAAGAACTTATTTGCATTCTTGGCCATATTTTATTGCTTGAAGCGTGGAAATAGCTTGTGAAGAGGCGAGATCTCGCGCGGGTCCGGAGCAGATAGGGGATCACCAGATTGTGAACTGCAAGAAAGGGAAACGGATCAGGGGGCCCAGAGATGAGTCCCTGGGGAAAAACCCTCGATGCCTAAGTTAGTAGAGCTATGGTGGGAGCAATAAAGGGGGGAAGTAGCTTCTGCGCGAGATCCCTCTCCACCATAAGGGTGAAGTGGTTCCTGCTCAGGAGTTTTGAGCGTGTGGTTGCCCTTACCTTTCATCGGAGGGTATCCTTCATTTAAATAGTGCGACGTCTTCAGGAGTCTTGTAAGTCGAGGGGTTTCAGGCAGGAGTTACATCCTCAATGTGAGCTCTTAACTGCCTCATCGTGGGATCTTTATCGCCATGGGGATATGGAGTCCCTCATCCCCTTAAATTCCTGCTTACAGAAGGCTCCTAACGGCTGTATGGATAAGCAATCGTCGGCCATTCCGAGCTCAGAGATGCCAGCCCTTATCCTGGGCGGTAGGCTTAGCTCGGATGAAGATGGATCGGATCGGTTGGCACGCGCCTTCCTCTCCCCGGCGGAGAGATGGCTCGGGCGTGGACCTTTCCTATGACCTGACTGACGCTCGGGCCTCCCGAGCCTAAGGGCCGCCTAGGAAGGTGGTATCTCCAAGTGAACTTTTATTGGGCTTTCAGTCCAGAGTGGGCCTAGTGGGCTGTCACTCGGGCGAGCAAGGCCTTGTTGGGCCTGGATGGGCCTAGTTCAGCTGCTCTTCAAGTGGGCTACAGAAATCCCCCTCCCACTTGTCCCCCTCCTACTCCCGAGCCAAAGTAGGCTCGGTAGAGTAGTTCATTTAGGGTTTAGGACCAGCGTGGGTCGGGTGGGTGGAGATCTGGTGGTGCTATGAAGCCACGTGTCATGGTCATCTGGGCCCGTAATAACTGCAATCCTGATGGATTTGAAATGAAGGGGCCCCCTTTTCTCGAAGGTCGGAACGACGCACCGCCTCCCGTGTGGGTTTATAGGTGTTGGCCGCTTGTTGTCATCCCAGACTCTTTCCGTCGTTAGGGTTTTGGCTCTCCTTCGCTTCTTGCTTTTGGGGCTCTTCGATGCGCAGTGAGGGCACGGCGGAGGAGCAGAAACTTGCGGCGGCGTTTGAGGAGTTGGCGGAGATAACTGCAGAGGCGGTCCGGCAGCTTCCTTCTCCCCCGGAATCTTTGGGGTCTCGAGAGAGTTCTTCTTCAAGTTCTTCCTTGAAATCCATGGCGGGCCAGCGTTTGGGTGCCGAGGAGTGGGGTGACGAGCCGGTGGTGAGAGTGTCGGTCCCGAACTGCAGCGAGTTGGGGGAAGCCGAGGTGAAGAGACTAGAGCATCAATTTCGCCTGCCTCACAAGTATAGCTTCGCCCCGGCTACTCCGCACGAGACAAGTTTGGATTCTCGTACTGGCCATATCTGTACCTTCCTCCTGGCGTGGAAGGGCGGATTCCGCCTTCCCTTCGAGCCCTTCGTCCTCACGCTCCTAGATTTTTTTCAGTTGGCGCCCATCCAGCTGGTAGCCAACTCCTATCTCCTCCTTTCTGCCTTTCGCATCCTCTGTCGCCAATGCGGGATTCCCCCTTCCTTGGACCTCTTCCATTATTTCTTCGAATTGAAAGTGCATCCGTCAGCTGGAAAGGGTTTTTACTTTATCCAGGCGAGGAGGAACAAGAGTTGCATTTCCTTGGCGGCGAAGGATTCTTCGCATAAGGGGTGGAAGACCCAATTCTTTTGGGTGGGGATAAACTCGGTGGAGGAAACCTGGAGGTGCCAAGTAATCCCCAATTTCCACCCCAATATCCCTCCCAGGCAGGATGAGTTCCCTCCACATGTAGAGGAATATGCTGCCATCTTGCTGAAGCACCGCCAGTCCACCGAGGAACTGGTCACGCCGGAGAATATCGAGCGGTGTCTTCTTACGTGGCTGCATCCGTCGGGCTCAGGTGCCGCAAGCTAGATTCTCCTTGGGATGTCAGGGGTCATTTTTCTTCTTCTGATCGTATTTTTCTCTTGCGCAGACACCAGGCGATCGCCGTTGGAGGATCCTGCTGAGGTGGTCGACCTTTGCGATGATTCGACTGCTGACGAGCCGGGCGTCCCTGAGGGTCACCCCCAAGCCCGAGATAAGGGCAAGGGGGTGACCTCAGGGGGGACTTCTCAACCGCATGGATCGAAGCGTAAGGACCCCGTCGAGGGCATGTTGCGGGATGCCGTGAAGGCCAAGAAGCAGGCCAGGAAGGCTGGGGCCGTCCCCGCTGCTGGAGGGGATTCTGGCCCGGCGACGCTCCCCTCTCCCGAGCGAGATAGGGCCGACCCTATCGAGTCAGCTCTTCCACCCACCGAGCAAGAGGGGGCCGAGGAGGCCAGGGGCGCTCCGAGGGGTGATGGTGTTGGATCGGCTCTCCCCTTGGTGGGAACAGAGGGGGACGAAGTTGATGAAGCCGCAGCTGGAGCTGGGGCGTTGGTCGGTACCTCGGGCGGTGGCACGCGGGCTGGGTCAGTCGAGGTCGGGGGGTTCGCTTGCAGAGGCGTCGCAGCCCCAACCGACCGTGGTGCGTGGAGCGGCTGAGTCCGCAGCTCGATCCGGGCCATCCGATGAGGCGTCAGATGCGGACAGGGTTCCCATGCCGATGGCTCTGGAAAGGCTCGGCATCTCGAGCACTTTGTACCAGATTTGTCGCGGCGTAGCCGCGAGGGTGAAAGGGGGAGACAGGCGTCACTCTCCGCCCGGGGTCCTCGACATCATTATGGAGGGTGGCCTGATCATGGCCCAGATGGGGGCTATGATGGAGGAGACCTACGCTCGGTCGGAGTCAGAGCGGTCGAAGCTTGCTTGGACCCTCGGAGGGTGCGAAAGGAAGCTGGCCCGACTCACTGAGGAGCATGAGGGGCTCCGGTGGGAGTTCTCCGCAATCAGAGAGTTGTCGCGGTCGAGCCGGTTGGAGGTTGGAGCACTGACCGAGCAACTATCCAAGGCCCGAGAATCGCTCGAGAGGAAAAGTAAACTCCTTTACGAGGAGCGCCTTCTTCACGTCGAGTTGGATGGCCGTTGGGAAGCCGAGCGCGCCGAGCTAGTGGATCGGGCGGAGGTAGCAGAGTGCCTTCTGTTGGAGGCCAAAGCTGACCGGGCTGAGGCGGAGGAGCGATCGGCTGAGGCCGAGGAGTGGGCGGCCGGAGTCGAGCGGAAGTTGGCCGAGGCGGAGAAGCGGTCGGCGGAGGCCGAGGAGCGGGCGGCCAAGGCCGAGTGGAGACTAGCCGAGGCGGAGCGGGAGAAGGTCGAGCTACCTGGTAGGGTGGGACTGGCCGGGGCGGAGGCGATCGAACAATACAAACTCTCAAAGGCCTACCGGGTCAACCTGCAGGAAGCCGCCCTTCCCTACTACGAGTCAGCACTTCGCCGAGGCATCCACAAGGGGTTCAAGCAGGGTTACCACTGGGCGGCAACTTATGTCGGGGAATAGGATTCTGGGATCGACTTCCCCTCTGGACAATGTTATGACTCGGACTTGTCATCTTCCGGCTCATCTGCATCGAGCGAGGGAGATCTGGAGGGCTCTTCTTCTGAGGGGTCGCTAACCCCGGCTGCCTCGGGAGGGCTCACGATCGAGGCAGTTCCCGCCCAGGTAGGTCAGTGCCAGGGTCGGCTTCCCTACTACGAGTCAGCACTTCACCGAGGCATCCGCAAGGGGTTCAAACAGGGTTACCATTAGGCGGCAGCTTATGCCGGGGAACAGGATTCTGGGATCGACTTCCCCTCTGGCCAATGTTATGACTCAGACTTGTCATCTTCCGGCTCATCTGCGTCGGGCGAGGGAGATCTGGAGGGCTCTTCTCCTGAGGGGTCGCGACTGAGGCAGTTCCCGCCCAGGCAGGGTCAGTGCCAGGGTCGGCCATCACCTAGGGTACCGGGGGTAGACCACCCGTGCCTCCCACCTCCGAGCTCCAAGAGGGGCCGGAGGCCTGATGTATCGTCATGTTTTGTCTCCTTCCTTTGTTTGCCTCTTTCTCGTTTCAAGAAAGGACTTCCTATTTTTGTAAGGCAATAAATAAAATCTTACTTGCTTCTTGCTGTCCTTGCCGTGATTTGATCAGCGTATCTGTAGTAGTTGGAAAGGACCGATACTTTCTGCGCAGATCTCGCGTGATGGTTGGGTGATCCCCTGACAGGGTGCCCTTCCGTTTCCTCATGCTTTGAATGCCTGGCCCCTTCGTGTATCCCGCAGGGGCAGAAGATGAGAAGTTTGAGGTGACCGTTCATAGGGAGAAATTCCTTTGGCGTGTTTTCTAGGAGAGACTCATTTAAGGAGAGTAGTCTCCCTTTGCCTATAAAAAGACTGAAGGGCATCCCTTCCTCTCCATCGATTAGGGTTCTTTCCTGACAGTCTTTCCTCATTCCTTCTTCGCGTAGCGTTGTGCCGTTGTATTCGGAGCATGGAGGACGTTCCGGAAGATGAGGCTGCCGGCGACGGGGGGCAGAGAGTTTTTGCTGCTTCGAATTTGAAGAGGGTTCGATGGCCGATGTTCAGAATTGAAGAGGGTTCGACGTACGGAGGCACGTCATCTTCCCTCTATCAGTTCGGGCGGTGCTTGCATGGGGGCGAGATGGAGGACGGATGGGGGCATCAGAAGTCCCTACCGCCCGTCCCTTCCTGCTCGCTTCACGGATGGAAGGAGGAAGCCCACTAAGCTCCCTTCCTCCGGGCCTTCCCCTGCCTCCTCGTCCAGCTCTGCTGGTTTCTTGTTTTTTCTTGCAGCCTCTTTTTCCCTCGTCTGCTCTGCTCCTCCTTTCTTTCACTCTTCGAGGGGTGCCTACACTCTCTTTCTTCCAAAGAGTTTGCAGGTTGGAAGGGGCTTCCATACGCATTCCCCTTCCCCTTCCTCTTCCAAGTTCAACTTGGAAGGTAGCCTTCCTCTTCTCCAATCCCTCTGTCACCTTTGTCTCGAGCTACCCGAGCCAACGGGGTCAACTATCCTTTATCCGAGCCAGTTTCTACACGAGGCAGAGTCAGTGGCTGGACGCAGGAAGGTCATCCGAGTCAGCCGAGCGATGGGCTCATATGATGGCGGTAGATGTATTTTCTTCTTTTTTCAACATGTATTTTCTTGGCTTCGGCCTTCCTGATGTACAAGTTTGAATTAAGGAAGGGAAATTTGTGTTTATTCTATGCTGCTTACACAATGTTTGGTATTCAGAAATAGAACTTGCGTAGCATAGTTGCGTTCCAGGTCTGAGCGATGGGTTCTCCTTCCATTGTAGATAACCGGTAAGCTCCCTTCCCGAGCATCTCGACCACTCGGTAGGGGCCTTCCTAGTTAGGGGATAGCTTGCCCGCCGCCTCAAGTGGTCGAGAGGCTTCAGCTTTTCTGAGGATGAAGTCTCCCGGCTGAAAGTGTCTATCTCGGACTTTAGCGTTGTAGTATCGAGTGAGGCGGCGCTGGCATTCCGTCGCTCGGATGCTAGCAATCTCTCGGATTTCATCTGCTAGGTCGAGGTTTTCGAGCAGTTTATGCTCGTTTGCCTCGGGCAAAAAGCAGATGACTCGGAGGGAGGGATTGGCGATCTCCAACGGAATGACGGCCTCGGTGTCATATACCAACTGGAAGGGACTTTCACCGGTTGCCGTTCTAGGAGTCGTTCTGTGCGACCAAAGCACGCTAGGCAATTCCTCAAGCCAGCTGCCCTTGGCCATGCCGAGCCTAGTCTTGATGCCTTTTTAGATAGTCTTATTGGCATTCTTGACCAGTCCGTTAGACTGAGGGTGGGCGACCGAGGTGAAGTGATTGTGAATGCCTAGGTCGGCACATCTATCTCAGAAATAGCGAGAATCAAATTACCGATCGTTATCGTTCACTATTACCCGGGGGATGCCGTAGCGACATATGATCGACTTCCAGACGAAATTCCAGACGACTGTCTCGGTGATCCTCGCCGTGGCTTTGGCCTCGATCCACTTGGTGAAGTAGTCGATGGCGATGATGATAAACTTTTTCTAGGCCTGAGCCGTAGGGAACGGCCAAAGGATGTCGATCCCCCACCGAGCGAATGGATATGGCTCGGCTAGAGTGACGAGCTCCGTTGCCGGCCGATGGACCAAGTGGTCAAATCGCTGGCACCGGTCGCACTGTTGCACATAGGCTGAGCAGTCGCGCTGAAGAGTGGGCCACCAGTAACCCTGCCGCAGCAGGATCCTGGCAAGCGACCTTCCTCCCGAATGCGCTCCGCACAGGCCTTCGTGAATCTCTTGGATAGCTCGGTTGACTTCGTCGGTGCTAAGGCACATCAGGAGGGGACCGGAGAAGGACCTTCGGTAGAGAGTGCCGTCTAGGATGACGAAACATCAAGCTTGGTACTTAAATATGTGGGCCTCTCGGGAGTCGAGAGGCTCTTGAGAGTCCTAGAGCCACGACCGGTACGGGGTGCGCCAGTCGCTCGGGGAGGCCGGGTCAACAGCGAGGAGCTCCGAGTCAATGCTCGGGCGCTCTAGCTCTTCAAGGAGGACCGATCGGGTACCCTCAGGGTCGAGAGAGGAGGCCAGCCGAGAGAGGGCATCCGCTCGGGAGTTTTCCTCTCGAGCTATTCGGACTACCTCAAACCTCTCGAATTGCTCGGCCAGGGCTCTGACCAATTGGAGGTATTTGATCATGGGTGCCTCTCGAGCTTCGTACTCGCCGTTGACCTGGCTAGCGACCAGCTGGGAGTCGGTGTGGATTTTGACTCGCTCAGCCCCCAGCCGTCGGGCCATGCGTGCTCCTAAGATAAGGGCTTCGTACCCGGAAGCGTTGTTGGACGCTTGGAATTTGAACTTCAAGGCGTACTGTAGCTCTGCTCCTTCGGGGGACTTCAAAAGGATTCCTGCACCACTCCCGACCGAGTTGGAAGACCCATCGATGAACAGTTCCCAGGCTGGCCCGAGTGCGGACGGAGGTCTTTCTTCAGTCGGGATGGTGCTCTCGGTGATGAAATCAGCGAGCGCCTGGTCCTTGATAGTCGAGCGAGGCCGATAAGATATGTCGTAGGCCCCAAGCATGATGGCCCACTTGACGAGGTGTCCTGAGGCTTCGGGGTGAGTGAGGATCCTCTTCAACAGTTTGCCGGTCAGCATGGTGATGGGATGCCCCTGGAAGTAGGGTCGGAGGCGCTTGGCCGAGGTAACCAATGCTAGCACGAGCTTCTCGGTTGCGGGGTACCTTCTTTCAGCCTCGTTGAGCACCTTGCTGGTATAATAGACTGGCCTCTCGACTCTCGAGTCATTCCTGACTAGGACCGAGCTAACCGTAGATGGAGTTGCCGAGAGATAGAGATGCAGGGCTTCGCCCGGGACGGGCTTGGAAAGCACCGGGGGTGAAGCCAAAAACTCCTTGAGCTCGGCGAACGCTTTCTGGCATTCCTCGTCCCATTCGAATGTAGCAGATGCCAATTTGGGCCTTCTCAATATTTTGAAGAAGGGCAGGCAAAGTTCGGCCGCACGGGAAAGGAATCTACTAAGAGCGGCGATACGGCCGGTTAGGCGCTGGACGTCCTTGATGCAGGTGGGCGGTCGCATGTCCAGGATGGCCTGGACTTTATCGGGATGGGCCTCGATCCCACGCTGAGTAACTAGGAAACCCAGGAACTTCCTAGATCTTACTCCGAAGACGCATTTGGCAGGATTAAGCTTCATGTTGTACCTTAGGAGAGTGTCGAAGGTCTCGGCGAGGTCAGCGAAGTGGTCTTCGGCCTTGGGGGTCTTGACAAACATGTCGTCAATATAGGCCTCCACGTTCCGACCGAGCTGCCCTTCGAACATATGGTTGAACAGCCTCTGGTACGTGGCTCCGGCATTCTTTAACCCGAAAGGCATCCGGGTGTAGCAGTATACGCCGAAGTCGGTGATGAAGGCGGTCTTCTCGATATCTTCTGGATCCATTCTGATCTGATGGTAACCTGAATAGGCGTCTAGGAAGCTGAGTATTTCATTGCCCGAGGTTGAATCAACTAGCTGGTCGATGCTCGGTAACGGATAACAGTCCTTAGGGGTGGCCTTGTTCAGGTCGGTGAAGTCCACGCACATCCGCCACTTGCCCGAAGCTTTCGATACCAGGACGACGTTGGCTAGCCACGTCGGGTACAGGACCGGTCTAAAGAGGCCAGTCTCTTGCCCTTTGGTGACCTACGCCTTGATGATTGCCTGCTTTTCTGGTGCGTGCTTCCTTCTTCGTTGTTGCACAGGCTTCATAGTGGGGTCGAGGTTGAGCTTGTGCCTTACGGTCTCCCCTGGTATCCCAGGGAGCTGATCATCAGACCATGCGAAGACTCGGATGTACGCAGAAAGAAAATCTTTATATTGCTCCTGAACCTCAGACGGTAGGTCAGCTCCGATCTTTACTCCTAGGGTCTGGTCGTCATTTAAGAAAACCGCTAGCAATTCACCTCCGGGTTCGGCGGTTGCGGATTTTTCCTCGACTCCCCGGGGGCCCTTGTTATTTCCATCTGGCCTTGATGCTTCTACCGAGATGTCATAGCACTTCCGAGCCATGGCCTGGTTACCTCGACTTCCCCCGCCCCATTTTTGGTGGGGAACTTCATCTTTTGGTGATAGGTAGAAGGCACCGCTCTCGTTCGGCTGAGGATTCCTCGGCCGAAGATGGCGTTGTATGCTATCATACCTTTGATCACTATGAAGTCCACCATGACTGTAACGGTTTTGGGTGGGTGCTGAGAGTAACCGGCAGGCTTAAGGCTCCCTCGGGGTAGGTGGCCTGGCCATTGAACCCGTATAGAGGGGTCCGGATCGGGCGAAGCTTAGACAGATCCTCCCCCATCTTAAGGAAACAATCATAAGACAGCACATCAGGGGCACTTCCATTGTCAACTAGAATCCTATCTACATTACAATGGTTTATTGTGGCCGATATCACGAGGGCGTCATCATGCGGGGTGTTCAGCCCCTCCAGATCTCGACCGGAGAAGACTATGTCCTGGGGCTCACTCGGCGGGGCCTTGGGAGGCTCTATGGCTTGGCTCGCCCGCTCGGCATGACGCTTCCTTCCTCGGCCGATGTCGCCTCCTAATGCTGCTCCTTCGGAGATGACGTTGATGTGGACCCCTCGGGGGGCGTTGTCGATCTCCTCTGGGGTGCCTCGGTCTTCCTTACGCTCGGCTACGAACCGAGCTAGGTGCCCTTGACGAATGAGGCGCTCGATCTCGTCCTGGAGCTGGTGGCAGTCGCCGGTGTGGTGCCCGTGATTGCTGTGGAACAAGCAGTGCTTGTTGCGGTTACGGTTCTTTGACCTCATTGGCTCGGGTTGGCGGAGGAGACCCGAGTCCTTGATGTCTTCATAGATCTCATAGACCGGCATGGCTAGTGGGGTGTACCGCTCATACTTCCGTGACGGTTCCTTGCATTCCCCGTCCCGGTTCTGCCTTTTTCCTGAACCTGAGCTCGGCTCGGGTGCCCGCTTCTTGTCCCCCTCCCGACCCGAGCCGGTTGCATCTCGCCATGCGCTGAGCACTTCTTCGCATTCTGCATGGTGCAAAGCCAGAGTTACTAGCTCGGCAAGAGTCGAAGGAGGGTGGAGGACAAGCCCGCGGCGGAGATTCTCATCCCGGGTGCCCCCAATCAGTGCGGTTATGGCTGAGGCCACGTCTAGGCAGGGCATCCTCAGGGCTTACGACTTGAATCGGTGAATATAAGTCCGAGTCTCTCCCCTTGCGCCTGTTTAAGGGCCAGGAACCCCGCTACCGACCTTGGGGGGGCACTTTCGGTGAAACTCTCTTTGAAAATTCGCCCAAACTGTTTGAAATCTCAGATGGATCCGGGGGCGAGGACCCAGAACCAAGCTTGAGCGCTTTGGACCAGGGTTGTCACAAAGGCTCGGCATTTGATGGCGTCGGACACTCCGTGCAGGGTCATCAGAGCGTCGAAGCTGTCGTAGTGATCGAGCGGGTCGCCCTGGCCATCGTAGAGCTTGAAGGTTGAGAAGGAGGTTCTGGGAGACACCTCTACCTTCAAGATATACTCAGAGAAAGGGGATGCATTCTTGCGGGGATGCATTCTCGCGGGGAGGGCTCCCTGACGGGGCGCGCGACCTTCCATCCCTAGCCGCCT
The DNA here is from genome assembly GCA_022559845.1 of Amorphophallus konjac. NCBI lineage: Eukaryota > Viridiplantae > Streptophyta > Magnoliopsida > Alismatales > Araceae > Amorphophallus > Amorphophallus konjac. The sequence goes on from CM040124.1 coordinate 242,368,619, forward strand.
CGGTCCTCATGAGTTCCACGAGGATATCCAGTTTTGCGTTGAGGGCTTGGAAGGCGTCCGCACTACCGTTAGGCGGCAGCCCTACTGCCGTAGGGGGGGTGGTGGTTCGTCGGCGGGGGCGCTGGCGTTGGAGGGGGGGTTCTGCGAGGCCCGAGAGGGGCCACCCCCAGCCGCTACCATGGCCTTTCCCCTGTCGCCGGCGGACCTCCTCCCAGAGCTCCTTCGCACCATACTAGCTTCTTGTACGTTTCCCACAGACTATGCCAGATGAAGAGGCGAGATCTCGCGCGGGTCCTGAGCGGACGGGGGATCACCAGATTGTGAACTGCAAGAAAGGGAAATGGATCAGGGGGCCCATGGATGAGTCCCTGGGAAAGACCCTCCGATGCTTAAGTCAATAGAGCTATGGTGGGAGCAATAAAGGGGGGAAGTAGCTTCTGCGCGAGATCCCTCTCCACCAGAAGGGTGAAGTGGTTCCTGCTCAGAGTTTTGAGCGTGTGGTTGCCCTTACCTTTCACCGGAGGGTATCCTTCATTTAAATAGTGTGCTGTCTTCAGGAGTCCAGTAAGTCGAGGGGTTTCAGGGGGGAGTTACGTCCTCAACGTGAGCTCTTAACTACCACATCATGGGATCTTTATCGCCGTGGGGACATTGATGTGACACGACCCCTCGGACTTAAATTTGTAAGCAATTGAACCGAACGGCGGATCCACTCAAGCGGATTCACCCGCGTCGCGCACACCCAGGGTCCGTAGGTGGACCTGGCGATTGTGGTGAGGGTCCGAGGATGGACCTCGCCTTTCGGGGATTTGACTAGCTTGGGATGAACCCCTAAGGGCCTAGGATGCCCAATTCCGTGGGCGGCCAGCACGCCAAGGGCGTGGGATGTAGTGGCTCTCTCACAACTCACCCCGCGGTGGACACTCGATTTTATTGATTTTGGATCGGGCACTCCCTCGCCACCGACGGAACTAAGAAGCAATACTAGTTAAGCAAGAAGTGCTAACCAAGAGGAGCGCAGCCAGGAGCTCACCTGATCGGCGTGAAGATGCCGATCCCAGCCGGAGACGAGGGCGAGCGGGGAAGCGTGGGTTACCCGCACGCCGCGCCGATGAAGCTTCGGGCGATGACCTGCTAATACATGCACTACTCCTCACGCAGGAGGGGGAACTTGGGGTGGGGAGAGTAGGGTACAAGCAAACACTACCTCCACGCAGGGAGGGGCACTAAGCCGGTCAGGCGGGGAGGGGAGATTAGCGTGGATCGCGCCAATGTAGCACCTTGCCGATTCTGTCCCTGTCTGGAACAGCAGAATAGGGGGTCGGAGTGGTCACCGCCGTGCACTCCTCCGAACTCAGAATTCGACGAGACTGGCGCCAAAACGTCACTGACAGACCCAGGTACGTTTGTGAATTTTTTTTGGCGCTTCCGAAGTTGACACCAGCTGGGACGGACTCTGGAACAGGGTCCCTGCGATCAGACTCGGACTGCTCCCTGGGTGTAGCAGCAGATGGATGAAGTCACCACGGCAGCTCCTGAAGTGCAAACGTGGCAGGACCAAGTCAAGGATGACCGTGGACGAGTCTTCTCCGAGCAGCAACTAAGATGGGCACCAAACGACGTCGGGGTGGCGAGGAGAGGTCTGCTGAGTGAGGGGGGGTCAGGACAAGACCTTGAAGGCCTGTTCTGTGCACCTGGGAGAGAAAAATTGGAAACGGCTCTTCCTGATGCCGAACGGGATGCCGCTTGTTGGTGATGGTAGATGCCTTGTAGTAGCAGCTCTCGGCCAAGTGGCACCTTAATAAGTTGAGGGGTGTGGCCGTGGTAGCTTCTGCACTGCAGCTCTGGTCCAGGTTCTGGTCCCGGTTGCGCAGTCAGACGAGAATGGGCACCACGATCTGTAGGGAAGTCGGAATGAGACGATTCCACCTCGCTTGCGAAGAAGACTGGAAGACCTTTCCGGAAATGTATGGTGCACCTCTAGATGATGTCGGACAGCACCGGGGAAATCTCTGCAAGTGGAGCTTCTTCTGCTGCCTGCGAACTGGATAGAGTAGGTTGGTGAATGAAGTTGATAGTGGTGGGAGGGGTGAAGGGGCTGCAATGGGGAGAGGGCTAATGGCTGTGGGGCTTGGATGGAGGTGGATAAAGGTGGTGGAGAGGCTGGAGAAGAGGGCTGGGTCGCAGCTAGCAGGTGGAGAAGGAGGGGGTTGCGGCCAAGGGTGGAGGGTGAGAGAGAGAGAGGGGGGCGCAAGTGGCTTGGAGGGAGAGGGAAATTTGAACTGAGTTTAATGTGGGGTTGGTTAATGTGGCCTTGGGAAGGGGAGGAGTTGCCTTGGGGAGGGGAAAGGTTACTTGGGAGAGGGGATTCTCTCTTGGGAAAATGAAGGGTTGTATGGGGAAGGGGAAAGGTTGCTTGGGAGGAGGGAGAGGTGCCGAGGAGAAGGGGCTTCCACCTAGAGGTTGGAGGGCGATTAAATGGGAGGTATGGGGAAGGGGGAGGGGTCTTAATTAGAGGTGAATAGGGAGGAGAGAGAGTGAATTTTGAAATTTGGAGAGAGAGGGGAGGAGAGAGAGAGGGGTTCGTCCCATTTAGAGAGAGAGAGAGATAGAGAGAGCTAGAGAGAGAGAGGGCTAGAGAGAGAGAGGGGAGACAATCCTTGTGGATAAACTTTTCTCAATACTTCATTAGCTTACAAATGAGGGATTGGGGTCCTGTTTATAGGAATCCCACAATTTAACTTAGGTCCCTAACTTTTGGACTTCTAACACTAAACCAAGGGGAAGGGGGCCCCCCTGGGCCTAGCCCAAATAATTGGGCCCAACTGACTTATTAACCAGTCTAATGCCAATTAACCTAGGTAGATGACACCTTAACCTAGGGACTTGACTCAAATAAAAGGAAAATTACATAATAATAAAATGAAAAATACATCATATGACTCGGAATAAAGTGGCGAACAAGATGTAGCATAGGTGGCGAGCATCGGGATCCTCGATCATATGAAAGTGTTGGTGATGTCCTCATCATACCCCCGGGGTACGGAAAACTCGACTCCGTCGAGTACGGGCCCACCGGGGAAGTGGTCCTCTCAAACAGCTCAGAGTGAACCTCAACCTCCAAACTCAACCCTGCGTCCGCGACCAGGGTACGGTCCTTCATCCTCTCGAGGTGGCTCAGGCGCACCCTCTTGCTGGCGATGGAACCCTGCTTGCCTAGTGTTGCCTCCGTGTGCACACGTCGGACTCTCAGGCTGATTTTTGGTGGCTCTCCGAGGGTGTCCCTCTCAAAGGAAGATAAAGGCTCGAGGCACTCACTAGGATCCTCTGCGGTGCCCATATAGGGTGCCGGATCCGCCACGTGGAAAATGGGGTGAATCCCAAAACCCATTAGTAAGTCCAACCAGGTAGCCGGGTTGCCAAAGTCACTCGGAACTTGGGAAGGTCCAAGTCCACGTGCCCTCGAATTGGAGGTGACCCTAGGGTAGAGCCACTCCAATGTCATCATCACCAGATTGCCTACTTGGAATTCCAAGCGGCGCTCGCGAGCTCTTGTCTGCTCTTTGTGAACCTCACCGCTCGTCAAGAATTGCCTGCGTGTATGCTCATGCCATGCATCATAATGCGGTGAGTGGGTGTGAAAGTGGATAGCATGCAAAGGTGGACCGGGGCAACCGTACATAGACCTATCATGCATAGATGTGATGAAGACTCTTATGGACTCGGGGGGACCGGGGACACCATAGGTGGATCTATCGTGCATGATTGTGATAATTACCGGGGGACCCAGACATCCATGTATGCTCCTTTCATGCTTAAGAGTTATGACGAATGTGGGAGGACCAACACATCCAAATGTGAGCCAGTCATGCATTGGGCCTACAGTGTGAGTGATATGTATGAGATGACTGGGCTTACTAGCCCTACCAAATGTAGCAAAATGTAGTGGCACATGCATTCCCATCCAAATGGCTCCTTCTATGTGTATGGCTTGGTGCGGTATTTTCCACTCATAGGGGTCAAAGGGGTCTAGGAAAATGGAGTGGGCTTGGTACAATAAGGTTGGATAGGGTAGGGACAGGTTGGTGGTGAGTAAGGTGGGTGGGTATAGGAAGGGATCGAAGGGGTCTTGGTAAGGGTCACCTAAGGAGAGGAACTCTAGGTCCTTTTGGTCCTCACAACCCCTTGATGGCGGATTCTCCTCCTCTAGTAAAGTGATCGGGCCAAAGTTTTCGGTGGAATGGTCGGCCATGAATGAAGGGCTGGTTGTTCTACCCGAGATAAGCAACTCAAGTTTGTGGATAGCATCGGGCTCATCGGGTGTAGGGAGGAGTAAAAGAAGGTCACTAGTGTAGCAACCCACAGTGTAGATTGAGGAGATGGACCCGACACATAGGTGTAGGAGGTCAAGGCTCCTAGGTCGGTCAATCACCGTGGTCAACATACCAGTCAGCTCCACTTGCCATGCTAGGCCATGAAGGAGGTCTCCTAAAGTTTCAATTTGGTAGGAGGATTGGATGGTAGTGTGATAGGAGGAGAAGGGAACTATGGGAAAGTTTCACTCCATGGGGGAGAAAACATGGGCTGTGATCTCTCTAATTGGGCTCTCCTTTAGCCAATTAACAAGGGGTTCTCCTAAGATGATCTCGGTCCCATCTAGAGAGGGTGGTGTAAGGCGAAGACCACCATGTGTGGGTTCTTCTTCTTTTTGGACATGGGTGGTCTCCATGGCGGGGATTTGGTCCGGAGTGTTCACTACCATGGGGTCGGGTATGGGTTCCTCTACCAAGGAGGTGAGTGGGTCCTTTGAGGGCAGGATGATAAAGGTTGGGGTATGGTGTACCCAGGGTGGTAAGTGAGGCCGGACTTGGGTTGGGGTTGGGAGTGGAAGTAGTAGAGGGCTAGGTTTGGGTAGGATAGGAGTTGGAAGCGGAAGGTGTTGGGGAATGGTGGCTGTCACGGGCCTAGGTGGAGGGGTTGACATGGGGTCCATGTGGGTTTGAATGGTGAGGGTGGAGTGAGCCATGATGCTTCTTCCACATGGGATGGGATCTTCTTAGCCTAACTAATGACATTGTGACTCGTATTCTTCTTCCCAATCTGGGGAGGCCTCATGTTCCTCGATTACAATCTTATCCCTTTGGGGTGTGGGGGTCTTACTCTCCAAGGGAATGGGAAGGTCGTTTGGGGATGGGGTGATGAAAGTTGGGGCATGGTGTACCCGGGGTGGTGAAGTTTGGACCCTAACGGTGGTCTTGGGTTGACTGGGGGAGAAAGGAGGAGTGGGAGTGCTCCTCGGGTTATGGTTCTCAAGGTAGGAGTGGGAAGGTCGGGGAGTGAAGATCTTCCTAATCTCAATCCTTATCTCTTCCAATGAATCTAAGGGTCCTTTGGGGGGTGGAGTTTGGGTCTTAAGGGTGGTCTTGGGTTGACTGGGAGAGAAAGGAGGAGTGGGAGTGCTCCTCAGGTTATAGTTCTCAAGGTAGGAGTGGGAAGGTCGGGGAGCGTAGATCTTCATAAGCTCAATCTTCATCTCTTCCCATGATCCTATGGGTTCTTGCCTCTAAATCCTTCTTAAGCCCACTACGCGATCCCACTCCTTCTTGGCTTGTCCCCGAAGCCGCCCTGTGGCCCTGCGGACTCTAGCGTGTCCATAGGTCCTACTCCTATCAAAGTGTTTATCCATGGTAGTCTCCCACTTTAGGTAGGCATTAGGACTGGATCCGTCAAAACTAAGGTCCCCTTCTAGGATGATGTCCATGAGGAGGGGGTCAATCGGACTCTTGTGGGAGGCCGTGTTGAGGGGACTTAACCAATGTGGAGTGTACATGGTGATGCACTGGGTGGCCCAATACTGACTCTAAATGCGAGTGCGCCCTAGGACCAACTTGTAGAGAGACAAGTTGTGAACTTGCTCTGATACCATTTGATATGACACGACCCCTCGGACTTAAATTTGTAAGCAATTGAACCGAACGGTGGACCCACTCAAGCGGATTCACCCGCGTCGCGCACACCCGGGTCCGTAGGTGGACCTGGCGATCGTGGTGAGGTTCCGAGGATGGACCTCGCCTTTCCGGGGATTTGACTAGCTTGGGATGAACCCCTAAGGGCCTAGGATGCCCAATTCCGTGGGCGGCCAGCACGCCAAGGGCGTGGGATGTAGTGGCTCTCTCACAACTCACCCCGCGGTGGACACTCGATTTTATTGATTTTGGATCGGGCACTCCCTCGCCACCGACGGAACTAAGAAGCAATACTAGTTAAGCAAGAAGTGCTAACCAAGAGGAGCGCAGCAAGGAGCTCACCTGATCAGCGTGAAGACGCCGATCCCAGCCGGAGACGAGGGCGAGCGGGGAAGCGTGGGTTACCCGCACGCCGCGCCGATGAAGCTTCAGCCGATGACCTGCAAATACATGCACTACTCCTCACGCAGGAGGGGGAACTTGGGGGGGGGAGAGTAGGGTACAAGCAAACACTACCTCCACGCAGGGAGGGGCGCTAAGCCGGCCAGGCGGGGAGGGGAGATTAGCGTGGATCGCGCCGATGTAGCACCTTGCCGATTCTGTCCCGGTCTGGAACAGCAGAACAGGGGGTCGGAGTGGTCGCCGCCGTGCACTCCTCCGAACTCAGAATTCAACGAGACTGGCGCCAAAACGTCACTGACAGACCCAGGTACGTCTTTGAATTTTTTTTGGTGCTTCCGAAGTCGACACCGGCCGGGAAGGGCTCTGGAACAGGGTCCCTGCGATTAGACTCGGACTGCTCTTTGGGTGTAGCAGCAGATGGATGAAGACACCACGGCAGCTCCTGAAGTCAAAACATGGCAGGACCAAGTCGAGGACAACCGTGGACGAGTCTTCTCCGAGCAGCAACTAAGATGGGCACAAGATGACGTCAGGGTGGCGAGGAGAGGTCCACTAAGTGAGGGGGGGTCAGGACAAGACCTTGATGGCCTGTTCTGCGCACATGGGAGAGAAAAATTGGAAACTGCTCTTCCTGATGCCGAACGGGATGCCGCTGGTTGGTGATGGTAGATGCCTTGTAGTAGCAGCTCTCGGCCAAGTGGTGCCTTCATAAGTTGAGGAGTGTGGCTGTGGTAGCTTCTTCACTGCAGCTCTGGTCCAGGTTCTGGTCCCGGTTGCGCAGTCGGACGAGAATGGGTACCACGATCTGTTGGGAAGTCGGAATGAGACGATTCCACCTCGCTTGCGAAGAAGACTGGAAGACCTTTCCGGTGATGTATGGTGCACCTCCAGATGATGTCGGACAGCACCGGGGCAATCTCTGCAAGTGGAGCTTCTTCTGCTGCCTGCGAACTGGATAGAGTAGGTTGGTGAATGAAGTTGATAGTGGTGGGAGGGGTGAAGGGGCTGCAATGGGGAGAGGGCTAATGGCTGTGGGGCTTGGATGTAGGTGGATAGAGGTGGTGGAGAGGCTGGAGAAGAGGGCTGGGTCGCAGCTAGCAGGTGGAGGAGGAGGGGGTTGCGGCCAAGGGTGGAGGGTGAGAGAGAGAGAGGGGGGCGCAAGTGGCTTGGAGGGAGAGGGAAATTTGAACTGAGTTTAATGTGGGGTTGGTTAATGTGGCCTTGGGAAGGGGAGGAGTTGCCTTGGGGAGGGGAAAGGTTACTTGGGAGAGGGGATTCTCTCTTGGGAAAATGAAGGGTTGTATGGGGAAGGGGAAAGGTTGCTTGGGAGGAGGGAGAGGTGCCTAGGAGAAAGGGCTTCCACCTAGGGGTTGGAGGGGGATTAAATGGGAGGTATGGGGAAGGGGAGGGGTCTTAATTAGAGGTGAATAGGGAGGAGAGAGAGTGAATTTTGAAATATGGAGAGAGAGGGGAGGAGAGAGAGAGGGGTTCGCCCCCTTTAGAGAGAGAGCTAGAGAGAGAGAGGGCTAGAGAGAGAGAGGGGAGACAATCCTTGTGGATAAACTTTTCTCAATACTTCATTAGCTTACAAATGAGGGATTGGGGTCTTATTTATAGGAATCCCACAATTTAACTTAGGTCCCTAACTTTTGGACTTCTAACACTAAACCAAGGGGAAGGGGGCGCCCCTGGGCCTAGCCCAAATAATTGGGCCCAACTGACTCATTAACCACTCTAATGCCAATTAACCTAGGTAGATGACACCTTAACCTAGGGACTTGACTCAAATAAAAGGAAAATTACATAATAAGAAAATGAAAAATACATCATATGACTCGGAATAAAGTGGCGAACAAGATGTAGCATAGGTGGCGAGCATCGGGATCCTCGATCATATGAAAGTGTTGGTGATGTCTTCATCAGACATGGAGTCCCTCATCCCCTTAAATTCCTGCTTACAGAAGGCTCCTAACGGCTGCATGGATAAGCAATCGTCGGCCGTTCCGAGCTCAGAAATGCCAGCCCTTATCCTGGGCGGTAGGATTAGCTCGGATGAAGATGGATCGGATCGGTTGGCACGCGCCTTCCTCTCCCGGCGGAGAGATGGCTCGGGCGTGGACCTTTTCTGCGACCTGACCGACACTCGGGCCTCCCGAGCCTAAGGGCCGCCTTGGAAGGTGGTATCCCCGAGTGAACTTTTATTGGGCTTTCAGTCTGGAGTGGGCCCAGTGGGCTGTCACTCGGGCGAGCAGGGCCTTGTTGGGCCCGATGGGCCTACTTCGGATGCTCTTCAAGTGGGCTACAGAAATCCCCCTCTCCAGCTTGATTTATACTTGAAGATGCGATCGAGCACTGATTGTGTTCAAGGGATCTATGCTAGTCCCCTCGGCTGATTATCAGAAACATACTGTAAACCACGGGGTATGATGCTACTGGCGTCGTATTATGCTGGGAGTACTTTCTCTATAAATAAGTGAAGATCCACGGGCATCATGAAGATACACGTACATGAGTTTCTCGCTTGTTACATGATATTCCACAGAAATTCCCCAAATACTTGCTCATAAGCAAAAGATGTTTGGGTGATGAGTATGTGAACTTGCTAGTACATTCTTGTTCATGAAAGGCCATTCTTGTTACATTCTTGCTAGTTCATACTTGTTCATTCTATCTTACATGATCATCTTGTTACTTTGGTTACTTGTGATTTATCGCATTCGCATGACTTTACCTTATTTTTTCTAGAGCTAAAATGTTAATTACTTTAATAATGCCGTCATGTTGATGCGAAGATACCTACTGGGCAAGTGTGCTCATTATCTATTTCCAATCTTTTTAGGAGATGGAAGTGAGTCAGGATCGGATTCGGAATGTTCAAATAGCGGGTCTGAGAGTGAATGAAGAATGAGTGAAGACTTAGGAAGTCTACATGTTTAGATTGAGTCTATGTAATTTTTCTTATTTCTTGAGTCTAGTATGATGAAGAAAGTTGAATTAGTGATTGTAATTGAGTAATTGATTTGAGCATTAATGAAATAAGTTGAAGTTTGAGTAAATATTGTGCAATCGCATTAATGTGTGTAATCGTCTTACGCTCTGATCATTCTTGCTTGCAAGAGACTTACTATGCCGGCTGTTCGCGCTCCCCGAGTTAGTCTTCTGCTGTAAATAAAGGCTCGGGACGTGACAAGAACTATCACTATGCGTAAGAAAAATCCTCCGCCTAGTACCATGAGTCAATTGTCCATATTTGTCAAAACTTCATTGAGTATTTAAATGCTCATGTACAAAGATAAGGAAAACTGGATCTGATGGTCAAAATGATTCATGTTTACTGTGGCATGCATGGACACAAGATGGGTAATTGCTATTAAGATGATTTACATGCATGTAAAAATAAACTCCTTTTTTGAAGAAAAAAAATGTGACATATCTTTATTGTGAAAAATTGCACGTTAAAATTTTTGACATGAATGCAATAAAGAAGGGAACCTTAAGTGTCCCTTGAAAATAAGAAGCATGAAGCAAACACTCACTCAATGAAACCAAGGTACACGGACCATGTTGGAAAGTATGGACTTCTTCAAGAGAAAAATTAAAACTTCCATGCAAAGAACTCAGGTGCTATCCCTCTCACTTCCTGAAGAACAAATTCTATCTTGATGACAACAACATCTGAAATTCCCTTTTGGAAAAATGATTCAGATTGTTGATTATTGATGTTTGACTAAATGTGTCTGGGCCTACATGCATGAAAATCAATCTACATTGCACTTTATATGTCATACTGCATGTAGTGTCAAATTGAAGCGGAGTCTTCATTGTAGTCATTTCTGACCCCTTCAGTGCATTCATGTCATGACCTTCTGGTATATAAAATAGCCATGTGTGGAAGGACAGACCAAGTGATGGGGACATCACCTCCCATGCCCACGTTCACAGCTCGTCTCCTCGCCCCGGTTGCATCCGGCATGGTTTAGTCATTTAATTTTAAGTCCTATGTAATTTTATTTGAGTCATATTCCTAGGTCTTACATTTATTTTCCTAAGTTTGAGTGTCATTAGATTGTGTAATGTGCTATTGGGCCCAATTCTTCGGGTTTGGCCCATGAGCCCCCCCTACCCCTTCGGTTATTTGTTATTGAGTCTTTTGTAAGGGACTTATTGTAAAATGTGGGTTTCCTATATATAGGGCCCCATTTCCTTCATTTGGAGGTAATGAATCAATGAATGAAAAAACTTGCCATTTTGAGAGTTTACACTCCTTATCTAGTGGAGAGATTCCATTTTTTGGGTGAGAAACCCTAGGGGAGAGATTCCCCACCCTTCCCTCTCTTAATCTCTCTTTTTCACTCCACTTTCTCTCTCCTCAACACCCAAATTCGAATTTTCTTCTCTCTCCTCCCTTCCCAACCACCTCAACCCCCACCTACCATCATTAAAGCCCTCCACTTCCCCATGGCCTCCATTACTCCACCCCCCTAGTCCCAAGAAGATCCCTCACCATTCCAACACCATCTTCCACATTCCAACACCACTTTCCCTATTCCAACACAATCAACCCCTTCCCCACACAACCCCACAACTTCTAAGGCCATTTCAATTTTGAAATCCACCCTTCCCTCCACTCACTTGTGCCCCCCCCTCACTTTCTCCTCTCACCCACCTTCCCAAATTCGTAGCTCCTCCTCCCACCACCTGTTAGACCCCCTTCCAGACCCCATTCTTCCCTTCCCCCACCTTAGAACACCCCCTCCTAGACCCCCTCACAGCCCGGGCTTTCCCCACACTCATCCACCCCCATTTCCCCTCCCATATACCCCATTCCCCCCCCATCATCTTCAACCTACAGCTCTCAACCGAAGATCTATAGAAGAGCAGTAACTTGCAGCGGCCACCACAACTTCCTCCGGACGAGTTTGAAGACACAAGAGCCATCGTCGGAAGCGTCTACCAGTCTCCTTCGCAACATAAGTGGTTTCATCTTCTTCCGATCTCCGAGCCGTCCAGGAGGTCCATTCTCCCACAACTGCGCAGTTCTACCTCGGCTGAGGACCTGAGCCGGATTAGAAGCTCTGCCATGACGAACCCTGAAGGAATCAATCCTCAAGTACTTCTTCAAAGTTCTTCATCGGCCTGTCTACTTTCAGAATCAAGAATCGGAACTCCATTCGGCATCCCGTACCAGAAGTTGTCAATTTTCTCCGTCTGCTGCACGGATCTGCTTCCCCACAGTCTACACCGACCAGTCATCCTTGTTCAGAGCCTCCAGGTCTTCTCCGACATCTTTTGGATTCCCCGTCAGTTTTTCTGTGAAGAGGACTCATCCACGGTTCCAACGATTCTGACGGTGCGTGATTCTGAGTTCGGGATCAGTCGGGGTACCTTCTGCAACCTACTACTAGAAACCAGAAGCTGCCAGTCCGTGAGTCTGCCTCTCTGTTTGGACCTCCATCCTGCTCAGCGACTGCGTCAGAAGAAATCAACAAAAATTAGACGACTTCCCTGGCCTCCTACGAAGCTTCTCCAGGTGGTTTCGTCCCCAACAAATTTCGTGAGCAACCACAGCAGTCATATCTTCAGTCAGCTGTCAGCATCCACCAACTTCGGTGTTCCTTTCTCATTTTCCCCTCCCCGCTTGGCCGACTGAAGGCCCCTCATTGTGTGGAGGTAGTTTTGGTTTGTAATTTCATTAACCCCCACCCCAAGGTCCCCCTCCTACGAGAGGTGTAGTGGTGTAATTTGTTTAGGCAGGTCAAGTGACACCGCCGCGGCGTGTGGTGATCCACTCGCCTCCCCGCTCGCCCTCGTCTCCGACCGGGACCGGTTTCTTCAAACCGGTCGAGTAAGTGCTCAAACCTTCACTCCACTTAGTGCTTGTCTTTCAATATTAGTTCTAATTCCGCTGGTTATGCGAGTGAGAGCCCGATCCTCAAGCCCCATTGCCTTGAGTGATCACCGTGGGAAGAGTGCAACCGGTGCCTTCGACACTTCGTCGGCCCCGTTGAATTGGGATTCCAAATCCATTGGGAATCAAATCTTGGCCTTGCTGGCCCTCTACCAGCAAGGGCCCAACCCCTCAACCTCACCTTGGCATTACCAAGTTACCCCGGGCTTGGGTGAGCGACGAGAGAGCGGCGGCCCAAATTGGCCCATTTAGATTGCGATTGTGCTTGCTTGCATTAGGTCCGAGGTTGTGTCACATCAAGTGGTATCAGAGCAAGTTCATAACTTGTCTCTCCACAAGTTGGTCCTAGGGCATGTTTATGCATTTAGAGTCCTCGGTTGCATCTCCCATGTCCACTAGAATGGCCACTTCATACCCGTCATATTCATCCCCATCAACTTTCCCAAGAAGCCCAAATGCTCATGGAAGCTCCATTGCCAACAAAGTGGGTAGCAACACCTCTATCATAGAAGCCCTACCTAATGTCCTTAATCGGCTTGAAGATATCATGTCTCGACTCGACCGACTTGAAAGAAATAGCCGTGCACCAAGAGTGAATGAGAGTGACCTTTGGGGAAATCTAGAAACCATATTTTTAGAACACTTGAAAATCAAAACCCCCGCCTTTGATGGATCCAACAGCCCAAGCCTTTACATAGATTGGGAGATTTCCCTAGACCAATTCTTTAAAAGTTGCCCCTTGAACGATGAAAGGAGAATGAGGCTAGCCAAGGCACACCTCTCCAAACAAGCTAAAACTCATTGGTTAGTTGTGGAAGGTTTAAGAAGGATCCGCAGGGAGGCCCCCATTAGCACTTGGGATGAGATGAAGGTCGAGCTTAGGAAAACCTACACTCTCCAACCCTCTCCCTCCTACTCAAATCACAAAAGCCCAAGGAGTACTTCAACTCCTTCATCCCCACCCGGTCAATCCAAGACCCCAATCACCCATTCCCAACCACTTCCCATCTCTCCCACCCCAACCACTACATTTACACCCCACCTCCAAGTCCACACCACAACCATAGGCCCCCATACCCAATTGGGCCCCATGGCCAACTCTCCACCTAGGCCCATGGTAACCCCCACCACTACCTCTCCATCACCCCCAAAAAAAGACACTCCTCCCAAAACAAATCAACCCAAACCCCTTCAACCCACCCATCTTCCTCTCCCTACCCCAATCCAACTCCCACCAAAGCCTCCACTACTACCCTCACCTATCCTAACCCAAGTTTCCCACTACCTACCACCCCGGATACACCATGCCCCAATCATCACCACACCCTCAAAAGCCCCTCTCACCTCCTTGGAAGAAGAACCCATACCCCACCCCATAGTGGTGAACACTCCAAACCCACTCTCCACCTTGGAGGAAACCCAAGCCCAAATTGAAGAAGAAACAACACATGAGGGTTTTCACCTTACATCACCCTCTCTAGTTGGGACCAAGCTCATCTTAGGAGAACCCATTGTTAGTTGGCTAAAGGAGAGCGCAATTGGAGAGACCCGGGCCCATATTTTCCCTCCCATAGAACAAGACCTTCCCTTAGTGCCCTTCTTCTCCTATCACACCATAATCCAAGCATCCTATCAAGTGGAGACCTTAGAAGACCTTCTCAAGGGCATAGCATGGCAATTAGAGATGACTAGCATGTTGACCCCTATGGTAGAACAACCTAGGAGCCTTAGCCTCCTACACCTATGCATAGGGTCTATCACCTCAGTTTGCACCATTGGTTGCTACACTAGCGACCTCCTTCTATTCCTCCCTACACCCGATGAGCCCAACCTTCTCCTCGATTTAGAGCTTCTTATCTCGGGTAGAAAGCCAAGCCCTCCACTCATGGCCGACCCACTTGTCAAGAACATTGGCCCAACTATCATGGAGAAGGATGACTTAGCACCTTTTAAGGATCTTGAGGACATGGAGTTCCTCCCCCTAGATGACCTATTTTATGATCCATATGATCCATTCCAATGGGAGTCAAGGGACTCATATGACCCAACCATCTTACCAACCACCCACCCTTTCCTACCCTCACCCACCATATTGGGCCAAACCCACCTCATCCATGACTCGGGTTATACCTTGGGAGCCATGACCTTGGGCCATATATCCCTAGGTAATCAGGTTGTACCCCACCCCATGATGACTACCTTCTTAGATCCATTCGATCCTTTCCAATGGGAGTTCAAAGGTTGTCCCACACCTATACACATGGAAGTCACCTTTGGGAAAAGCATGCATGTGTCTAGGCTTACCATATCCCTTGGCATGAACACTATGTTGGGTCCATTCATTCATATCACCCACATATCAAGTAGAAAGTATAAGTGGTCCACATTCGGATGTCATGGTCCTCCTTCATTCATCATGGATCTTAAGCATGTCAAAAGTATCTACGGATGTCCGGGTCCCCCCACATTCATCACCACTTTGCATGATAGGTTCACCTACGAGTGCCCCGGCCCACCTAGGCCCACCAAAGTCTACATGACAACATTGCATGATAAGTCCACATATGGTTGCCCCGGCCCTCCAAAATCCATCAAAGGCTTCTTGGCATCAAAGCATGATCGGTCTACTTTCGGTTGCCCAGGTCCACCCATCACCCCTAGAATGTCAACATTCACGAAATTGCATGAAAGCCTTTGCAAGCACATAAGCAAAAAGAATGAGGCTTATAAGAGGCGGGCCGACTCTCATCGGCGTCACCGAGACTTCCATGAGGGTGACTTTGTGATGGTAAGGACGGAGAGGCTCTCCCCGGGAGCCAACTCTAAACTGAGGCCACGTGGGGCTGGTCCCTTCTAGGTCTTGAGGCGCATCGGTGCAAATGCCTACGAGTTAGATCTCCCTGAGGAGTATGCAATAAGTCCCACATTCAATGTAGCCGACCTAGTGTCATATAAGGGACCCACGGTGGTACCTAGTGAGGAGATTGAGCCCACTTCTTCCCTTGAGAGAGCACCCACCCGTGAAGAGAGATCACCAGCCAAGAGAGCCCAGCGTGAACAAATTGAACAAATATTGGATGAACAAGTCACTACCACTCGGAGCAAGGTATACGAGCGCTATCTCGAAAGGTGGATGGATCGGACTCGTTCGGAAGACTTGAGGGCAGTACCACTTCTACACCCTCCAAGGAGGGAATGACACTTACTCGACGGAGTCGAGTTCTCCGCACCCCGGGAGTATGATGGGGACATCACCTCCCATGTCCACGTTCACAGCTCGTCTCCTCGCCCCGGTTGCATCCGGCATGGTTTAGTCATTTAATTTTAAGTCCTATGTAATTTTATTTGAGTCATTTGATGTATTTTCCCTTTTATTTGAGTCATGTTCCTAGGTCTTACATTTATTTTCCTAAGTTTGAGTGTCATTAGATTGTGTAATGTGCTATTGGGCCCAATTCTTCGGGCTTGGCCCATGAGCCCCCCCTACCCCTTCGGTTATTTGTTATTGAGTCTTTTGTAAGGGACTTATTGTAAAATGTGGGTTTCCTATATATAGGGCCCCATTTCCTTCATTTGGAGGTAATGAATCAATGAATGAAAAAACTTGCCATTTTGAGAGTTTACACTCCTTATCTAGTGGAGAGATTCCATTTTTTGGGTGAGAAACCCTAGGGGAGAGATTCCCCACCCTTCCCTCTCTTAATCTCTCTTTTTCACTCCACTTTCTCTCTCCTCAACACCCAAATTCGAATTTTCTTCTCTCTCCTCCCCCTCTCAACCACTTCCAACCCCCACCTACCTCCATTAACTCCCCACAACTTCCCACAACCCCTCTTTAATCCTCACCTAGTCCCAAGGAAGTTCCACCACTCAAAACCCCACCCTCCAACCACCACCTACCCCTTTCACTTCCCTAAGCATATCTCCACCTTCCCAAGGCTGAATTAACTCATTCCAAAGCCCAAATTCGAATCTCCCCATCCCTCCTTGCTCCCTAGGTCGCACCCCGCCTCTCCCCTCAAGCCAAGTTCACCCCCCTCCTCTCTTCTCCACTCCAGCTTTGTGTGCAGGCCGACCTGCAGATTAGCACTCTGTTGCAGCGACATCCACGACTGCATCCTGGTTCTGCGGGTGGCATGGCCTAACTTTCTGGAAAGGCCTCCCTGTGCTCTTCGCAGGTGAGGTGGAATCACTCCATTCTGAGTTCGTGGCCGTCCGTGAAGGCTGTTCTTCCCCGACTGCGCAGAACCTCTTAGACCAAAAGCCAGAGCGGCAGAGAAGACTCTCCCACGATGAACCTTGAAGGAATCAGCCTTCAGGGTCTTCTACAAAGATCTTCCTCCCCCTATCAGCGTCCAGGAACAGAAGGCGGAGCTCCGTTCGGCATCCGATAATCAGAGATATTAATTTTCTACCACAACCACGCCGGTCTGCCTCCTCACAGTCTGCCCCGACCACCGTCCACTTCTCTTGACACCCAGCTCATCTCCGACATCAGAAGACTTCCCCGTTTGTTTTGCTGCAAAGTAGACTCGTCAATGATTCCAACGAGTCCAGCGGTGCCAGATTTGGAGCTCAGGAGCAACCGTGACCACTTCTGCAACCTGCTGTTTCAGACTGAGCTCGGCCAGAGACCAGAGCTGCATCCATCTTCCAGTCGCCGGAGCAGTCAGCCCCCAGATCAGAACGTCGTCCAAAAATTCAGGCTGCACTCCTCTCAGGTTAGCAATCTTTTGGCGCAAGTCTCATCAGATTCTGAGCTCGGTGGATTTATTGGCTGCATCAACATCGACTCCCTGTCCAGAATTACAGAAGCTAGACAGAATCGGCGAAGCTCGGAAACTCGGTTTCCTTTGCATCTCTCCCCACCCCGCTTGGCCGGCTGAAGGCCCCTCCCTGTGTGGAGGTAGTTTTAAATGTATTAAGCATAACCCCCACCCCAAGATCACCCCTCCTGCGTGAGGAGTAGTGCTGTACCGTTTGTAATTTCAGGTCAAGCTACACCGCCGCGGCGTGTGGGGATCCACCGCCTCCCCGCTCGCCCTCGTCTCCGAGCGGGACCGGTTTCTTCAAACCGGTCGAGTAAGTGCTCTAAACCCTTGCTCATTGTGCTTATCTTTCAATGTTTGTTTCTTAGCTCCGCTGGTTGTGCGAGAGAGAGCCCGATCCTCAAGCCCCGTTGCCTTGAGTGATCACCGTGGGAAGAGTGAAACCGGTGCCCTTGGCACTTTGTCAGCCCCATTGAATTGGGTTCCACATCCTTTTGGGAATCAAGCCTTGGCCTTGCTGGCCCTCTACTAGCAAGGGCCCAACCGCACATCTTCACCTTGGCATTGCCAAGTTACCCCGGGCTTGGGTGAGCGACGAGAGAGCGGCGGCCCAAATTGGCCCATTTGAATGCGATTGTGCTTGCTTGCATTAGGTCCGAGGTTGTGTCACATCACCAAGTCTAAATGGAAGCTATCACTATGCGTGAGAAAAATTCTCCGCCAGGTACCAGAAGTCAAATACTCAATTCATCCTAGGCCACATCATTTAGAATGTCATATGTTCATCTGCTAAGGTCTGCATTGTCAAATGCATTTTTAGTGCATGACTTACTGGTATATCAAATGGTCATATGTGGAAGGACAGGTCAAGCTTGTCTAGAAATTGCCACTATGCGTAGAGGACCACCTCCTCCAGGTACCAGAAGTCACTTGTTCATTTAGACATAAGCCATTCCAGTTTGAGTCAAAAAGTTTTTAAGAATGTTAAGATGAATGGCTGGATTGAGGGGGAGTTGAACTGTCTCAGTCCAAATATATTGAACAATGTGTTTTTAAAGTACATGGAATCATTTGCTAAAATAATCAAGGGGAGTATAATTTGTTAGATAAAATTATTTCTTTCAAAAATCTTGTGCCTCCTATCCATGATTCTTGTTCAAATGATTCAACTTAGGAGGAGCTTCAATTTCATACAAAGTTAAAAGTATATATGAATTTGTCTTCTTCATGTGTAAATAAAGACCCAATGAAGAGGGGCTATCTCACACTGCTCCTGAGCGGGGAAGAGGATGACCACGTACACTTGAAGTGTGAACTACAAGAAGGGAAACGAGTCAGAGGTGCCCAGGGATAGATCCCCGGGGGAGACCCTCCGATGCTTAAGTCAGCAAAGTAGTAGAGCTATGATGCGAAGGGAAGAGCTAGGAGGAAGGTGGGAGCGCGAGATCCCTCTCCACCAAAAGGTGAAGTGGTTCCTGCTCAGGGTTTTTCGCTCTTGCCTGGCTTACCTCTTGTAGTGGGGCTTTTCTAGTTTAAATAGTGGCCCATTGTGTGACTGATCCCTGTAAGCGAAGGAGTCTCAGGGAGGGTTACATCCTTCATGCGGGCTCCTTTATAACACGCGGACTCTTGGTCTCCCCTATCCTCTTGAGCTTCCTGCCATTAAGGGATTCACAACGGCCGTACTAATAAGCTTCCATCAGTGAGCCCGAGCGATAGGCACTTGCCCAGGAGTGGTCTCCCGAGCGATGAGTGCATGGTTGGGATAGGGAATAGGGGGCTCCGGGGGAGCTTTCCCGATCGAACTGATGCTCGGACTTCCCAACCCGAAGGCCGCCTAGGAAGCGCTTGTACCGAGTGAGTTTTTGTGCTTTATACTAAGTGGGCCCGGGGGCTACCACTTCAAGGAGTTGGGCCTCGTTCGGTCTGGTTGGACCTCTTTTGGCCTCTCCGTACGGGCGACGAGATTTCTCCTCTCCACTTGTCCCCGTCCTACTCCCGAGACAGAATTTAGGCTCGGACGAGTAGCATTTAGGCTGGACTTTTGTGGCTCTAGTTGGGTAGAGATTTCTCTCAGGTAGGGGCCACATGATGCGGCTTGCCTTGAAAATGTGCTCGTCTTAATGAATAAGAGAAGGCCCATCCTCGGGAGATCGGATTGCCGCGCCACCTCCGGTTTAAGCATTGCACGTTTTTGCGTCCCTTTACCTCCGGGGTTTAGGGTTTTGCCTCTCTTTCACAGTTATATTTTGAGGGGGGCTCCTGTACCGTGAGAGCAGTTCGGAAGAGCGGAGAATCGTTGCAGCCATAGGAGCTAGGGGCGCATCCTAAGGTGGTGATTCGTCAGCTTTGGAGTCCTCTAATTTGGAGCTTTCCCCTTCTTCTCCCAGTTCTTCTATATGTTTCATGGCGGACCAAAATCTAGGGGCCGAGAGCCGAGAGGGAGGACAGGCTTCGAGGACTTTTTTGGTGCCACCAGAGCCTCTTCGCAGCGAGCTGGGTGAGGTGGACGTGAAGCGGCTGGAGAATCGGTATGGGCTACCATGGTGATTCAAGTTCCTCGCACCTGAGCCTCATGAATCCAGTCTGGCCGCTCGTTCTGGCCTCTTTTGTTCTTTCCTCCTGGCCTGGAAGTGCGGCTTTTGGCTGCCCCTCCATCCCTTTGTTGCCGAGTTGCTTCAGTTCTTCCGGCTGGCTCCTGTCCACCTGATCTCCAACTCTTACACCCTCATCTTCTCCTTCATCTTCCTCTATGGCAAGAGAGGGGTGCGCACCTCGCTGGACCTCTTCCACTATTTTTTTGAGTTGAAGGATAATCCTTTTGCCAGGAAGGGCTTCTTCTTCATTCAGGCGAGGCGGGGAAGGAGTTGTGTGTCCCTTTCTGTGAAGGATTCTTTACATAAGGGGTGGAAGACTCAATATTTCTGGGTGGGCCCGTCGGTGGTTGGCATGGTTTGGGATTTCCCAACGGTGCCCAACTTCCACCCGAACATCCCTCCGAAGCACACAGAGGTCTCTCCGGAGGTGGAGAGGGATGTTGCTATCCTTCAGCGGGACCGCCTGGGGACTGCTGAGTTGGTGACTCCTCCTAACATCAAGGAGTATCTTTCTCGACTGCTGTTGCCGACAGGTAAGGTTCTCAGGGACTTATCCTCTCTCAAGCAAGTGCTTTTCCTCTTCTCAATTTGCTCTTCTTCGCGCAGATCTGCGGCGAGCGGCCGAGGAGGAGGAGGAGGAGGCACCGTCAGTCGAGCTGGATGTCATCAATGTGGATGATAAGCCGGCTCTGAGCGATCTCCCAGCTTCGGAGGGCTCGTCCCGTGCCCATGAAAAGGGCAAGGGGGTCGCCTGGGATGATGCTTCTGAACGTCGGGGGGTCAAGCGGAAGGATCCCGTGGTGAAGTTATTGCGGTCTTCGATGCAGGCTCAGTCTGCTGAGAAGAAGCGGGCGAGGAAGGCGGAGACCACCCGCCCGATTGATGAGGTTCCCCTGTCGCCTCCTCCCTCTGCTGTGCAAGAGGGGGAAAATGACGAAGGGATCATGGCCGTTGGGGCACCGAGCGAAGCAGAGGGGGCGCCAGACGGAGGAGCCTGGTTCGGGCCGATCGAGGCTAGGGAGTCGCAGGATGTAGCGACTCGATCGCAGCCGATCGAGGCCGGGGAGGTGCACGGCGGGGCTGCCCATCCCGAGTCAACCGGTGGGGCCCCCGAGGCAAGATTGCTCGGGGAAGGTGCCTCAATCCCGACTGCTACGGAGAGAGTTCCTCTTCCGTCAACTAGTTCCTTCAGCATCCGGGCCTCCTTGTACCGGAGGTGCCATTCTATTGCCTCGGGGGTTGTGCGAGAGAAATTCCAGAGGTGTCCCGCCTCCACGCTTTTCGAGCAACTTATGGAAGGTGGCCTGATCTTGGCCCAGCTTGGGGTTGAGGAAGTAGGCACGTATGCTCAGGTGGAGTTGGAGCGAGAGGCTCTCTCGTGGGCCCGTGGTGCCCTCGATCGGAAGGTTGAGCGTCTGACCCTTGATCTTGGTGACCTTCGTCGGGAGGTGGCCCCGCTTCGGGCTCAAGTGCAATCGAGCCAAGCGGAGCCTCTGTCATTGGCGGAGCAGCTGGCCTAGGCCTATCGTGATGTGACACGAACCCTCGGACCTAGATTCGTAAGCAACCAATCGATCGGCGAACCCACTCTAGCGGACTCACCCGTGTAGCACACGCTCAGACCCGTAGACGGACCGGCGATGGTGGAGAGGGTCCGAAGAGGGACCTCGCCTTTCCGAGGATTTGACTAGCTTGGGCTGAACCCCTAAGGGCCTGGGATGCCCAATTCTGTGGGCGGCCAGCACGCCAAGGGCGTCGGATGTAATGGTTCTCTCGCAACTCACCCGCGGTAGTCACTCAAATATTAGCGAATTCGGGATCGGGCACTCACTCACCGACCGACGACACTAAGATGTGATACTAAACAAGCAAAGTGACTCCAGCAGAGAAGTGCAACCAGGAGCTCACCTGATCGGTGTGAAGATGCCGATCCCGGCCAGAGACGAGGGCGAGCGAGGAAGCGTGGCCTTACCCGCACGCTGCGCCGATGAAGCTTCAGTCGAAGACCTGCTAGTACATGTACTACGCCCTCACAGAGGGGGTGGACTAGGGGTAGGGATGATCAATTACAACCAAAACTACCTCCACGTAGGGAGGGGCGGTCAGCCGGCCAGGCGAGATCAGACGGAGAGCTAAAGGAGTCACCGAATGAAGACTTCACCGATTCTGTCCGCTTCTGGAACTACTGGATAGGTGGACGATGTTGATGCCACCACGGGCTCTATCGGACTCAAAAGTCACCGAAACCTATGCCGAATCCTCGCTGATTGACCTGGGAGGACTCCTGAATTTTGGTAGAATCTCTGGACATCGTCAGAGGTCGGGGCCAGCTCTGGGACTGGGCCACTTCGTTCTGGCTCAGACTGACTCTAGAACTCTATAGTAGGAAGAAGAAGCCGCCACTAACACTCCTGAGCTCCGAAGGTGACACAGCTTATATCAATACGACCGTGGGAGGGTACTTTTCGAGCAGAAACCAGAAAGAATGCCAGAGGAGGTCGGAGCAGATAGATAGAGCCCGTAGAGTGAAGAGGTATCTGTCAGGCCCTGACAGGATAGACCTGCGCACCTGGGGTAGAAAAATCAGAACTTTGTGCTTCGGGCTTCAAATGGCGCTCCGTTTCTTGGCAATGCTAGGGGACTTGTAGGAGGAGACTTCAGATAGAGAATCACGTCCAAAATCCCATAGGAGCGGTCATGGTCGCACTTTAACTGGGCCTCTGGTCTTCTACAGCAGTCGAGTTGCGCAGTCGAGGGAGAACGGCTCTCTCGGTCAGCACAGACGTCGGACGGACGCGAGACCACCTCGCCTGCGAAGCCGCTTTGAAGATCTTTCCGGCAATATATGGTGTGACTTTTGGAGCTTGGAGATGAAGATAGGGCAGACTCTGAAACCTGCGGATCCTCAACCTCTGGCGACCTGAGAACAGAGTGAGAGAGTAGAGTGTATGTGGAGGTGGGAAAGGGGAAGAAACTTGCAAGGGGTGACTAATGGAAGTTGTGGGAAGGGGAATGGAGGGATCTAGAGGTGATGGAAGGGAGTGGGGGGTGCTGGGGTCGCAGCTAGCATGGGGGAGAGGTGGAGTGCACAGGTTACCTAGGTAGAGAGGGAGAGAGGGGGGGAAATCTCTCCCTTGGTTTGAATGGCTGGTTAATGGTGGGTGGTTAATGTGGCCTTGGGGATGGGAAAGGGTGTGTTGGGGAGAGGAAAGGTTGCTTGGGGTTGGTGAAGGGGTGTGTGGGAGAATGGGATTATTCCTTGGGAGATGGAGGGGTGGCTTGGGAAGAGGAAGGGTTGCCTTGGAATGGTGAGAGGTGCTTGGGGCTTGGTGAAATTAATGGAAGACTTGATGGAGCCTTGGGAAGATGAAAGGTTGGGGCTGATGTGGAGGATGAGGTGGCAAGGGAGATAGGAGAGAGAGGATGGTGCGCCCTAGAGAGAGAAGGGGGGTCGCCCCTTTTAGAGAGAGAAGTGAGAGAGAGAGAGAAGAGAGGGGAATCCACCCCTTAGAGAGAGAGAGAGAGAGATTCTCACAATTGTAGTGAAATTTTAAATTTTCTTTCAATAATTTATTACTTCTCAAATGGGGGATTGGGGTCCTATTTATAGGAATCTCACAATTTAACATAAGTCCCTGACTTTTGGACTAATAACAAGAAACCAAGGGAAGGGGGGGTGCCCATGGGCCTAGCCCATTGAATTGGGTCTATTAACCTACCAAACTAACATAATGACTCAAGACTTAGGAAAATGACTCATTAACCTAGGTACTGGACTTAAATAAAAGGAAAAGTACATGATAAGAAAATGAAAATTACATCATATGACTCGAAATAAAGTGTCGAACATGATGAAGCACAGTTGGCGAGCATCGGGATCATCGAACAAATGGGATTGCTGGTGATGTCCCCATCATACCCCCGGGGTGCGGAGAACTCGACTCCGTCGAGTATGGGTCCACCAGGGAAGTGGTCCTGTAAAGTAGCTCGGGGTGAACCTCAACCTCCAAACTCAACCCTGCGTTTGCAACCAGAGGACAGTCCTTCATCCTCTCACGGTGGCTTGGGCACACCCTCTTGCTGGCGATGGTACCCTGCTTGCCTAGTATTGCCTCTGTGTGCACACGTCGGGCTCTCATGCTGATTTTTGGTGGCTCTCCGAGGGTATCACTCACAAGGGAAGATATAGGATCAAGGTACTCACTAGAATCCACCGCGGTGCCCATATAGGGTGTCGGATCCGCCACGTGGGAAATGGGGTGAATCCCAAAACCCATTAGTAAGTCCAACCCGTAAGCCGAGTTGCCAAAGCCACTCGAAACTTGGCAAGGTCCAAGTCCTCGTGCCCTCAAGTTGGAGGTGACCCTAGGGTAGAGCCACTCCAATGTCACCATCGATAAGTTACCTACTTGGAATTCCATGTGGCGCTCGCAAGCTTTTGCCCGCTCTTTGTAAACCTCACCGCTCGTTGCTAGATGCTTGCGTGAATGCGTATGCCATGCACTATGATGAGGTGTGGGTATGAAAAGCTTGGTGTGTAAAGGTGGACCGGGACAACCATATGTAGACCAGTCATGCTTTGACGCCAAGAAGACTTTGATGGAATTGGGAGGACCGGGGCATCCATAAGTGGACCTATCATGCAATGATGCCGTGTAGACTTTGGTCAACCTAGGTGGGCCAGGGGACCCATAGGTGTACCTATCATGCAAAGCGGTGATAAATATCGGGGGACCCGGACATCCGTAGATGCCTTTGACATGTGTATGACCAATGTTAAATGAGGGGGGGCCGATACACCCGAATATGAACCACTCATGCATCCTACTTGACATGTGGGTGATATGAACGAGTGGTCCCGACTTAAGAATCATATCAAGTGGTGTTGTACGCCAAGACTTATGCACTTTTGTACCAAAGATGTCTCCTATGTGTGGACTTTTGGACCTCCATTGGAATGGGTCAAAGGGGTCTAGGAAGGTGGATATCATGAAGTGGGGCACTTCCTTGATCCCTAAGTGTGTATTGCCCAAACTCATGGCTCCCATGGTGTAATCTGAGTCTTGGGAGAGATGGGCTTGGTCCAACATGGTGGGTGAGGGTAGGAAGGAGTGGGTGATAAGTGATGTGGGTGGACCACATGGGTTCCTGGGTTCCCATTGGGAGGGGTCAAAAGGATCAACATAAGTGTACCCGGGGGAAAGGAGCTCTAAGTTTATCTCAACATCCTCAAGGTCCTCACAATATGGTGGTGAGTCATCCTCCTCCAAAGTAATTGGTCCAAGATCTCTAGTGAGTTGACCGTTTAAGGCATTTGGGGTCTCAATGGGTGGGGAGTAGACCGGAGTGGGTTCTTCCTCCAAGGGGAGAAATAGAAGAATCTCAATAGTGCAATGCCCACTCGTGCAAACGGAAGTGATGGAGCCAATGGTGGGGTGGGCAAAGTTAATGGTGCTAGGCTCCGAAAGTCCCATGGTAAGCAAGCCGGTCAAGTGGACTTGCCAATATAAGCAATCCACTAGGTCTCCCAAGTCTCCCGCGAAGTAGAAGGTTTATAAAGTGACATGGGGAGACCGGGTGGGAACAATTTGGGATTGATGTCTCAATGGTGGTGAGCTCAGGAGGGTGGGACTTTGCTTGAGCCATTGGAGTATGGACTTATCTATGGTGATGGTGTGCGGCTCATGAGGACCCGGACTAGGAGGGGTGGGTGAGTTTTGTGGCTCCTCCTCCTCAACGGTGTGGGCTTGGGTTTCCTCGAGGGTCGGGAGGGGGTATAGGTCGGTCTTACTTCCAAGGGAAGAGGTGTTTACTTCCAAGGGATCAAGTGTTTGGATCATGGGCTCCTCTTCCAAGGAGAGGAATGGGTCTTTTGGTGGAGGAGTGGAGATAGCCTGATCATGGTACTCCCGGGGTGGTAAACATGGACGGGCTTGGGTTGGGCTTGATAGGAGAAGTACTTGGGTTGGAGTTGGGGTTGGGGGTGGAAAAGTGGTTGGTAGAGGAGGTCCGGATTGGGGTGCGTAGATCTTTCTAAGATTGGCCCTCATTTCAACCCAAGATTCAATGGGTGCTTCCACTGTGGCTTCTCTCAAACCTACAATGTACTCCCATTCTTTCCTAACTTGGCGCCAGAGCAAACTCTTGGCATAGTTGACTTGGATAGGCCCTGATAGAGTGAACCACCCAAAGTGTCGATCTATGGAGTCCTCCCACTCTAGATATATACTATGGTGGGTTCCGTCAAACACAAAGGCTTCTAATGGGCCTAAGAGTGGCGAATATGCCAAGTATGAGGTAGTCATGATGGTGGACAAGGGTGATGCATGCAATGGCCCTAGGACAAGACTTAGTAGAGACAAGTCTAGAACTTGCTCTGATACCAAATTGATGTGACACGACCGATTGATGTGACACGACCCCTCAGACCTAGGTTCGCAAGCAATCGAACCGAATGGCAGACTCACCCAAGCGGGTTCACCTGCGTCGCGCACACTCAGGTCCGTAGGTGGACCGGCGATAGTGGTGAGGGTCCAACGTTGGACCTTTTTATTCCGTGGGTTTGTCAAGCTTAGGATGGACCCCCAAAGGGCCTGGGATGCCCAATTCCGTGGGCGGCCAGCACGTCAAGGGCGTGGGATGTAATGGTTCTCTCGCAAATACCCGCGGTAGTCACTCAAATATTAGCGAATCCGGGATCGGGCACTCACTCATTGACCGACGGCACTAAGATGCGATACTAAACAAGCAAAGTGACTCCAGCAAAGAAGTGCAACCAGGAGCTTAGCTGATCGGCCTGAAGACGCCGATCCCGGCCGGAGATGAGGGCGAGCGAGGAAGCATGGGCTTACCCGCACGCTGCGCCGATGAAGCTTCAGCCGAAGACCTGCTAGTACATGCACTACGCCCTCACAGAGGGGGTGGACTAGGGGTAGGGATGATCAATTACAACCAAAACTACCTCCACGCAGGAAGGGGCGGTCAGCCAGGCAGGCGAGATCGGACGGAGAGCTAAAGGAGTCGCCGAATGAAGACTTCGCCGATTCTGCCTGCTTCTGGAACTGCTGGATAAGTGGACGATGTTGATGCCACCACGGGCTCTATCGGACTCAAAAGTCACTGAAACCTGTGCCGAATCCTCGCTGATTGGCCTGGGAGGACTCCTGAATTTTGGTAGAATCTCTGGACGTCGTCAGAGGTCGGGGCCGGCTCTGGGACTGGGCCACTTTGTTCTGGCTCAGACTGACTCCAGAACTCTACATCAGGAAGAAGAAGCCGCCACGAACACTCCCGAGATCTGAAGGTGACGCAGCTTATATCAATACGACCGTGGGAGGGTCCTTTTCGAGCAGCAACCAGAAATAATGCCAGAGGAGGTAGGAGCAGAGAGATAAAGCCCATATAGTGAAGAGGTGTCTGTCAGGCCCTGACAGGACAGACATGCGCACCTGGGGTAGAAAAATCATAACTTTATGCTTCGGGCTTCCAATGGTGCTCCGTTTCTTGGCGATGCTAGGGGACTTGTAGGAGGAGACTTCAGCCAAAGAATCACGTCAAAACCCATAGGAACGGCCATGGTCGAACTTTCACTGGGCCTCTAGTCTTCTGCAGGAGTCGAGTTGCGCAGTCGAGGGAGAACGGCTCTCTCGATCAGCACAGACGTCGGACAGACGCGAGACCACCTCGCCTGCGAAGCCGCTTTGAAGATCTTTCCGGAATTATATGGTGTGACTTCTGGAGCTTATAGATGAGGATGGGGCAGACTCTGAAACCTGCGGATCCTCAACCCCTGGCGACCTGAGAACATAGTGAGAGAGTAGAGTGTATGTGGAGGTGGGAAAGGGGAAGAAACATGCAAGGGGTGGCTAATGGAAGTTGTGGGAAGGGGAATGGAGGGATCTAGGGGTGATGGAAGGGAGTGGGGGGTGCTGGGGTCATAGCTAGCAGGGGGAGAGGTGGAGTGCACAGGTTGCCTAGGTGGAGAGGGAGAGAGGGGGGGAAATCTCTCCCTTGGTTTGAATGGGTGGTTAATGGTGGGTGGTTAATGTGGCCTTGGGGATGGGAAAGGGTGTGTTGGGGAGAGGAAAGGTTGCTTGGGGTTGGTGAAGGGGTGTGTGGGAGAATGGGATTCTTCCTTGGGAGATGGAGGGGTGGCTTGGGAAGAGGAAGGGTTGCCTTGGAATGGTGAGAGGTTCTTGGGGCTTGGTGAAATTAATGGAGGACTTGATGGAGCCTTGGGAAGATGAAAGGTTGGGGCTGATGTGGAGGATGAGGTGGCAAGGGAGAGAGGAGAGAGAGAGGATGGTGCGCCCTAGAGAGAGAAGGGGGGGTCGCCCCTTTTAGAGAGAGAGAGAAAGAGAGAGAGGGGAATCCACCCCTTAGAGAGAGAGAGAGAGATTCTCACAATTGTAGTGGAATTTCAAATTTTCTTTCAATAATTCGAAAATGAAAATTACATCATATGACTCGAAATAAAGTGGCGAACATGATGAAGCACAGTTGGCGAGCATCGGGATCCTCGAACAAATGGGATTGCTGGTGATGTCCCCATCACGTCGCATGGTCGACCAGAAGAATGAGCTCCTGGAGGCGGAGTGTATCATTCAGGTCGAGCGCGGCGAGCAGTGGAAGGCCGAGCGAGAGGCGCTCGAGGGCCGAGTCCGGGGGGCCGAGGATGCACTGACCGAGGCCGAGAGAAGGCTGTCTGAGTAGGAGCAGAGGATAGTCGAGCTTGAGAGGCAGGCAGAGTTGGCCGGGGTGGAGGCACTCGAGCGACATATGTTCTCAGAGGCCTATCACGCTGCTCTTCTCCAGGTTGCCTTCCCTTATTATGAGTTAGGCTATCGTCGATGCCTTCGGAAGGGCTTCTCCCAGGGATTCGATCAGGTCGTCATAGAAGTAAAGGCCCAAGCGTCTAGGCTCATTTTTCGTTCCGGGCAACGCTATGACTCGGACTGGGGTTCGACCGACTCTTCCCATTATACATCGAGCGAAGAGGAGGGCCGGGAGTCCTCGTCCTTGTCTGAGCGACCGCCAACTCCAGTAGCCTCGGGAGGGCGCACGACAGAGATAGTTTCCATACAAGTGGGGTCAGTGCCTGGGTCGGCCGTCGCTGAGAATAGTGGGGTAGATCGTCCGATGCAGAGGAAGCATTGCCTGCCGAGCCTGAAGATGGGCTTGAGGCCTTATGTAATAGCTCTATTTTTCTTTTTTTCCCTTTCCCTTATGCGGTTGGGTAAGGCTTTTTTGAAAAATATAATAGCAGCAGTATCAAATGCTGAATTGACAGTTTCTTACCGCTTTTGCTGTGATTTGACTACCAGATTCGTAGTCGTTGGAGAAGGCGTCGATTTTCTCTGCAGATATCACGTGTGCCAATCTTGATAGAAACGCAGAGTGTGATCTAGAAGGGGGGGATGAATAGATCACCACTATTTTCAAAAACAGAGATCAAAAGTTCTTGCTAGATGACTCGATAGATAAGATGCACAACACTTCTTACTCGATAGGAACATACGCTCACTATGAAATAAACGTTCCAGATAGCAATCGGTGATACATGTCTAAATGATCGAGCACATGAGGGGTTAAAGATGCCAACATAATGGCAACCTCCACCAACCAACAATCAGTAATCTCCCAGAAAGCAAAACAACAATCACACACGGAGACAAGGGGTTTTTAGGTGGTTCGATTGCCCACTGCAATCTAGGTCCACCCCACGTCCACACCGGACGAGGATTCCACTAGCGCAGGCTAGAAAAGCAGACTCAGTCTGCGACAACGGCTGCCTCACTGCTTGACCAGAGGAACAGACTCCTCTCTTCCTCCAACCCGGAGGGAAAACACTAGCAACACCCCGTTACTAGCAACCGGAGACTCAGTCTCCCTTCCTCCAGACCGGAGGGAACCCACAAGTGACACCCCCGTCACTTGCAAATTGGAGACACTGTCTCCCTTCCTCTACACCAGAGGGAACCCAAAAACACAGCGATAATACTCGGATCAAAATGAAAAACAATAAACGAGAAAACACTGGAGAATGTAGCTTCAAAGAAGCGTAAAGACTAAACAAGTTCTCTTGGCTGGTAGCTCTCAAAGACTATTCTATCTTTCTCTTGGCTTGTACTGGGTTTCTCACGATCTCTCTTTATCCTGGAGATGCTATCTTTTCAAGTAGGGAAGATGGAAGCTCTTGCGGCAGCTTTCTCCAGCTCTGTCTAGCACCAGCAGCCTCTTTGAAGGGTAATGTAGCTTTATATAGGAACAGGGCTTTGTATGGATCAAGCAACAGAACCCTACTAAAATTCTATTGGTCCACGTGTTAGGGAATAGAAGCTTACTTTCCTCAGATGACGTGCCTATCAATTCTCCTTTATCCACGAGCCAGCCTTCTACCTTTTTAAAGGTCACGTGACTCTTCTGCGAACCTGATTGTTCCCTGTAAAAGGAAGACAGAGTACCGTTATGGTTACTTGCAACAAACTAGAATTCGCCATGTAGAACATCAAACATTGTATAGACCTTAGGCTCAATTAAACAGATGTGCACTGACCTTATTTAGCTATGAATAAATGCACGCTCGGACCTTGGGTAATACACAACAACACATGCACCAACCTTCCATAAGCTCATTGAGGAAAATGCACAGACATTGCATGTAGACAGTAGAAATGTGCACCGAGATTGTATGTCCAAGGGAAGACACTGCACCGACTTAGTTCCTTTGAAACCGAGTATTGCACCTACCTTGATAAGCATATAACCAGAGTATGCACCGACTGACTGTGCACGTAAAAATGACATGCACTGACCACTACAGTGAAATGCACGGACCTAATTTTCCCAAGGTAAAACTTGCACCGACTTGATGAAGCTCATGTGCACAAGACTGAGCATGAGGCGAAAAATGCACCGATGCAAGGGATGCACCGACTGTGCTAAAACAAAATATTACACCGACTTCGTTTGCGCACCCTTAGACATAGCATGAGACACAGACTGAGACGCAGCCCATCCACTGAGATGCAGAATGAGACGCAGTGTAAGACGCAATACATGCACTGAGACACAAATGCACATGAGACGCAATGTAAAACGCAATCAGCATTGTGTAAGAGAGACGCAAGAAAGACATGGACTAAGCTATGCATGAGACGCTGACAGAGACGCAGACACGGTCGCAGTTGAGTATGAGACGCAAACACGAAAATAGCACTGACCTCATATGTTCATGTGAACATTGAAATGCATTGACTTTAAATGCACAGCTACAGCGATATGCACAGACTTGCACGAACTTAGCATACTAACCCTGGATGTGCACCGACCGTGCATGCGGTTCCATAAGAACCTGCACCGACCTAAGATATACCAAATGCAAGACTAGCACCGACGACATCTTTTTGGGACTCGATGCTAACATAGACTAAGTGTATGCGAGAACTGCAGCTAACATCGGCTTTAAGCTGTTCGATGAAATGCCATGCACACTGAAAAGGCTTCCACACTTACTGATTGATAAGCTAATCATGCACACACTCCACGGCACATTCTTGTGAGAATTTTTATGATGTTTGACTTATGGTGTATGGCATCATCAAAACCATAGAGATGCAACAATCTCCCCCTTTTTGATGATGGCAACACTATAAGTCAATCAATTATCAATACACTCAATAAGGATGATTAAGCAAGCATGCAATCACAACATACGCACTAATTCTTGCCAGCTCTAAACAGCAAACCAGCTCAAGCCAAAATATAATATCATCAAGATATGCAAGCAGTTCATGATATATGCATGCAGACACTTTCACATTGACATAAACTTCAGCCAGACTCAAACTCATCACTAATCACTAATCACTGACTCCTACCAGAATTATCACCAGCTGCCAGAAACACTACCAGAATCACTCCCCCTTTGACATCATCAAAATGAAATTAAGGAGATATGCAGCTGCTGGACAAGTGAGAAAAAAGATACAGTTTTATAACAGTGTAGAATGACCGATGATCATATCTTAAAAGATTAAGTAGGAGAACAAAAGTAAGCGTATATTCTTCAAATTCTAGTAAATAAGAGAGAGCTAGAGTAAGATTGAAGTTTATCTACGTACAGAAGATATGATGGAGAACAAGTATGAATAGATATGTCAAGAGGGATCTGACCAAAAACTGTACTTAGTAGACTGCAAGAAACTGGTCCACAGAAATGGTTCTTGAAGTATTGAGGATAAACAGTCCATAGTACAGACAAAAAAAAAAGGGATTTGACTGATTTATATTTAATGAGTAGCAAAAATATCAATAAGTAATTTGGTAGATCACACCTTTTGACATGAGGAGACACCTTGACTAGAGGCCGAAATCCCCAGTTACTCAGTGTGAGAACCGCATTACCTCTCCTTTTAGAGAACAGAGTTAGTAATTGAGATGGCTTTTTACATGAGGGGGCACCTTGATCAGAGGCCAGACACCCCAGTTACTCATCACCTTGCTACCATTGCTCTGTCATGATCAGATAGAAAATATTTTTACAATATTTAACCAGAGTTAATCTGATACCTCATGACATAGGAAGAGATTCATTTCTTTGATGAATTATCTAGTTTCTCAATGATAAGACCATTACTCTGGGCAAATTTTATCCCTTTAAAATTCTGACATGGTATGTTTGAAGACAATACCAGAAGCACTGATTCTGATGGAATTAATTCTCTGAAGTCTAGATTTAAAGTTTTAGCAGGTTTCATGACATATGAGTTTAGCTTGTTCCATGATCATGAGATATGTAAGAAGATATACTCCTGACCTTTTATCAAAGTCTCAGCTAATTTATTAGATAGATGATTCTAGGAATACATCAGTTGGTCAGACTTAAAGGTTTAAGACATGAATGAAATTCTACTCTCTGTGAATGGACTGTATAAATTCTTTCAATAGAAGCAATAACCACACAAATCTCTTAAGAACTTTTGACTCAGTCAACCTTCACAACCTGACTAGCCAGAGATGCTCTATCTAACATGCTCTCTATCCAAGGACATGTGATGCAAAAAAAATTCTTCACAAAATGATACAATTTGATAACTCCCCCTCACAAGATGATATGATAAGCAAGTAAATCTCATGCAGTATATGCAATTCTTCAAGCCTCTCAACATATCAGGACAAAGATAAAACTCCCCCACACAGTTTGAACTAATATGCAGACACAACTCATGCCGAATGGCAAACATGCAAAATAGAAACTCATTTTCATGCAAATCATCTTTATTGAAGAAACATGAAAACAATTTATTCATGGAGCTTAGAGTTCAGCAAGATTTGAAGATGCCTAATTCTCTCCTTAGAGTTGTGAATTTGTCATTATCCAATGGCTTAGTAAAATATCAGGTATTTGATTTGCAGTGCCAACATGGAACAATTCAAAAGTTACTTTAGACACCTCATCCCTAATAAAATGATGTCTAATTTCTATGTGTTTAGTTCGTGAATGCAAGACAGGATTCTTTACAAGATTGATGGCACTAGTATTATCATAGTAAATGGATGTATAGCCTAAGTCTACTAGGTAGTGCTAAAGCTAATTTTTGATCCAAATCACTTGTGTACCATAGCTCCCTGCAACTATGTACTCAGCTTCTGCAGTGGAGAGGGCCACACAGTGCTGCTTCTTGGAACCCCAAGAAATCAGACACCCACCTAAGAACTGATAATGTCCACTAGTGCTCTTCCTATCTAGTTTGCAGCCAGCAAAATCAGCATCAGTGTATGAAATTAGATCAAAAGCATTTGATGCAGGGTACCACAGTCCTAAGTTATGAGTTCCATAAATGTATCTAAAGATTCTTTTTTCATAGCAGCTAAATACAATTCAGTAGGCCTAGATTGATATCTAGCACACATACCTACACTGAATTGGATATCAGGTCTCGAGGCAGTCAAATAGAGTAGGGATCCGATCATACCTCGGTATAGCTTTGCATCAATTTCCTGACCTGATTCATCTCCATCTAGAGAATTGTTGGTACCCATTGGAGTTGAGATGTGCTTCAAGTTGTCCATCCAAAATCTCTTGAGAATTTCCATTGAGTACTTTGTCTGACTGATGAAGCACCGATCTTCCAATTGCTGCACCTACAATCCAAGAAAATATTTTAGTTCACCTACCATGCTCATCTTGAATTCATTAGACATCATTTCAGCAAATTCTCTGCACAGTTCAGTACATGTTGAACCAAAAATAATATCGTCTACATATACCTGAACTATGATGAGGTTTTTATTTAGCACCTTTGTAAACAAAGTCTGATCCACCTTACCTCTTTTGTAGCCCTTGCTTAACAGAAATTCTGTCAGCCTTTCATACCAGGCCCGAGGAGCCTGTTTCAATCCATACAGGGCTTTATTCAACCTGAAAACCTTGTTAGGGTTTGAAGATAATTGAAATCCAAGTGGTTGATCTACAAAAACTTCTTCCTTGATGAGACCATTCAAAAATGCACTTTTGACATCCATTTGATGAAGTTTCATATTTTTAGAACATGCAAAAGCTAGCAGGATTATTATGGCTTCTAACCTAGCAACAGGAGCATATGATTCTTTGAAGTCTACTCCAAACTCCTGGCAGTAGCCTTTAGCTACTAGTCTAGCTTTATTTCTAGAAACTATTCCATCTTCATTTAGTTTATTCTTGAACACCCATTTTGTTCCAATAACAGTTGCATTTTCAGGTTTAGGAACAAGTTCCAATACATTGTTTCTTTCAAACTGTCCTAGTTCCTTATTCATTGCATTAACCCAAGATTCACCTTTTAAAGCCTCTTCAACATTTTTGGGTTCTATTTGTGACACTAATGCAACTAGGTCTTGATTATTAACATTTCTAAAAAAAGACCTTGTCCTAGGGGGATCATTCAAATATCCTATTATGTTTTGAACAGGGTGATCTTTTAGAAATCTAACATTTATTAAAGACTCACCTGTTTCAACTGGCCTTACCTGGTTGGGAGCATCTGGTGTTTCATTTGGCTGAATCTCCTATTCTTCTTTATCTTCTAGGAATTCTCCATCATGCTTTGAATCCCTGTCATCATCTTCAATGTTAGTAGCACTTTTTGTCTCATCAAAAATGGCATGTGGAGACTCTTCAATTTTTTGTTCAGTAATATTGAAAACCCTATATGCTCTAGACACTTCAGAGTATCCTAAAAATATTCCAGGACAGCTTTTAGCATCCAATTTATCTAGGTCCTTCTTGTCATTATTATGGATAAAACATTTAGCACCAAAAATTCTGAAGTGAGCCAAGTTTGGTTTCTTACCTTTCAATAGCTCATAAGGGGTTTTCTTGCGAAATGGTCTTACCATGGCCCTATTGATTGTATAAGTTGCGGTATTGCCCGCCTCTGCCCAAAACTTCCTTGGTAGTTGACTCTCAATCAGCATAGTTCGGGCCATCTCCACAATGGTTCGATTTCTTCTCTCCATAATTCCATTCTGCTCCAGTGTCCTGGGAGAAGAAAATTTATGTGTTAGTCCCTCAGTTTTACAAAGATCAGAAAACATGGAGTTTTCAAATTCACCTCCATGGTCTGATTGAATTGAACAAATTTTATGTTTTCCTTCTTGTTTGACCTTATTGAAAAACTATTTGAATTTTTGAAAAGCATCATTCTTGTTAGCTAAGAAAAAGATCAATGAAAATCTAGAATGATCATCAATAATCACATAACCGAACTTGCTACCATTTAGACTCTGTGATGAGGGCATCACTCACGATTCCCTCTGGCTTGGCACCTCTCTCCCTCCCGGAAGCAGCTAGGGAGCAGCCCTTCTTCTGGATTGGACCTTAGTGCTTACCATTGGGTCATCTTATCACTTTCTCCTTTTACTTGAGTCATAATCATGTAATTTGCCTTTTATTTGAGTCTTGTACCTAGGTTATCCAGTCATTTCCCTAAGTTCGAGTCTCATTAGGCTACGGTGCTTGCTATTGGGCCTATTTCTTTGGGCTAGGCCCATGGGCGCACCCCCCCCCTTCCTTGGTTATCTGTTAGTATGTTAAAAGTCAGGGTCTTATATGTAAAAGTGGGTTTCCTATAAATAGGACCCCAATCCCTCTTTTGAAGGTTAATGAAGCATTGAGTATTATTATCCACCAGCCTTGTTCTCTCTCTCTAGCTCTTTCACTCTCCCTCTACTTCTCTCTCTCACTTAAGGGGGCGAACCCCTCTCTCTCTCTTCCCCCTTCTCTCTCTCTCCCTTGGGTGAACCTGCCCCTTCTCCTGCCCCCCCCTTGCCACATCATCAGCCACATCACCCTTCCACCCTTTCACCTCCCCAAGGCCCATAACTCCCATCAATACTTTCACAACCCCAAGCAACCCTTCCCATTCCCCATACATCCTCTCAACTTCCAAGGCACCCTTCCCCCTCCCCCAAGTAACTATTCCACTCCCCCACACCCCCCATTCATATCCCTAGGGAGCTAAACCCCATAACCCCCCCACAAGTTGCGCACCCCCCTCCCATCTCACCCCCCTCCTGGCCTTGGCCGACCACTCCATCTCCCCTCTCCTAGCTGCGGCCCCCCCTCACCCCTCCACCACCTCAGACCTCCTCATTCCCTGCTCCACCCCTCTCACCATTCCTAAACATCCCCCCCCCATCCACCATCACCATCCCCTTCCCACCATTGCTAGCCTCCACCTCCATTAACCTAGTTCCACCTCCATCCCTTTCATTTGGCCCAAGTCTGCAGGTGGCAGAGAAAGGGGCGACTTGCAGAAGCACCCACGGATTCATACGGCGTCGTCTGAAGGTGTACCATACCAATCTGGAAAGGTCGTCCAGTTAGCTTTGCAGGCGAGGTGATCTCATCCCGTTCTGAGTTCGGGGCTGTCCAGGAGAGCCGTTCTCCTCCGACTACGCCGGGCTTCCCCTGCAGAGTACCAGAACCTGGTCCGACGCTGCACCACGCCAAACAGCAGAAGATTCAGACCACGAGCCCTTCAACAAACTTCTTCCTCCCCCAGTCCTCTATCAGGAGCAAGAAGCAGAACTACATTCGGCGTCCGGAGGTCAAAGTTCCTATTTTTCTCCCTCGATTGGTTGGGTCTGCCTCCCACAGTCTGCAGTGACATGTCTTCAGTCTTCTGAGTCCCCCCATCCTCTCTGGCGTCAGACGGCTGCCCCGTCAGTTTTTCCGCATAGAGGGTTCGTCCACGGTTCCAGAAACTCCAACGGTTCATGATTCGGAGTTTGGGAGCGGTCGGGGCAACCTCTGCAAGTTGCTGTCAGAAATAGTAAGCTTCTGCACCCAGTTTCAGTCACTCTGTTCGAAGCTCGATCCAGACTAGCAGCTGCAGCAGAAGAAATCGACAAACATCTGGGTCATCCACGTGCCAGATACGAAGATTCCCACGCTGGTCTTGCCTCCGGAAGAATTTGGGAACGCGAACTACAGCCCCGGGACCGACTGGCAGTCAGTCATCACAGCCTGCAAGTGGAAATAGCCCCGGCTTCCCTCTTCCGTTCTCCGGCGATTCTCCCTTCCCCGCCTGGCCGGCTTACCGCCCCTCCCTGCGTGGAGGTAGTGTTTGCTTGTAAAACTTACTTCCCCACCCCTAGTCCAACCCTCCTGTGTGAGGAGTAGTGAATGTAATTTTGAAATAGGGTGCAAGCTACACCGGCGCAGTGTGCGGGGAACCCACACTTCCCCGCTCGCCCTCGTCTCCGACCGGGGTTGGTTTCCTCAAACCAACCAGGTGAGTCTCTACCCTTGCTCATTACTCCCATTCATTTCATATCTACAAAACTTATCTGCTGGTCGGTGAGAGAGTGCCCGACCCCGGAGCCACCAACCCTTGTGTGGTCACCGTGGATAATAGCGAGCGAGTGACCTAGTGCCCCCAAGGCACCCGGCCGCCCTTGTTTGTGGGCTTCATATCCTCGGGAGGGACAACCTTAGCAGTGCTGGTCCTCTAGCCAGCCAGGGGCTTTCTCCACAATCTCGACTCGGCATCACCGAGTCACCCCGGGAAACGTGTGTGTGCGGTGTGACGGTGACTCTCAAGTAGCTCTCAATCTTGTGGTTGTTATTGCGAATTAAGTCCAAGGGTTCATTTTTGCTTGCTGCATATTTGTGTCACATCAAATGGTATCAGAGCAAGTTTTAGACTTGTCTCTACAAGCCTAGGTCCTAGGGCAATTGCATTACCATCCCGTGTCTGTCACCTTGTCTTTGTGCATGTCCACCCGTAGGGGTACCATATACCGGACCGATCCTTCTACTTCCGATCCACCCATGGATTCCAATTTCCAAGGCAACCAAAACATCCCTAGGGAAGCTCCCCATGCTCCTACGGATCGACTTGAGGCTGCCATTCAAGCCCTCACGGAGCAAATGAATGGTTTTTCCACCCGATTAGAGAGATTAGAAGAAGGTAGGGCCCCACCTAGGAATCATGTCCAAAGGGCTCTTCTCCGCGGGTTGAACATCAGAGGGAAGACCTAGAGAATGAGTGGTATCGTGAGCAAGAGAGAGCCCCACAACCTCGGTACCAAGAGAGGCGACCACGAGAGGATCCGGATGACTTCCTCTTAAGAATGATCAAGGTAGATGCTCCGAATTTTGATGGGTCCCATAACCCAAGTGCCTACGAAGAATGGGAGCATGGCATGGACCAATACTTTGATTGGTATCCAATGTCCGAGGAGAGAAAGGTTAGGTTGGCCAAGATGCACCTTCTCAAACTAGCCAAGACATATTGGTTAAAGGTAGAGAGTCAAAGGAGGATAAGGCAGGAGGAACCCATTGACACTTGGCTTGACATGAAAACCCAACTAAGAAGCAAATACCTTCCCAATTCCTATAGCCAACTCCTCCTTGACAAGTGGCAAAGCCTTACTCAGGAAGGAAAGACCGTGGAGGAGTACATTGAAAAGTTTGACTCCTATCTCTTAAGGTGTGGTGTCGTTGAGGAGCCGGCCGTCA
Organism: Amorphophallus konjac; assembly: GCA_022559845.1. Classification (NCBI taxonomy): domain Eukaryota; kingdom Viridiplantae; phylum Streptophyta; class Magnoliopsida; order Alismatales; family Araceae; genus Amorphophallus; species Amorphophallus konjac. The sequence goes on from CM040124.1 coordinate 242,407,267, forward strand.
CCCTGTCCCGATTTAGGAATGGCCTCCTACCCCACATCAAACAGGAGCTTTTCATGAGGGAAGCTCATAGCCTTGAAGTTGCCTATCAAATAGCCCGTGATGTAGAAAGGTTTTCTAGGAACCCAAGGTTTGCCCCCCCCAAGGGCCCGGGACCCCGTCCCAACCTGCCGCCTCTGTTGAGAACACCTCCTCCCAGTGGGGGAACCCCCACTCGGCCCTACCCCTAGCCAACCAATCCTACCCCCACAAAGGCCACTCCACCCAACCCTCCTCCCTGAAGGGAGGAAGCCTCCAAAGGGAAGACCCCAGGAAGTAGTACGATTAAATGTTTTCAGTGCCATGGTTATGGCCACATAGCCTCCCAATGCCCTTCCAAGGGGTTGTCGAGCCTTGTTATTGAGGGCGGACCTACCACATCCCAGGAAACCCATGAGAATACTATTGAGGAACACGAGGCTGCTTTAGGGTGGGAAGAGGAATACGAGGAGCAATTCTTTGAGGAAGGTGTAGAAGATGACCCCCACTCCACCCACCTAGGGGTGATAAGGTGCACCCTTACCCAACCTCAAGAAGACGACTGGCGGAGGACTTCCTTTTTTCACACCTTCATCAAAATCAGGAACCATGTTAGGAAGGTCATCCTAGACAACGGAAGTTGTGTCAACGCCGTGTCCCCGGACACCGTCAAGCTCCTAGGGCTTACCCCAACACCCCACCCCAAACCATATCGGGTATCATGGATAAACAACCATTCCCTACCCGTCAACACATGTTGTCCTATCCCCATCACCTTTTCATCCTACCAAGGACAAATATGGTGTGACATCATACCTATGGCTGTAGGAAGTATCCTACTAGGGAGACCTTGGATATATGATGTTAATGCTATCATCTATGGGAAAACGAACACATGCACCTTTGAACACGAGGGGAAGACCATTCGCCTCAACCCTTCCCCACCCCGAAAGGAACCACCCTCCAAGGGAATTCTCCCTACACCACCTCAAAGCCCAGGGGTCTCATCACCCCCAACCCAACCAACAAGTCAACCGTCCACCCATGAGAACCCCACCAAGGGCCTACACCTCATCACTAGACAAGAACTCAAGGAAGAGGTAGCTCTCGGAACACCCGTATACGCTGTAGTCATATGCCTCGGGGAACCCACCCCCTCCAACCCTCATCCCGTGGAAATCCACCCTCTCTTAGAAGAATTCAAGGATGTGTTCCCCGAAGAGCTCCCCGATCAACTGCCACCCATGAGGGATGTCCAACATGCTATTGACCTTGTCCCAGGGGCCACCCTCCCAAACCTTCCCCACTATCGCCTCAACCCCACTGAGCATGCTGAATTGAGGAGGCAAGTGGAGGAACTCATTAGAAAAGGCTTCCTCCGTCTTAGCAAAAGTTCTTGTGCTGTCCCAGCCCTCCTCACACCAAAGAAAGACGGGACATGGCGAATGTGTGTCGACAGCAGGGCCATCAACAAGATCACAGTCAAATATAGGTTTCCCATACCTAGACTTGATGATATGCTTGACATGCTAGCCGGGGCCACCATTTTTTCCAAAATATATCTCAAAAGTGGCTTCCATCAGGTTAGGATAAGGCCAGGGGATGAATGGAAAATAGCCTTTAAAATCAAAGATGGGCTCTATGAGTGGCTAGTGATGCCTTTCGGGCTTTCAAATGCCCCGAGTACCTTCATGCGTCTCATGACAGAGGTCCTTAGACCTTACATAGGAGTCTTCCTAGTGGTCTATTTCGACGATATCCTTATCTACAGCAAGACCAAGGAAGCCCACTTCAACCACCTTAGGCAAGTCTGCACTGTCCTTAGGAAAGAGAGTCTCTATGCCAACCCAGGAAAATGCCACTTCCTGACTGAGTCCATTACTTTCCTTGGGTATATGGTTTCCACTAAGGGAGTGTCCATGGACCCCGAGAAGGTCCGAGCTATCCTTGACTGGCTAGAACCCCGCACCCTCCATGAGGTTAGGAGTTTCCATGGTTTGGCCACCTTTTACCGAAGATTCATCCGTGGGTTCAGCACAGTCACAGCCCCTATCACCGACTGCCTTAAAAAGGGGACCTTTGTGTGGACCAAGTTGGCTTCTAGGGCCTTCCAGGAGCTCAAAGAGAGGATGACCCAAGCCCCAGTATTATGCCTCCCTGACTTCTCCAAAGTCTTTGAGGTAACTTGTGATGCTTCCGAGGTAGGAATCGGCGGAATCCTCAGCCAAGAAGGACACCCAGTAGCCTACTTTAGTGAGAAGCTGTGTGACGCCAGGTTGAAATACTCTACCTATGATAAGAAATTCTATGCGGTGGTGCAATCCCTCCGCCATTGGCGGCACTACCTCTTGCCCAAGGAATTTGTCATATTCTCCGACCATGAGGCCCTAAAATACCTCAACTCCCAGCAGAAACTGAATGCCCGGCATGCCCGATGGGTCGAGTACATCCAGGCCTACACATTTGTGATCAAACACAAGGCCGGAAGTGAAAACTGTGCTGCTGATGCACTCAGTAGGAGGATCTCCCTACTAGCTACCATTCGGGTAGAAGTAATAGGGTTCGATCGGGTTAAGGAAGAATACCCAAACAGTCCCGACTTTGGACATGTCCATGCCGATCTAATCACCCTTTCACCCCAAGAACACCAGGGTTTTATCCTAGAGGACGGATTCATCTTCAAAGGACATAGACTTTGCATCCCTAGAACTTCACTGCGGGATTTATTAGTCTGGGAATTACATGCAGGAGGCCTGGCTGGGCACTTTGGGGTTCACAAAACCATTGCCTTGGTTGAAGGACAGTTCTATTGGCCCAGTCACAAAAGGGATGTGGCCAAAATTGTGGGGCAATGTCGCACATGTGCGACTGCTAAGCAAGTCAGACAGAACACAGGCCTATACAACCCCCCTACCCGTCCCGGATCGGCCATGGCAGGACCTGAGCATGGATTTCGTGTTAGGGCTACCTCGGACCCAGAGGAAACATGACTCCATCTTTGTTGTAGTGGACAGATTCTCAAAAATGGCCCACTTCATCCCCTGTTCTAAAACCTCTGACGCCTCCCATGTGGCCCGTTTGTTCTTTGATGAGGTGGTCCGCCTCCATGGCTTGCCCAAGACCATCATTTCAGATAGGGACGTCAAATTCACCAGCTACTTTTGGAAGACCATCTGGCATCTAATGGGGACCCTACTTAAATTTTCCACGGCCTATCACCCTCAAACCGATGGCCAGACCGAAGTCGTTAATCGGAGCCTAGGAAATCTCGTGCGGTGCCTTGTTGAGGATCGCCCTGGAAATTGGGATCTCATTCTACCTCAAGCCGAGTTTGCATACAATAATTCCACCAATAGGTCCATAGGCATGAGTCCTTTCGAAGCAGTGCATGGTTACAAACCCAGGAATCCAACAGATCTCATTCCCCTACCCCCTCATGCTAGGGTATCCATCACTGCTGAGTCTTTTGCACAACACCTTAGAGAGTTGCATGAAGATATTCGCAAAAACATCCACAAGAGTAATGAGATTTATAAGAAGTCAGCTGATTCCCACCGCCGCCACCAAGAATTCCAAGTTGGTGATTTTGTGATGGTGAGAACTGAGAGGCTATTCCCTGGGAATACCTCTAAGTTGAGGTCTCGTGGAGCCGGCCCCTTCCAGGTGCTGAGACGACTTGGCACCAATGCTTATGTGTTGGACCTCCCTGAAGAATACGGAGTAAGTCCCACATTCAATGTGGCTGACCTGGTACCCTACAAGGGCCCCACGGTGACACCCAGTGAGGAGATCCAGCCTATTCCACCCCTTGAGAGCGCCCCCACACTTTGGAGAGCTCCACCCAACTTGAGAAACCAGCATGATAAAGTGGAGCAGATATTAGATGAACAGGTCACCAACACAAGGAGCAAGGCGTATGAGCGATACCTGGTCAGGTGGAAGGGACGACCACCCTCGGACGATGCCTGGGTGAGCCAGGAGGATCTCCAGCAGCTGGACCCCGATCTTCTAGAGCAGTACCGCAGCAGGGAGGGCCTTTACTCGACAGGGTCGAGCTCTTCACAGCTCGGGAGAATTGATGAGGGCATCACTCACGATTCCCTCTGGCTTGGCACCTCTCTCCCTCCCGGAAGCAGCTAGGGAGCAGCCCTTCTTCTGGATTGGACCTTAGGGCTTACCATTGGGTCATCTTATTACTTTCTTCTTTTACTTGAGTCATAATCATGTAATTTACCTTTTATTTGAGTCTTGTACCTAGGTTATCCAGTCATTTCCCTAAGTTCGAGTCTCATTAGGCTACGGTGCTTGCTATTGGGCCTATTTCTTTGGGCTAGGCCCATGGGCGCACCCCCCCTTCCTTGGTTATCTGTTAGTATGTTAAAAGTCAGGGTCTTATATGTAAAAGTGGGTTTCCTATAAATAGGACCTCAATCCCTCTTTTGAAGGTTAATGAAGCATTGAGTATTATTATCCACCAGCCTTGTTCTCTCTCTCTAGCTCTTTCACTCTCCCTCTACTTCTCTCTCTCACTTAAGGGGGCGAACCCCTCTCTCTCTCTTCCCCCTTCTCTCTCTCTCCCTTGGGTGAACCTGCCCCTTCTCCTTCCCCCCCCCCTTGCCACATCATCAGCCACATCACCCTTCCACCCTTTCACCTCCCCAAGGCCCATAACTCCCATCAATACTTCCACAACCCCAAGCAACCCTTCCCATTCCCCATACATCCTCTCAACTTCCAAGGCACCCTTCCCTCTCCCCCAAGCAACTATTCCACTCCCCCACACCCCCCATTCATATCCCTAGGGAGCTAAACCCCATAACCCCCCCACAAGTTGCGCACCCCCCTCCCATCTCACCCCCCTCCTGGCCTTGGCTGACCACTCCATCTCCCCTCTCCTAGCTGCGGCCCCCCCTCACCCCTCCACCACCTCAGACCTCCTCATTCCCTGCTCCACCCCTCTCACCATTCCTAAACATCCCCCCCCATCCACCATCACCATCCCCTTCCCACCATTGCTAGCCTCCACCTCCATTAACCTAGTTCCACCTCCATTCCTTTCATTTGGCCCAAGTCTGCAGGTGGCTGAGAAAGGGGCGACTTGCAGAAGCACCCACGGATTCATACGGCATTGTCTGAAGACATACCATACCAATCTGGAAAGGTCTTCCAGTTAGCTTTGCAGGAGAGGCGATCTCATCCCGTTCTGAGTTCGGGGCTGTCCAGGAGAGCCGTTCTCCTCTGACTGCGCCGGGCTTCCCCTGCAGAGTACCCGAACCCGGTCCGACGCTGCACCACACCAAACAGCAGAAGATTCAGACCACGAGCCCTTCAACAAACTTCTTCCTCCCCCAGTCCTCTATCAGGAGCAAGAAGCAGAACTACATTCGGCATCCGGAGGCCAAAGCTCCTATTTTTCTCCCTCGACTGGTCGGGTCTGCCTCCCACAGTCTGCAGTGACCTGTCTTCACTCTTCTGAGTCTCCCCATCCTCTCCGGCGTCAGACATCCGCCCCGTCCATTTTTCCGCACAGAGGGTTCATCCACGGTTCCAGAAACTCCGACGGTTCATGATTCGGAGTCTGGGAACGGTCGGGGCAACCTCTACAAGTTGCTGTCAGAAACAGTAAGCTGCTGCGCCCAGTTTCAGTCACTCTGTTCGAAGCTCGACCCGGACTAGCAGCTGCAGCAGAAGAAATCGAGAAAATTCTGGGTCATCCGCGTGCCAGATACGAAGATTCCCGCGCTGGTCTTGCCTCCGGAAGAATTCGGGAACGTGAACTACAGCCCCGGGACAGACTGGCAGTCAGTCATCACAGCCTGCAAGTGGAAACAGCCCCGGCTTCCCTCTTCCGTTCTCCGGCGATTCTCCCTTCCCCGCCTGGCCGGCTTACCGCCCCTCCCTACATGGAGGTAGTGTTTGCTTGTAAAACTTACTTCCCCACACCTAGTCCAACCCTCCTGTGTGAGGAGTAGTGAATGTAATTTTGAAATAGGGTGCAAGCTACACCGGCGCAGTGTGCGGGGAACCCACACTTCCCCGCTCGCCCTCGTCTCCGACCGGGGTTGGTTTCCTCAAACCAACCAGGTGAGTCTCTACCCTTGCTCATTACTCCCGTTCATTTCATATCTGCAAAACTTATCTGCTGGTCGGTGAGAGAGTGCCCGACCCCGGAGCCACCAACCCTTGTGTGGTCACCGTGGATAATAGCGAGCGAGTGACCTAGTGCCCCCAAGGCACCCGGCCACCCTTGTTTGTGGGCTTCATATCCTCGGGAGGGAAAACCTTAGCGGTGCCCAGCTAGGGGCTTTCTCCACAATCTCGGCTCGGCATCATCGAGTCACCCCGGGAAACGTGTGCGTGCGGTGTGACGGCGACTCTCAAGTTGCTCCCAATCTTGTGGTTGTGATTGCGAATTAAGTCCAAGGGTTCATTTTTGCTTGCTGCATATTTGTGTCACATCACTCTGAGTTCTAGTAGGACCGAAAAGGTCCATATGAAGCAGTTCCATTGGTCTAGAAGACAATGGCTCAGATCTTAGTTTAAAAGACTTTCGGGTCTGCTTGCCTAGAGAACAGGCATCACAAATTTTTAAATTTGAGTTGAATTTTATTTTAGGTAAACCTCTAACCAGATCAAATTTTACCAATTTATTTAAGGTAGTGTAGCTAGCATGACCTAAACGCCGATGCCAATTAAAAGTATTATTGTCTAAATCCGCAGAAAGATAAAGATTTGATTCAGAATTCTTGTTAAGATCTACCATGTAAACATTATTCACCCTATGTCCTAAAAACATAATTTTGTCAGAATTCATTTCAAAGATCTTGCATGCATTATTGTCAAAAACAACTCTGTGACCCTTGTCACATAGCTGACTAATGCTAAGCAAGTTATGTTGAAGACCATCTATCAGTAAAACCTTTTCAATCACATTTGAGGGGGACTTACCAACTGTCCCTATTCCTACGATTATACCTTTATTCTTACCTCCAAATTTAACCATACCACCCATCATCATTTCCAACTCAGTGAACTTTGACCTGTCACCTGTCATGTGCCTGGAGCAGCCGCTATCCAGGTACCATCTATTGTGTTCGGCTGCCAGACTGACCTGCAATCAAATCAAGCACAAGGAAATTTTGGAACCCAAGAAAAGCTGGGTCCAAAAAAGTTACTCATTCCTTCCAAAACAATCTTAGGAATCCAGACCTGTCTGGTCCCTTTCTTGTGAGCAGAATTTTCATTTTCAGCATGCAATGTTTTATAAGCTCTGGTCCTTGGATTTTGATGAATTTTGTTCTTCATAGCATGTGAGTTGTTCCAGTTTTAGGTTTTTCTTTGTGGGTTATTCCAGAATCTTTTCTGATCGGGGAACCTTTGTGAGGTTTTAGGGTGAACCCAATTTTGTATATTATGATTCTACTTTTGTTTCTGACTGGGTGCCCTATGATGACTCCACTGGGTTCGAGCACTCCAATTGCTGCCATAATTCTTTTTCCTGAATTGAGCAGGGTTTGCTCTATAGACACCCGAGTTCCTTGAGGGAGTAGTCTTGCAACTCTGATGCATTGTGGGTTTAGCATGATCATTCTTTTTGATGTTCTTTGACGGAATGGAGTTAGTTTTCACAGATTCTTGGGCTTGGTCGTTAGAGCTGGATGGGGTGTCCAGCTTCTCTTTTCCCTTTTCAGAGCAGAAGGTTATAGTCTTAAATTCAAATGGCCTTTTGTTAGTGGGGTTGTATCCCAAACCTTCCTTGTTGAAATTCACTCTCACACCTAGCATGGTGTCTAGGTTGGATTTTCCTTGCACAAATTTTTCTAGGGTGTTTTGCTTATCTTCAAGAACATTTTTCAACTTTTCACTCATTTTCTGTATCTCAGAATTGACATTTTTTATAGCATCATATTTTTCAAAAAACAGATCATTCTCCTTTTGCAACTCATGAAATCTTACTTTGAGTTCATCCAGATTCTTGTTAGCTAGTTCAACATGATCTTGGAGATCTTTATTCTCAATTTTTAAAGAGTTTAATTCTTGAATTTCTTTCTTTAGATCCTCATTTTCCTTTTTTAAGCAGTTTCCTTCCTCGACTACACTATTCAATTTTTTCTTAAGCATTTTGTAGTCCTTTGTTTGACAATTAAATTTATCAAGTAAATCTGCATAAGCATCCTCCCAATCATCTATATTGTATTGTTCAAAAGGGATGCTTACCTCAGTGTCTGTGTCGGCCATCAGACACAATCTTTCCTCTTCTTCTTCGGAAGAATTTCCATCAACATCCTCCTCCTCGTCACTCCAGGTGCAGACCATTGCTTTAGGCTTCTTCTTCTGCACCTTGTTGTTCTTCTTCTTAAGTTCAGGGCAATCATTTTTCATATGGCCGGGCCTGTGACAATGAAAACAGGTAAGTTTGTCAGTGGCCATGTATTTGCCAGACTTGGAGTTAAAATTCTTACCAGCTGATTGAGGTTTTCTTTTCCTAAACTTCTTACCTTTGGATCTCAAGAACTGTTGAAATATGCGGGTCAGTAGGGCTTGCTCATCTTGATCAAGATCTTAGACGTTTTAAAACTCCTCACTACAGCTGCTATAACTACTGCTATTGCTGCTTCCACTGCCACTACGAGACCTCTTAAGAGCAATGTTCTTGCCCTTCTTATTTACCTCTTCAACATCCTTTTTTAACGTCATTTCATAAGTCATCAGAGATCTAACTAATTTTGTGACAGTCATTTTAGACAGATCCCTGGATTCTTCTATGACGGTGGCCTCAGTGTGCCATACGGGAGACAGCGATCTAAGAATTTTTCGAACTACATCCTTTTCAAAAATCTCTTTTCCAAAACCCTTAAGATTGTTCGTGATCAACGACAGTCTGGCATACATGTCAGTGATTGTTTCTTCAGATTTCATTTTAAACAATTCATACTCTAAGGTGAGCATGTTTACCTTCGTTTCCTTAACTTGGGATGTACCTTCATACATGAGTTCAAATTCGTCCCACATCTTCTTAGCCGTCTTACAAGCAGAAATCCTCGCGTATTCCTCAGGATGGACTGCGCACTGCATTATGTTGAGTGCCGTCCAGTTGACTGTTGAAAGCCCGATGAGTTCCTGCATCCATGTATCCTCCTCTGGTGGGAGCTCGAGTGGTCCTGTTGTAATTACCCTCCAGAGTTCGGGACTCTGCACCCTTAAAAACACCTCCACCCTATTTTTCTAGTAGAGATAATTGACACCATCAAAGAAAGGAGGTATGTCAAAAGAATGTCCCTCAACAATGAAGCTGTGAGGGGTGTTAGTTCCAGGTCTACCCTGATTGTTGGACCACATAATGGGCAACCTGCTCTAATACCAATTGATAGAAACACATAGTGTGATCTAGAAGGGGGGATGAATAGATCACCACTATTTTCAAAAATAGAGATCAAAAGAACATGCTAGATGACTCGAGAGATAAGATGCAAAACACTTCTCACTCGATAGGAACATACAGTAACTATGAAATAAACGTTCCAGATAGCAATCGGTGATACATGGCAAAATGATCGAGCACATGAGGGGTTAAAGATGTCAACGTAATGGCAACCTCCACCAACCAACGATCAGAATTCTCCCAGAAAGCAAAACAACAATCACACACAGAGACAAGGGGTTTTTAGGTGGTTCGATTGCCCACTGCAATCTACGTCCACCCCTCGTCCACACCGGACGAGGATTCCACTAGCACAGGCTAGAAAAGTAGACTCAATCTGCGACAACGGCTGCCTCATAGCTTGACTAGAGAAACAAACTCCTCTCTTCCTCCAACCCGGAGGGAAAACACTAGCAACACCCCGTTACTAGCAACCGGAGACTCAGTCTCCCTTCCTCCAGACCGGAGGGAACCCACAAGTGACACCCCCGTCACTTGCGAACCGGAGACACTGTCTCCCTTCCTCTACACCAGAGGGAACCCAAAAACACAGCGATAATACTCGGATCAAAATGAAAAATAATAAATGAGGAAACACTAGAGAATGTAGCTTCAAAGAAGCGTAAAGACTAAACAAGTTCTCTTGGCTGGTAGCTCTCAAAGACTATTCTATCTTTCTCTTGGCTTGTACTGGGTTTCTCATGATCCCTCTTTCTCCTGGAGATGCTCTCTTTTCAGGTAGGGAAGATAGAAGCTCTTGTGGCAGCTTTCTCCAGCTCTATCCAGCACCAGCACCCTCTTCGAAGGATAATGTAGCTTTATATAGGAACATGGCTTCATATGGATCAAGGAACAGAACCCTACTGAAATTCTATTGGTCCACGTGTTAGGGAATAGAAGCTTCCTTTTCTCGGATCACGTGCCTATCATTTCTCCATTATCCACGAGCCAGCCTTCTGCCTTTTCAGAGGTCACGTGCCTCTTCTGCGAACCTGATTGTTCCCTGTAAAAGGAAGACAGAGTACCGTTAGGGTTACTTGCAGCAAACTAGAATTCACGACGTAGAAGATCAGACATTGTACAGACCTTAGGCTCAATTAAACATATGTGCACTGACCTTATTTAGCTATGAATAAAAGCACGCTCGGACCTTGGGTAATACACAACAACACAGGCACCAGCCTTCCATAACCTCATTGAGGAAAATGCACAGACATTGCATGTAGATAGTAGAAATGTGCACCGAGATTGTATGTGCAAGGGAAGACATTGCACCGACTTAGTTCCTTTGAAACCGAGTATTGCACCGACCTTGACAAGCATATAACCAGAGTATGCACCGACCGACTGTGCACGTAAAAATGACATGCACTGACCGCTACAGTGAAATGCACGGACCTAATTTTCCCAAGGTAAAACTTGCACCGACTTGATGAAGCTCATGTGCACAAGACCGAGCATGAGGCAAAAAATGCACCGATGCAAGGGTTGCACCGACTGTGCTAAAACAAAACATTGCACCGACTTCGTTTGCGCACCCTTAGACATAGCATGAGACACAGACTGAGACGCAGCCCATGCACTGAGATGCAGAATGAGACGCAGTGTAAGACGCAATACATGCACTGAGATACAAATGCACATGAGATGCAATGTAAAACGCAACCAGCATTGTGTAAGAGAGATGCAAGCAAGACATGGACTGAGCTATGGATGAGATGCTAATAGAGACGCAAACACGGTCGCAGCTGAGCATGAGACGTAAACACGAAAATAGCACCAACCTCATATGTTCATGTGAACATTGAAATGCGTTGACTTTAAATGCACTGCTACAGGGATATGCACAGACTTGCACGGACATAGCATACTTACCCTGGATGTGCACCGACCGTGCATGCGGTTCCATAAGAACCTGCACCGACCTAAGATATACCAAATGCAAGACTAGCACCGACGACATCTTTTTGGAACTCGATGCTAACATAGACTAAGTGTATGCGAGAACTGCAGCTAACATCGACTTTAAGATGTTCGATGAAATGCCATGCACACTGAAAAGGCTTCCACACTTACTGATCGATAAGCTAATCATGCACACACTCCACGGCACATTCTTGTGAGAATTTTTATGATGTTTGACTTATGGTGTATGACATCATCACAACCATAGACATGCAACATATCTATCAAATAACTGACATGGCGCTGGCATCTTTCCATTTTTCCATAACACCTTTAATGACTTGCCGCTTCGCGCGTCCCACTGGCGGGATGTTTGGGAAATGAGGTAACCATCTTAGGGAAAGCCCTTTTAGCGTGTTTTGTAAGGGGAGAGTCATTTAAGGCGATCAGCTCCCCCTTCGGCCTATAAAAGGTCCGAGGGGCGTCTCCTTTTCCTTTCATCGCTTAAGGCCTTCCCTGGCGGTTTCTCCTTCTTTCCCTTTCGCGAGGCATTGTACTGTCGGTCTTGGAGGGGCATGGAAAGCGCTTCAGAAGGCGATGATGCAGATGGCGATAGGAGGGAAGCTCATGTTATTTCAGTCTGGAAGAGGGTTCGTCAGTCGGGGGTCACTCTGGGAGAGGGTTCATCATACCGGAGCATGACGTCCTCATGTTCCTGACTTGCTGACGACATCCCGATGGGAGGGGGGAGCTAATTAAGGTCCCTCCTTTCTCGGCCTCCCCCTGCTTCCTCGTCCATCTCTGCTGTTTTCTTTTTCTTCCTCCTCTTTCACTCTTTGGAGGGTGCCTGCACTCTCTGCCTTCCAAAGAGTTGGCGGAGAGGAGGCCTTCACTTGTATTCCTTCCTCTTCTTCTCTCCCTTTTTTTTTGTTGTTTCCCCTCTTTTCCTCTTTCCTCCGAGCTTTCTCAAACCAATGAGGCCGGAAATCCTTTGTCCGAGCCAGTTTACGCACGAGGCAGAGTCAGCGGCTGGACGTAGGAGTGCTTATCGGGTTGGCCGAGCGTTTTGCTCGCGTAATAGTGCCAGAGGGTGTAATTTTTGTACAGGTATACTCTATTGGCTATGGCCTACTTGATGTACATCAAAGTTAAATAAGAAGAGAAGAATGGCGTTTATTCTATTTTCCTTACATGTGCATGCTTGCCAAATGATCAAAAGTAGAACTTGCGAAGATTTGTTGCATTCCATGTCCGAGGGACGGGTGTTCCTTCCATGGTGGATAGTCGGTATGCTCCTTTCCCGAGCGTCTCGACCACTCAGTAGGGGCCAGCTTCCCTGCCGCCTCTAGTGGTTGAGATGCTTCAGCTTTCCTCAGGATTAGTCTCCCGACTGGAAGTGTCTATCTCGAACTCTGGAGTTATAGTATCGAGTGATGTGCCGTTGGTATTCCATTGCTCGGATATTTGTAAACTCTCAGATCTCATCCGCTAGGTCGAGGTTTTCTTGCAGTTTCTACTCGTTTACCTCGGGTTTGAAGTGGACGACTCAGAGAGAGGGATTGCCGACATCCAATGGAATTACGGCTTCCATGTCATACACCAGCTGAAAAGGTGTTTCACCGGTGGCCATCCTCAGAGTAGTTCGGTGCGACCATAGTACGCTCGGTAATTCCTCGAGCCAACTACCCTTGGCCTTGCTGAACCTGGTTTTGATGCCTTGTAAGATTGTCTTATTGGCATTTTCGACCAGTCCGTTAGCCTAAGAGTGGGCTACCGAAGTGAAGTGGTTGTGAATGTTTAGGTCGGCACATCTATCTCTGAAGTAATGAGAATCAAACTGTCAACCGTTATCGCTCACGATCACTCGGGAGACACCGTAGCGATAGATGATTGACTTCCAAACAATACTCTATACGACTAACTCGGTGATCCTGGTGGTGGCTTCGACCTCGATCCACTTGGTGAAATAGTCGATGGCGATGATGATGAACTTCTTCTGTGCTTGGGCCGTGGGGAATGGCCCCAGGATGTCGATCCCCCACCGAGCGAAAGGGTATGGCTCGGCATGGGTGATGAGCTCCACGGCGGGCTAATGGATCATGTGGTCGAAGCGCTGACAACGGTCACACTTCTGTACGTAGGTCATGTAGCTGCGCTGGAGAGTGGGCCACCAGTAACCCTGCCGAAGCAGGATCCTGGCGATCGATCTTCCTCCTTGGTGCGCTCCGCAGGTGCCTTCGTGTACTTCCTGAATAGCTCGGCTGGCTTCGTTGGTGCTGATGCACTTGAGGAGGGGACCGAAGAAAGATCTGCGGTGTAAGGCATCATCTAGCATGATGAAACACTGAGCTTGGTACTTGTGCTTCCGAGCCTCCTGAGGGTCAGTGGGCTCTTGAGAATCCCGGAGCCAGGATATGTAGGGGGCCCGCCAGTCGCTCGGGGGTGCCGAGTCAACGGTCAAAAGCTCAAACTCGATGCTCGGTCGCCTGAGCTCTTCGAGAAAGACCGATCGTGTACCTGCGGGGTCGAGCGAGGAGGCCAGTCGAGAGAGGGCGTCCACTCGGGAGTTTTCCTCCCGAGCTATCCGGACTACCTCAAAGCTCTCGAAGAGTTGGGCCATCTTCTTGACCGCCTGGAGGTACTTGACCATTTGTCCTTCCCGAGCTTCGTAATCACCGTTGACCTGGCTAGCGACCAATTGGGAGTCAGTGTGGATTCTGACACGCTCGGCCCCCAGTCGTTGAGCCATCCTGGCGCCTGAGATAAGGGATTCGTACTCGGAGGCGTTGTTGGACGCTTGGAAGTTGAACTTCAGGGCGTACCGCAGCTCCGCTCCTTCGGGGGACTTGAGGAGGACAGCGGCGCCGCACCCGACCGAGTTGGAGGACCCGTCGACGAATAGATCTGAAGTGGGCCCGGGCGTTGGTGGAGGTACTTCTTCAATCGGGACCGTGCTTTCAACGATGAAGTCTGCGAGAGCCTGTCCTTTGATGGCCGAGCGGGGGAGAGACGAGATATCGTAGGCCCCGAACATGATGGCCCACTTGACGAGGCGTCCCGAGGCTTTAGGGTGAAAGAGAATCTTCTTCAGGGGCTCGCCGGTCAATACGACGATGGAGTGCCCTTGAAAGTAGGGTCGGAGCCGCTTGGCCGAGGTAACCAACGCTAGCACGAGTTTCTCTGTTGTGGGGTACCTTTTCTCGGCCTCATTAAGCACCATACTGGCATAGTAAACTGGTCTCTCGATCCCTACGTCATTCCTAACCAGGACAGAGTTCACTGTAGAAGGGGTCGCCGAGAGATAGAGGTATAGAGCTTCGCCTTGGACCGGCTTGGACAGTATCGGGGGTGAGGCAAAGAATTCCTTGAGTTCGGCGAACGCCTTCTGACATTCCTCATCCCAGGCGAACGTAGCATATGCCATTTTGGGTCCCCTCAACAACTTGAAGAAGGGTAAGCATCGTTCGGCCGCCCGGGATAGGAAACGGTTGAGCGCAGCAATGCACCCCGTGAGGTGTTGGACGTCCTTGATGCGGGTGGGCGGCCGCATGTCCAGGATGGCCTGGACCTTGTTGGGGTTGGCCTCAATCCCACGCCGAGTTACCAAGAAGGCTAGGAACTTCCAGGATATAACTCCGAAGGCGCATTTGGCAGGGTTGAGCATCATGCTACACTTCAGGAGGGTGTCGAAGGTCTCGGCTAAGTCGGCGAGGTGGTCTTCAGCCTTCGGTGTTTTGACGAGCATGTCATCAATGTAGGCCTCAACGTTCCAACCGAGCTGTCCTTCGAAGATGTGGTTGATCAGTCTGAATATGTCGCTCCGGCATTCTTTAGCCCGAACGGCATCCGAATGTAGCCGTGTACGCCAAAGTCGATGATGAAGGAGGTCTTCTCGATATCCTCCGGGTCCATCCTGATCTGATGGTAGCTAGAGTAGGCGTCCAGGAAGCTGAGCAGCTCGTTGCCAGAGGTTGAGTCGACCAGTTGATCGATGCTCGATAGCGGGTGGCAATCCTCGGGGTAGCCTGATTGAGCTCAGTGAAGTCCACGCACATTCGCCATTTCCCAGAAGCCTTTGGTACAAGGATGACGTTGGCGAGCCATGTAGGGTACAGGACCGGGCGAAAAAGGCTAGTCTTCTGCCCCTTGATGACTTGCTCTTTGATGACCGCTTGCTTCTCTGGGGCATGCTTTCTCCTACGTTGCTGGACTGGCTTCACCGTTGGGTCAAGATTGAGCTTATGCATCACCACGTCTCCCGGGATCCCGGGAAGGAGCTCATCAGACCATACAAAGACTCAGATATATCGGGCAAGGAAATCCTTATATTTTTCATGTTCCTCATGTGATAGATCGGCTCCGATCTTTACTCCTAGAGTCGGGTCACCGTTAAGGAAGACCGTTAGCAACTCGCCACCAGGCTCAGATGTTGCGGGTCCCTCTTCGGCTCCCTTTACTCCTTTTTTCCCTTCCGGCCTAGTGGCTTTGACCGAGATTATATAGCACCGTCTAGCCAATGCCTAGTTACCTCAGACTTCCCCCAGGCCATGTTTGGTTGGGAACTTCATTTTTTGGTGAAAGGTAGAGGGCACCGCTTTCATTCGGCTGAGAATACCTCGGCCGAAGATGGCGTTATATGCCGTCATCCCTTTAATCATGATGAAGTCCACCATAACCGTAACGATTTTGGGCGGGGTACCAATAGTAACTGGCAGGCTCAGGGCTCCCTCGGGATAAGTTGCCTGGCCGTTGAACCCATAAAGGGGGGTTCGGATCGGGCGGAGTTTAGATGGATTCTCTCCCATCTTGAGGAAACATTCATAGGATAATACATCAGGGGCACTACCATTGTCAACTAAGATCCTATCTACGTTCCAATGGTTTATTGTAGCTGATACAACGAGGGCATCGTCGTGCGGGGTGGTTAACCCTTCCGGGTCCTAGTCGGAGAATACCAGGGCCTGTGATTCACTCGCCTGCGGGGCTATAGGGTGCTCAATGGAGGCTCGGCTCACCCGCTCGATGTGACGCTTTCTTCCTCGGCTGCTATCTCCGCCTGATGCCGCACCACCCGTAATGACATTGATGTGGACTCTGCGGGGGCCATTATCGATCTCTTTAGGGGCACCTCGGTCTTCCCTTTGCCCGGACACGTATCGGGATAGGTGTCCCTGGCGGACGAGGCGCTCGATCTCATCTTGAAGTTGATAGCAATCACTGGTGTGGTGCCCATGATCATTGTGGAACAGGCAATACTTGCTGCCATTGCGGTGCTTGGCTTTCATAGGCTCGGGTTGGCTGAGGAGGCCAGAGCCTTTGATGTCTTCATAAATTTCATAGATGGGAGCGGTAAGGGGGGTATACCGCTCGTACTTCCGGGACGGCTCTTTTCGGTCTTCATCCTGGTTCCGCCTTTTTCCTTGGCCCGTCCCTTGCTCGAACGGTCACTTCTTGTCCCCCTCCCGACCCGAGCCAGTCGTGCCTCAGCAGGCGCTGAGGACTTCCTCGCACTCTGCATGGCGCAAGGCCAGGGTCACTAGCTCGGCAAGGGAGGTGGGAGGATGAAGCACTAGCTAGCGCCACAGGTTTTCGTCACGGGTACCCCCGGTCAATGCGGTGATGGCAGAGGCCACATCCAAGCGTGGGATACGCAGGGCTTCCAATTTGAATCGGTTGATATAAGCCCGCAACTTCTCCCCCTATTCCTACTTGAGGGCCAATAATCCCGCCACTGACAGGGGTGGACCGTTGCCGGCGAAGCTTTCCTTGAACACTCACCCGAATTGCTAGAAGTTATGGATACTGCCGGGGGCGAGGGCCCTGAACCAAGCCTGAGCACCCTAGACCAGAGTGGTCACGAACGCTCGGCACTTGATTACGTCGGACGCACCATGCAAGGCCATTAGGGCGTCGAAGCTGTCGTAGTGGTTGGTCGGGTCTCCCTGGCCGTCGTACGACTTGAAGGTTGGGAGTGATATCCTGGGGGATATCTCTGCCTTCAAAGTATAGTCGGAGAACGGGGATCGCTCCTCGTCCTCCACGGGAGAGGTCTTCTGCAAGGCGCGGAGGGCGCGCTCTTGCTCCGCGAAACGCCTCTCAAAGTCTCGCAACCGGAGAGACAGCTCCGGTTATCGCTGGCCCGAGGGGCTGGGGGGGCACTTGCATGCTGTCCCGATGCTCCTTGGGGGCCTCGGCTTCCAAAAATGGTCGGCGTGCTCCGGTCTTCTCCCTCCTTGGGGTTGAGAAGGCTTTCTGCTCTGGGGGAGGGGCATGCGATGGTCCTCCTGATAGGTTGCGAATGAGCCCCCACCCCCGGAGGCTAAAACGGCCTCCAGCAGTTTGCTGGGAGGCATCTCCACGTAGGGGGCTCTTCCGGGGGAGCTGTGACTTCTCCTCCCTGGCCGCCTGGGCCCTCATGAGATCCACGATGACATCCAATTTTGCGTTGAGGGTTTGGAGGGCATCGGTGCTCCTGTAGGGAAGCTGTTCCCCTGCCACCGATGGAGGTATCTCGTTGGCGTGATTGCCTGACGGGGAATTCTCTGTGGGGAGAGAAGGTGTGCCTTCTTCCATCACCAGGGCTTTCCCCAGGTCGCCGGTAGTCCTCCTGCCAAAAAAATTTTCGCACCATGATGGCTCCTTGTTCGTTTCCCACAGACAGTGCCAGATGAAGAGGGGCTATCTCGCACTGCTCTTGAGCGGGGTAAAGGATGACCACATACACTTGAAGTGTGAACTGCAAGAAGGGAAACGAGTCAGAGGTGCCCAGGGATAGATCTTCGGGGGAGATGCTCTGATGCTTAAGTCAGCAAAGTAGTAGAGCTATGATGCGAATGGAAGAGCTTGGAGGAAGGTGGGAACGCGAGATCCCTCTCCACCAAAAGGTGAAGTGGTTCCTTCTCAGGGTTTTTAGCTCTTGCCTGGCTTACCTATTGTAGTGGGGCTTTTCCAGTTTAAATAGTGGCCCGTTGTGCGACTGATCCCTGTAAGCAGAGGAGTCTCAGGGGGGGTTACGTCCTTCATGCGGACTCCTTTATAGCACATGGACTCTTGGTCTCCCCTTTCCTCTTGAGCTTCCTGTCATTAAGGGATTCGCAACGGCCGTACTAATAAGCTTCCATCAGTGAGCCTGAGCGATAGGCACTTGCCCAGGAGTGGTCTCCCGAGCGATGAGTGCATGGTCGGGACAGGGAATAGGGGGCTCCGGGGGAGCTTTCCCGATCGAATTGATGCTCTGACTTCCCAACCCGAAGGCCGCCAAGGAAGCACTTGTACCGAGTGAGTTTTTGGGCTTTATACTAAGTGGACCCAGGGCTACCACCTCAAGAAGTTGGGCCTCGTTCGGTCGGGTTGGACCTCTTTTGGCCTCTCCGTACGGGCGACGAGATTTCCCCTCTCCACCCAACTATCATGATTGATGTATGAAAGTTTTTGACATGGGCAATATTAAAAAATTTGTGCTCAATAAATTTGATATGAACTTGAAAACTTCCTGAAATTCATCCCAGCTAAAGAGCAGGCCAACTCATACTGTTTGATGTGTCACCATAACTCATTGTCAGCTATCTCAGCACGTCATGGTCAAACATAACACCTATTATCATGCTACATGTTTTTGTGTTTTGCATATGTCCATAGAGCGTAGAAAATGGTCTGATTAATTTGGAAGGGAAAATGCCTAAGAAAAATTAAAATTTGAATCTGCAGAGCAATGACTATGACTGACTGAGGAAACATGGACCCTTCACTAAAGAAGTGATGGGAATTGTATCATGAAGTAAAAGTCTAGTTAACTATGTTTAAAGATTACTGAGAAAAATAAAGATAAAAGATAGAGCAATGGTTGAAGCTCATTAAGAAACCATGTCCCTTCATCCACGAAGTGACGTGGACTGTGTCATGATATGACAAAGCCACCTCTGTTCATGACTGAAATAGGATGATGAGTAAAATTTTGAGTAACTAGGGAGTCTTGGATCTAATCAATGTGTCTCCTCACGCCAAAGGAGTAAACTCTATCTGATTGTTCTTGAAAAAAATGAGTTAAATGAAAAATCTGTGAGAAAGAAAATGTATTTCAAAAGGATGACCCTAAAAAGAAGTTTGTACCTTACAGTGTTTATCTTCAATACTAGTTATAACTCTTTCTAGGGTTGTATCATGAAAGCACTAAGTAAGATGAAAAGGAATGGGGGCAAGATTTTTTATCTTAAAAGATCTGTTTTAGCTCTATTAAATATGCTAGAACTTATTTTCATGGTTTTTATACTCAGATTTTGGGCTTATAAATTTTAAACCATTAATATAAATAATGGTCTTGAATAATGCTGCTCTAACAGGAGAATATTGATCCTTCAAAATGAAAAACTCCTAGTATATGAACTTTGTTAGATGCCTCCTTCTTTATGAGTTGCTCAACCTCTCTTCATAGAAATTGGCATCAATTCTTTTCATGCATATAGTTAGATTGCATTTCTTACTTCCATGCATTGCCAAAAAATTAAAAATCTGAAAAACTTGAAAAGTGAGGCTACATAAACAGATTGCATGTTGTATCTTCTTGTTGGCTATGACTAGCCTTGTTCTGAGCTTTCCTGCATATGCCTGCCTGATCTGATCATATCAATTTCTGAACCTGGCTCTCATGCTTTGGACTATGCTGCGTTCTAGATCTA
Source organism: Amorphophallus konjac (assembly GCA_022559845.1). Lineage (NCBI taxonomy): Eukaryota > Viridiplantae > Streptophyta > Magnoliopsida > Alismatales > Araceae > Amorphophallus > Amorphophallus konjac. The sequence continues at coordinate 242,427,283 of CM040124.1, forward strand.
TGCTGCATCATGTTGTTCTCAGTTTGATCCAGTTCATATCTGAACTTGGCTCATCCTGTTGTTCTCAATTTGTACTCCTCACTGCTTCTAACTTTGCTCTCTATGTTGCATCTAGTTATCTTCAACTTGCTCTAATTGTGTCTCCCATTGATAACTTTGCCTCCCACAATTATGCATGCTCCATATATTCTCTCCTGATCTCCTGTTTTGAGGATGTCAAAGGGGAGATATTATATGAGTCATTATTTAGTTGGTTCATCAACCGTCAAAGGGGGGTAGATTTCATTGGTAAAGAGAGTTCTTAAATCAAAAGGGGAACTTTCGCTTATTCTGAACTGAATGTTTATTGATTCACATTTAATCACAGTTGATCTTAAGTCGTCATAATGACTCACAGTTGCCATCATCAAAAAGGGGGAGAATGTTATGCATGTGTGATACATACATGATTTTGGTTTTGATGATGTCCAACTCTGATTCATTATTGTGCTATTAATAGTGATACAACTATGATTCAATGTGTATAACGATGATTTTTCATGGTGCTATATTCTTCATGCTATGTTCGTCATGAGATATTCTTATGTGTAAAGATTTCATTTTATGAAGTCTCATGTTTAATTTCATGGTTCATGATGAGATCTGGAGAGGGGGATTTCCGCAGCCCACCACAAAGGCAGCCCAACAAGACCCACAAGGTCCAACCAGGCGAGCCCGCCCGAGTGATAGCCCACAGGGCCCACTTAGGGAAGAAAATCCCAATAAATAAGACTCGAGGAACTAACTCTCCCCGGCGGCCTTCTAGGCTCGGAGGGCCCGAGACAACGGTCAGGTCCCAAGGAAGGTCTGACCTAAAGCCCGCTCCCCGTCCGAGAGAGATAGGCTCCAGCCGACCTATCCGACCCCACCCTCGCCGGGCCATGCCTATCGCTCGGACATGAGCTAGCATCCCCGAGGCTCGGTAAGGCCGGTTGATTAATCCGCAGGTGCAGCCGTTCAGAGTCCTCCGCCAGCGGGAGAGTCAGGGGAGCCGCCGGACTCCAAGGGGATAACGTTCCCATGATCAGGCCATGAAAGCCCCAGTTAAAGACGTAACTCCCGTCGGGAACCCCTCAGCTTACAGGACTCCTGAAGGCGGTGCACTATTTAAGCAAGGGATACCCTCCGGAAGAAGGTAAGATGAACAAGGCATTCACACACCCTAAGCTCCTGAGCACGATTCACTTCACCCTCTGGTGGAGAGGATTCTCACGCATCAGCTCTCTCTTCCCCCCATTATTGCTTCCACCATAGCTCTACTGACTTAGCCATCGGAGGGTTTTCCCCCAGGGAGATCCCCTGGGCCCTCTGATACGTTTCCCTCTCTTGTAGATTCATCTTCTGGTGATCCACAGCCCGCTCAGGATCCAGCGCGAGATCTCGCCTCTTCATCTGGCGCCGTTTGTGGGAAACGCACGAGGAGCCGAGATGGTGAGAAGAAGCTCAGGGAGGAGATCCGCCGGTGGGGCAGGTAAGGCTGTGGCGGCGGCGGGAGGCGCCCCCTCTAGGGTCTCACAGAGCCCCCCCTCCAACGCCAGCATCCCCACCAACAGGCCACCACCCCCCCGGCGGAGACAGGGGCACCCCTCGACTGTGGCCCCAACGCCTTCCAGGCCCTCAACGAAAAGATGGACGTCCTCGTGGAGCTCATGAGGGCCCAGGCGGCTAGGGACGCAAGGTCCCGCACCCCGTCAGGAAGTCCCCCTCGATGGAGTGTGATGCAGCACACCGCCGGAGGTCGCTTCACCCTCCGCGGCTGATAGCTCCTCCGCAACGACGTCGGAGGACCCTCGCAAGCTCCGCCTGCGGAGCAAGAGGCTTCCTCCACGCCGAGGAGAGGGAAGCAGGGGGCGAGGCCGCCGCGCCCGGGCACTAGTGCCCCGGGAGATCGCCAAGACGCCCCCCCCAGCCCCACGGTGCGACTGCAGCCAGAGCTGTCCCTCCGGCTGCGAGATTTCGAGAGACGGTTCGCAGAGCAAGAGCACGCCCTCCGCGCCCTGCAGAAGACCTCTCTTCCGGAGGACGAGGAGAAATCCCCTTTCTCCGAGTACATCTTGAAGGCAGAGGTCTCTCCCAGAGCCTCCATTCCAACCTTCAAACTCTACGACGGCCAGGGCGACCCAGCCGACCACTACGATAGCTTCGACACCCTGGTGACCCTTCATGGAACGCCGGATCCCATCAAATGCCGAGCCTTCACGGCCACCCTAGTCCAAGGTGCTCAGGCATGGTTCCGGGCCCTCGCCCCTAGGTCCATCCGAGACTTTAGGCAATTCGGGCGAATTTTCAAGGAGAGTTTCATCGGTAGCGCCCCCCCAAGGTCAGTAGCGGGGCTCCTGGCCCTCAAACAGGCACAAGGGGAGAGGCTCCGGACTTACGTCCACCGATTTAAATCGGAAGCCCTCAGGATCCCCCGCCTGGATGTGGCCTCAGCCACAACCGCACTGACCGGGAGCACCCGGGACGAGAATCTCCGCCGCGAGCTTGTCCTCCACCCTCCCTCGACCCTTGCCGAGCTAGTGACTCTGGCACTGCTCCACGCCGAGTGCGAAGAAGTACTCAGCGCCTGCCGAGATGCAATCAGCTCGGGTCGGGAGGGGGATAAGAAGCGGACCTCCGAGCTAAACCCTGGCTGGGGTAAGAAGCGCGATCGAGAAGGAGAGCGCAAAAGAAAGTACGAGCGGTACACCCCTTTGACCGCGCTAGTCTACGAGATCTATGAAGACATCAAAGACTCGGGACTTCTCCGCCAGCCCGAGCCAATGAGGTCGAAGAACCGCAAGCGGGACAAGCATTGACTGTTTCACGGTGACCACGGGCACCACACCGGAGATTGCCATCAGCTCCAGGATGAGATCGAGCGCCTCATCCGTCTGGGGCACCTAGCCCGGTTCACGATCGGGCACAAAGAAGACCGAGACGCCGCAGAGGAGATCGACAACACCCCCCGAGGGGTTCACATCAACGTCATCTCCGGAGGAGCGGCATCGGGCGGCGACCCCAGCCGAGGGAGGAAACGTCATGCCGAGCGAGCCAGCCGAGCCTTAGAGCCCCCCAGAGGCCCGCCGATGGAGCCCCAGGTCATGGTCTTCTCCGACCAAGACCTGGAAGGGCTGAGCACCCTGCATGACGATGCCCTCGTTATCTCGGCCACGATAAATCACTGTAATGTAGACAGGATTTTGGTTGATAATGGGAGTGCCCCCGATGTATTATCTTATGACTGTTTTCTCAATATGGGGGAAGACCCGTCCAAGCTCCGCCCGATCCGAACGCCCCTTTGCGGGTTTAATGGCCTGGCCACCTACCCCGAGGGAGCCCTAAGCCTGCCGGTCACTATCGGCACCCCACCCAAAACCGTTACGGTCATAGTGGACTTCATAGTGATTAAAGGTATGATAGCGTACAACGCCATTTTCGGTCGAAAAATTCTCAACCGAATAAAGGCCGTACCATCTACCTATCACCAAAAAAATGAAGTTTCCCACCAAAAATGGGTTGGGGGAAGTCCGAGGTAACCAGGCCACGGCTAGAAGGTGCTACAACATCTCGGTGGAAGCCTCAAGGCCGGACGGGAAGGATAAGGGCCCCAGGGGATTCGAAGGAAGAGCCGTGACCACCGAGCCCGGTGGCGAGTTATTAACGGTATTCCTGAACGACGACCCGACCCTAGGAGTAAGGATCGGCGCCGACCTACCACCAAAGGAACAGCAGCAATACAAGGAGTTTCTTTCGGAGTACGTTCGGGTCTTTGCTTGGTCCGATGATCAACTCCCTGGTATACCAGAGGAGACTGTGACGCACAAGCTCAACCTCGATACCACCGTGAGACCCGTACAGCAGCGACGAAGGAAGCATGCGCCCGAGAAACATGCGATCATCAAGGCGCAGGTCACCAAGGGACAAGAGACTGGTCTTTTCAGACCGGTCCTGTACCCAACGTGGCTAGCCAACGTCGTCCTGGTGCCGAAGACTACAGGCAAGTGGCGAATGTTATCATCAGATCCGAATGAGCCCTGAAGATGTCGAGAGGACCGCCTTCATCACCGACTACGGCGTGTACTGCTACACCCGGATGCCCTTCGGATTGAAGAATGCTGGAGCCACATACCAGTGACTAGTCAACCATATGTTCGAGGGGCAGTTAGGTCGGAACGTTGAGGCCTACATAGACGACATGCTTGTCAAGACCCCGAGGGCCCAAGACCACTTCACCGACCTCGCCGAGACTTTCGGCACCCTCCTGAAGTACTGCATGAAGCTCAACCCCGCCAAGTGCGCCTTTGGAGTAAGATCCGGGAAGTTCCTGGGTTTCATGGTCACTCAGTGAGGGATCAAAGCCAACCCCGACAAGGTCCAGGCCATCCTGGACATGCGCCCGCCCACGTGCATTAAAGACGTCCAGCGTCTGACGGGGCGTGTCGCTGCTCTCAGTCGTTTCCTATCCCGTGCGGCCGAACGATGCCTGCCCTTCTTCAAGCTGATGAGGGGGCCCAAGATAGCATCTGCTACGTTCGCATGGGATGGGGAATGCCAGACAGCGTTCGCCGAGCTCAAAGAGTTCCTAGCTTCGCCCCCGGTGCTTTCCAAGCCCGTCCTGGGCGAGGTCTTGTTGCTCTATCTCTCGGCGACGCCATCAACAGTCAGCTCGGTCCTAGTCAGGAATGACTCGGGAATCGAGAGGCCGATCTACTACACCAGCAAGATGCTCAACGAGGCCGAGCGGAGGTACCCCACAACCGAGAAACTCGTGCTAGCGTTGGTTACCTCCGCAAAGCACCTCCGACCCTACTTCCAGGGGCATCCCATCACCGTGCTAACCGGCGAGCCACTGAAGAAGATTCTGGCCCATCCCGAAGCCTCGGGGTGACTCATCAAATGGGCCATCATGCTCGGGGACTACGACATCTCATATCGACCGTGATCAGCTATCAAAGGACAAGCACTCGCCGACTTCATCGCCGAGAGCATCGTTCCGATCGTGGACAGGCCTCCGACGGCAACCGGGCCAACCTGGGAGCTGTTCGTCGATGGATCGTCCAACTCGGTCGGTAGCGGCGCAGGGATACTCCTAAAGTCCCCCGAAGGAATAGAGCTGCAATACGCCCTAAAGTTCAACTTTCTGGCATCCAACAATGCTTCCGAGTACGAGGCCCTTATCTCGGGAGCCCGCATGGCCCGACGGTTGGGGGCCGAGCGAGTCAGGATCCACACCGACTCCCAGCTAGTTGCAAGCCAGGTCAATGGCGAGTACGAGGCTCGGGAGGCACCTATGATCAAATACCTCCAGTTGGTCCGGAGCTTGGCCCAGCAGTTCGAGGAGTTCGAGGTAGTCCGAATAGCTCGAGAGCAAAACTCTCGGGCGGACGCTCTCTCCCGACTGGCCTCCTCCCTAGACCCGGAAGGTACACGATCGGTCCTCCTAGAAGAGCTCGAGCACCCGAGCATAGACTTGGAGCTCCTCGCCATTGACTCGGCCACTCCCGGCGACTGGCGCTCCCCCTACCTGTCCTGGCTACGGGACTCTCGGGAGCCCTCTGACCCGCGGGAAGCCCGCCGAATGAAGTACCAAGCTCGGCGCTTCGTCATCCTCGACAACGCTCTCTATCGAAGATCGTTCTCCGGGCCCCTTCTGAAGTGTCTCGGTCCCGATGAAGCAAGCCAAGCTGTTGAAGAGATTCATCAAGGCCTGTGCGGAGCACATTCAGGAGGTCGGTCGCTGGCCAGAATCCTGCTAAGGCAAGGGTACTGGTGGCCGACCCTACAGCGCGACTGCACGGCTTACGCACAACATTGCGACCGTTGCCAGCGGTTCGACCATTTGGTCCATCAGTCAGCCACGGAACTTATCACCCTTACCGAGCCCTACCCTTTTGCTCGGTGGGGGATCGACATCCTTGGGCCATTCCCAACGGCTCAATCCCAGAAGAAGTTTATCATCGTCGCCATCGACTACTTCACCAAGTGGATCGAGGCTGAAGCAACAGTAAGGATCACCGAGACAGTCGTCTGGGGTTTCGTATGGAAATCGATCATCTGTCGCTTTGGCATCCCCCGAGTGATAGTGAGCGATAACGGGCGGCAATTCGACTCTCGGTACTTCCGAGACAGATGCGCCGACCAAAATATCTGCAACCACTTCACTTCGGTCGCCCACCCTCAGGCCAACGGGCTGGTTGAAAATGCCAACAAGACCATCTTGAAGGGCATAAAAACCAGACTCGGCAAGGCTAAGGGTAGCTGGCTCGAGGAACTGCCTAGCGTACTATGGTCGCACCGAACGACCCCCAGGACGGCAACCGGTGAGACCCCTTTTCAGCTGGTATATGGCACCGAAGTCATCGTTCCGTTAGAGATCGCCAATCCGTCACTCCGAGTGATCAGCTTTTCGCCCGAGGCAAACGAGCAGAAGTTGCTCGAGAACCTCGACCTGGCAGATGAACTCCGAGAGATCGCGAACGTCCAAGCTACGGAATACTAGCGCCGCCTCACTCGGTACTACAACACCAAGGTCCGAGGCAGATAATTCCAACCAGGGGACTTCGTCCTCAGGAAGACCGAAGCCTCTCGACCACTGGAGGTGGCGGGCAAGCTATCCCCAACTGGAAAGGCCCCTACCGAGTGATCGAGACGCTCGGGAAAGGTGCGTACAGGTTGGCCACAATGGAAGGGGAACCCATTCCCCGGACATGGAACGCAACCACACTACGCAGATTTTATTTCTGAAAACTGTATCAACAAATCGGGTAAAATAAACCCCTTTTTTGCATTCATTCAAGATAACTGTTGGTACATCAGAAAGGCAACTGCCAGTACAGTACATAGTGAAAAGAAAAAATCCATCTAGCACCACGGCAAACGGCCATCGCCCGGCCGACCCGGTCTTGACCTTCTCGCATCCAGCCACTGACTCTGCCTCGCGTAGAAACTGGCTCGGATAAGAGATGGTCGACCCAGTTGGCTCGGGTGGACCGTGACAAAGGTAACAGAGGGACAGCAAGGAGAAGGCCACCTTTCACGCGAGGAAGGCTACCTTCCAAGTTGGCAACAACCTGGAAAAAGGAGCGCCGTGAAGGTCTCCTCTCTGCCAAACTACCAACTCTTTGGAGGCGAACAGAAAGCTAGCAGCCCCCGAAGAGTGAAAGAAATGAAGAACAAAAGAGAGAGAAAGAGGCTGCGGACAGTGGTGAGGAAGGAACTGGAGCCGCCTCCTCCCCTCCCACGGAGGGGAATGGCGGCCGGCATCCCTAACTCCCCCGTCCGCCCTCCATCTCGGCGTCCGCCCGGAAGCCTCGCCGGAGCCAAGAGGAGGCAAACGGTGTGCCCCCGCACGTCGAAGCCCTCTCCAGATCCGCGTGGCGACCGTCGGACCCGTCTCATGCACGTGCGGCGACCGTGGGACCCGACCGATATTCCAGGACAGCTGGAACCGGCCGCTCCCCGTCGTCTACAGCGTCATCTTCTGAAGGGTCCTCCATGCTCCGATCGCGGCGGCGCAACGCAGAGCGAAGACGAGGGAATAAGAGCAGACCACCGGCGAGAGTCCTAAGTGTTAAGAGGGAAGGAGCACCCTTCAGTCCTTTTTATAGGCCAAGGGAGGCCACGCGCCTTAAATGACTCCCCCCCTCGAAAACACGCTACAAGACCTCCCCTGGAAGGTCACCTCCAACTCCTCGGTCCCTCGCCCTAGCGGGATTCGCGAAGCGCCTCGACTTCCAGGGCATGGTGGAACGAAAGGACGCCCCGCCAGAAGCCTCCCGAATCGGCATGCGAAAATGGTGCAGAAAATATCGGCACCTTCCAACTGCCCCCGATACGCTAGCCAAATCACGGCAAAGATACGATCAAACGAAGTAAGTCCTTTATTGCCTCCCATAAAGAAATCCTCTTACAGAAGGAAAAATAGATAAAAAGGGGAAGGGGCAAAATAAAGCAAAATACATCAGGCCTCGGGCCCACTTTGAAGCTCGGGAATAGCAGTAGGGGAAGCGTCACCCCCGGTACCTTCGGTGACGGCCGGCCCGGACACTGACCTCGCCTGTGCGAGAACTGTCCCGGTCATGAGCCCTCCTGGAGCCTCCGGAGTTGGTGACCCCGCTGGAGATGACTCCTCCGGTTCTTCCCCGGCCGAAGATGAGGAGCTGGAAATTGACTCATCCGAGTCATAACTCTGGCCGTAAGGAAAATCGCCCCCGGCAAGGTGCTCATTGGCATAGCTCATCGCCCTGGCAATAGCCCTGCCTGAATCCCTTTCGAGCACCCCGGCGGAGCGCTACCTCGTAGTAGGGTAGGGCAGCTTCAATCAGGTCGGCCGAGTAAGCTTCCGAGCCTTTGTAGCGCTCGATCGCCTCCGCCTCGACCTGCCTGTCCCGAGCCCGCACCGCCTCGGCCGCATGCTCTTCCGCCCTCGCCAGACGCTCCTCTAGCTCGGTCATCCTCCGCTCGACTTCGATCGTCCGACCCTCTGCCAGGGCTCGGTCCACCTCGGCCTCAGCGCGAAGGCGCTCCCCGTCCTCCGCCCGATCCTGCAGCTCGGCACGCTCACGCTCCCAGAGGCCATCTAGCTCAATGTGACGTTGACGCTCGTCTTCTAGACGTTTGCTCTTCCTCTCGAGCGATTCTTGGGCCCTTGCTAGCTGCTCAGCCAGCGCCTCAGCTTCCCGTCGGCTAGACCGCGCCAACTCCCTGAATGCGAGGAACTCCCGCCGGAGCCCCTCATGCTCCCCCTCGAGCCGGGATAGTTTTCCCTCGCATCCACCAAGGGTCCAGGCGAGCCTCGACCGTTCCGCCTCCGTCCGGGCGTGCGCCTCCGCCATCACGGCCGCTGTCCGAACTATGACCAGGTCACCCTCCATCAAGACATCAAGGACCCCGGCGGGAGTGCTGCGCCTTTCTCCCCCCCTCGTCCTCTCGGCGATGGACCTGCAGAGCCAGTACAAGTCACCCGAGATACCGAGCCTGACCAGAGGTTCCGGCAAAGGGGACTGCTCCACCCTGGGCACCCCGCCAGAAGACCCTATTTGGGCAGCGAAGCTGACCGCCCCGCGCGCCACGGTCGGTTGGGGTTGCAACGCCTCCCCGGGCGAACCCCCACCCTCGACCGGCGCCACGGGATCAATCGCACCAGAAACTGTCGGCACTTGGGGTTGCGACGCCCTCGCGGGCGAACCCCCATCCGCGCCGACCAATCCCTCGGTCCCAGCGCTGGCCACATCGGCACCGGCCCCCTCTACCCCCACAGAGGGGAGGGCCGACCCATCACCTCCCTCTACGGGGCCCCTGGTCTCCTCGGCCCCCTCTCGCCCGGCGGATGGGAGAGCCAGCCTGGAGGGGTCGGCCCCATCCTGCCCTAGAGGGGGGAGCGCCGCCGAGCCAGAATCGCCCCCGACGGAGGTAGGAAAGCCGGCTTTCTTGGCCCTTTTCCTAGCCTTCGCGGCCTCCCGCAACTTCCTCGCCAGGGGATCCTTGCGCTTCAGGCCGGTCGATCGAGAAGTCCCCTCGGGGGCCGCCCCCTTGCCCTTATCTCGGGCATGGACGCGACCCACCGAGGCATCAGGCTCATCGACTGCCGAGTCATCTCCCAGATCGATGACCTCGGCCACCTCCTCCAGAGGCTCCCGCCTCACGTCTGCAACAAGAAGAAGCCCCGGTCAGGAGGAGGAAAAGAGCTACCACCCCCGAAAAAGAGCCTCAAGAGCTGTACTTGTTGACGTCAACCGCGAGAGAAGACACCGTTCGATGTTCTCCGGCGTCACCAGCTCCTCGGTCGATTGACGGTTCTCCAGCAGACGGGCAGCCTGCTGCTCCACGTGGGGAGGGAACTCCTCCTGGCGAGGGGGCAGATTCGGGTGAAAGTTGGGCGAGGTCCGGCATCTCCAGATCTCATCCGTCGCCACCGCCTTCACCTAGAAGAATTGGGTCTTCCACCCCTTGTGCGAGGAGTCCTTCGCCGCAAGCGAGATGCAGCTCCTATTCCTCCGCGCCTGGATGAAGTAGAAGCCTTTTCCCACCGACGGGTGCACTTTCAACTCAAAAAAGAAGTGGAAGAGGTCCAAGGAAGGAAAAATATCGTGCTGACGACAAAGAATCCGGAAGGCCGAGAGCAGCAGATATGAATTGGCCACCAACTGAATAGGCGCCAACCAGAAAAAATTAAGAAGCTGCAGCACGAAAGGATCGAAAGGGAGCCAAAATCCACTCTTCCAAGCCAGAAGGAAGGTGCAAATGAGCTCATCACGATCATCCAGACTCGTCTCGTACGGAGTGGCGGCAACAAAGCTGTATCTGAGAGGCAGGCGGAAACGATGCTCCAGCCTCCGCACCTCCGCTTCCCCCAACTCACTACAGTTGGGGACAGGTTCCCGCCTCACCGGCACAAGCTCCGGACTCTGATCCGCCATCGAGTCGGGAGGAGATCCCTCGTATGAGCTCGAAGACTCCGGGGGAGAAGGAAGTTGCTGGACCGCCTCTGCGGTTATCCTCGCAAACTCCTCGAACGCCGCCGCAAGGCTCCGCGTCTCCGCTGTGCTCTCACGGCGCATCAAGAAGTAAGGAAAGCCTAAAACCCTGGAAGCCTAGAACGATGAACAGCGCCCCCTAAAAACCCCTGAGGGTGGCGGCGCGCCGTTCCGTGCTCTGAGAAAAAGGGGGGGCCCTTCGTTTCGAATCCGTCAGGATCATCATTATGGGCCTCGGCGACCGCTATAAGCTGTTCCATAAGGCCAACGAAATTCCACCCACCTGAGCCACGCCGGTCCAAAGCCTCGGAAAACTACTCATCAGAGCCTCCTTGGCTCGAGAGTAGGAGGGGGACAAGTGGAGAGGGGGATTTCCGCAGCCCACCACAAAGGAAGCCCAACAAGACCCACAAGGTCCAACCAGGCGAGCCCGCCCGAGTGATAGCCCACAGGGCCCACTTAGGGAAGAAAAGCCCAATAAATAAGACTCGAGGAACTAACTCTCCCCGGTGACCTTCTAGGCTCGGAGGGCCCGAGACAACGGTCAGGTCCCAAGGAAGGTCCGGCCTAAAGCCCTCTCCCCGTCCGAGAGAGATAGGCTCCAGCCGACCTATCCGACCCCACCCTCGCCGGGCCATGCCTATCACTCAGACATGAGCTAGCATCCCCGAGGCTCGGTAAGGCCGGTTGATTAATCCGCAGGTGCAACCGTTCAGAGTCCTCCGCCAGCAGGAGAGTCAGGGGATCCGCTGGACTCCAAGGGGATAACGTTCCCACGATCAGGCCATGAAAGCCCCCGTTAAAGACGTAACTCCCGCCGGGAACCCCTCAGCTTACAGGACTCTTGAAGGCGGCACACTATTTAAGCAAGGGATACCCTCCGGAAGAAGGTAAGATGAACAAGGCATTCACACACCCTAAGCTCTGAGCACGATTCGCTTCACCCTCTGGTGGAGAGGATTCTCGCGCATCAGCTCTCTCTTCCCCCCATTATTGCTTCCACCATAGCTCTACTGACTTAGCCATCGGAGGGTTTTCCCCCAGGGAGATCCCCTGGGCCCTCTGATACGTTTCCCTCTCTTGCAGATTCATCTTCTGGTGATCCACAGCCCGCTCAGGATCCAGCGCGAGATCTCGCCTCTTCAAGATCTTTATTATCTTTTAAACTCTAAGATTCATAGCATTTTGAATGAGTTTTACTCCCCTCATGATGTGAGAAATGAGTTCCTTTTAAGCTGACAGATGAAAAATGAAGCTGACAAAAAGAAAGGAAAATTCAGTCGACCAAGGCAAAAGTCAGTCGACGGATTTGCAACTCAGCAGCAGTAGCTACAATCAATAGAAAAGCCAGCAACCACATTAGCAGCAACTAAGCACAGGGTCAGCAGCTACATAGGAAGTCAGATTTCAAGAAGGCAAAGATCGAGTGGAAGCAGGCAAGTCAACTCAAGCTCCAGTCATATTGTAATACAGACTGAAAGAAGCCCAATGTGCAAAGGCCTTTGGATGCACAGAAACCAAATAAGGTAAAAAGGTCTGGCCAGTTAGTCAACAATCAACTTATAAGGAAGAGAAGAACCAAAATGAGCAAGGCTGCGTTGACACAAGTCCCTTGATGAGCAATGAGTGAGTCGACTCTCATGCTCACATGAAAGAACAGTCAAGTGAACCCCTTAAGGCTGCGTCGACCCCATTGTCATGCTGCATCGACTCAAGACAGCCTCCAGAAGTAGAATTGAGCATACATTAGCAATTGCATCGACGCAAGTATCCCACTGCGTCGACTCCAAATGATCTCCAGCAAGGCTGCTTCAAGCACTCATCAATGAGTGCATCGACACATTAAGAGCTTTTTCACATGCTGCATCGACCCCACTCAGTTCCAGCACCTGTCAAACGGGCTACATTCTTCAGATTAAGTCGACACTATTTTTATAGTAGGTCGACATAGGGGCTTCTCACAGAAACGGCTTTGGACGCAATGCTACAAGGTTGCGTCGACACATACTCCCAACTGCATCGACGCACACTGGCCAAGCTCGCCCACAACTCAAGCGGAAAGAAGTTGCGCTGACGTAGGCCACTTGGTGCTTCGACGCATATGAAGTTTCTTCTGACTAATTATGTTCATTCAAACACTTTATTTCTTACTCCAAGTCAATATCGCAAGTTGCCAAAACACGTGTTTCAAGGTCTGGAAAAGGTCCTAGGACAGAGATCCTACCTTTCTATCATAGGATAATCAAAACACCTTTTTATGTGAAGGTGCTGTCAGGTTATAGATTTGGGAAAAGTCACTTTTCATTGTGTCCTTAGTTCCACAGTCAGCCAATGGGATTTCATCCCTGAAAAGTGCCTTGGATAGAAGACCGTCCCTTTCTGTCCTAAGCCAATAAGGAGGTAGATTTCAAAAAGAGATTTCAGTCAAAGATTTCTTTTGCCATGGGACAATCAAAGTACATATCTATAAAAGGGTTGATGTAAGATCCTGAGTCTTTTGGATCTTTATCGGGAAGTTTCAGATCGCTTTTGTAGGTCCTGAGTTGTGTTTTATGATCCGCGTGAGTTTTTCTCTCGTACAAGTTACAGAACCTAGTGGTGAGTTTATTATTCAGTTCATCGACTCAAGGATGGTACAGTTACGTTGCATTCTTTCTGAGGATCGTTTAGACTATTTTTCTGTATTTTTATGAATTAGTGCATTTTTGGGCTGAAAACCAGATTTTACATAAATTGTAAAATTTCCTAAAATTTCTTTTCTATTTCTTCTGTCTTTCTCCTTCCTCTCTCCTCACGATCGATCACTTCCTCTCTCTCGTTCTCTCTCCTCTCTTCTCCTCTCTTCGCGGGGCATGCGACCGTGGCGAGGTGGACGAGGTAGGGACGTTGTGGAGTTGGTCTGGCACGTGATGGGGCGAAGGATTGAGCGTTGCGTTGGCGCGATCCCTCGGTGGATTCAAAGCCGACGTGATGGGTTCGTTTGATCGATTTCGGCGTGGTTTAGTCACTTCGGTGCACGAGAACTTCGGTGGAGGTAGGGAGACAGACGCCCTACTCTTCTTCTATGTTCCTCCGTGATTTTACGCTAAACGGTGCGAGAACGAGCTTGATTTTTCTCCTCTTGTTTGGTGGTGTCTTTTCAAGGTAAGCCTTGGAAGTGCTGTCTTGGTAAAGCCTTTGTCCTGTGTCTGCTTAAGTGTGGATTGTGTTAATTCTGAACCTGATTTGCATTTGTTCGATGGTTGCTTGGCTTTAGACGCAGATTTCGTGTTTGGGGGCCATTGTGCACCGTGTCCGATGTGCCGTGTTTGGCGGCTATTGTGCTATGAAGGTTCAGTAATCGTTCCAGGATGTGAGAATAAGCTGATATTAGCGTTCCTTGTGCTGAAGTTAGTGCTCTTCATGGTTTGCACTTTGGCGACTTGTGATCAGTTGTTAGTAGGATCGGTACTCGAGGTGTGGTACGTTGTAGTTTTATGAATTGCGATGGGGCCGAGTGTGTACTAAGATGCGGATGCCGAGTTATCCTTGATGCCTGTGTGCGTGTGTTGAGCGTGCAGCGGAAGCGTGTGGGCAGATAACCCACGGCTCAGGATCGTGAAGTTGGCATATTCTGATTGGCTGAGAAGTTGTTTCCTCGGCATGTGTGTCATCTTGGCTATTGTGTGCCTTAATGTTGTTGGCTGCTGTGCCATTGTTCAGAGAATTTATGGTTGTTGGCACTGGCCTGTGTGCTGATTAGGGGAATCTCTCGGCATATTTGCTGGTTGAGTACCCTTTCCTTCCTTTGTATTTTTCTTGGAAGTTGTGTTCTCGGGACGTGATCGTCATCCTCGAGATGCGTTTCCCAAGAATGTCGTTGTTGTTGTTGTGGGTCCTTGTTGGTGAGCTGATCGTGGCATGGCTTGTGCATGCTAGCTATGTGTTCTGCTATAATTGTGACTTGTTGTGACCCAGCTTGCAGTTGTGTCCCATGGTTCTGTGTTCAGAACGGAGTCGGGATTCTGCAAGTGCTGTTGTTGCTGTTGTTGTTGTTCGTTGGTGGTTGTGTTCAGCTAGGGAGGATTTCCTTGTGAGTCTGATTTGGCATGGTATGGATCGAGGTCTCGTCAGTTGATTTTACTATACTCTTTTGTTGTGATAGAGTTGGCATGCGACTCGAATCAGATGTAATGTCTGAGTGAGGACTGACTTGATTGTGCTCATGGTCCAATGTTGTCATTGGCGTTCTGCGTGCCAATTTTGTTATTCTTGGCGCGGAAGCCGATGATGTGTTGTCGAGCTGTCAACTGAGGATTGTGTTTCCTTGTTTAAGGTGATGCTTGTTGTGTTTGCCGTGTGTTTTATTGATAATTATTTTCGTGGCATGAGTCGTGTCTCTTTTCCCTGTGAGACGGAAGCGACGTTGCCTTGTTTCAGAGGTGTCGGACTTGGGTTCACTTGGGTGCCGTGCTTGTTCTTTGGATCGATTTGCCTTGAGATCCATAGTGAATACCTGTGATTGTGGTCTGGCAGTGTTCCTCTGAATTGTGTTTTTCATGATTTGTGTTGTCGTGTTCTAAGTGTTGGTGTTGGCTGGAGCTTGGTGATCATTGCCAGCGTTTGGGCTTCTTCTTCCCTACTTCTTTCTTGTTAGCTCCTTTAATTTCAAGGACGAAATTCTTGTAGGGGGGAGGACTGTAAGATCCTGAGTCTTTCGGATCTCTATTGGGAAGTTTCGAATCGCTTTTATAGGTCATGAGTTGTGTTTTATGATCCGCGTGGGTTTTTCCCTCGTACAAGTTACGGAACCCAGTGGTGAGTTTATTATTCAGATCATCGACTCGAGGACGCTACAATTGCGTTGCATTCTTTCCGAGGATCGTTTAGACTATGTTTCCTTTTTTCTTTGAATTAGTGCATTTTCGGGCTGAAAATCAGATTTTACAGGAATTACAAAATTTCCTTAAATTTCTTTTCAATTTCTTCTTTCTTTCTCCTTCCTCTCTCCTCACGGCCGATCACTTCCTCTCTCTCGTTCTCTCTCCTCTCTTCTCCTCTCTCCGCGGGGCACGCGACCGTGGCGAGGTGGACGAGGTAGGGACGTCCTGGAGTTGGTCTGGTGCGTGATGGGGTGAAGGATTGAGCGTGAAGTTGGCGCGATCCCTCGGTGGATTCAAAGCCGACGTGACGGGTTCGTTTGATCAATTTTGGCGTGGTTTAGTCACTTCGGTGCACTATAACTTCGGTGGAGGTAGGGAGACGGACGCCCTACTCTTCTTCTATGTTCCTCCGTGATTTCATGCTAAATGGTGCAAGAATAAGCGTGTTCTACCTTGTTTTAGGTGAAGCATGCTTTGGGGGGTACGAGACGGGTTTGCCATTTCAGGCGACTGTTTCTAGCCTAATTAGTCTTATTAGATTCCCCGGCATGTCAGCATTCCATTCCCGTTGGTTTTATCGCAATTGGTTGTCATTTAGGACCGATGTAAGCCCGGGAACCCATGTGACTCATTTTAGGTCGATTCGGTAGAATCACCCGGTCTTGGCATTTTTGGTGTTGTTTGGACCCTTTCCGGTCTGTGGAAGGCTTTTATGACATTTAGGGTTGTATCCCTATCGTTTAGACGCGATTGGGGTGGGGAATGACCGGATTCGGCCGATCCCCAATTTATCCCGCCGTATCGCCTTCCCGGTCGTTTCAGAGGCCGTTTCTTACCTCTCGCGGTCCATCAGTCGACCACTAAGCTGTGAGGTATGTCGGTTTACCGTTAGGCCGGTTTGGGTCTTCGCGATCGCGCGATAGACCGTCTCTTGTGGCTAGCGGCCCAACTTTGGACCGCTATGCCTTGTCCAGCGGCCCATTAGGCGACCGCTAGACAATGTGCGTATGTCAGTTTAGCTGAGCGATTTTACGATAGACCGCGACCCTTGTTTTAGCAGCCCATTAGTAAACCGCTAAGAGTCGTGTGGTCTTTGGTCAATGGTTTTAAGTCGGTTCGGGGTTGACTGGGTTTAGCGGCCTCAGGCATGACCGCTACAGTCACCTTGCGGTCCATTCTAAGACCGCCAGAGTCTGTTTCTCTTTGTGGTGTAGTGGCCCTTTGGTCGACCGCTTAAATTGGTTAGCGGCCGAGCAGTAGACCGCTTATCCCCTGAGGGTTATCTCCCGATGGTTTAACCTCTAATTGTCTTCGCTTGACCTTGTGGTTTGCCCATTATCTCGTGGATGTCTCTTGATATCCTATGAGGGCTATGACCATGTTATAAGATAGTCAGGAGTGCTTTCTGTCGAGTAGTATTCTGTGCTGCTTCTGAGTCATTATTGGTGTCTAGTCAACCCGGTAGGATCCAGCGGTTGACATATGACCTTGTGGTTGTCTCGGTGGTCCGATATGGATCGATACATGGTTTGGACGCCTTGAAATATTATCTTACCTCAGTTTGCGTGTCTATGTGCTTTGAGGGTCTTGGTGATTCCTCAACTCTCCGTGATTCGGGTTATGCGGAGGCGCGGATCAGGTGATCCTATGTCGTTTCCTTCATCGGTGTTTTACAGTAATGTGGCTTAGGGACTAGGCTGATTGGCGGCTTGTTCGCGCTATGTACGATGATATTAACCCCGAGTCTTGTGACTCAAGGATTGTTGTGTTGGTAGGTCTAGTTGTCTATCCTGAGTCGGGTGATAGTCTGGTATGCTGCCTTGTGTCTGGCGCTTCGTAGTACGTGGGTTAGCGCGTGTTTAGCATGTATGTACTTCAGCACTGAGGTTTTGGAGTCGCTATGTGTCTAGTGAGCCTCCACTAGTCGTAGCCTCACGACTCACGTGTTCCAGTGTGTCGGCCCACCTAGGAGTGGTGGTGGGGTAGTTCCCGATAGATGGTTTGTAAGTTAGTTTTCATGGGCTCCCTTGCCTTACAGTAGCGTCCTACTGGGGGAGAAAGCTAGCTAGAGGCCTGGCTCAAGGCATTGAGCTTGTGTGTGCACACGTGGTCAAGGGCGGTTGGACGAACGCCGACGAGCGTGACCCTGACTAGTCACTCGTTGTTGAGGTACCTTGTTCCTGGTTCTATTGTGTCGTTGCTCCTTATACATGGTACTGTCGTTCCTCGTACTTTGGTTCAGTGAGTGTCTCAATTGCCGTCATTCCAGACTTGTGGGAGATACTTGTGGCACAGTGTAAGACGTCAGTGGACGCATCTGATTGTTCTTCTAGTGAGGAGGTGCTCCTGTCACTTGACGCATGACTCTTGTGACTTGTGTTTCCATGACCGATTTCTGAGTAGCCTGTGCGTGGCTTTACTCGAGGTCTAGTCTTGTGTAGCGTACACAATGATCTAGTTGTTTATGTTCGTGCTTTGACTGTGTAGGTCTTTTATAGGGCTTTTGCGTGTTTTGTTAGGCTCTAGCTTTGGAGCTTGTGTTTAGTTGACGGATCGGTAACACCTGACCTTGTGAGATTAGCGTTCACCTTTCTGTTGCTGTTTAGAGTAGCTTAGAGAGCTGTGGTTTGGTCGGCGGCCGTGTGATGGGAATCAACACCGGGCACTAACCTTTTTTTAGTTTACAGTTGTGTCCTTTTGTTTGCTTTTATATCCTTGGGAAAATGAGTTTGCAATTATAAGGCTTTGTTAGCCAATTAGTTATTCCTTAAGGATGTTTGGGTTTATTTGTAAAAGTACAGTAGGTCCAGCAAGGGGCCCCCACCTTCTTCCCCATTGGTCCACCTAGGCCCTTGGGCCCATGTTGGGCTGGTCAAATGTCCAAGGTGGGCTTCTAAAAGACTTGACCATTCAAGGGAACAAATGGGATAAAAAGTCCACATTCTCTCCGTAAAGTCAAGGGGGCGCCCCCTTCCACTAATTGTATTTTATTTTAGTTTTTTTGACCACATGGGGGATTAATGTGTTATCCCTTGTTTGCCCCTCCCTAACCCTAGATCTGAGGTTAGTTTAGGTCATTTGTATTTTCATATAAATACCTTGTATTTCTCATTTTGATAGAATGAATGCAAGAAATTTTGTGAAATTTCCAATAGCAAGGCCCAAGGGCGCCCTCCTCCTCTCTCCTCTCTCCCCCTTGCAGAGCAGAAGGCTCTTTCTTCTAATGTGTGAAGCATCTCTTCTACCTCCTTCTTGAGTGTGAAGCTCAGCACCGCCGCGGCCGCCGCCATCGAGGTGCCATCGCACCGCCACCCGACGGAGTTCTATCCAAATCAAGATAAAACCTTAAATCCGTATTTTTATCTTTTTCTCATGTTTTCTGATCGAGCCCAAGCTTTGAGGGTTTGTTCTCCCTGTCACCCCTAATCTCCAATTTAAATTTCGTGTCATTCAGACATCGTTTGGTATTTTTCCAGTATTTTTGTTCTTCCCTGCAGTAATCTGCCAGTTTGCAGATCTGCGAGACAGTGTCCTGTTGTGGTCTTTTTCCCACCCCCTTAACCCTCTCCAGAAAATCCCCAAAAATTCCCAAGTGTCCCTTACGTACCCCCCTTTCTACCATAATTTTTATGGAGTCTAGATCCTTGTTTTTCCCTTCAGTCAAAATTCATTTTTAGGGAAAACTTAGTCTGTCCTTTGTGTCTGTCAGTCCGAGCCAACAAAAACATCGGTGGAACAATCATTTTAATTTTCAATCCAATCACTTGATGGATCAATAAAAATTATATCTTGTAGCCCTCTGAGTCCTCTATCCATCGGTACCTCTTTTGCGTCGATCCGACATTGGATCTAGCCGCAGAAATTCTTTTCGTGAAGGCGCGCAGAGTAGATCCGAGCCCAACCAGCACAACTCAGTCTGAGATTTAATTCCTCAGAAAATACGCCGGCTCACCTTCGGTGACCGCCGCTCTCGGAGGTCGATCGGCAACTCATCAGAAGCGTCCCTGCAAGCCGCCATAGCAAGGAGTCGACCGGAGGCCGTCGTCCCAGTTGCTGAGTTCCCGTGCTGTACTGAGTTGGAACAGTACCGAGTCAGCACCGAGTCAGACTAGGAGCTCGTCTCCGGCCCAAATTATTGCCCGTCAACCCAAGATCGGTCCTCCCAGGCCCCACTTGTAGCCCTTTACCTCCCTGTGCGGAGTGGGCAGTAAATTCATTTCTGTAATGATTGTAATATTTTTACCGGGGGTTACCGTACTTGGCCGTGGTCGTCTTCCCCACACCCAGAGCGTGGAGGTATACTCGCCACCCTCCTCGTAGGCACTTGCTTTACTCGTATACTTTTGAATGCCGCTGCATGTGATAGGTTACTAGCTTTTTTTTTCCATAAACCAAAGTCATCAAGTGATAAAAGGGAGAGTGCACCCCCATACCAAAGGTAGGGAATGTTCCCACTCCACCTCCCCCACAAGATGCTTTCTTTTATTCATATAGGATGGGATATTACAAAACATGAGGTCCGAAGACTGATTACATCAAGAAAAAGTCTAAAAAAAACCTGCTGTGCAAAGGTAACCTGCACATAGGCAGCCTCACCACCCACTTCCAACCCAACTCCAATTCTGCACGAACAGAAAAAAAAACCGCAACAACGTGAAGGGATTCACAGAAACACAAAGTAAATGGCTGCAAGTTTGACTGCACAAAATGATTGGCTGCACGACCAGCACAGCATTAAATCACATTTTATCAGGCTTCGGATCACACTCCCTCTCCATTAAACCACAGCAGGTTTAATATCACCGAATACGAAGATTTGGTATACCAATAGCATCTACCCTGGCAAACTTTTTGGCAGCTGCAGGGAGATCCCTTAAAGAGAAAAATTCAGAATTACTTCTAATATTCACTGCAACCTTGGCCAAGGAATCCGCTAATTGATTAGCCTCTCGAAAAATATGAAATAAAGGGCATGTACTAGACTGAATAGAATCCTTCAAGAGGCTCCACCAAGGAAGAAAGTGCCACGGAGGACGACCAATGCCTTTCAAGAGATCATACAACACCTTGGAATCTGTATATATACTAGATATAGGAATACCATGAAGCTTGGCCAGACGGAGTCCATCAAGAAGAGCTCTTCCTTCAGCCACAATACTAGAACCAATGCCATAATAGTAGGAGAATCCCAGCAGAACATTTCCATGACCATCTCTAAAGCACCCTCCTCCGCGAGAAACACCCGGGTTGCCTTTACTAGAGCCATCGACATTGAGAGCATACCCGACAGATGGAGCAGACCATCTGCTTTGCATTGAAGGGAGAAGCCCCACTGTTGAAGAGTCTGTAGATAAGGACGGTTGGACTCCTTGGGGAAGATATGTTGATTGAGGATGTGAACAATTTCCTCTTTAATCATACTACCCCAGCACAACAAATTAACCTTGCACCCTTCAAATCTTGTTAGGCACCTCTGTTTCCAAACTTCCCACACAATCATCATGGATACCAAAAGGTTCAGAAAACCCCGAGGGCTGGATATTATAGATTCCTTCAGAATCAATAGGAGCCTTGTCCGAATAGGGAGAATTAATATATGAGAATCATCCAACAGAGGACTGAATTTGTTCCATAAGAAGCTAGCAAGTTCGCTAGTGACAAACAGGTGATCCATTTCTTCTATAGAATGTGACAAGTAGCAGCAACTACAACAAGTGGCAAGTGAAATAATATCACCACAACAAGAGAGAGAGCGAAACGCGTCCCGTGACTCGATCCGAGCACGGAAGAGCCGAGTACCCTTAACTCATTACCGGTTCCTCAACTGCGCACGGTCCCGCGTTTCCCTCGCTTAGGGACGAGTTGCGAACTAGAGTCCCAGGTCGCTGATCCGTCCCGCATCAAATTGGTATCAGAGAGGAAGGTTGAGTCTAGGGTAGTATTTGCTTAAAATCAAAAAAAAGAGTCATCTAGAGAGCGTTAGTCTAAGTGTCTCATTTGCATTCCTTTATTCGGTATATAAAAAGGTGTTGCCCGAACGTTAGGTTACGCCTATCGGGAAGGTGATCCACTCGCATGAGAGGATCTTCGGATCCCGGAACTCCGCCAGGTACCGGATATGGGTTGAGTCTAGGTTTGTAGTCGATTCCATATTTTACCATATTCACCATTTCGAGTCGGGTCTAGGTGTTTTAGTTTGCATAAGCTTTTGCATATAACAACAAAAACAAAAAAAATGCCATTGCATGCCCATTCCTAGGGGATCCAACCCCATCTTTGCCACTATGGCCAACCCATGCACCCCGAGTAGGCCCGTCCAACGCAATAGGTCCGTGATTGAGTACATTCGGGACTATGATAAGTACCGGTTGGAATATGGAGTTGGAGAGGAGAGCACCACTACTGCCTTTCAATTCCGGAGAGGTTTGCGGCTTCACTTCCAGTTTGAATGTCTTATCCGTGACGCGTTCTCTCTGGCGCAGTCTTATCTGGTCACTCTAGAGGTTGAGCCTTTCGAGGCAAGGTTTGATGCCGCCCTTCGGCGAGCATCTACCTCCTAGTCGAGTCCCGAGCCGGTCGGACAGCCTACCCACGATCTTTCCCACCCCAGTCGGGGAACCCTTCCCCTAGTGCTTCTTTGCCATCTACGTCCGATATTTATTTGGAGCCAACTCAGCCCGAGCTACTCGTGCTTCTAACGGGGAAGCTAGTTGTCGATGAGCCACTACTTAGCTGGCTTAAGAAAGGCTTGGTCCCACCTTCCTATCCATCCATGGACCCTACACTACCTTTAGTGCTAGTCAACTCCTTCCATACCACATTCTGGTCTAGTCACCATGTTGATACATTGGATGACCTTCTTACGGGATTAGACCGACAGTTGAAGTTGACACACTTATTGGCCCCAGGCTTCGACCGACCTACAGGTCGTAGCTTCACCCATCCCACTTTGGGGTCTATTACCTCCGTGTACACCGTGGGTCATGTCACCACGGAGGTTCTTTTGTTCCTCCCCGTGTCGGCCGAGCCTAACTACATTCCCTTTATCCCGAGGGAGGAACCATATCTTCTATACACTGTCCCATCCACCACGATGGATGAAGGTGACCATTTACACCTTCATGAATTTCAAACATGGGATTATGTAATGGAGGAACCCGCCACGAGGGCTCACACATTCTTTGATCCATTCGACCCCTTCCCTAATGGGTCTAGTGACCCATCACTTCCTTTATACCTTGTCGGGGAAGTCCACTTCCACACCCCTTCCCCACGGGCTAGTCCACCCGCACTCAGCTAGGAGCCTGTTCCATGGTCATCATATAGGGGTAAGGAAGAAGGTGCATTTGATTCTCCTGGCCCTCCCACATCCAAGTCCAATGTGCATGACTGGTGCATCTTAGGATGTCTAGGAGTCCCTCATTCTGCCAACCTCCGGTTGCGTCTTGTACATGCACGACACACATTCGGATGTCCTGGTCCACCATCGGACATGTATGGGTCGGACTAACAGTAGGTTTGTTTAGGGTCATTTGTGAGTCCGTTTTTTTCTTTCGAGTGCATAGTGAGTCTGCATGCATCGAGTCAGTCAGTCGAGTGTCAGCTCGCGATGTCAGTCCCTTCGAGTGCGAGGCAAGTCGGATCAAATGCGTACGTTGTAGGCTTGCCAGGAATTTGGGATCGCCTCTACCTCAACATATCGGATCTAGACACATAAAGGGACCCAGCGATGATTCCTAGTGAGTCTTCGAGCTGTCTTCTCCCTTTTAAGAGTGACCCCACCCCGGAGTGTCCACCTCTAGCCTCATTCTCACAGCAGCGTGAGCATATCGAATATATACGGGATGAGCAGGTGTCGATTACTTGGAGTGGAGCGTACTCGGCGCTTCCAGGTTAAGTGACAGATCCGCCGGAGTCACACGAGCAGCCGCACCCCTTACTCGACGGGATCAAGTTTTTCCCACCCGGGAAAAATTGATGGGAATCAACACCGGACACTAACTTTTTTTAATTTTGCATTTATGTCCTTTTGTTTGCTTTTATATCCTTGGGAAAATGAGTTTGCAATTGTAAGGCTTTGTAAGCCAATTTGTTATTCCCTAAGGATGTTTGGGTTTATTTGTAAAAGTCCAGTAGGTCTAGCAAGGGGCCCCCACCTTCTTCCCCATTGGTCCACCTAAGCTCTAGGGCCCATGTGGGGCTGGTCAAATGTCCAAGGTGAGCTTCTAGAAGACTTGACCATTCAAGGGGACAAATGGGATAAAAAGTCCATATTCTCTCCTTAAAGTCAATGGGGCGCCCCCTTCCACTAATTGTATTTTATTTTACTTTTTTTTAACCACATGGGAGATTAATGTGTTATCCCTTGTTTTCCCCTCCCTAACCTTAGATCTGAGGTTAGTTTAGGTCATTTGTATTTTCATATAAATACCTTGTATTACTCATTTTGATAGAATGAATGCAAGAAATTTTATGAAATTGCCAATAGCAAGGCCCAAGGGCGCCCTCCTCCTCTCTCCTCTCTCCCCCTTGCAGAGCTGAAGGCTCCTTCTTCTGATGTGTGAAGCATCTCTTCTACCTCCTTCTTGAGTGTGAAGCTCAGCACCGCCGCTGCCGCCGCCGCCGCCGCCGCCATAGCACCGCCACCGCCACCCGATGAAGTTCTGTCCAAATCAGGACAGAACCTCAAAGCCGTATTTTTATCTTTTTCTCTTGTTCTGTGATCGAGCCCAAACTTTGAGGGTTTGTTCTCCCTGTCACCCCTAATCTCCAATTTAAATTTCGTGTCATTAAGACATCGTTTGGTATTTTTCCCGTATTTTTGTTCTTCCCCGCAGTAATCTGCCAGTTTGTAGATCTACGGGACATTGTCCTGTTGTGGTCTTTTTCCCACCACTTTAACCCTCTCCAGAAAATACCCAAAAATTCTCAAGTGTCCTTTATGTACCCCCCTTTCCACCATAATTTTTATGGAGTCTAGATCCTTATTTTTCTCTTCGGTCAAAATTCATTTTTAGGGAAAACTCAGTCTGTCCTGTGTGTCTGTCAGTCCGAGCCAGCAAAAACATCTGTCGAACAGTCATTTTAATTTTCAATCCATTCACTTGCTGGATCTATAAAAATTATATGTTGTAGCCCTCTGAGTCCTCTATCCATCGGTACCTCTTTTGCGCCGATCCAATATCGGATCTAGCCGCATAAATTCTTTTCGTGAAAGCGCGCAGAGTAGATCCGAGCCCAGCCAGCACAACTCAGTCCTAGATTTAATTCCTCAAAAAATACGCCAGCTCACATTCGGCGACAGCCGCTCTCGGAGGTCGATCGGCAACCCATCAGAAGCGTCCCAGCAAGCCGCCGTAGCAAGGAGTTGACCGGAGGCCATTGTCCCTGTTGCTGAGTTCCCGTGCTGTACCGAGTTGGAACAGTACCGAGTCGGCACAGAGTCGGACCAGCAGCCTGTCTCGGGCCCAAATTATTACCCGTCAACCCAAGATCAGTCCTCCCGGGCCCCACTTGTAGCCCTTTACCTCCCTGCGTGGAGTGGGTAGTAAATTCATTTATGTAATTATTGTAATATTTTTACCGAGAGTTACCGTACTTGGCCTGGGTCGTCTTTCCCACGCCCGGAGCGTAGAGGTACACTCGCCACCCTCCTTGTAGGCACTTGCTTTACTCGTATACTTTTGAATGCCGCTGCATGTGATAGGTTACTAGCTCGATTCAATTTAATCACCGCTGCGAGAGAGAGAGAGCGAAACCCGTCCCGTGACTCGATCCGAGCGCGGAAGAGTCGAGTACCCTTGACTCATTGCCGGTTCCTCAACCGCGCACGGTCCCGCGTTTCCCTCGCTTAGGGACGAGTTGCGAGCTAGAGTCCCAGGTCGCTGGTCCGTCCCGCATCACCGTGTTTCTGGTTAGTACGGCTTTTCTCTCTCTCTTTAGTTGTTCTTTCTTTTGCTTACTCATGCTTTTTACAGCTTTACTGTTGTAGTTACTACTGTTGCTCATGCTCTTTTCTGCTTTACTATTTAGCGTGTTACTGCGTTGTTTCCAGTGGGGATCTGCGTGACCCCTATTGAGCCAGTGACATGAGGCCCAGCCCTGCTTTTCAGGTGTGGTGCTCTTCTTCCTCGTGGTTCGTGATGCAGTGCGTCAATTCTTGGTTGCCAGCGTTGCCAGCGTTCTCTACGTCGGGCTTCCCCCGACTTCAGTGTACGTTTTCCTTTCTATTGAACTGTACTTATCTTTTGGACTGGACTCTATTAATTTAAATTGTTAATTGAAAAGGTAATTTTATTTCTTGCTACTTTAGCAAACCTGATCTTAAAATATTAATTGCTTACTACTTTATCTGGGACTTCAATGTACTACACACACTCCTTTTATCCCTTCGGAGCTTTATCGCTCTTGGGAGGCCTCGCAGGATCTAAGTGTTATCGGGTTTACCCGGTATCTGGAGCCTGGGTCGTCACAGTTGAAGATAAGAAATCTTCCTTTTCCCCTAGGCCAATCAGATTGTAGTGTGGAAATAAGTTTTGACCCCGCTCTCCCATATATGTTGGACCAATCAAAATCGTCAGAGAAAAGGTTAATGGTCAAAGAACCTTATTTCTTATTCTGACCAATCAAATGGGACGATCTTGGAGGGAAAACTCTCTACCCTCCTCTTCTATAAATATGAAGCTTCTGCCACCTTGGAAGAGTTGGCCGAGCAAATGTTCTGGAGGGTGAAATCAGTTTAGCTCGTCCCAAGGAGGAAAAGAGAAAGAGAAGAGTGGAAGAAAAGAGTAAGCAGCCATGAGCTTCATGAAGAACCTCTGAGAAGAAGAGTGAGTAGAGAGATCATGGGCAGACCACAGTGAGTAAGAGAGAAGAAGAAGAAGAAAGAATAGAGTATCAGATATCTCAGTCAAAGCGCTTCCTTGGAAGCTACATTCTGCTTTGTGTCAAAGTTCTTTTCTTTTCTTTTGTTTTCATCGTCATATCCTCGTGTGTGGTGCTGTACTTAAAGCATTTCTTTCGGTACTCTGGTTTAGAGACTGGAGTGGTCCTTTGGCTGCCTTGCAGCCATGTGTGTCTTGGGGAGTTGTTCTCGTCTTTTGCTGCACTTGCACTTTGTTTTCTTCTTTGTTTGTGTGTGTATGTGGGGGGTTCGTCCCCGTGGCTAAGCTGTGTATCAGCGTGTGTGGGGGGGGAGGGGGGGAGGGGGGGAGGGGGGTTCATCCTCGTTGCTGCAGTTGTAGCGTAGTAAAGTCTCACCGTGTTTGGTGAGGGGTGGATATAGATCTGTGGGTTTGCAGACTGAACCACCCTAAAACTCCTTGTAATGTGGTTTGTCTTTATGTGATTGCTTCCATTTCCTCTACCTCCATTCACAGGGACTTACAGTTTTGATCTACCATCTGTGATTTGTTCGAACACTACACTTCTGTGAGCTGTTCACTGATTTACTAGCCAACTTGTTGTTTGAACAAAGGCTCACACACACACCTGAGAAAGCGCTCATGATAATCTGTATGCTTGATTCTATTCTGCTATGTGGTTCATTTGAAATCTTGCAATCTCAGGTTCATACTTGTAATGGCTCATTATTTGTATGGTTATCTATTTCATTTTTAAAAGGGGGGCATAATCAATTCACCCCCCTCTTGATTATGGTTGCATCAAGGAAGGGACCCAATAGCCGCCAGCACCTCCCACCCATGCTCCACCTAGCCCACCGCCGTCGACAAACAACCCTCCCTCACACTCGCCGTCTACAGCTGGAGAGGAGAGGGCGGAAGCCTCACGATCAGAGCGGAGAGGGGAAGAATGAGGAGAGAGAGGAGTTGGCTCGCGTTCAACGAGAAGAAGGGAAATTTTGGGATTTCCCTTAAACCCTGGAAAAATCAAAATCATCAATATGCCCTTCCTCTTATCATTTTTGATTAAACAATTAAGAAAATCCAGGAAAACTCGATAATTCCCTCAGTGTCCAGACTAAATCTAAAATAAAATTTTAATTTACCCATTAAAGTAGATCCGATGCCCGTGAAACATAAGATCCAATATCCGGAGGTATTACAATCCTCCCCACCTTACAAAAATTTCATCCTCGAAACTTACACTGAAGTATGGGCAAACAAGGGGAAAAACTTACTCGAACAAGTAGGGGAACTGTTGTTGTATCTCTTATTCTCTCTCCCAGGTTGCCTCATCGCCGGAGTGACACTGCCAAATCACCTAGACTAACGGGATAACCTTGTTCCTCAACTGCTGCTCACGCCGATCCTCAATACGGATGGGATACTCAGGAACGGACAGATCTGAGGTCGCCTCGGGCCATACGGCATCCTCCAAGACATGGGAAGCATCTGGCATGTACTTCCTTAGCATGGAAACATGGAATACATCGTGCACAGCATCTAACTCTGGGGGTAACTGCAACGTATATGCCACTTCCCCAATACACTCCACAATAGGGAATGGTCCAATATAGCAGGGACTCAACTTCCCATGCCTGCCAAAACGCATTACCCCTTTCAGAGGGGAGACTTTCAAAAACACCTGGCCTCCCACTACAAAACTAAGAGGCCTCCTCCGCCGATGTGCATACGTCTCTTGTCTACTCTGCGCCGCCTGCAATCTCTGTCTGACGAGCTGGACCACTTCAACACACTGTTGCACAAGCTTTGGTCCCATCATAAGTCGCTCGTCGACCTCGAACCAATAAAGTGGAGTCTGACACGGCCGTCCATACGATGTCTCGTATGGTGCCATGTCAATACTCATGTGGTAACTATTGTTGTAAGCGAACTCCACCAATGGTAAATGATGACTCCAGGATCCCTGCCACTCCAGACAACAAGATCTCAACATATCCTCTAGAGTCTGAATGGTCCTCTCTGACTGACCATAAAACTGCTGGTGATAAGCCGAACTGAATGCCAACTCTGTGCCTAGAGCCCATTGAAAGCTCCGCCAAAAGCCAAAAGTGAAGCGGGGGTCTCGATCAGAGACAATGGAAATAGGAATCCCATGAAAAGGCACAATCCGCTCCACATACAACCTGGCCAACCTCCGAACACTCCAACTAACTCTGATCGGCAACAAACGGGTTGTCTTCATCAATCTATCGACTAACAGCCAAATGCCATCATGGTCACTCGGGGTTCGCGGCAAGTCGACCATAAAATCCGTGGTCACATGGTCCCACTTCCACTCTGGAATCTCCAGAGACTGCAATGTACCACCTAGTGCTGACATACCATGGCCACAAACTCTGCCACATCTCTCTTCATACCCGGCCACCAAAATTGCCTCTTCATATTTCTGTACATCTTCGTCGCCCGTGGATGGACCATGTAACGAGTGCCATGGGCCTCCTGCAACACAACTCTCCTCACCTACTCTTTTGCTGGAATGTACAATCTGCCCCTGAATCTTGTTGCCTCATCCTCACCAAACTCCACCTCAGGCATCGACAGGATGCTAGGTAGATCGGGGTCCACGCGCTGAGCCTCCATCACCTGACAACGAATGGCTGGCGTGACGATCAAACTAGTGAGAACGGCTGACCCCTGGTCCAGTGGGACCTTAAACCTGAAAGTTACTGCTGGTACCTACCCCCAAAGCCTTCATACCTCAACATCATATTGTTGACCACCACCTTCCTGCTCAAAGCATCCACCACAACATTTTGTTGTGTCCCTGGTTTTGATGATGTCTGACTATGACTCATTGATGAGTCTAATATAGATTTGATGATGTCAACATGTATTGAGTTCAGGTCAAAGAATATCAACCTTAGCAAAAGCTTATCTAACTGTCTGCATTTCAAGTGCAAAGACATGTCAACACGTGTCAACAAATATGCCTAACAGTTAGCAAAAGAAAAGTGAAATCAGCTCACTCATGAAGCTTGGCATGGGCAGTAGGTCGACCGACAAAGGAAAAATCAGTCGACGGACTTTCTCTCAAACCGACAAATAAGTCGACAGATATGCAACTGAGTCGACGTAGAGTTTGAAGAACGTCGACGCAACAGAAGAAGGCTAAAAGGTTCAGAGGATCTATCAGCTAGGCTATGTGAGCACTGAGTCGACACAAATCACTTATGGAGTCGATGATATTCGAGGTGACTTGTCGTTAAAAGTACCACGCTCAATTTCAAAATATTACCTCACTCACTCACAAGAAATTATTAAATTAAGTATGAGATCGTGAATACGGGTCGATTCCACGAGGAGGAAAAATCTTTTATTAAGTTGGAACAACTTGTATTTTTGAAGCCAAAATTTGAGTGAGTTTTTGAAAAGTGATATCAAATTTGTATGAAATTAAATCTAACTAAAGAAATTAGAGGGTTGAAGAAGAGAAAATTGGAAGAGATAGTGAGAGAAAGAGAAAAAGAGGCAATTGAACAAATGAAATTTTTATTGCTAAGATGAAAATTACAAAGTCTATGAGAATTACAACCAAAGTAAACTAAGAGGAAAGGGAAAGAAAATAGAGTCGGAGTATGAAGAATGCCGCCATCTCCTCCTTGCCGAGCCTTGGAGAGGATCACCCCGCCTTGAGGGAGAATGCCACCGTGAGAGGACTAAAGAAGAATATCTGCCAATGGGATATCAGAGAGAACATCGTTGTCCATGCCGTCGAGCCTTGGATCACCGCCCCGCCTTGGAATGAACACCGCCGTGAAAGGGAGATTGTAGAGGAGAGATCTAGGAGAGAAAGAGAGGGGGATGTGTAGAAGAATAAGGGCTAGTTAATGGAGGCCTAAGAGAGGGGAATGGTGATGGCAAGAGGTGGAAGAAGTGGGAGAGAGATGGGTAATCTATCTAAATGAAGGGAGAGGGGAAGAGAGAGAGGTGAGGGTGCAACCAAAAGAGGGGAAGAAGGGAGATAAAGGGGGCGCACTTGGGTGATTGGGAGAGGGAAGAAGAAGGTGAAGAAGGTGAAGAGGGTGAAGAGTGGGGCACACTAGCGTTAGGGTGATAAAGCGAGAGGGAAATTCTATTCTAGCCAAAATAAAATTCTCCCTTTTTTCTCCATTAAATGGGCTATTTATAGGGGAAATGAGTCAAATGGAGGGTGGAGATTGGGTTGGAAGGAGATGGAGGGATGAGACTAAAGGAGAATAAGATGAAGGAGGGGGAGAGAGGAGGTGGCCGCCCCTGCCCCCCCCCCCCCCCCTTGGTCTAGGGTTTTGGGTTCCCCCCTCTTGTCGCCTAATTCGGTGGAGATCCTCCACATATTTTCTCTCCTTGAATTTCTCTCCAATTTAAATCAAGATAAATCCTTCCTTTATCTCCCCTTTCATAAAAAAAGATGACAGCTGCCTTTGACTTGGTCAAGGAAGATGGAGGGCGCCCTAGGGCATCCCTTGCTCTGGTCTTGTGACCACTTTGCCCTTGG
Organism: Amorphophallus konjac; assembly: GCA_022559845.1. Classification (NCBI taxonomy): domain Eukaryota; kingdom Viridiplantae; phylum Streptophyta; class Magnoliopsida; order Alismatales; family Araceae; genus Amorphophallus; species Amorphophallus konjac. The sequence continues at coordinate 242,458,040 of CM040124.1, forward strand.
CTCTTCTGTCAATTGTCCTGAACGTCCTGCACACACATAATTTAGATTTAGTCCATAAAAATTATTACATTGTGCATATAAATCATGAAGGCTCAAAATTATGTAATGAGAAAATAATGCTCATCTCCCTCAACTCTCATTTTATTGAGTAATAACCATAAATTAAGTTAATTTATGTGAAAGGCCCAATTTATGTAGGAAATTGAAGTTAATTATAAGATATGCATAGTTGCCTAATTATATGCACTTGAAATGGTGTATGTGACGTGAATTATCATAGAAAAATAGACACCCATCATAACCCCCCAACTTACCCATTACTAGTCCCTTAGCAATGCAATTAGATTAAAATTTAGAATCAACCAGAGTTTGCAAAGCTCATACCTTCATATCCAGCTCCTCCTTCATAGAATCAACCAAAGATTAGCAATCCGGAAACATTAATGCACACTAGCCTTAGATTGAAAATTTAGGTATATGACTAAGAATACAACTCAAAGTTCAATAGCACTTATGCAAGTGTAATACTAAATCCACAGCATAGATAATGGCATCCCTCATTTGCCATTCTAGATAGGTATCCTTCAACTCTGCACCTCCTAGATCAGAGCACTAAGTATAGGAGCTTTTGACTGTCTTATTTTTTTCAATCACATGGTGCTACATACCCCTTCACCGTTTGACGTGAAGCTCAACTTTTACCTTTGGAGAAGTAGATTCGGTTACTAAGATTCAGGGCATTTTCCATGGATTTTTTTTTCAATGTACTTTTACACTTATTTGATGGATAATTTTCTATAACATTTGGCATATAGCTTTATCAAAAAGATCTCATCTCTAAGAAATACATAGTATCAGACACCACTCCAAAATAACATAAGGCTTGTCCTGCTTGTTTCATTAGCGTGTAAAGTGATTTTTCTTTTTCTTTTCTAAAGTGCTATTGAACTTTAAAGAGATTCTTAAATCAATTTTCTATGGTTAGATTAGATAATATTGCATCATCCGTTTCCCTAGCTTTTCCTATTTCAAAATCACTTTCAATTCAAGCATGAATCATGAAACTCAATTGGGGATTTCATCTTTCAATTTTTTTTAATGATATGCAAATTATACTAAATGCAGCATGAATTTCTCTCCCCCCCCCCCAACTTAAATGACATTGTCCTCAATGACATCCTTAGGCAATGAAAGTAATGTAGAAATGAATATTGTTGAGATGGAAGGATACAACCTGATGTTTAGGACGTGGCTTTAATATTGGCGTTGACTTCAACTCCTCAACTCTTTACCTGTCTACTAAAACACACTAACAATAAAACATCAAACAAAAATATTGTGTTGCCTCTCAGGAAGCGCTATGTTTACCGTCTTCAGCCAGACGCTTGCAAGCTCAGAAATTTATTCCGGATCACTCAAAGCAATTGATTCTTTTGATAGTGAACGCATATTCTCCAAGTAAGGTTTCAATCTTTGACCGTTAACAGTGAAAGTTTGACCATTTTGAGGATTTAAAATTTTAACATCTCCATGATCAAATGCTTTGATGATAATGAACGGTCCATCCCATCTAGATTTTAATTTTTCTGGAAACAAGCGCAACCTAGAGTTGAAGAGACAGACTTTTTGATTAGTTTGAAAACTTTTTCTTTGAATGTGCTAGTCGTGAAAGACTTTTGTCTTAGCTTTGTAAATCTTAGAATTTTCGTAGGTTTCATTGTGCAGTTCCTCTAATTCATTCAGTTGTAAAGCTCCTTGGGAACCAGCTTGAGTTAAATCAAAATTCACTTGTTTGATGGCCCAATATGCTCTATGTTCAAGTTCTACTGGAAGGTGGCAGGCTTTTGCAAAGATTAATCTATAAGGTTACATGCCAATGAGAGTTTTGAATGCAGTCCTATAGGCCCATAATGCATCGTTTAATCTACCGGACCAATCTTTCCTATCTGGCCTAACAATTTTATGCAAAATGTTTTTAATTTCCCTATTGGAAACCTCCACTTGTCCACTGGTTTGGGGATGATAGGGGGTAGCGAGCTTGTGAGTGATACCATACTTGCGAAGCAGAGCTCGGAATTGAGAGTGAGTGAAGTGAGAACCCCCATCACTAATGATCGCTTTAGGACAACCAAATCTAGAGAAGATGTTCTTCTTAACAAACTTCATCACAACCCTGTGGTCATTAGTCCTAGTTGTAATAGCTTCAATCCACTTAGAAACATAATCGACCGCCACTAAAATATATTCATTACCAAATGATGGTGGAAACGGTCCCATGAAATTTATTCCCCAAACATCAAAATTTTCAACAACTGGAATGGGACTTAGCGACATCATATCCTTCTTTGAGTTATTGCCCATAGCTTGACACCTCAAATAAGTTTTGGAAAATTCATATGCATCCTTGAATAAGGTGGGCTAGTAAAATCCACTTTGTAAAACTTTTGTCACAATTTTCTTCCCTAAAAAGTCTCCTCCACATGCCAAAGTATGACAAAAATTCAAAACACTTTGTTGCTCTTCTTTCAGGACACATCTCCTGATAATATGATCCGGACACATATGAAACAGCTCAGGGTCCTACCAAAAATAATGTTTAACCTTTGTAAAAAAATGATCCTTCTCTTGCTTAGACCACCCACCCGGGATTTGACCCACTGCCAGATAGTTGACTATGTAAGCATACTAGGGGGTTGAGACATGAGAAATAGCTAAGAGATGTTCGTTGGGGAAGGAATCATGCATTGGAGTGCTCTTAGGTATAACGATTTTAGAAAGGTGATCGGCAACAACATTTTCTAACCTCTTTTTGTCTTTTATTTCCAGATCAAATTCTTGAAGCAATAAAATCCAACGAATGAGTTGAGGTTTGGCATCCTTCTTGGAAAGTAAATATTTCAATGCCGAGTGATCAGAATAGACAATGACTTAAGCCCCTAAAAGATATGATGAAAATTTCTTGAGGACGAAGACAACAACCAACAGTTATTTTTCCGTAGTGGTGTAGTGCATTTGAGCTTCTACAAGGGTGTGACTTGCATAATAGATAACTATGGGCTTCTTATCAATCATTTGCCCTAAAATAGCTCTTATGATGTACACTACCAAAAAAAGTAGAAATACAGACGGATATTTCAGACGGATATTTTCCGTCTTAAAATCTGTCTGTATTTCTGACGGATTAGTTTCCGTCACAAATTCCGTTGGTATTAAGGACATACTATACTCTCTCTGAAGATCCGTCTATAATTATAGACGGAATATATTCCATCTTTATATACGTCGTAAATTTGGGATGGATATTCAGACGGAAATAATCCGTCTGAAATTTCAGACGGAAATAAGTTCCGTCCATATTTCCGTTGCAAAATTCCCCCTTTCCCGCCACCGTCGACCCCTCCCTCCCACTCCTTCCACCTGGCCCCATTTCCACCCCCCCACTCTCCCTCTCACTCTCTCCTTCTCCTCTGCCCTCTGCTTGCAGACGTCGCCGCCGGAGCCGCCGTCCTCGCCGTCGCCGGAGGCCCCGCCGTCCTCGCCGTCGCCGCCATTCGCCAACCTCCCTCCCTCTCACGGTCGTGGCCATCTTCTCACGGTCGCCATCGCCGCCAACCGGTAAGTGGTCTCCCTCTCCCGATCATGTTCCCCTCCCTCACTCAATCCCTCTCCCTCTCTCGATCCTGTTCCCCCTCACTCAATCCCTCTCCCTCTCCCCTGTCCAGCTCCCTCACTCCCTCTCCCTCTCCCCTCTCGCGTTCCCTCACTCCCTCTGGCCGCCCTCCCCCACCCCCTCCACCGCCCTCTCTTCCCCTATCCGTGGCCCCCCTCCCCCTCGCAGACACACACACATACGCACAGCACACACCTCAGCCCCCCTCTCCCGCTCCCTCACTCCCTCTGGCCACCCTCCCCCACCCCCTCCATCGCCCTCTCTTCCCTTGTCCGTGGCCCACCTCCCCCTCGCAGACACACACGCACACACCTCAGCCCCCCTCTCTGTTACGGAGGAAACCCATAGAATTGGGTGAACCACCAGGTTAGTGAGCTGGAAACGGCTCAAACAACCCACTGATGTTGCTCCAACAGTCATAATAGTCATCCACATATACGGTTAGCATTCCATTGAGCAGTGGGCGATATACCTTTGTTTTGTATGTTAGAAATGGTTGAGGAAGAATAATGACAGGGAAATGTAATTCTTGATTTCTTGTATGAAAATAGTTGTTACATTCTTGGAAGACTTGCCTACAAGAAATGTGGCATAGCTTCCGGAGCCATGTAAATACCAGGGAACAGTATAAATAGCAGAGGAAGGAAGGCCGTAACATGCCTTTTTGGCTCTAGTCTTCTCTTCTATTCTGTCCTCTATCTCTCTCAATCCTCTTCCTTCCTATTCCTCAACTCTGTTCTTCCAGTTATTTCTGTTCTTAGCAGCTACGGTTTCCTCCGCAAGAACTCGGAGCTCTTCCGCGAGACCACTTCTGTAGGGCATTGATCGGGAACCTAGGAGGAAACACAACAAATTGGTGTCTGAGCTTCTCTCCAGCCCCAGTTCTTCTTCTTCCGCATAGATGGCCATGGGCGATTCTGATGCTTTGAAGTCCATGCTGCTTGAGATTCGTCAGGAGATCGGGTCTCTCCGGCAAGAAGTCTTCCAACGGGTGACGGATCTAGAATCCATAGTTCACCGCTCAGGTAATACCGCTCCCTTGGATGATCATGCTGATTCTATAGGGTCTTTTAGACCCAAACCTCAAGAATTTCCACGTTATGATGGATCCACTGATCCTGCTGAATGGAAATTCAAAGCTGCGAGGTTTTTTCACCATCACAAGACCCCTGAGGGTCATAAACTCAGCACAGCTTGTTACTATTTGGAGGGTGAGGCCCTAGAATGGTATTGGCACATTACTGCTACTCGAGATTCACTTACCTGGTCTGAATTTTTAGCTGCTCTTGATTCAAGATTTGGATCTGTTTCTTTTCTTGATGCTCATGGTTCCCTTAGTAAACTCAAACAAACAGGATCTGTTTTAGAATACCAAAGGCTCTTTGAAAAGCTATGCAATAAAATCTCTGGAGTACCTGAAGAACACCTTCTGGGCACATACCTTAGTGGTCTGAAGGAAGAACTTTCCTATGAAGTGAGATCCTTCCTGCCCAGAACCTTGACTCATGCCATGGAGTTAGCTAGAATTCAGGAAACCAAACTGCTTTCTAGGCGACGGTACACTGGTCAGTCCTCTTCACTTCCCCCATTGTTACCCACGCCATCTGTCCACCACAATCCTCCCATTAGGAGGCTAACTAGTCAGCAATTGCAAGAAAGGAAGTCTAAGGGGCTTTGCTTCAATTGTGATGAAAAATGGACCCTTGGTCACACATGTCAGGCAAAGAAGTTGTTTCTTCTGCAGTTGATTCCAATGAGTGATGATTATGATCTTGTTCAAACAGAAGTTACAATGGAGGAAGACACTGAGTTCTGTCAGCTTGAGAACAACATTCCTTCTATCTCATCACAAATAGTGGGTAACATGGCTACTCCTGGTACAATGAGAATATTGGGTACAATCAGTGGGGTGACAGTTATAATATTAGTTGACAATGGGAGCACCCATAACTTCATTGACCCTTCAATAGTTAAGAAGCTTCACCTCCGCACAATACCCTGTGAAAATCCAGCAGTCAGACTTGCATCTGTCTTGCAAGTTCCTTCTGAAGGACTGTGTCCTAACGTTAAACTTCAGCTCCCTGAAGTATCTTTTGACTTGGATTTTTTAGTTCTTCCATTGGGCGGTATTGATGTGGTACTAGGAGCAACTTGGCTACAGCTTTTGGGTGACATTGTGTTGAATATCAGGGAAATGACTATGACCTTTGCATGGCTGGGTAAACAGTACAAGTTTATAGGCCTCACAGACGACAAGGTCAATATGATTTCTGGCCCCAAATTGCATAAAGAGCTCAGAAATGCCAGAGCCTTGTATACAATTTAGCTGATTCCAACCCAGCTAAAACCCCCTACCCCCTCATTTTCTTCTCACCCACCAGACTTGGCTATACTCTTACAAACCTATACTTCTGTCTTTGATGAACCTACAGGTCTCCCTCCTGCTAGGAGTTGTGACCATCGTACACCCCTCATAGATGAGTCAAAGGCCATCATTGTTCCACCATATAGACATTCTCCATTCCACAAATCTATAATTGAAAATCAAGTCAAGGAGCTCATGCAACACACACACTTGCAACATAGTAACAGTCCATTTTCAGCTCCTGTACTTTTAGTACAGAAACGTGATGGGAGCTGGCGCATGTGCATTGATTACAGGGCTTTAAACCAACAAACTGTCAAGGATAAATATCCTATACCTCTAGTTGATGACCTCTTGGATGAATTATATGGGGCTCGATATTTTTCGAAGCTGGACCTTCATTCAGGCTATCATCAAATTCGAATGGCACCTGAGGACATTCATAAGACTGCCTTCCATACTCATGAAGGGCACTATGAATTCTTAGTAATGCCCTTTGGCCTTTCTAATGCTTCTTCCACTTTTCAAAGTCTTATGAACAATATCTTTCGACCTCATCTCAGAAAGTTTGTTTTAGTATTCTTTGATGACATTCTAGTTTATAGCAAAACATGGCCTGAGCATCTGAACCACCTAGAGAAGGTCCTACAATTACTAAAGGACAACCAGCTATATGCCAAACAATCTAAGTGTGACTTTGGAGTCACCAAGGTGGAATATTTGGGTCATGTGATATCTGATGGTGGGGTATCCATGGAGATCAACAAGCAGTAGTCTGTTGTGGGCTGGCCAGCTCCCAAGTGCCTCAAAAACCTGAGGGGATTTCTAGGCCTGACTGGGTACTACAGGAAAATTTTCAAGAATTATGGTTCTTTGGCAGCACCACTCACTCAACTTCTAAAAAAAGATAGTTTTGTCTGGACCCCAGAGGCTGAGGACCCAGTCAAGAAACTTAAGCAAGCCATGATTTCTGCCCCAGTGTTGACTTTACCAAAGTTTGACATTCCCTTCATCCTTGAGTGTGATGCTAGTAACTCAGGTATGGGTGTTGTTCTCATGCAACAGGGCCGTCCAGTGGCTTATCTAAGTAAAGCTTTTACTACTAGACAATAAGGTTTGTCAGTATATGAGAAGGAAATGGAGGCTATCATGTTTGCTGTTCAAAAATGGAAATCATACTTGATTGGTAGAAGATTTGTGATCAAAACAGATCATCAAAGCCTCTGACACCTGCTGCAACAAAAGGTTCACACTCCGGCACAACAGCGATGGTTGATTAAATTGATGGGGTTTGATTTTTCCCTGGAATATAAGTCTGTTCATCATAACAGAGCAGCAAATGCTCTATCCAGACTTTATGAAGAACCCTCCATAGAAGCAATCATAGTTTTAGTGCCTGACTAGTTTTCGGAGATTCAGAAGGCATACTTTCTGGACAGTTACTTTATTCAGTTGCTCAAGGATTGGAACTCAGATTCTTTGAACCCTAACCACTATTCATTGCAAGGTGGTGTTATATATTACAAGGGCAGGATACATCTGCACCCAAATTTAGTCTCTTACCTTCTATACTCCATGCACACCATGATGCTCCAACAGGTGGACATTCAGGATACCATAAAACTCTCCATAGACTAAAAAGAAGTTTTCACTGGAAGGGCATGGAAAGGACAATCAAAGACTATATTCAAAATTGTGATATTTGTCAACGAACAAAGTATATCACCCAATCTCCAGCAGGCCTATTGCAACCCCTTCCTATACCAGAAAAAATTTGGATTCATATTCACATGGACTTTATTGAGGGTCTTCCACCTTCCCATTCTAAAACCACTATTCTTGTGGTAATTGACAAATTGTCCAAGTATGCTCACTTTCTAGCTTTGCAACACCCATATACAGCTGCTACTGTTGCTACAGCATTTGCTATCCATATTGTCACTCAGGAAGTCTATATTAGCCACATTCCCTCCTATCCATCTGCTGTTAGAGATAATAATATCTTTGGCCTGTCTAAAGACAGTCGAAGGCATTCCAACTGGGAATGTTCTTACACAGTTGGCTAGATGGGCGGACTAGCATACTATATTTTTCTCTCCATACCAAAAAAAAATTGCACATAGCCGGTCAATGAAACTGATCACCTTCTTTGGGATAAAAGTGACTTAGGCAAGGAAAACTGGCATACTATATATGACTGAGTCAATCAATACGGCTCAAAAATATCTTAAGTAGGAAAGCACATATCTTAAGTAGATATAGAGAAATGGAATGACCTTGTCTTATGATGATAAGAAGATATAGAGAAATGGAATGACCACATATCTTAAGTAGTACATATATACAAAGATGTGGATAAATGCAAAGAAATCAGAATTCTCTATAGCAATAGGTAAATACCCAAAAAATTCATTTTGTGATTTAAAACTTTGTGGATTTTAATTGCATGTAAATATAATTTTAAATCTAATTTTAATAGAAATTTGATGTTAATTTGACTCAAAAATGTAGATTGTTTAGCTTCGATGTTCTTCATTTGAAAATTTTTATAATTTGGGTGTTATTTAATTTGATATGTGCATAATGATAATTGCGTTGTTATTTAATTTTATGTTATATAAATGCATGGGGTATTCCCTGTGAGTTGCGGTGCGTGGGTGCGACCTAACATTACACGCACCTCAGGAGAGCGCGTTAAAACCGTGTAAATGTGCCTTCCCGTTCAAGACTTTGGGATTGATGTGTATGTTCTCATTTGTTTATGAGAATGTATATATCTACCTCAAAGTCTTGAATTGTCCCGTTTGGACAGTATGTGAATGTTTGATCGCACTTAGGCAGTCATTTACTATATATGTTTGTATGGTTTGTTGAGAATTTCGGTTGCGTCTCCTCACTCTTCTCTGATATACCATTATTGATTTTGAGTGTTTTCTTAACCACTTATTTGAAAGTGTTTAAGAAAATTTCAAAATCAATAAATATATTTGGTATATCGGAGAAGTGTGGGGAGATGATACCGAAATTTTTAGCTATATAAATATTTTAATTATTTACAAACTTAAAAGAATTTATTTATAGGTGCAAGTGTCGGCTCACCACCACTTGTACATACGCCACCACCTCCCGCTACAGGTATGTATATTTTAATTTAAATTCTTGAACATTTGTTCTACTTATGAAAATAAGTTCTTGTAGGTCTCAGTGGCCTCCCACCTGTTGTGCATACGCCACTCCCACCACCACCCGCTGCAGGTATGTATATTTTAATTATATGTTCGTAATATTTGTATCACTCCACATGACAATAAATTCTTACAGGTCTCAGTGGCAAAAAGACTCGAGGATCATGTATGTATATTTTAATTTAAATTCTTCAATATTTGTTCTACTTATGACAATAAATTCTTGCAGGCCTCAGTGGCCTCCCACCTGTTGTGCATACGCCACCCCCATCACCTCCCGCTGCAGGTATGTATATTTTAATTATATGTTCGCAGTATATGTATCACTCCACATGATAATAAATTCTTGCAGGTCTCAGTGGCCTCCCACCTGTTGTGCATACGCCACCCCCACCACCTCCCGCTGCAGGTATGTATATTTTAATTATATGTTCGCAGTATATGTATCACTCCACATGACAATAAATTCTTGCAGGTCTCAGTGCCCTCCCACCTGTTTTGCATACGCCACCCCCACCACCTCCCGCTGCAGGTATGTATATTTTAATTATATGTTCGCATTATATGTATCACTCCACATGACAATAAATTCTTACAGGTCTCAGTGGCCTCCCACCTATTGTGCATACGCCACCCCCACCACCTCCCGCTGCAGGTATGTATATTTTAATTATATGTTCACAGTATATGTATCACTCCACATGACAATAAATTCTTGCAGGTCTCAGTGGCCTCCCACCTGTTGTGCATACGCCACCCCCACCACCTCCCGCTGCAGGTATGTATATTTTAATTATATGTTCGCAGTATATGTATCACTCCACATGACAATAAATTCTTGCAGGTCTCAGTGCCCTCCCACCACCTCCCACTTGTACAGGGCCCACCCCCACCAGTCAGCCCCTTGATGATGCCGGCAGTTGTCACGAGGGAGGCACGACCCATGATAGACGTCGCCCGTGTTGGGTATCCGGGTAAATCTATAAGGTTATATTACATTAATTAGCCCTCAACTGTCTAATATGAATATTTTGACATTTGTAATTGCAGTATGAAATTTGAACCCCACAGCGTTGTCCATCATTCCACCGAACTCATGTTGGCACATGTGCCCGGGGCAGCTTCCACTTTCAGAGATTTTCCGATGTCCGTCCGCGATTCATTGTACAACATGTTCTTAGTAAGTAATTACGTCATTTAATTCAAGTATTTCCCAAAGTCAATTTACAACTTTATACTAAGTGTGAAAAGCAATTGATTTACAGCGGACTTTTCAATTCACATGTGGACATGACGCGGCGAGATGTCGTCGTGCCTGGGAGTCTACTATGCTCTCAAGTTACAAGAGGAAAATACATGAGGCCCGAGCACACGCTAAAAAATTGAGTGGGGGGAGTGAAGACCGACAATTGTGGAAGGCGCATCGCCCTCTTTGGATGAGGCAGGAGGATTAGAAGATATCTTGTGACCATTTTGCCGACCCCAAGTGGATATAAATGTCCGAAAAAGCCAAAGCAAACAGGGCGTCAAAACCAGGTTCAAATTTGCATACGAGTGGGTCCATCTCTTATGCGGCTCATAAACAAAAATTGGTAAGTAATATACCAATTTATCTTCTTACAATTTATCCCAATATTTGACTTTTTTTTACTATGAATTGTATAACAGGCTGTGGAGCTTAATCGACCTCCGTCGTTCCTCGAGGTGTTTGACAAAACACACAAAAAGAAGGGGACTAATGATTTTGTGAGTGACACAGCTAAGTCAGCAGCGGTAAGTTTATCTACATATGTAACTTGTACCGTTCATTTAAATCAGCATGTAATTCATATGAAATTGACTAGTTATTTTATTCAATTTGTAGGAAACATATAGCAAAGCAGTGACAGAGAAGTACGGGAAGGGAGACACGCAGCAGCCAGAGTTCGATCCGGTGGAGTGGGTGGCAGCAGCTGGCGTACCGAAGAAAGGCCGACTATATGGTTTTGGGGAGAGCCTAGACGCAAGCGCGGTGACATCAGCGTATGCGAGTTCTAGCTATACTTCTTCCAGTGGCAGTGCCTTCACTATACCTTCCGTTGCCCCCAGCGCTTCTGCCAGCGACATGATGGACATGGTCCGATCGCAGATTTCTGATATGCAGCGGCAGCAGCAGCATTTCCAGCAAGAGATCTCTAGCCAAGTGTCAGTATTCTTGCAGGCAATCAGTGGCCTCCTCTCCCAGAGCGGAATGGTCCCTCAGCAATCCACCACCACCACAGCATAGCCCGCACAGGTGAGTGTTTACTATGTTTTTATTTTGATGGAATTACTCAATTATGTTCATTATTAATTTTAAAACTCATTTACTTCAGAAGAATTGAGAAAATCTGGGGGCCGGGGGTCTAAAACTTGAAATACCGGCCGGATGGCCGTGCCGATCATTCCAACACGACCGGGGAGATGAAAGTGACTTGGCAGAACTGACGGAATCCAAATCGGATGCCCGGTTTGAGCTCGGCACTCAAACTTCATTTCTAAAATACACTTGGTTCAAATGAACTGCCAGGTCGGGGCCGGGGGTCTAAAACTTGAAATACCGGCCGGATGCCCATGCCGATCATTCCAACACGACCGAGGAGATGAAAGTGAATTGTCAGAACTGACGGAATCCAAATCGGATGCCCGGTTTGAGCTCGGCGCTCAAAGTTCATTTCTAAAATACACTTGGTTCAAATGAACTGCCAGGTCGGGGCCGGGGGTCTAAAACTTGAAATATTTGCCGGATGCCCGTGCCGATCATTCCAACACGACCGGGCAGATGAAAGTGACTTGTCAGAACTGACGGAATCCAAATCGGATGCCCGGTTTGAGCTCGGCGCTCAAAGTTCATTTCTAAAATACACTTGGTTCAAATGAACTGCCAGGTCGGGGCCAGGGGTCTAAAACTTGAAATACCGGCCGGATGCCCGTGCCGATCGTTCCAACACGACCGGGGAGATGAAAGTGACTTGTCAGAACTGACAGAATCTAAATCGGATGCCCGGTTTGAGCTCGGCGCTCAAAGTTTATTTCTAAAATACACTTGGTTTAAATGAACTGCCAGGTCGGGGCCGGGGGTCTAAAACTTGAAATACCGGCCGGATCGCCATGCCGATCATTCCAACACGACCGGGGAGATGAAAGTGACTTTTCAGAACTGACGGAATCCAAATTGGATGCCCGGTTTGAGCTCGGCGCTCAAAGTTCATTTCTAAAATACACATGGTTCAAATGAACTGCCAGGTCGGGGCCGGGGGTCTAAAACTTGAAATACCGGCCGGATGCCCATACCGATCATTCCAAAATGACCGGGGAGATGAAAGTGACTTGGCAGAACTGACGGAATCCAAATCGGATGCCCGGTTTGAGCTCGGCGCTCAAACTTCATTTCTAAAATACACTTGGTTCAAATGAACTGCCAGGTCGGGGCCGGGGGTCTAAAACTTGAAATATCGGCCGATGCCCATGCCGATCGTTCCAACACGGCCGGGGAGATGAAAGTGACTTGGCAGAACTGACGGAATCCAAATTGGATGCTCGGTTTGAGCTCGACGCTCAAAATTCATTTCTAAAATACACTTGGTTCAAATGAACTGCCAGGTCGGGGCCGGGGGTCTAAAACTTGAAATACCGGCCGGATGGCCGTGCCGATTGTTCCAACACGACTAGGGAGATGAAAGTGACTTGTCAGAACTGACGGAATCTAAATCGGATGCCCGGTTTGAGCTCGGCGCTCAAAGTTCATTTCTAAAATACACTTGGTTCAAATGAAATGCCAGGTCGGGGCCGGGGGTCTAAAACTTGAAATACCGGCCGGATGCCCATGCTGATCATTCCAACACGACCGGGGAGATGAAAGTGACTTGTCAGAACTAACGGAATCCAAATCGGATGCCCGATTTGAGCTCGGCGCTCAAAGTTCATTTCTAAAATACACTTGGTTCAAATGAACTACCAGGTCGTGGCCGGGTGTTTAAACTTGAAATACCAGCCAGATGCCCGTTCTGATCATTCCAACACGACCGGGGAGATGAAAGTGACTTGGCAGAACTGACGGAATCCAAATCGGATGCCCGGTTTGAGCTCGGCGCTCAAACTTCATTTATAAAATACACTTGGTTCAAATGAACTGCCAAGTCGGGGCCGGGGGTCTAAAACTTGAAATACCAGCCGGATGCGCATGCTATCATTCCAACACTACCGGGGAGATGAAAGTGACTTGTAAGAACTGACGGAATCTAAATCGGATGCCCGGTTTGAGCTCGGCGCTCAAAGTTCATTTCTAAAATACACTTGGTTCAAATGAACTGCCAGGTCGGGGCCGGGGGTCTTAAACTTGAAATACCGGTCGGATGCCCGTGCCGATCATTCCAACACGACCGGGGAGATGAAAGTGACTTGTCAGAACTGACGGAATCCAAATCGGATGCCTGGTTTGAGCTCGGCGCTCAAAGTTCATTTCTATAATACACTTGGTTCAAATGAACTGCCAGGTCGGGGCCGGGGGTCTAAAACTTGAAATACCAGCCGGATGCCCGTGCCGATTGTTCCAACACGACCGGGGAGTTGAAAGTGACTTGGCAGAACTGACGGAATCCAAATCGGATGCCCGGTTTGAGCTCGGCGCTCAAACTTCATTTCTAAAATACACTTGGTTCAAATGAACTGCCAGGTCGGCGCTGGGGGTCTAAAACTTGAAATACCGGCCGGATGCCCATGCCGATCATTCCAACACGACCAGGGAGATGAAAGTGACTTGTCAGAACTGACGGAATCAAAATCGGATGCCCGGTTTGAGCTCGGCGCTCAAAGTTCATTTCTAAAATACACTTGGTTCAAATGAACTGCCAAGTCGGGGCCGGGGGTCTAAAACTTGAAATACCGGCCGGATGCCCATGCTGATCGTTCCAAAACGACCGGGGTAATGAAAGTGACTTGTTAGAACTGACGGAATCCAAATCGGATGCCCGGTTTGAGCTCGGCGCTCAAATTTCATTTCTAAAATACACTTGGTTCAAATGAACTGCCAGGTCGGGGCTGGGGGTCTAAAACTTGAAATACCGGCCGGATGCCCGTGTCGATCATTCCAACACGACCGAGGTGATGAAAGTGACTTGGCAGAACTGACGGAAGCCAAATTGGATGCCCGGTTTGAGCTCGGCGCTCAAACTTCATTTCTAAAATACACTTGGTTCAAATGAACTGCCAGGTCAGTGCCGGGGGTCTAAAACATGAAATACCGGCTGGATGCCCGTGTCGATCGTTCCAACACGACCGGGGAGATGAAAGTGACTTGTCAGAACTGACGGAATCCAAATCGGATGCCCGGTTTGAGCTCGGCGCTCAAAGTTCATTTCTAAAATACACTTCGTTCAAATGAACTGCCAGGTCGGGGCCGGGGGTCTAAAACTTGAAATACCGGCCGAATGCCGGTGCCGATCGTTTCAACACGACCGGGGAGATGCAGGTGACTTGTTAGAACTAACGGAATCCAAATCGGATGCCCGGTTTGAGCTCGGCGCTCAAAGTTCATTTCTAAAATACACTTGGTTCAAATGAACTGCCAGGTCGGGGCCGGAGGTCTAAAACTTGAAATACCGGCCGGATGCCCATGCCGATCATTCCAATACGACCGGGGAGATGAAAGTGACTTGTCAGAACTGACGGAATCCAAATCGGATGCCCGATTTGAGCTCGGCGCTCAAACTTCATTTCTAAAATACACTTGGTTCAAATGACCTGCCAGGTCGGGGCCGGGGGTCTAAAACTTGAAATACCGGCCGGATGCCCATACCGATCATTCCAAAATGACCGGGGAGATGAAAGTGACTTGGCAGAACTGACGGAATCCAAATCGGATGCCCGGTTTGAGCTCGGCGCTCAAACTTCATTTCTAAAATACACTTGGTTCAAATGAACTGCCAGGTCGGGGCCGGGGGTCTAAAAATTGAAATACTGGCCGGATGCCCGTGCCGATTGTTCCAACACGACCGGGGAGATGAAAGTGACTTGTCAGAACTGACGGAATCCAAATCGGATGCCTGGTTTGAGCTCGGCGCTCAAACTTCATTTCTAAAATACACTTGGTTCAAATGAACTGCCAGGTCGGGGCCGGGGGTCTAAAACTTGAAATACCGGCCGGATGCCCATGCCGATCGTTCCAACACGACCGGGGAGATGAAAGTGACTTGTCAGAACTGACGGAATCCAAATCGGATGCCCGGTTTGAGCTCGGCGCTCAAACTTCATTTCTAAAATACACTTGGTTCAAATGAACTGCCAGGTCGGGGCCGGGGGTCTAAAACTTGAAATACCAGTCGGATGCCTGTGCCGATCATTCCAACACGACCGGGGAGATGAAAGTGACTTGTCAGAACTGACGGAATCCAAATCGGATGCCCGGTTTGAGCTCGGCGCTCAAAGTTCATTTCTAAAATACACTTGGTTCAAATGAACTGCCAGGTCGGGGCCGGGGGTCTAAAACTTGAAATACTGGCCGGATGCCCGTGCCGATCGTTCCAACACGACCGGGGAGATGAAAGTGACATGGCAGAACTGACGGAATCCAAATCGGATGCCCGGTTTGAGCTCGGCACTCAAACTTCATTTCTAAAATACACTTGGTTCAAATGAACTGCCAGGTCGGGGCCGGGGGTCTAAAACTTGAAATACCGGCCGGATGCCCGTGCCGATCATTCTAACACGACCGGGGAGATGAAAGTGACTTGTCAGAACTGACGGAATCCAAATCGGATGCCCGGTTTGAGCTCGGCGTTCAAAGTTCATTTCTAAAATACACTTGGTTCAAATGAACTGCCAGGTCGAGGCCGGGGATCTAAAACTTGAAATACCGGCCGGATGCCCGTGCCGATCGTTCCAACACGACCGGGGAGATGAAAGTGACTTGTCAGAACTGACGGAATCAAAATTCATTTCTAAAATACACTTAGTTTAAATACTGTTTCAGGCTAGTGGTTGATTTATAAAATATGCAGTTATCAATTTGATATATTTGCTTTCAATTTATGCTAATTTCTTCGCACTAATTTTTTTATCTATGAATGAATGTTATTATTTTTTTAATATAGGGGGATCCTTCTGCGGGCGGCTATAGAGGAGATGAGCAGGGCGGTGAGGATACGGACGATGAGGATATGGACGATGTACCGGATATTTCTTGATATTCAGACGGATCAGCAGGGTTAATGTCTTTTTTGTGGTATTTATTTGATCAGAATTTTATTTTTCGGTGGTGTTTATTTGATTACCAGGTTCCCAATATTTTTTTTCAACATGTAGAATTTCTTGATGTTTATTTATGATTAAACAGGTTTTGTAAAATAATTTAAGATTTTTTTAAAAAAAACGTAGATTTCAGACGGATTTTCAGACGGGATGTGCGACGATTTTTGTCCGTATATTATCCGTCGTAAAATCAGTTTGAAATATAGACGGATTTCAAACCACATTTCGGACAGGGGATGAGTTGAATTTCAGACGGTTATTTTATCCGTCGTAATATCCGTTTGAAATAGCGACGGATTTTGGACGAATTTTCATACGGTACATGATTTCAGACTAAGAGTTGGGCTTCATTTTAAGACGGTAACTATATTCCGTCGTAATAGCCGTCTGAAATTTCAGACGAAATTTCACACGGAAAATATGTCCGTCGTAAATTTCAGACTGAAAATTTCAAATTTCAGATGGAAATGTCTCGTATGAAAGTCAGACGGAATTTGTGACTGATTACATTCTGTCTTAGTTTCAGACGGAATTTCCGACGGAAACATAAACTGTCACAAATTTGTGACTAAGAATTTCAGACGGTCGGTTTCAGTCTTAAATATGTCGCAAATCCGTCACAAACGTGGTTTGTGACGGATTTTCAGACGGATACGGGCCGTCTGAAATCCCGCTTTTTCTAGTAGTGGTAATCAGAAACATCACACATGATTTCGAACAGAAGCGACCAATCAGGGGATTGCAGAATTGGAGCTTGAGTAAGGGTCGCTTTAAGGGAATGAAAAGCCTCTAAGCAAGAATCATTGAGATGAAAAAGAGTGTCTTTAGCCAAAAGTTGAGTAAGAGGGCGAGCAATGGTAGAGAAGTTCTTGATAAATCTTCTATAGAATCCAGCATGGCCAAGAAAAGAACAAATTTGTTTAACAGATGTCGGGGGTGGAAGATTGGGAATCAATCGACCTTAGCCTTGTCTACCTCTATTCCCCTTTTAGAAACGGTGTGGCCTAGCACTATTCCTTCTCTAACCATAAAATGGCTTTTCTCCTAGCTTAGCACCAGATTAGACTCTATGCATCTTGCAAGCACCTTCGTCAAATTATCTAACCACCCATCAAAAGATTCACCAAACACAAAGGAATCGTCCATGAAGATCTCTAAGAATTCACCCACCATATCTGAAAAGATTGCCATCATGCACCTTTGAAATATAGCTGGAGTATTGTAGAGTCCAAATGGTATTCTCCTGAAAGTAAACGTGCCGTAGGGACACATGAAGGTGGTTTTTTCTTGATCGTCTGGGTAGATAACAACTTGGTTATACTCAGAATATCCATCCAAAAAGTAAAAATACTTCTGTCCAGCTAGTCTCTCTAAAATTTGATCTACAAACGGGAGAGGGAAGTGATCTTTCTTTCTCATAGCTCAATTTTCGATAATCAATACAAACTCTCCACCCAGTTTGTAATCTTGTAGGCACCTCTTCTCCTTGATCATTTTTAATGACATTCAGCCCGAACTTCTTTGGCACTACTTGTGTAGGGATGACCCACTTGCTATCAGAGATTGGATTGATAATCTTGGCATCTAACCACTTTACCACTTCCTTCTTTACAACATCTTTCATATTTGGATTTAATCTTCGTTGCATCTCCCTACTTGGTTTGACATTCTCTTCCAAGTATATATGATGCATGCAAACATCTGGACTAAATCCTTTTAAATCAGCCACTGACCACCCTATTGCTCCCCTATGCTCCTTAAGAACACCTAAAAGTTTGGACTCTTGAGCAGAGGTAAGATTGGAGGCGATAATGACTGACAAAGTATGATCAGGGCCTAGAAAAGCATATTTGAGGGAGTCCGGAAGAGGTTTGAGTTCAAGCACGGGAGAATGTCAAGAGATGGAAGAATGGGTTCAGATTTCAATGCTGGAAGTGGTTCTACCCTAGACCAAGGTGTAGAAAAGGGAGGAGAATCCTGAAGCATGCTACCCTCTTCTATGGTATCCTTAGCATCATCCAGACTCTCATCAATTAAATCTTCAATTATATCAATAGCATGACATTCCTCCTCTTGGTCCGGGTATTGTGATGCCTTAGGAACATTCAGAGATACTTTCTCTTCTCCAAAAGATATGTCCATCATTCCCGTGGCATAGTTAATATTGGCCTTAGCTGTAACTAGAAAGGGACGTCTCAAAATAATTGGTGTATACTTAAGCTCCTGGGACGAGGCCATGTCCAAAATTAAGAAATCCATCGGGAAGTAGCATTCATGTACTTTCACAATAACATCCTCAAGTAAACCCCTTGGTGTTTTCACAGATCAATCCGCCAATTGAAGGACTATAGATGTTGACTTTAACTCTCCCAGATCAAATTGCTCATAAATGAAGGTGGGCAACAAATTCACACTAGCTCCCAAATCTAACAATGCCTGATCAAAAGTAACTCCACGTATATCGCAAGAGATCAACGGAGCATCGGTGTCCTTCAACTTTTTTAGAAGGTGGTTCATCAGCACCGCACCGACATCCTCAGACCAACGGATCTTTTAAGTAATTGCCTTTGGTTCCCTTTCAGGTGTGTAAAGCTCCTTTAAAAATTTTGCATATGCCGGCACATGCTTAATCGCATCTAGAATTGGGATATTGATATTCACTTGCTTGAACAACTCCATCAACTCCTCTTGTTGGACCGGCGGTTTCTTATTAGCCTTAGACTTTAATGCACCTGGAAAAGGCACAGTTGGCATGTAATCATGGGGTTCTTCCTCAAGCTTTCATTTTCCTTTATCCTTTTTCATCGTGTATTCCTCATCTTCCGGCTTCCTTTTTCCATCTTTTATGATCACGGGCTCCTCATCCTCACTATCACTTTCTTCGTGTTTGGCCCCTTGGACCGAACTACTGCCCACTTCCTTAGCCTTATAAGGATCTTCTAAAATCTTCCTGCTCCTAAGAGTTGATATGGCCTTAGCATTCTCAAATTGAGGACCTACAAGAGGGGGAGGCTGAGGTGGACCGGGTTGAGGAAGGAGAGGAGCTCTTTGAGGGAAACCAGAAGGTTGATTCTTTGGATTAGCTACAGGTTGACTTGAAAGCTGACCTACCTCTCTCCTCATGCTAGCAGTAGCGAGTTGTCCGATTTGAGTTTCAAACTTAGAGATGGATTGTTGCTGAGTAAGAATTAGTTGTTGGAGTTAATCAAATTTGTCATCGAAATTGGGCTAAGGAGGGGAATGATATGGAACTTGAGCATGATTAGATCTGAATGGAGGATATTGATGATATTGGTCTTGAGAAAATTGAGCTTGAGGGTATTGGGCCTGCAAATGCTGAATTTGAGGTTGATGAAACAGATTTGGAGGTGCATAAAAATTTTGTTGAGATTGGAATGGAACTTGGAATGGTTGTTTTTGAATTGGATGATTGGAGGGATTGGATGCCTGAGATGGTCCTTGTTGATTCTTCCAAGAAAAGTTGGATGATTTCTCCAGCCTGGATTATAAGTGTTAGAATAAGGATCGTATGTAGGCTTGGAGATACCTTGAGCAGCAAAGACTTGTTCTTGAATAAATGGAGGGAGTTGGGCCACCGTGGGGCAATCAGAAACAATATGATTTGGGCTTGCACATAGAACACAAACTTCTTGATTAGTGGGTTCGGAGAAAGATCGAGAAATAGATGGGAAGCTGGGCTCCTATCTATTCAATGCTACAAGTTGGTCTAGCTTTTGAGCCATCAAATCTACATTCTCCATCTTTTGATCTAGCATGTCCATTTTATTTAACCTTTGAGCAACGGCGTTGACATCCATTCTATTCTCCGACTCACCTTGATTTTTCACTTCATAAAGCCATGCCCGCTTGGACAATCTAATCATTCTTTCATATGATGATAGGGAGACATGACTGATAGAGTTCTCACTAAGCATCTCAAATAAATCATATGCCTCATCTTCACTTTTGCTCATGAAAGCCCCTCCACATGAAGATCTACCATTTGCCGATAGTTGTCAGTTAATCCCTCATAGAAAGCTTGAACAATTTGCCACCTTGATAATCCATGATGTAGGTAATTCCTAAATAAATCCTTTAAGCTCTCTCATGTCTCAGGAATTTGTTCTCCAGGATTTTGTGTAAACCCAGTAATGGCCCTCCTCATTATATTGGTTCTACCTATGGGACAAAACTTCTTAAGGAATTCCTTTTACATTTTCGCCAAAGTTTCTATAGGTTTACCTAAGGCTCCTAACAAATATTTGACTTTGTCCTTCAAAGAGAATGGAAATAGAGTCAATCGAAGGGCATCATCAGAGAAGTTTTAGATTTTGACAGTTGAACATATTTGAAAAAACTCATCAAGGTGTTTATAAGGATCTTCATTTGTATTTTCATAAAATGATGGCAACATTTGGATGGTGCTTGATTTAATTTCATACTGGATGGGTTGATTTTGAGGTGCTTGAACATAGAAGGACGGTTGATATTAGTTGGGCATGAAATAGTCATTCATTTGTTTTGGAGGTTCATTGTGATCCGCCATGGAGTTTGGTTGATTGATATGTCGTCCAACTAGGATGGGATGTAGGGATCTCCTACCTTGCATGCAATGCAATAGGACCAAAAGAGATGAGAGTTTATATTTTTTTCCTTTTTTTGATTTTTTTATAGAAATGATGAATCGGCACCCACTACCAAGTTGGTCTACTAGCCAGGTAAGAACAGTGGGAGGTTCCCCTTATTTTCACAAGGTCCTAATTAGTGAACCACTTGTCTTCAAAGGTGTAAGCCACTTAACCTCTAGCCTAGGCACCGATTTTCCAAAATAATAGTAGGTCTCAAAACTTTCTCCCTTTTTTTAAACTTCCAAGGGCAAACTAACTTCGGAGAACTTCGATGGTACAACCGGCCTGGCTTCCATGAGGGGATCCATGGGTGCGGGGACTTACGGAGGTCTTGGAGAAGGAAATTCCGGTCTAATGAGATGGAGTACTCAATTGTAGGGTCCTTCCAACTCCAAGAAGGGTGTGCCTAAATTGCCCTTAAGAATGAGAAAAAGAGAAGAAAAAGATGATATTTTTTTTGACAAATAAGACAACTAAGGAGATTAAGGACTAGCTAAATGATGAATGATGAATGTAACACCAAAAATTTGAACAACTACAAAATGAAATGATGATTTTTTTATGCTAGATGAAATGTCAACTAATGCAACTAAACAAATGAACTAACTAAAGAGAAATACTATGCAAACCAATATATGATAACTAGATTCTAATTTTTTTGTGATTTTTTGATTTTTTTTGAGATTTTTGTGTAATTTTTAGATATTTTTTCTATTTTTCTGAATACAACCTTCACTTACAGACATGGCCTTTCAGCGACGCTTTATTTCTCAAGATTTTTAGAATTCTGTGTCTTTGCTAACATTTTCATGCTTTCTGCAACACTTTTCCTGACATATTCTTTTTCTGTAATTTCAGATCTGATTTTTTATTTTTTTTCTGTAAAACAAAAAAATAGAAAAAGAGTGAGTATTAATATATATAAATAAAACACAAGAAATTCTAAAAAAAATCAATGCTCCCTGACAACGGCGTTAAAAATTGATGTTCGATGTGACTCATCATTAAAAGTACTACGCTCAATTTTAAAATATTACTGCACTCACTTACAAGAAAATTTTAAATTAAGTATGAGGAGGTGAATATGGGTCGATCCCATAAAGAGGAAAAATCTTTTATTAAGTTGGAACAACTTGTATTTTTGAAGCCAAAATTTGAGTGAGTTTTGAAAAGTGATATCAAATTTATATGAAATTAAATCTAACTAAAGAAATTAGAAGGGTTGAAGAAGAGAAAATTTGAAGAGATAGAGAGAGAAAAAGAAAAAGAGGCAATTGCACAAATAAAATTTTTATTGCTAAGATGAAAATTACAAAGTCTATGAGAATCACAACCAAAGTAAACTAAGAGGAAAGGGGAAGAAAATAGAGTTGGAGTATGAAGAATGCCGACGTCTCCTCCTTGCCGAGCCTTGGAGAGGATCGCCCCGCCTTGAGGGAGAACGCCACCGTGAGAGGACCGAAAAAGAAGATCCGCCAATGGGATATGAGAGAGAACGTCATTGTCCACGCCGTCGAGGCTTGGATCACCGCCCCACCTTGAAATGAACGCCGCCGTGAAAGGGAGATTGTAGATGAGAGATCTAGGAGAGAAAGAGAGGGGGATGTGTAAAAAAATAAGGGCAAGTTAATGGAGGCCTAAGAGAGGGGAATGGTGATGGCAAGAGGTGGAAGAAGTGGGAGAGAGATGGGTAATCTATCTAGGTGAAGGGAGAGGGGAAGAGAGAGAGGTGAGGGCGCAACCAAGAGAGGGGAAGAAGGGAGATGAAGGTGGCGCACTTGGGTGATTGGGAGAGGGAAAAAGAAGGTGAAGAGGGTGAAGAGGGGGGCACACTAGGGTTATGGTGAGAAAGAGAGAGCAAAATTCTATTCTAGCCAAAAGAAAATTCTCCCTTTTTTCTCCATTAAATGGGCTATTTATAGAGGAAATGAGTCAAATGGAGGGTGGAGATTGGGTTGGAAAGAGATGGAGGGCTGAGATTGAAGGAGAATAAGATGAAGAAGGGGGAGAGAGGAGGTGGCCGCCCCCTTGGTCTAGGGTTTTGGGCGCCCGCCTCTTGTTGCCTAATTAGTTGGAGATCCTCCTCCTATTTTCTCTCCTTGAATTTCTCTCCAATTTAAATCAAGATAAATCCTTCCTTTATCTCCCCTTTCATAAAAAAGGATGGTGGCTGCCTTTGACTTGGTCAAGGGAGATGGAGGGCGCCCTAGGGCATCCCTTGCTCTAGTCTTGTGACCACTTTGCCCCTGGCTCTTCTGTCAATTGTCCTGAAAATCTTGCACACACACAATTTGGATTTAGTCCATAAAAATTATTGCATTGTGCATATAAATCATGAATGCTCAAAATTACGCAATGAGAAATTAATGATCATGTCCCTCAACTCCCCTTTTATTGAATAATAACCACAAATTAAGTTTATTTACGTGAAAGACACAATTTATGTAGGAAATTGAAGTTAATTATAAGATATGCATAGTTGCCTAATTATATGCACTTGAAATGCGTAGTTGCTGATTCGGCATGAAATTTTGGGGAAACAACATACAAGGGCTAGGGATCTATCCCCCTACCTCTCACGATGATTTCCCACCTCGAGGATGTCGATTCCATACGAAAATGTGCCGTGAATCACCGTCGGCTTCTCAAATCCACGAGTGAAGCTCGCCATGCCACCGCCTCTATTCCTCGCTCTCGTCCTCGCTGCTCACCGCCTCGTGTCGCCCGCCACCTCACCCACCACGTCCTACGTCGATTGCCCAGAGAATGTGTAGAGAGAAGGAGAGAAACGAGAGGAGAGAGGGGGATAATGAGAGAATGAGGGTGAGAGGGGGGTTAAGGGGGTTTAAATAGAAAAGAATTTCAGGTTTTAAACATCTAAAAAATAGAAAAATAGAGAAAAAATCATCTTCGCGATCCTAAGAAAACGTACAACTCGCCTGCAACGATTCGGAGCCCGAAAACATAATATTACTTCAAATTCGGGGGTCCAAAGGTATGATATCTAATATTTCGATTTAATTATAAAATATGATCTGGGACCCGTGAAAAACACTCTGAACCCATGGATTCTCGATCCGAAAACCCTGGGTTATTACATGCAGGATCTCAGGTGGTAGTGGAGGACATCAATAGTGGTAGAGGACCCACGTGGGTAGCAGGCGGCTAGCGGTCGGGGAGCGCAGGGCTACCTACAACGGCGCCCAAGCCACACCTAGGGTAGCCCGTGGCGGTGCCCTAGGGGTGAGCAAGCCGACCACCGCTAACCCCCTGGCCACGTGCAGGGTGGAAGGGTGGCGTCCGGCCACCTACAGGCCATCTTGGTCAACGGGAGATCGAGAGAAGAAAGAGAGAGAAAAGGGTGATTTTGGTTTAATGGGGGACTGTGGCCAGATCCCTACTGGACAATGTCATCTGCGTTGTCTCTGACTGGTGGGCATCCGACGACTGTCGAGGTCTCCTTCCCACAAACCTCACCATGGCGACGGTGGCCCATGGCTAGGGTTAGGGTTAGGGTTTTGTGTGAAGGGGGAAAAAAGATGGGTTTTGACCCTTTTGCCCCCAATATGTTGCATTTGAATTTTGAATTTCAAATTTTATTTATGTTATGGATTCGATAAGGATTAGGATCTAGTTATTGGACCTCTCTTAAGTTTTGGATTCGAGTTTTGGTTTCGGAGGATCCAAACGTAAGTTTGTAAATGGTCTTGGGTTTGGGTATTGGGTATCAAACCCATTCTAGGTCATGAGAAAGACCCGAATCTAAATCTGTTTATAGCATCCGAATCAAAATTGAATCCAAACAAAAAATATTTAGATACTATCTATTATTGCATTTGTATCTCTTAAGTATAAATTGCTAAGCAATAAAGTTTATTTTGTGTTCTTTATCCTTTAATTTCCTTTAATGAGGACTTATCTAGGCTCATTTTAGTTCTAGACCCTTTGCCAATTAATTTTGGGACTCTCTAGGACCCATTAAGAGCTTTTAAAGCATAACAAGGACTGTTATGCAAAATAGTAAGGATTGGCCGCCCCCTACTCTCATTGAAGGAGGAGGCCACGAGAGAGTAGTGTGGTTACTAGGCACCTTTGGAGGGGGTTGTGTTATGTGAGATGGAAGCACTATGTCACCACGAAGTGTGGATCTAGAGGGGGGTGAATAGATCTATGGCCTAAATTAAAACCAATATAGGGCTCTAATGCGGAATTTAAGCCGATCTACAAGATCACTAACTAGAGCGTTTGAACAGAGCAGCAATGAAGCGATATATGCCGAGAATCAAGAGAAGCAACCACACACCATATCATAGGCAATCACACAAGCACATAACACACCAGATTTTTAGGTGGTTCAGTCAGGAGACCTACGTCCACCCCACACTCAAACCCGAGTGTGGCTTACTACTGCGCAACACAGCTTGCGTCCGCTGGGCAATACAGCTTAGCCTACAACCGCTGAGCAACACAGCTTGCTATCCGAGACCAATTCTCGCCCGCTGAGGAGTTACAGCTTAACCTGTCCAGAGGCTACACCTCTACAAACCCGCTGGGGATTACAGCTTACCCGTCCAGAGGCAGCATCTCTGCAAACGCTGACTCACAGCTTGAAAACAAGAGTTCGAAAAACAAAAACAGAAACATACGAAAACAAGAAAGCCCAAAAGGGAATATAGCTCTCAATGAGTAAAACTCAACTCTGGTATCTGAACCAAGAGTCTGAGTAACAACCTCTCAAATAAACTCTCTCAACTCATCTCTCTCAATCTTCTTTTCTTTCCCTTTTTCTTCTCTCTGGATCGTGGGTTTTCTTCTCTGCACTCAGTGGCTCTCTGCTGCTTCAAGCTTCTCTGCTCTCGAGTCTTCACCTCTCGATCAGCCTTCTTCTGAGGAAGAAGACTTCCTTTTATACCAGCAGCAGTTTGGATAGGGCGTGTGGCTTCCACATTTCCCACCCAAAGCTTTTGCCAGATCTGAGGAATTTCAACCACATGGCAGCATCCTGGCTGGGCTGCATTCCACATGTCACAATCTGGGCACCTCGTCCATCCTTGGATCACAAGCCAATCATTAATCTTTACAAAGAGTCCCTGTCAGTCAGTCGAAGAAACTTATCAGTTTAAGGTTGAAACCTTGTACAGACTTTATAGTATGTAATGTGCAGACATTGTATAGACTTGCTGAAGTGCAATGCATTGTGAACAAGGTGAAGTATGCACAACAAAACTGAATGCACTAACATGCCGTCGACCATTGTACAAACTTCATGTTCACTATGCAGACGTTTTACAGACTTGCTAATGTGTAATGTAGAATGCATCAAGCAAAGTGTGTACATTGAAGATGAATGCATAGACGTGCCGTCAACAGATGTGTGGACTTGGTGTACATGCGGCAGTAGTGTATAGACATTGCAATGCCTAGTGTTAAAGCATGAGAGCACAATGCACAAACTAAGTGTGTGCATGTGTGGACTTTGAATGCATGACACTGGGCGATGTATATACTTGCCACTATCAAATGTGCAGACTCAATGAGCATGCAGCAGCCAATGTATAGACTTGCAGATTTGTGCAGACTAGCCAGTGTATGGACTTGGTGAGCATGCAGCACACAATGTGCAGACTTCATGCAATGCGTGAAGAAGCAATGTATAGACTTGGCGTTCAAGACACTGTATATGCATGAACGATGTACAGACTTTGTGTTGCGAACACAGGCTGTATAGAGTTGTGCTAATGCTGTAAGTGGACAATGTACAGACTTTAAGTGCGTGTAACAAGACAATGTGTAGACTTTGAATGCCAACATGTGACCTCAATGTACAGACTTGCTGGATGCAATGTAGTATGCATATAGTGCAATGTATAGACTTATAAGTGTGTGCGACCAGACAGTGTGCAGACTTCAGCTCTAAGTCTATACAACCAATGCAGTATACAAACTTTGCATGAGACGCTAGACGCTGTACAGACTTGGAGACAATGCATGCTGCAATGTATAGACTTAGCATATGCATGAGACGCTAAGTGAGACGGATGATATATAGACTTAGCCGATGCAGACTTAGTCCGATGTACTAACTTTGCATTTGATGTACAGACTTGCTAGTCAAACAGACAAAAACTTTGTACAGACTTTAGCGTGCAAACAGGTCATTTGAATGTATAGACTTGTGTTCTAAACGATGCACAAACACAACACAAAGTAATGTATAGACTCTACGTGCATGCTTCAATGCAATGTATAGACTTTGAGTGTGTTGACTTGTGTGTGTGTGCAATGTGTAGACCTGTGTGTGTGTGCATGACGATGTATAGACTCTGACTGCATGGAACACACAGACAATCTGATAAAGACAGTTTCATTAAAACATAAACAGTTGCCAATCAATCAAAACAAGTTGTTGCCAATGAAGTAAAGTTTATTATCAACATCATCAACACAGAGGAGTCACAACAATCTCCCCCTTTTTGATGATGGCAACATCCTATCATATAGAATAGCAACATCATGTCATACAGATGTATTTTTGATGAAAGACATGATTTGTTAGTCAGATTTGTCATGCAGATGCTATGAATGCATGCTAAGAAATGAAAACTAACTCCCTGCTCACAAGATCTCCCCCTTTGCCATAATATGATGCATACACTTCCCCTAGAAGTCGTCAAATAGACAGTATATTCATCCTGTCATACAGATGTATTTTTGATGAAAGACATGATTTGTTAGTCAGATTTGTCATGCAGATGCTATGAATGCATGCTAAGAAATGAAAACTAACTCCCTGCTCACAAGATCTCCCCCTTTGCCATAACATGATGCATACACTTCCCTTGGAAGTCGTCAAACAGACAGTATATTCTCCCCCTTTGCCATCAACAAAGAGGAGGGATAGAAAATGTAAGGGAAGAAAGATAGCTGACTGGCATTCTGAGCAAGTAGTTCAGGAATTAAGCATTCTAAAGCACAGAGCTTTCAATCATATGAATTTAGAAACTACTTAGAGATTGAGTTCTGGTTTGAAGGTTATAAAAATTAGAGTTCATGCACTACAATCATTGAATGAGTTTGTTGTGCATGATAATAGCAATAAACCAGAATCACATTAGCATGAGAAATTCAGTTTCAAAGTATCTTACTATCTCAGACTCAGTAAAATTTGTTAAGAGATACCAGGTCATGTATTGAAATTAAACAATTTGACGTACCTGAATTTTCTTTTTGAAGGAACAGCATTTTCAATTTTATTTCATTAAGGGCATTCAGGTACCATTTATCTTTTTGCGTAAAGGTACACGTTTATCAGACGCCAGTACCCCTAGATACTCAACATGATGGACCATTCTGCCTATGATCAAATTCAATAGAACTGATTTACACTTTTTTTGTGAGGGTACACGTTTATCAAATGCCAGTTACCCCCAGGTACTCAGTGAAACCACCCTACTGTTTTGATCATTTATACAGAGATAACTGATACACCTCATGACTTAAGTATTGTCCATTTCTTTGATGGATCACTCAGTTTCTCAGTGCTTTACCAGTCATTGCTCTCCCAACATTATTTTTCAAATATTTTTTAAGATTTTCAACATTTTCTTAGATGTCCTTTATTTGTTTCAGAATGACTTGTTTAAGGACAATACACATACTTAGCCTTCTCTAACATGATTTCAGGTGAGTTTTCATATTTCAGATACAGTTAGCTTTGTCTAACATGTAATGAAATAAGGGTTGAGAGCTATTATCAATTATCAACATTCTTATTTACTGATTGCAATCTTTAAACTCTAAAGTTTATAAAATTTAAACCATTAAGTCAGTCTTTAAGCAATTAAAATTCTTATAAAGGAAGAAGTCTATTTTCTATTGCTTAAGACTTAGAACTGACTAACAGATTGCCATATTGTCAGACTCAATCATTCAGGGTCAAAGGATGAATGAATTCAAGAGAGAAAAAAGGATTTGAGTTTCAATGAAGTTTATGACCTCTCTGAATGACATACAACACTCCCTCTGTCTATATGCATGTGGTTTTACAAATGAATGTGAAGAATTAGATGAGAGAGAGCTTAGACATAGCTCATGGATGAATGATATGCAATGAAAAATATGTCATGAAAATTATGAATGTCATGCATGCATGGTCTAGTCTAACATTCAACAACCACAGAGTTTTATTCAAACCACCTGAAATTTTATTCATCATGCTGAAATTTGCACAAGCCAAGTTCTCTTCTATGAAATTTGAATCTTTCATTCCCTAGTGGCTTAGTAAAGATATCAGCAATTTATTTTTCAGTTTCAATGAAATTCAGTTCAATTTCCTTTTTATTAACAGCATCTCTAAGAAAATGGTGTTTGATCTCTATGTGCTTAGTCCTAGAATGATGAACAGGATTTTTAGCTAAACATATGGCACTAGTATTGTCACACAAAATTGGAATACATTCTAGTTTTATTTGATAATCAGCCAGTTGGTGTTTGATCCAAAGTACTTGCGCTGCACAGTTACCAGCTGCAACGTATTCAGCTTCAGCTGTGGACAAAGCTACAGTGTGTTGCTTCTTAGATGCCCAAGTTACTAGACAGCCACCAAGGAATTGACAGTACCCACTAGTGCTCTTTCTCTCTACTCGACACCCAGCATAGTCTGCATCAATGTAGGCTAGAAGTTCTAACTCACACTTGGCAGGATACCAAAGACCAAGCTCTTGGGTGCCTAGTAGATACCTAAAAATCCTTTTCACAGATTTAAGATGTGACTCTTTAGGACTAGCCTGAAATCTAGAGCATAAACACACTGCAAACTGAATATCAGGCCTAGATGTTGTAAGATATAAAAGGGATCCGATCATACCTCTATATATCTTTTGGTCCACTGGTTTACCTTGAGGATCTTCATCTAAGCTGGTCGAGATACCCATTGGAGCAGCTATTTCTTTGAGATTGTCCATCTTGTATTTCTTCAGTAAATCCCTTATGTACTTGGACTGAGAGATGAAGGTTCCATCTTTTGACTGTGTCACCTGCAGTCCAAGAAATAATTTGAGCTCGCCCATTGAGCTCATTTCAAACTCATTAGTCATAATCTGAGAAAACTCCTCACACAGTTTGGGGTTAGTTGACCCAAAAATAATGTCATCCACATAAATTTGAATAACAAGAATATTTGAATGACTTACCTTAGTGAATAATGTTTGATCAACTACACCTCTTGTGAAGTTCTTATCTGTGAGGAATTTGCTCAACCTGTCCTACCAAGCTCTAGGAGCTTGCTTAAGACCATAGAGAGCTTTACGAAGTTTATAAACATGATTGGGGAAGTCTAAACATTCAAAGCCAGAAGGCTGCCTCACATAGACATCCTCACTGATTTCCCCATTCAGAAAAGTAGATTTTACATCCATCTGCTGGAGATTTATTCCTAGGGAACATGCATAAGCCAATAAAATTTCGATTGCTTCTAACCTGGCTACAGGGGCAAAAGACTCTTCAAAGTCTATTCCAAATTCCTGATTATACCCCTGAGCTACAAGTCTGGCCTTATTCTTAATCACATTCCCTGATTCATCAGTTTTATTACTAAAGACCCATTTAGTCCCTATGACTGTCTCATGATCAGGAGGTGGGACCAAGTGCCACACCTTATTCCTGTCAAATTGATTGAGCTCTTCATGCATGGCATTAATCCAATGCACATCCTTGAGAGCACAGTCAATGGACTTGGGTTCTACATGTGATACAAAAGCATATGCATTTAGTTCATTTTGAATTCTTAAGTGGCCTCTACATTATCTATAGGATGATCTTTCAGATTGCCAATTACATTATCTATAGGATGATCTTTCAGATATCTAATGTTGCCAATTTCATCATCATGATTTTCATTTACCTCCCCCTGAACTGTAGGCTCTTCTCCAATAAGCTCTTCATTTTCTTCCTCATATTCGGATTTATCTGCAGGATTCCCTTCTTTAAGAATATCACCATTGTCTTCATTCCTGCATTGACCAATATTCGTCTTTACCAAAGATTCATCAAAAACAATATGTGGAGATTCTTCAACAGATTTGGAATTCAGATTATACACTCTATATGCCCAGGTGTTTTCAGAATAATCAAGAAAAATTCCTGGTCCACCTTTAGGTTCAAATTTATCAAGGTCTCTTTTATCATTTATGTGAATAAAGCATTTGCAACCAAAAACCTTGAAATGAGCAATTGAAGGTTTTTTACCGTTTATGATTTCATAGGGTGTTTTTTGGGCAGAAGGTCTTACCATAGCTCTGTTAATTACATAACAGGCATTATTTACTGCTTCAGCCCAGAACTTCCTTGGCAGACTACCTTCAACCAAGAGTGTTCGACCCATCTCCACTAGGGTTCTGTTTCTCCTCTCCACAACTCCATTCTGCTCGGGTGTCCTTGGTGAGGAGAACTTGTGATGAATTCCATTTGTCCTGCAGAAATCCTCAAACTGTGAGTTTTCAAACTCACCTCCATGATCAGTTAAAATGTTTTCAATTGTCTGGTTTATCTTAAGATAGAACTCCTGAAATTCTGTGAATGCATCACTTTTCTATAATAAGAAATATACCCAAGTGTACCTAGAGAAGTCATCTACCATGACAAACCCATACTTCCTCCACGATAAGCTGACAGACCTGGTTGGCCCAAAAAGGTCCATGTGTATCAGCTCATAGGGTTTAGAGGACAGATTTTCTGTTCTAGATTTGAATGACTTTCTAGTTAACTTTGATTGAGTACATGCATCACAGAGTTTATTTTCTTTCTTAAAAGAAACTTCAGGAAGTCCTCTAACCATGCTATGCTTATTCAGTTTATGTAATACTGTGTAACTAGCATGGCCTAACCTACGATGCCATAAGAATGCTAAGTCCTCTCTGCTGGCAGTAAAGCATAGGTTAGAATGTTGTATATCATCTAAGTTTATCATGTAAGTATTATTTATTCTTTTACCAAAAAATTTAACAATTTCAAAATTAGGTTCAAAAACTTTACAGCATTGAGAGTCAAAAAGAACTTTATATCCTTTAACACATAGCTGGCTGATGCTAAGTTATATGCTAAACCTTCAACCAGCATAACATCTTCAATGCAACAGGTAGTACACTTACCTACCTTACCTGTCCCGACAATCTTACCCTTTGTGTTGCTACCAAAGGTGACAAGGCCTCCATGTTTCTCTGTTAGCATGCAGAACTTGGCCTTATCTCCTGTCATATGCCTGGAGCAGCCACTATCCAAGTACCATAGATTTTTCTTGGCTGCCAGGCATACCTGCACACACAATCAGGTAGAGAATTTTGGAACCCAAGTCTGATTGGGCTCCGGAGCAGATGAAATAGAAATAAAACATGAAAGCAAGCTTTTAGGAATCCACATTTATTTGAAAGAATTTTGTTCAGTGGATGCTCCAGATTTCTTTTTGTTGTTTTTCTTCTTATTTGCACCAGCATGATTATTGACAGTGTTGTTACTTCTGTGCCAGTGCCTTGGCCAGGATGTATTCACGAAACTTTGGCCATAGTAATCTTTGGGCTGGCTGAAGAAATGTTGGTTCCTAGGTGTCCAATTGCCATACCCACCAACCTAATTTCTGGTGTAAGGTCTATAAGACTGTGTAGCCTGATGTCCATGACCTGTAAACCTTCCCTGAGTCCTAGTCCAACCTGACCTATTAAAATAGGTTGACTGAGCATTATTGTGGGTCTGAGCTCTGGATCGGTAGAATTGCTTGGGTTGACTCCTAAATGCATTCTGTCTCCCCTGTACCTTTGACCCTGCTGACCTATTCACAGGTGTATGTTGGGTCTTCTTCTGAGATGGTGGTGGTGGTGGAGACTTGGTGACCTTAACATGGGGTTTATGTGCATGTATAGGCTGACCCCTAACCCGAGACTGAGTCTTAGAATTTGGCTTGGATGTACCAGCTCTACAAGGCTCACTAATCTTTTGTTTGCCCTTCTCCTTAGCACTGGGTTTCTTCAGATTTCCAGTTTTGTTCACAGAAATTTTTGAATTCATGTTAATCATAAGTCCTTTCTCTTTTTGTGCTACAAATGAAATGGTCTTCATTCCAAAACTTTTTGTTGCACTAGAATTAAATCCAAGGCCCTCTTTCTTGAAATTGACTTTTGACCCTAACAAAGCATTTAGGTTGTCTGAACCTTGGGTCATTTTCTCAATAATTTTTAGCTTGTCCTCATTATCTTTCTGAATATCTTCAATGGATTTCTTCAGTTCGGTGTTCACACTTAGGACAGCTTCATATTTTTCACTCACAATTTTTATCTCACTCTCATATTTCTGAATTTTCAATTTCTATTCATCAGTTTCTTTTTCTAACCTCTCATTATCTTCTTTAGAGGCTCTTAACTCATGCTTGATTTCTTCTATTTCAGAGCATGTGAGTTTCAGTTTATTTTTCTCTGATTCAAGGCATGTAATTTTATCAGTTAGAGTTGTGTCATTTTGCATGGAATTTATCTTTCTTCTTAGATGCCTATTTTCCTTTCTGATATCATCTGCTTTATCAACTGTGTCATGATAGGTATCTACCCAATCAGCAATAGTGAAATTATCGAATCGAGACGATACCTCATCTGAGTCTTCCTCTCTGTCTTCAGAGCTTGTTGCCATAAGGCAAATGGGCTTTTCAGCTTCTCCCTCACTGTCTGAGCTGCTGCTGAAGGAGCCTTCATCCTCATCACTCCAGGTACTCACCATTGCTTTCCCTTTAGTGTTCTTTCTCTTGGACTTGTCCTTGTGCTTCTGGTTCTCTGGACAATCAGCTTTCAGATGGCTGGTCTTCCTGCATTGGTAACATGTATTAGTTTCAGTTTTCTTTGCGTGATCATATTTATACCTTGTATCCCGTCGGCCGCCACCATGGTTCCTTCGGCTGAATCGCCTTCCTTCTTTCCTGAGGAATCGCCTGAATCCCCTGGTGATCATTGCCATCTCATTACGTTCTATATCTTCTCCAGTCAGGCTCTCCTCGGATGATGATCCATTAGAGCTGGATCGGCTGGATTTGCTGGCACCAGCTTTCAGAGCAATTGGTTTCTTCTTCTTCTTAGCTTCCTCTATCTTTGGCAGATTTATTTCATACGCCATCAGCGAACCAATTAACTCATCTGCCCTGGTGTTGCGCAGATCCCTTGACTCTTCCATCACAGTAGCTTTGGTGTGCCAAACATGAGTCAGGGAACGCAGAATCTTCCTTACTCTATCATATTATGTCCGTGTCTTCCCAAGACCTCTGAGACCGTTAGTAATGATTGTCAATCGAGCGTACATCTCCTTGATGGTCTCGTTGGGCTTCATCTTGAAGGCTTCATACTCTGACACTAGGAAATTCACCTTTGTCTCTCTAACCTGAGAAGTCCCTTCATGGATAACTTCCAGTGCATCCCACATCTCCTTAGCTAAACTGCAAGCCGATACACGAGAAAATTCTGTGGGGTGCAGAGAGCACTGGATAGCATTTATGGAGCTCCAGTTCAGAGTGGACCGTCTGATCTCTTCCTTGGTCCAGACATCCTCGTTAGGGGACAGCTCATAAGGTCCCTTACTGACTACCTTCCAAATCTCGTAGTCTTTCGCCCTAAAGAAGACTTGCATACGGTTCTTCCAGTATGCATAATTCGATCCATCAAAGAAACGGGGCTTGGTGGTTGAGTGTCCTTCAGAGATCATTCCTCTAGCATCCATCTGTGCCTTTCCTCTTCGGGCGGTAAGTCCCTATAGAAGAGTTAGGCTCTGATACCAACTGTTATGTTAGATGGAAGCACTCTGTCACCACGAAGTGTGGATCTAGAGGGGGGTGAATAGATCTATGGCCTAAATTAAAACCATATAGCGCTCTAATGCGGAATTTAAGCCGATCTACAAGATCACTAACAAGAGCGTTTGAACAGAGCAGCAATGAAGCGATATGTGCCGAGAATCAAGAGAAGCAACCACACACCATATCATAGGCAATCACACAAGCACATAACACACCAGATTTTTAGGTGGTTCGGTCAGGAGACCTACGTCCACCCCACACTCAAACCCGAGTGTGGCTTACTACTGCACAACACAGCTTGCGTCCGCTGGGCAATACAGCTTAGCCTACAACCGCTGAGCAACACAGCTTGCTATCCGAGACCAAGTCTCGCCCGCTGAGGAGTTACAGCTTAACCTGTCTAGAGGCTACACCTCTGCAAACCCGCTGGGGATTACAGCTTACCCGTCTAGAGGCAGCACCTCTGCAAACGCTGACTCACAACTTGAAAACAAGAGTTCGAAAAACAAAAATAGAAACATACGAAAACAAGAAAGCCTAAAAGGGAATATAGCTCTCAATGAGCAAAACTCAGCTCTGGTTTCTGAACCAAGAGTCTGAGTAACAACCTCTCAAATAAACTCTCTCAACTCATCTCTCTCAATCTTCTCTTCTTTCCCTTTTTCTTCTCTCTAGATCGTGGGTTTTCTTCTCTGCTCTCAGTGGCTCTCTGCTGCTTCAAGCTTCTCTGCTCTCGAGTCTTCACCTCTCGATCAGCCTTCTTCTGAGGAAGAAGACTTCCTTTTATACCAGCAGCAGTTTGGATAGGGCATGTGGCTTCCACATTTCCCGCCCAGAGCTTTTGCCAGATCTGAGGAATTTCGACCACATGGCAGCATCCTGGCTGGGCTGCATTCCACGTGTCACAATCTGGGCACCTCGTCCATCCTTGGATCACGAGCCAATCATTAATCTTTGCAAAGAGTCCCTGTCAGTCAGTCGAAAAAACTTATCAGTTTAAGGTTGAAACCTTGTACAGACTTTATAGTATGTAATGTGCAGACATTGTATAGACTTGTTGAAGTGCAATGCAATGTGCACAAGGTGAAGTATGCACAACAAAACTGAATGCACTAACATGCTGTCGACCATTGTACAGACTTCATGTTCACTATGCAGACATTGTACAGACTTGCTAATGTGTAATGTAGAATGCATCAAGCAAAGTGTGTACATTGAAGATGAATGCATAGACGTGCCGTCAATAGATGTGTGGACTTGGTGTACATGCGATAGCAGTGTATAGACATTGCAATGCCTAGTGTTAAAGCATGAGAGCACAATGCACAAACTAAGTGTGTGCATGTGTGGACTTTGAATGCATGACATTGGGCGATGTACATACTTGTCACTATCAAATGTGCAGACTCAATGAGCATGCAGCAGCCAATGTATACACTTGCAGACTTGTGCAGACTAGCCAGTGTATGGACTTGGTGAGCATGCAGCACACAATGTGCAGACTTCGTGCAATGCATGAAGAAGCAATGTATAGACTTGGCGTTCAAGACACTGTATATGCATGAACGATGTACAGACTTTGTGTTGCGAACACAGGCTGTACAGACTTGTGCTAATGCTGCAAGTGGACAATGTACAGACTTCAAGTGCGTGTAATAAGACAATGTGTAGACTTTGAATGCCAACATGCGACCTCAATGTACAGACTTGTGTTCTAAACGATGCACAAACACAACACAAAGTAATGTATAGACTCTGCGTGCATGCTTCAATGCAATGTATAGACTTTGAGTGTGTTGACTTGTGTGTGTGTGCAATGTGTAGACCTGTGTGTGTGTGCATGACAATGTATAGACTCTGACTGCATGGAACACACAGACAATCTGATAAAGGCAGTTTCATCAAAACATAAATAGTTGCCAATCAATCAAAACAAGCTGTTGCCAATGAAGTAAAGCTTATTGTCAACATCATCAACACAGAGGAGTCACAACAGATCGAGGGATGCAGATGGGGGTGGTCATAGGCTGCCAGTGAGGGTGAGGGGTTGTAGGGTGCTAGCCGAGGGAGGAGGGGTGTAGATGGAGGGGGGTTGCAAGTTGCTAGTGAAGAGGGAGAAGGGGGTACAGAGGGGGGTTCATACAATCACAAGGGGTTTTATTGGCACCTAAAATACGGTGCCGTATACAGGTTAAATCCCCCAGAACAATGACAAAAGTTTTGGCACGACATCCGAAGAATCATGTCGGGTCAATCTAAATCCGCGTCCAGGAGGGACGAAGAAACCCGATCACTTGCGAGTGTGCTCAACGCACCCGAGAATGCACCTGAGGGAAAGAGTCAACAGATCCTCCCGACGGCGATACTCTGATTGTCAAAGCCAACCTGAACCGGCATTAGACTACTCACGCCGGGATAACTCAAAGCCTACGTCAAGGAAGGATGATTTTGAACTCACATTCGCCCAATGATACGTCTCGAGAGAAGGAACGATGCACCCTCACCCGACGGTGAAAGGTGAAATACTCGAGCTGGCGCCATCAAGTGCGATAAATGAAGTGATCCGGTGCCAAAATAAGGTGGCTGTGCCGATTAGAGGTGAACATCCACCTCACCCATGCTGATTCCAGGCACCACATGGCGTCGGATCAGGCCAAGGTGCCAATCCACACCGGATCAAGCCCCCACATTCCTATAAAAGAGGAAGCGGCTGAAGAAGATGAGGCAGAGGAACATAGCAAAAAAAAAAAATTAAGCAGACGAAGAAAGAAAAAGGGAGTAAGCATCGAAAGAACAATAGAGGGAGAAGAGGAGAAAGGAGAGAAGAGAGGGAGTAATCCTATTATAGGTGGGTTTCCTTGGATTTCTTTCTTTCTTTTCATGCCCAATATGGGGCTATAGCTTTTGTACCATTCCATCTCTCGATCAATGAAATGCTTGGCCATCTGGCCTTGATTCTGGAATATTGTTGTCTCAGATGTATGTGATGTGCTTTCTACTACATTTACTTCCTTGCAACGAATGAATGTGGTTTCCCTTCCCCCTTACCGATGATTTTTAGCCCATCGCGATGATTTCAGTGGTATCCTTCAGGTGGTAGCTCTCGGGGTTTGCTCAGGAAATGAGTGGGACTCCGGGTCCCAACCCGCTTAAGCATCGCTCCCTCCTTCTAACATGGAGTAAATATTGAATTCCTCCTATGGCCCTCTCCAGTTGCGAATTCTGTCAAGGGAGGGGATGCCAGACCCTATCCCCTTCTCTATGCTTCATCAAAGGGAGGGGAGAGGTGGCCACTGGTCCCGCTCAATTGTACCCCACACTAGTTTCTCCCTTGTCATAGCAACGGTGTCACTCTCTACTACCATCTTTGTGAACCGGCGTGACTTCATAAACCCACGATCTTCTTCTTCCCTCTGCAACCTGTCAATGAGAAGAGGGGAATTTTCCAAGAATCTCGCTATATTAGCCCCTGTGATCTTCTTCCCCCCAACGCTTTAAAGGGCATTTCCTACTTCTTTTTCAATACTCTATTTTTCACGAATAACGATCCAGCGTACTGCAAACAGCTGATCTGGCACCCCCCTCTTTGTGCAACTGAATCGACGCAGATGTGTGCACTCGATTCCCCCCTTTTGCCCATGTCGTAGCTGTTCCGACAGGTTCCTGCCCGCCTAATCCGGCGCCCGAACGTGCGGGTGATCCGGCGTGAGTGGATGGGCGCCGATTGGCCCTCTCGCCCTTCAACATAATTGATCTGGCAGACCCTGTAGGATGGTTGAGCCGTTGCTGGTTTGAGGCATTGCCAGCAAAGTGATCCGACGCCGTTCTTCTTATGGGTTATGTCAACAGACTTGAGCCTCTCATCGGCCGATCCGATGAACTGATGGTCCCTTACTAAGCCGACAAGCATTGCCTGATCCCCTCGCAGGCTAGCCCTCAGAGTTACGGCGCCACCGATAATTCGGTATGCCGCTATGTTGGGTATATCCGAACATTTAAGGGACCATCTCGGATTCTCCGGGGATATGCACCTGAGATCCACCCCCGAACACCTAGGGTCTAGGGGAGGTGCTGTCAAAATTTCAGCAAGAATTCGGATAGGCAAAGAAACTAATGATAAAAAAGGAGGGGAAAGAAATAAATGAAATGTGGTGATAACGAAAGATGCATGATAAAAAAATGATAATAACAAAAATAAATAAATAAAAATAAGTAAAAAATAATATAATAATAAAAATCAAAAACTTACAAAAAAAAGAAGAAAAGAAGAAGAAATGGGAATTATACAGATGGGGCAACAACTAAATAAAAAAATAAGTAAACAAACAAATATATAAATATATATACATACATGAACAACACAACAAAAAATGAATTATAACAAGATAGTGATAATAAAAATAATAATATAAATAATATAAAAAAAGAAAAAAGAAAACTCAGCCAACCTGCCATGTGGTCAGTCGACTGTCCCATGGCCAGGTCAACTGATTTAAGCTTAAACGGCCCATTTCTGCCCTTTGAGTGTCTTGTGCACCAAAGAATGTTGTAATAAGACAAAACAAGAATGAAGAAGAAGAAGAGAAGATAAAAAAATGGTGACAGAGTCAAAGCCCTTGTCAACAGAGGTGAAACTCTGTCGACAAAGGTCGACAGAGGTAAAACTCTATCGACTTGTTTATCACGGCCCCTGGCCCATCTAAAAAAAAGAAGAGGAAAGGGTGGAAGAGATGCATGAAATAAAAAGAGGGGGCGAGAATCTGATGACCGTCAACCCATTAAGTTGAAACCATACCAATGAGCACCAAATGACTAAAAGAAAGAAGGAAGCAGAAAAGGAGGAAGGTCAGTCGACCTACTTCAACTTGGGTCGACTAAAGTTACATTTTCAGTTGACTGAGTTTGCCCACTTCAATCGACTGACTTGTTGGCCGGTCGACCAACCTCTTTGCTTGGTCGACCAATTCTCTATTTTTTTTTAAGTTTATTGATTCTTCTTTAAGTCGACCAATTTCCCTCTTCAGTCGGCTGGTAATACATGATCCAACAATATATATATAATAATAATATAATGATATTCAAGGAACCAACGGTGTCTGATCTGGGGCCCTCGTCTCCTAGATCTTACGCGAAGGGAATAGAAATGATGCCCTCGCAAGCCAGGCTTGGATCTCGGGGACAACCCCTCCACAGCCATGGTCTGACTTTATCTTGGGCCAACAATGCTTCGAAGATGACCTGTCCTCACCGGGATTCTTCCCACTCCTTTTATTACCAAATATCAAACTTGTTGTATTCCCGACAGATATTTTCCCAAATATCATTCATGTTTTTGCTGTGCTTCCGACTTGGAATACCTTCCGAACACGGGGCATGGGATGAAAAAATGAACCGGCTTAAACGCCCTTGCCCTAACACCGAACATCTCGCTATGTTTTCAAATTATCCATTCTCTTTTATTAATGCAATTTTAGGCTATAGGGACCCTCTTCCTAGCAACTAATCAAGGGCTATCTCCCCTTCGGTGAGATGTAATTAATGTCGTTACATTTATGACACGGTGGGTTCCAATCCCGACATGATACTCACTATCGTCTGATTAGTTAGACGGCTCGCATTAGCGACTCCAAGCCACCTTCATCTTTGGAGTCTGAATAAATCGTCACTTTGTGACTGTCATGCCTGTGCACTAATAAATGAAATAAATTAAGAAAAAGGTGCGTCCACAAGTCTGGCACGCTTGGTGGGACCT
Source organism: Amorphophallus konjac (assembly GCA_022559845.1). NCBI lineage: Eukaryota > Viridiplantae > Streptophyta > Magnoliopsida > Alismatales > Araceae > Amorphophallus > Amorphophallus konjac. The sequence goes on from CM040124.1 coordinate 242,498,728, forward strand.
GAACATCCCTTCATCTCTTTGCTAGGATTAGGGGCCCCATGGCCTCTTCCTAAAATTCTAACTTTTTGAAGTTTGAAGTTACAGGTCAAATTCCAATGGCTGTCACGTTTGGACCTCTTGTTGTCGCTAGCCATGCCGAGTATGGTTATCTGGCGGTGCCAACTAGGTTCGGCAATTTTCCTCCTGTTGTGGGCTTCCCCAATTTCCTGGGAGTCGCATTCGTAGAGCTCATGAGCATTAAAGGTATGGAGCCTACAACCTCCAACGTTGCAGAGGCATCAAACAAAGCTGAGGTGGTGGGCTTCTACATCCATCACGTTGATTCCCGCGCTTCTACTAGCAAGAGGCGCACTGCGGCCGCGAGAAGAGTGGCCAAGAAGAACACTGGTATGCTACAAGGGCGGCTATCTGTATCGGGCAAGTTCGTGCTAGTCGGAGGCGTCTAAATATTCTTAAACGGTCGACAGGCCGAAACAATACCCGATAGGGTAATCTCTACAGTGCTTGTGCGCAACTCCTTTCAGGCATTGGCCCAAAACAAAATGGACCGTGCTGGGTCCAAACTGAAGGGTGGATTGGCCCTAAAGCCAGCTAGATTCAAGAAAATTTGGGTGCCCAAGCAGGTTCGAGCCCATCGTCGCCGCAACCAGGACCTGTCATGGTTGACATGTTCGAAAATAAGAAAGAAGAAGAGAAGATTGAGGCGCCGGTCTGGGCATCTCGTAAGCCAACTTTTTTGGCTTGCATTCGATAACTAAATATCTATTTACATGATAGAAATCGTGGCAGGACAGCCCGACAAGGGCAGTTTGCCTACAAACCTCTAGCACGTGTGAGGGTGCCGTCACTGGTGATTTGCCCTACTGATGGGCAAGATGACATTACCCAGACTGTGCGGGGATACTTCTGCGGTCTTGGGAATACCTCTCTGGGAAGGCAAAGACTCCTTGAGGTTGTCAATGCCACTGAGGAAACCCGAGAACGACAAGTTGACTCGGAAGAAATAGAAGATGCAGGTTCGGGATGCTATGGACCGCCCCTCTATGAGAACACTACATCAAGAGTTTCGTTGTTCAATGGACTAACCTTCCCTGGTCAATCGACCAAAAGGGTGATATGAAGAAGTGGGCAATTCCAGGTATATACTTGCAATACGGCTGGAGTGGCCGGCCGCTATGGAGCTCTGCCCGAAGATCATGATGAGATGTTTAAGCTTGTCGAGAGGCCAGGCCCTCTCACAAGAAGAAGGAAGGCCGCAGCTAAGGCATTGCATACCCTCACCGGTGAAACAAGTGCAAAGGTGGTTACAACGGCCGTGGCTGCAAATGTGGTCACCACTGAAGACGACGGCGAAAGGCTGATACTTTCTCTGGATATCCTGTTAGAAGGGGAAGCCATGTTCTCAGCCCTTCCACGAATGATCCAGCTATGTTGATACTGCTCCAGAAGTACCAGCAGGAAGTTGAAATGCTGAAGAGGCAGCTGAGTGAGCTGAGTATTCATGCTTCAGCTTCTAAGCAGGTTGAAGTTCCTCTCGAAGCGTCACGGCGAGGCGCCGATGCGTTTGAGGCTTCACCACAGACAGTGGCCTCCCAGTCGATATCCAGTCACACTGGGGGCATGGCCCCGATGCAACATCCAGCTCCTCAATACCAGGGGACTGCCGCTACACCTCAGGCGACGGTGTTGACCATGCCACAGATGCAGCAAGCCCACTTCTGCCCAGATCCGGTGAACCCGATAATAGTGAATAAACCGATAGTAGAACAGATGATCAAAGTGAAACTGGCTGATAGAGGCAGTGATGATTATGCCTCATTCGATGTGTACAAGGTACCCTACCCTGTCCATCATGCCGCTAAAAGGTTGACTCCTGGCATCAACAAGCCCCCAAAGTTGACAAGTTTAACATGCAAGGATCGTCGAAAGAACATATATCCTATTACATCAATGTGATGGGCGATCTGGAAATTGATGAGTCCTACTTGCTGAAGTTCTTCGGGTCCTCGCTTACAAGACTCACTTTGAATGGTACTCAAACTTGCCGACTAGATCTATTAGTGCTTGGCCAGATATACAACGCAAGTTCAGAGAAAGGTTCCACGTCGCCGAGAGGGAGGTGACCGTGGCCGAACTCTATGCATCCAGGCTGAGAAATGATGAGACAACCCTGGAATGTATTAAAAGATGGTGAAATCTCAGTATGAGATGCAGGCGTCCACCCCATCAAGAAGATGCCGGTGCAGATCTACAAGCAGAATCTAAAGAGGGAAGTCCTAGAAAGATGATCAGAATTGAAACTAGGTCCTTTGACCAGCTAAATAATGTGGTGGAAGAAATTGAGACCTTCCTCTCCAGATACTCCTCTACCCCTACTGTCTCAAGCCAGAAGGCTAGACCAGTTGACAAAAGGCATGCACCTAAAGATGTTCATACGGTTGACTTCAAGGCGTTTGAGCAGCAAAAGGAAAAGGATAAAGGGGTTGCTAACCCTCCTCCTGCCAATCTGGCTGAGCGACAGGAAGGCACCTCCTTACGAGTCAAGATGAAAAAACTTTACTCCTCCCCAAAGATAAGTATCGGGTCCTATTTGAATGGGCCACTAAATACAATAAGGTCACTCTTCCAAAGTCGAAGAGGCTAGGCGACGCCCAGAGGAAGGACGATCCCCGCTTCTACCCATATCACAAGATGCTTGGGTACCCCATTGAAGACTGCTATGTATTCAAAGATATCATTGAAAGTCTTACCAAGAAGGGGGAACTGCAAATCGATGAATGTAAGGTTGATCCTCTACGCCCTCATGAAATGCCCGCTCCGTGGGCCACAGTCAATATGGTATCGTTATACCATCAGTTGCCTAAAGAGGTGTTAGAAGCTTGCACAAAGCACACCTACAAGGCATTTATTCTGGGCCCAGCAAAGGTCCAGGAGAACTAGCAGACAGTGCCAACGAAGGCAAGAAGAAGGTCGGCATCCTGCCCTATCCCAGGAATTCAAATTCGTGGCGTCACGCCCCAGCCAGCGCCGCCTGTCATAACCCTGGTCTGACATGAAATGACCCCTTAGATGGTTGTCAGAAGACCGACTAGTAATAAGAAGAAACAAATCTCATTGCGGGTTACAAAGAAGCCAGTCCAACTGTGGAGCGGCTACAGGCGATTATAAATGGCTTGGATGAATATGAATAGCCCAAAATTCAGCAAGTGCAATTGAAAGAATATGTCCCTTGGGAGCATCTAGAATCCCTCGAGCTAACGCAAGAAGCTGAAGTTGTGCCAATTACCCAGAAAGATCCTCCATGGGAGCAGATGTCAATGACAAAAAAAAAGACAAAGAAGAAACTGAAGAATAAAAGAAGGGGCATCACTATCTCTTGCAATACACTATTGGCAATACACTGTTGGCCTTGTTCAACATGGCCCAAAACTCTGAAGAAGAGGATGAAGAGATATGCTTCGCACTGATAGAAGTAAGTCAGGCCGAAGCTCCTACCTCCCATCATACCACTAGGTCTATGAGGAAGCGGGGACGCCTTCCCCCAGATAATCACAATATCATGTTTAGGGGTGAATAGCCGTATCAGATCCCCAAACTTGAAATAAATGGTGTAGAAGTTCCACCTCCGTTGGGCCTCTACTCTGAAGATACCAGCGGCCAAGGGGTTCCCTCATTCGCCAAATTTTTGCGCTCATAAAAGGGCAAGCAGCTGTGCCAGCAAGTTGAGCCAAAAGCCAAGAAAACTGCGACCCTAGCCTTGGCCGCTCCACCTCCGACAGATGAAGATATAGTGGCACTGCCCCTATTGCTAAAACCATACAAATAAAAGAACCAGTTGATCAGATGCAACGGGACCAGGCAATACCCGAAGAAGAAGATGAGCCACCATGTGAGCAGACTCCTTCGGCACAAATGACAACAGACATAGCAAAGCTGAAGAAATGAGGTTGGCGAACGTCCGAGCCAGCATCAGAATAATGAAACAACTAAAGAGGATTCCAGCAAGATTCGATGTTTGGGAGATACTCTCCCTAGATGAAGAAACTAGGCAGGCTGTTATTACGGCCTTACAAACCCCAGCAAAGCTTTGAGAGCTGCTTTGCTAAGATGCGTTTGGGGACAACTATCACTTTTGTCGGGGAAGACATGGCTAGCCACAATAGACCCTTGTATATGAAGAGTCAATTAAATGGGTAGCCTATAAACAGAATTTTAGTTGATCTAGGGGAAATAGTAAATATACTCCCCTACTGGGTTTACCAGAAACACTACTTCAACGTGCACCTAATTGAGGTCAGGGATATAAGAATTGTCGGGTTCAACCAGAAGTTTGAAGTCCTCATGGACATGGTAGAGTTTGATCTCTCACTAGGAAACTTCACTACCAAGGTGCAGTTTAATGTCATACATTACAACAACCTCATACAAGGCGCTGTTGGGTCGACCATGGCTGCATCAAAATCGGGTGTGCCTTCTACTCTTCACCGATGTTGTAAATACCCCCGCGATGGAAAGGAAGAAAGAATATTGCCGACTTACACCCTTTTGAGGTGTTTGAATGTCACCTACTCGATGCATCACTCTATATGGAGAAGCCAAAGCAAGCTCCTCGGCCAGCTCAAAGCAAATGGAAGGGGGTAGCAGAGGCTAGCGATTAGTTTCCTCCGCCGCCGTCGGGTTATGCAGCTCAGCAAGAAGTATCACGAATTTCTGAAGCAGGAGGGGTGTTCAGTGCAATCCCATCTGATATCTACCCGAGCCAGAAATACCAAAACTAGAAGATTTGATGGGTTACGTGAAAGTCCCCCCGGGAATCATGAGGCCCCTTACAGACATAGACTGTCAACAGTCGAACTACTGAAGACCCTGGGGCCGTGTTTGACAACGGGGTTTGTCCACCGGTTAGCCGACATCAGCTAACCGGTGGGCCCCGCCTCCGCCCACCCTCCCCCTCACAGAAAAAGCTTAACCGGGGTCGGGTACCGTAACCGACCCTTCGGGGTCGACTACGGTAGCCCGGTACTCGGTTCTCGAACCCGCCCTGGAGGTTCCCAACCCTGAGGGGCAATCCACAATGTTCTACACGGCCAAGGAGCAGCTAGTGAAAGGGGATGATTGTTGGGAGCTCTGATGCCAAAGTAAGGTGCAAAACGGGGTCTAGAGAGGCGGTGAATAGATCCCTCTACAAAAACATTGCTCAATAAAAAACTCACCTAATTCAGGTTAGAAGAAAACTAATGCTACGGACTAAGCAGTAAGCTACTAGTTGAAAACAACTTGCTAAACTAGCTGTAAGCTGACTTACTAAACAATGAGCTAAACGAATTAAGGATTCATGTAAAACTGGTTAAAACATTTATCATTTCACACAGAACTTATGTCGAGCACTTAGCACATAATCAAAATTGCAATGTAGAAGCCAACACACACGACAACCTTGTTGTGCATGTGTAGAACATGCTTAATTCTATATTTTGATGATGTCTGACCAAGACTCATTAGTGAGTCTAATGTGTATTTAATGATGTCAATGTTCATATAGTACAGGTCAAAGAGTCAGCACTGGCATGTGAATGGCCTCATAAAGATGAGCAGTGTGAAGACATCATGTAATGATGCCATAGGATACGATGCATTGAAGTAGTAGGGCAAGGTATGAAGAAGTTCAACCAAGCTCAAAGGCTGCGTCGACCCCATCGTCTATTGCGTCGACGTAGCCAAGCAGTAGAAGAAACCAGTCACTCAAGTTTACAATAGAAATCAAGGCAGGTGATGAAAAGCTAAGATATTACTGGTTGCACAGAAATCGAGGTAGTTGGATGCACAGAAATCAAGGCTGATGATGCAGAAGAATGAAAATGAAAAGTTAAATCCAAGTGGAGTTCACCCTCTTGCACAATCAAATGAAAGATCAAGGTAGACAAACACGAGTAAGGGTGACAAATAGCCATACATAGGTGACAAATACCGGTTAGAGGTGACAAATAGATATATAAGGGTGACAAATGGCTCACAGGGCAGAAAAATGGGTCACAGGGGTGAATAATGAACAAAGGCGATGGCTCATGATGATAAGGGTGACAAATAGATAGGTAAGGCAGACAAATAAGTGATAAAGGTGAAAAATAGCCTAGCAGGGCTGACAAATGGATGAAACTGGTAACAAATAGGCTGCAAGATAGACAAAAGGCCGATAAGGGTGACAAATAGTTGCTAAGGGTGAAAATTAGATATCAAGGGAGACAAATGGCTGATATGGCCTGCAACGGTGAAAAATAGACCTTAGCTACGTCGACGCCACCTCCTCAGTGCGTCGATGCCATCAAGCTCCAATAGTAGTCAGGCAGCAAAGTACCGTTGATGCTCCAATGCAAAATTGACAGGCATCAACGCAACAACCCGCAGCATAAGCAGCACAATTCACTACAAAAAAATAGAGATATAAGGGCAATTTATGTAGAGACATTTATTAAAACTGCCCCAATATAACCATAATTAGAGACATTTTATATTTAAAACTGCCCTTAAAATGTTTTAAACATCTTATTCATGTAAAATCATGTATAGGGGCATTTGATAATTGCCTCTAATTATTATAAAAGGAAACCAAATGTTTATTAAACTGCCCCAAAAATTTTCGAAGGAATCTTCAATTCCTCCCGCGCGCAAACGTAACCACACCCGCGCCCCGCAGAACGTGGCGATTGATCGCGATCCTCACCCTATTCCACCTCCTCTCTCGGCGCTTCTCTATCCCCCTTTCCACCGCGCGCAGATCTTTCGTTCGGTCGTTCCTCATCCACCTCGATCTCCACCTCCTCAAAGCCGGTGCGGACTGCATACGGCCTCCTCTGCCTCATCACCCCCTGGCCTGTTCTCCCCCGGCACCGTTCCTCAGCAGCGCCGCAGGAGTTGCCGAACCTTCTCCACCCACCTCGGAGCGCCACAAGAGCTGCAACCGGCGCGGGGTGACGTTTCCCGCTGGCCTGTCGCCGTGGATTTGCTGCTACGCCACCGCGTTGCTCGTCGTCGCCCCTGCACCAGCACCCCCACTCTTCCTCCATCTTATTCTTCTAGCCGCAGCAATCACCGGGCCTAGCCGCAGCAGCCGATTCCTACTCACCTACGACACTGTGAAGGTACATGATGCTCCGGAGTATTTTTTCTTAATGTATCTACATATTACATTTGATCTCCCAGCTTGGTGTGGGCTCGAACTAAGTGTCTGGTCTTGTCTTCAACCGGGGTCTTTTCTTTTGTGGTGTCCCTACACTATGGAAATCCTTCCACTTCTACTTGTAACTTCATGTTCTCTCGATATGTCTCTTAATTAACTCTTCCTAACTTTGTTTTATGTAATTTTATATGAACTTTCACAGTGTCGTGAGTATTTCTTTCTTTATTGTTTACTAGAACACTTAACAGCTGCTCCTCTTTAAGTCTATGGGATTATTTATCTACTTTATATTTTTGCATCCTTTTTGAATATTAGCAATTAGCAGCTTTTATCTGGTTAACCCAAGTTCTGTTTTGTTATTGGCGACAATATCTATATTAAGCAAGCATGAGTTGATAGAGTTTTGTAGTCTTATGATCTGTTTATGGACATCTTAATGAACATCAAAATGATCTGTTTATGGATATTTAATATAATTGTTGTACCATCCACTTTCAGAAAAAAAGCATATGTGGCTATGAGCATGTTTTTTTGATGCATGCAGTGCACAGACATTCAGTCATATTGACCCTAGGATCTTAAAACACAATACCTAATCAAGTGTGATATAGAGGAGATATTAATATGTTATATGACTAGTGGCTGAGGAGTTGGTCTTCTGAAGATTACATTACGAGTGAAAGTACGCCTTGATTTCAATTTTCGTTGTTATCACTAACTACTAATTGTTTTTCTATTTATTTTGATTGTTCAGTCTTTATCTCAGATTCAGTCGGACAATGTAGCATATTAAAAACCTTGGTAAGACTATAACTTGCAATTGAGCATGCTATAAGATCAACATGAGATCACTAATGAAGATATATTTTATCCATTTTTGGCCCAAATTGATTATTCAAGGGATGGTGGTGAATCGATGACAACTCTGATGGGTAGCTAGATTGATTAATAAAATATTAGGACCTGGAATTGAATATCATTAGTATGTCAGATCTAATGTGGAAATGTAAGCTTTAGATTTCCTTTTGAAATGTATTAATTAAAATGAAAAGGTTTACAAGTATGAAAAAAGAAAAGGTATTCCAAACCCCCCAAGACTCCAATTATAAAGGCTCTCCCAAAATAGATCCTTCCATGTACAAAGCTCTCTGCCAAAAATTTAACCCCATTATAAGACCCCTACAAGGTGGCATTGCTGAGTTACTTACAGAAACTAGTCAAAGCAAAATGACTATTAACACATGTTCCTCCCTAAATCTTTGTCCAATCCTTGGTTCGGTCACAAATAGAGGACAGCTGCTTTGTCCCTGAAGTAAAATACCTATGACCGGGCTGCACACCATATTTTTTTGACACCACCTATCCATTATTTTTAGATTGTGTCATATGCGGGAAGCACAAGCATTACTTGTGTGACTGCCATATCCCCATACACCATGATAATCCTCAGCAACACCTCCTCCATCTTGATGTCATTGTTCCCCTGTTATGCTACCCTGAGGTGCTTGCCAACCTAACCCAACTTACGTGGGAGCTTTGTTGAGGATGCACTACCAGATTGGTGAAGGGAAGGGAGCACATTCTCATCCAGATGAAAATTTTCACATCAGTTAGGAGGAGGCTTTGTCTTTCAACAAGCACAGGCTCTTGACTAAGTCTGTCAAGGCATGGCTGCATGGCAGATATAAACATTTGTCATCCTTTTTAAAATGTAAACCACACAAACCCCTGCAAAAAGAAAGAAGAGAACCAGAGGCCAGTACCCTGAAAGGGCAGGGGACAAAAGTAATTGCGAAGGAAGCACATGATAACCTGTTTGAAGTGGCCTACCTTATTGAAAACAACCCCATTTTCATCTTAGATATTTATGCTGTCTTGTTGACAGGGTGAGAAGAACCATGGTGGTACTACTTAGTTATACACCCAAACAAGACACTAAAAAGAAAAATAAATCCCAGACTTCCATATGTAGATTCATCATGTATCATAAATGATAAATTCCATCACTATGTCTTTTATATAGACGCAACTATGAAGAAGATGAAACAAGAAAAAAGAACAAATAAAGCTTTTTTTGGGGGGAGGGGGGGTTGGAAAAGAATAAAAAAACTTCTTCCTTCCCACTCTTCATAAATCAAATGAACTTTCAACTGCCCAAGACATCCTTCCGGCACCTTGGACACATACGCACTTAGAAGTCCACTTAACTTGGCCACTTATGGGTAATCCTCCCAAGTGTCATATATTCATATACTAAAACCTTCAGATAATAAATTAGATAAAAATAATCAGAACAAGAAAACTGTGCTAGCTTTTCATAATCTAGTCAACAATCAGCATGCAAGTAAGCCCACATTTTTATCTTAAACATGTGAACAAATCAGTATTTATACTATAATATAAGTAAATCAATAAAGTATTTATAAAATTTCTTGTTAGACACAATTCCCATGCAGTAAGCCCCTAATGATGATATTTCTAAAATTTATTTTACCATTTTTAATATCTCTTACTGTTTTGCATATGCATATGTGCATTCACAACTTACTTAATAATCACAAAAGATAATCCTAGTTAACTCCATTAAATAAAGCGATGTGTTATACATATATAAACATTAGTCTGATATATTATCTCAGTTAGAAGCATCCATTTTTATTTCAAAGGAGGTGTAGTTTGGATGCACATTGAGAGCACTGTGGTCAACTTGGATACCCACAAGTGCACCTTCGGTGCCTTTACCCAAAAAGGGTCCCAGCATCTTGACCCTCCCCCAACCCCCTCTTCAAAGGCACATTACCTATCCAATGCATAAGAACCACCTAGATGGGCACCTTGACAACTAAGATGAAAATAGACAGGTTTAATAACTTAAAAAATACTTGGAAAATTTCTATAACCAACATCCTGCAATTGCTACCGGAATATCTAAAGGCTTCAGTTTGATAATTTCTCAGACACGTACCTTAATCCTGAAAAGTTGGATGCCACTTTTTTTTGAAAATGAAAAGTTGGACGCCACTTGAAGCCAGAAATTATTACCACACAATGGGAGTACTTTGTTGCATTAACTTGCTGGCCTTTTTTTTGCAATCAATTTGATGTCTTAATCTCTCATCTGGTTAATAATTTCTCATCAACTAGATTAATTCGGCAAAGAGTCTATTCATTAATGGTAACATGTTGTTGCTCATCTTAGAAGGTTTTTCAGGATTTTTGTTGAACAAAAATTTGTCCATGGTTTCTGTTTAGCCACTTGTTCTATTATATAAAGATGTGATAGCTTCATGAACAGAACTGTTAGAAACATTTGATATTTGTGATATTTTTATCTTTTGTTAATGTTCTTGTACGTGGTCTTTCCAGACTGAAGTTAACTTTCTTGGTGACCAGTATGATGGACAAGACCAAGTAGGTGATGCCTTTGAGGTTCCCTGTTCTTGACTATATAACTATATTTGAGAATGCCTCTTCACCTAATAATCTTTACATTTTTATGTCTCTTATGGCAGCTATCTTTAAAACTTGCATACATAGGTATGTGGGCAGTGTAGTCATCTGGCATCTAGACAATGTATTATAAGTAATTGTTCACCTTCACTTTTTTATTATTATAATTTTTAGTTGGAGAAAATGGACATGCAATAAATTTGCAACATAGTCATGCTGCATAAGGCAAATTAAAAATATAGCAATGGCAGATAGGCTTATAGATATGTGTTGATGTATATGTAAGTGACTGTGGGTGTAGAAGTGAAATAAGGTGAACCTTGGGAGGATGAATATCATCTTCATAAAGCCTTGTCCAGTGTGATTGAAATGCTGGGCATGCTACTATTTTACCAGGCCATTTGGTCTGGCTTGGCTGCTTAGTATCCTCAGCTGTTAATCGTCATCATCTTCAGAGCTTTCTCCTGTATATATACATGTCCTTATTCTCCACCCACTCAAGAGCCAAGGAGGTACACGAAACAGTCAGGTGCCATTCCTGTGCAAGCAATGTAATGTGGTTGAATCCTGCATTATAGGTTATAGTGATGGCTTATCCAAGTGGATGGGTGTGAAGTTGACATGGAATGGTCAAGGCTGCATGAAATAAATGACATATACAGAAAAGAACTTGCATGTGGATATAGTGCTGAGTAATGTAGTGAATTGGGTGCATATCTTTGAAACAACTTATCAAGAAAGAGAACAGGAGCAGAAATATCCACTCAATAGTCACTACTGAGTTAGCCATCCAAGCACCAAGTGTCAGTCACCTTGGCTCCTCCTAGGCTTTTCTACCATCTTGTTTGGCTTATCAGATATGTTCTGGGTGATAAAAAGTTCTACTAAATCCTAGATGTTAGAACTGTGAAATTGATTTTAAAAAAGCTGTTAATGCACAGCTGGTAACATAATGGAGCTTTCACGATGGTAGAAATTGGCTGTTGTTGCTACATTGCTGTTAACATCTCTTATTTGTTTCACTGTAACTCAGTAGTCAATGGAATGGATTGGACACTTGTTTCTGGGAAAAATAATTAATTCTGTTAATTACTTGCATTAATAGCTAGATGATCAAAACTAATAAATTTAACTTTGTGCTCAGGTATGGACTCCAGCTGTTCATGTGGGTTCAGGTGCTATTGATCTTGTTAAGTCATTGTCAATTGCGCGCGATATCCTTCTTGAAGAACTACAAAATATAAGCAAGGCAATTGGTCAGAAACTTGATGATTTGACTGAATCTCAGTTAAATCTAGATATGCATAAACCAATTGATGCTGATGCTAAAAGTTCTGGGTTAAGGATGGGTGGTGGACAATTGGCAGGGGGTGCTCTTAGTAGTTTGGAGGTACTCTCTAGTTTATATGTTGTATGATGTGCCTTTGCTATTTTTTGGTTCCAGTTGAACTTATTTCAATTGTATGCTTCTACAGAGATCAAATGGTCTTATAGACATTGGAGATGATGTGTTGCTTCATTCATTATCCAAGGAAGAACTGTTAGATACTTTTCATCTTGTGGGTAACCAGCTTTCATTTCTGTGGAACATGTTTTTGAAGTTTCATAGGTATGAATTTTTTTTGTCATGCCATTGTCTTTGCTTTGATCTAGTTCTTGCAGTGGTATCATTTTTGTCTTATGTTATTTGTTTATGTTCAATTATTCTTTCCTTCTAAGCAATAAGTTGGAATTCTACAAAAAGCATCCCTTAATGGCACTATTTTAGTGTAAAAATCCTATTTGGTCACAAAAGTAGACACTACCTGCCAATTGCCATCATCTACAATTGAGCTTCATGAATTTGATCTTCACAACTTCTCCCCCCCTCTAGCTGGCCTCCTAGGCGTGCTTTTGGCATGCCTCTGGCTGTGGCTAGACACTCTGCTACAGTGATTATTACTAGACATGGTCCTGAAGTCAGCGAATCTGGATTTTCCCCCCGTCCATTCTGAGATGCTATCTGATTCCAGAAATGTAAACCCCCTGAAGAAAGTTATTGTTCTGTGCTTTGCATGTGTTCAAAAAGATATGCCAACGCACATGCACACTTGCTCATCGACTTGCATGCATACATACATACACCACACCTGTACACTCTACACTCACACGAAAAATTAATTTCTATGCACAAATACAATTGAAATAGTTTAGTGGTTTGTCATGACATGTTGCCAACAAGTCTAAGGATATTGTAGTCGATTCAATGTGCTAATCATTCATGGAATACATAAAAAAGTTCATGCATTCTGTGTTCCAGGAGCAATAGAGCTAAGATATTGGAACACCTTCGTGATGCATGGGCCAAGGACAGAAAAACAGAATGGTCAATATGGATGGTTCATTCGAAGATCGAGATTCCACATCGGTATTTGAGAAGTGGATCTCATGAATCTTCTCACCACAGTGTTCTGGGCAAAGCTTCTGTCCCACGAAAGTCAAGTGATGATGTAATTTGCTGCTTGTGGAGATTTTTCTACCAATAGCTTAAAGATCGTACAAAGATGTCTCAACATTTGTGATAGTCATACCTTGTGCAATTTATTATTTTTTCAAAACTTTTTAAGGTCATAATAAGAATTTTATTATGCTTTCACTAAGGATGTTCTATTTTGTGATGCAGCCAGCACAGATTGCCATTACTCATGCCGAGCTCCATAGAAGGAGTATTGCACAAATGAAGGTGCACAAAACTGCATCCTACGTTTATTTCCAAAGGGAGTTCTGAAAAGGAAATGTGTTCTGTGCAGATTAACAACCACTCAATTCAGGTAATGTGTTCTGGTAGGACTTATAACCATTATCAAATTTATAGAATGGCACTAAGCTCTTCGTGTTTTATATTTATTTCTGGTTTCTTCTTGTCTCTCCTCACTCTTTGATTTTTTATTCTTCTTTACTAAGATTGTAATCCACATGTAAGACCCAAAGGTTAAAATGGCATTATTTGAGTTCACATGAACATGCATGCCAAAAAGAACATATCTGTGTATCTGCTCATGCTTATGTTGTATGTCATTGCATTTATCTTTGCTTTTCTGAATGCTATTTCAACGTAAGAAGATATTCTATTAATTTGATTTTTGGGTTGTCAGTTTAAACGTTAATTTTTTGCATTAGTGTAGTGCAATATACATTGATATGGGGACACCAGATAATTCAAATTGCCTTGATCTCATCTCCTTGTTGGTTTTGAGCAAAATACTATGTGAATGGTGCAAAACTGTGGATGGCTCATTGGTTTACATGGGTAGCTTCTAAGTATTGTTTTTTATGCAGAATGCAATGGCCTTTGTATTTGGATCAACATTTGTTTGCCGAAGTACAGAGGCAGCGAAGGAGGTATTCTCTATCTCTTTATTCTATTTACATACTTGCATGCACATGTACTTTCAGATGTGCAGCTGAAATTTGTGTAGTCTGAAATACTTCTTGTATGTCACTTAAAGGCTATCTTTTTTCTAAAAAATATTAAAGAGGATCTGCACTGAACTTTTAGAGGGTTTTGATTTTCCTGTGAACACAGAATTTCCAGATTAATTAATTAATAACTTTTTTTCTTATATGTATGCATTCATCATATCTCGGGAAAATAAAATTGACTTCTACAAGGTGTCATTTGATAGGAAACATTATTTTGGCTGTAAAAAGTAAAACAACGTATTCTTTTTTATTCTTTTGACTTTCAGATTAGCAGTCGTGGTTGACAACCTCATAAATTCTTGATATATTTAAATTTGCAGGACATGAGTGTTTGAGAAACATTGATGAGGGTTGAAAAAACATTGAAATTAAGTAAGCGCAAGGATTGGTACAAGATATTGGGCATCTCAAGGACTGTCTCCATCGCCGAAATTAAACGTTCTTACAAGAAGTTTGCTCTACAGTGGCATCCAAACAAGAATGCAGATTGCAATGCATTGGTAGAGAAGAATACAAGTGCCATGGTTGCGTGTCAAATCATCCAGTTAATTGAATTCCCTTACTATTTGTCTACTAGCAAGAAAATGTTTGTACCTAAAGAGCACCAAGGGGAAACTATTATTTATATTTTAGTCACAGAGTGAAAATTTTAGCTCCCATGGTTTGAGTTGTATTTCAAAGTCATGAATGTTATGTCTTTTGTAATTGGAATAATTTTCATGATTTTATTTTATAATATAGCTCTGTTAAGACATTGCTTTTATCAATGAGTATCATGTCCTATTTATGTTTCTGTTAAAAGGTAGACAATTGATATACACATGTGTTGTATAATTGTGGGTGTTTGTGTATGCCAATGAATTAAAAAGAATAGGATTTGTGTATTGATTGCATGTTACAAATGTTGACTTTAATTTTTATATTTTACGATGGTTATTTTCGTGTAATAATTAAAAATTAGAGCCGTTGTAGATCGGTTGTTAGTTCTTGGGATAATTTGTAAAAGAAAATGCCCTTAAAACACGTTCTTATAAGCGATTATTATAGGGTGATTATTACATTATTATTTTTAAAATAGGCTATTTGGGGCAGTTTGAAAGTGTAATTGCTCCTAAATCATGTTCATTAGAGGCATTTGGTCAACAAAATTACCCCTATTAAAATATTTAGGGGCACTTTTTAGTGCCTCTAATGACAACATTAGGGGCATTTTTTAAAAAGTGCCCCAAAAACTTTTAGGGACCGAGGCAGTAGGGGCACATTTTAAACTGCCCCTAAAGCTAATCAAAATGCCCCTAAAAGCTTTTAGGGCATTTATCTATATTTTTTGGGGCATTTCTAAAATGCCCCTAAAAGCCTATTTTCTTGTAGTGATTTCACAAGGTTGCGTCAACGCTACAAGTAATGGCGTCAGCGCAGCGTGCCAGCCTTCAGCAGCCCAGCTAATAGCACCAAGGCAGTAGCACAAGGCGTCAGCGCAGCAGCAGCTTAAGCAGCAGCAAAGGCAAGGCCGAAGATGGATGCATCAACGCTACAATGGTCAGCACGGCGACACATATCCCTGAAACAGAACACGTTATAAGGGGTATTCGAAGAAGGCTACGTCGACGCTATGTGAACAGTGCGTCGACGCATTTGAAGATTCTCAGGCTTTTTCTGTCAATATCGCAGCTGTTCATAAAAGGCATCCAGGAACCAAAAATAGCAACTGCAAACCTCCAAAATCAAATCTTTTGAGGTCTGAGACAATTCCTAGGACAGTGGACTTGTAATATCCTGAATTCTTCGGATCAGAATTGGAGAGCTTTTAGAGCACTTTCGTGGTCCTAAAACGTGTTTTACGATCCACTCGGATTTTTCCCTTGTATAACTTGCAGAACCTTGTAGAGAGTGAACCGCTGAGTTTTGCGACTCTGAGACGCTACAGGTGCGTCGTACTCGTTCCGAGGATCGCGAAAACTATTTTTTCATATTTTTTTGAGTTTATTAGAATTTTCGTGCAGAAAATTAGATTTTAGGAAATTTGCTAATTTTCTTGTTTTCTTTTCTTCTTAACCCTTTCTCTCTCCTCTCTCTCCCCTCATGTTTCTCTCATTTCTCTCCCTCCATTCTCTCTCCTCTCTTCTCCTCTCCCCCGGGGCGTACGACGGTACAGAGCTGGGTGAGGTGGTGACGGCGTGGGACTGACCTGAGGCGTGATGGTGCGAGTATCGGAGCGTGGCATTGGCACGATCCCGTTCATGGATTCAAAGTCGGCGTGGGTTATTCGTGTGATCTTTTTCGGCATGGTTTGGCCGTTTCGACGCGTGACAACTTCGATGGAGGTAGGGGGATGGATACCTTACTCTTTTCCTGCATCCTCTCACGATTTGGAGCCGAACGGTGTGAGTTTGAGCGGGTTTTCCAACTTTAAAGGTAAAATCATCTTTCGGGGGTGTGAGCCGTGTTCGCCGTTCCAAGCGATGGTTTTCACATTAAATGGTAAAATATGAACCCCTGGCATGTTGGGATTCGTTTCCCGCCAGTTTTAATCCATTCAGATGTGAATTGGGGCCCGTATGAGCCCGTTTGTCCATGTGACTCGGTTTGGGTCGATTCGTGGGAATCGCCTGTCTCTTGCCATTTTGAGGTTGATTTAATCTCTTCCGGATTGTGGAAGGATGGTATTGTGGTTACGGATGTTTCCCCGTCGTTCTGGGATGACTGGGGCGTGGAACGACCGAGTTTTGGGTGGTTCTACGATTTTCTCACCGGAGCGAAGTAGTGGTCTCTCCAGTGACTGCCATTTGTATTAGGCGGCCCTTTGGAGACCGCTAGGTGGAGTTCCATTGTCAGTGTGGTGTTACGGTCTCACGACCTACCGCAACTCTGACTTAGCGGCCCTTGGGTGACCGCTATTCGATGTTTTAAGTCGGTTAATCGGTTTAAGTCAGTTCGGGCAAGCGGTCTGGCTCCCGACCGCAAGGTGGCTTTGGCGGCCATAGAAGGACTGCCATTCCCGAGAAACAGTCCTAGGAAGACCGTTAGCTGGCTAAGTCGGTTCGCTGGTAACGGCCATGCGACTGACCATCATTTAGTGGTAGCGGCCCTATGGGTGACCGCTACCTGACGTTTAAGTCGGTTTGACCGATTTGGGGGTTGACTGTGAGTAGCGGCCAGGTTATGACCGTTAAATCCAGCTTGCGGCCCTGAGGAGACCGCCTTGTGGAAGTAGTGGCCTCAGGAAAATCGCAAACCGCATATTTCTGTCCAAGGAAAGCACCAAGGATAGAGGACTATTTTGCTTGTGTCATGGCCAATGAGGAAGGAGATCTGGAAGAAGCTCCCTATCCAAGACCATTAATTCCTCTCAAAGAAATACAAATCTTGGAGGGAAAATTGCCTTGACTCTGCTCTGCTGCCATGTGACCAATCTGATTACAGAACCAAGAAAAGGCTTAAGAGAAGAAAAGAAATACTTTCTATTACCATGGGCCAATCAAATTGAAGCCTGGAAGATTACTTTTCTCATGCCTCTGCTACAAGCTGAACCAAACACAGACAGTACTGGTAATGGTATTTGGTCAAAGAACCTTATTGTTTATTTTGACCAATCAAATACAGATATATTGGAGGGAAAACTGCTACCTGCTCTTTCTATAAAAATGGAGCTACAGCCACCTGAGAAAAGTTTTCCGAGCATGCATCAAAGATAGATCTTGTTAGCTCATCCCCAAGAGAAAAGAGAAGAAACGAGAAAGAAGAAGAGAGGAAGAAAAGAGTGAGCAGCCTTGAGCCTTTCATGAGAAAAAATTGAGAAGAAAGAAGAAGATAGATAGAGCAGTGAGCAGATCGGGGTGAGCAAGAAGGAAGAAGAAGAGGAACGTCCAAAGCATCTGAAAAATAGTCAAGTGCTTCCTTGGAAGCTACATTATGCTTTGTGTTTACAGTCATCTCTTTTCTTTGGTTTTTCACTATCATATCCTTCTGTGTTGTGCTATGTTTACAGCATTGTCCGGTGCTCTGTTTAGAGACTGGAAGTGGGCAGGCAGCTGTGCAACCGTGGGTATCTGTGGGAGATGAGATTTTTTATTAGAATATTTTATTTGATATTTATTTGTTTATTTTGCTTGTTTATTTGGTTTATTAATTAGGTGTGCCAGTCACCGGAGTGATGATTTATTATGCACTCATCTGACTAATCAGATAATTATGGATGATCGTGTCGGGACCAAAAATCCGTCGTACCATAAAGGCTATGACGTTCATTACGCCTCTCCGAAAGAGACACAACCCTTGATTAATCGCCAAAATAAAGACCATGGGGCCCATATAACTAAAGATGCAATTGCATGCAAGCACACAATAGGGTAGTACTTATTAATTAAATCGACTCACGCTACGAGGCGGAGAACTTAGGTCCGAGGACTATCATCACGCATAGTGATAGCTTCCGGTCGGGCATAACTCGGCTTTCCACAAATCACCATTTAATATATCGGAGAATTGGGTCATGCGAGCATGTAAGATAACAGTATTCAATATTATCATTTATTATTTGTTTGATCATTTATTTATAACTTTGAGAGAGATTTCGGCAACGCCATCCTGCTCCGAGGGGCATCAGGGCCTTTTCATTTTGGAGTCGTTCATCACGGTACGGTACACACACATGGACCCATGGGGTGGGCCAGGTATGACCATGTTCGAGCAAGTCCGTAGATTATCGGGACAATGTATGCCGGGGCACGGCAAATTTGATGTTTAAGAAGAGAGAAAATGCGGTTGAAACCCGATCGGAACAAATCAAATTCAATGAGTTATCGGCTCGGGACAAGGTCATGCTTTGGCTCAAACGGGAGTGAGTCCCGAGAACCAAACATGATCCGTCGGAGCGGCATTAATATCCCATACCCGGGGGTCAGGGAAGGTGAGAGCACCAGAGCAGACATGGCCATTATTCTTCATTTATTTCTGTTATTATTTTAGATGCATAAATACCTTTATTCTCGTTTTTTTATTTATGTCATCTCTTTTTATTATTCATCCACTATTTGTTCATTGTTTATTTGTTTTATATTTTCCTTATATCGTATGCATGCAACTTTTAATTTCTTTGATTGGTATTTATTAGATAATTATTTATTTATTCATCATTTTATTGTTTATTACTTTTCTTGTCATTTATTTGACCATTATTTGTTTATTGATTTTCCTTTATTCTTCACTTTTACTCCTTTTTATATTTTAATTTCTATTTGTTTATTCTATTTCTAGTCACTTTATTTCCCCATTTTTTATGAGAGTGTGTTATTTATTTATTACTTATTTCCCCCTTTTTGTTATTTACACACATGCGTATATATATAGGATGGGGGACGCCTCTGTTTATACATATAGGCGTGTATTGTCTTGTTAGTGGATATTGTGTGTTACGTGAGAGAATGCATGCATGTGTGTGCCTAACGTTAAGAGGTGTTTAATGGTTACATGGTGTGTGCATGTAACGTGTTTACGTGTGTGAATGAGTGTGTTTCATATTTATGCATGGGTAGCTTTGCAAATGGATGTGTTGGTGCGTTGTTTTATTTTTTTTTTATGTATAGCGGGAGGACCATGGGGTGGCGTCGAAGGACACCTCTCGGCGTGGCTTTCAACTCGGCGTGACTATCTCTCGGCGTGATTTTGGTGTCGAGAGATAATGGCGCCGAGGAGAGCCCCCCGGCCGATTCACGATTATTAGTGTTTTTATTTACTTGGTGTTATTATTATATATTTATTTATTTATTTCATTTTATTTGTTTGTTTATTTGTTTGCTTTCATTTCATTTTTTATTTCTATTATTATTTATTCTATTTGTTTATGTTTGTTTATTATTATTATTATTATTATTATTTATTATTAACAGTTCGACAGTTAGTCTGTGTGTCTGGCAAAAATCTGGCAACATCTCCCCTATAATCGGAGGGTTGATGGGGTATATAGGAAACCGTCCACGAAGAGCCAAGATGGAATCCATAATAGAGATGGGCGTAGCCCGGGATCCAAAAGGATCGTAATCCGACGGGACGGTGTCCACTCATCATGGTATTTGTTAATATCCCCCTGAAGAGGCCATGGGAGAACATGCAGTAGCAGAACTCCATGGGCCAGTGGGGCAATAGAATGTAGGGGGGGTTAATCCCATTGATTTAGTTCCCATGGGCTTGAGTGAAGGATATTACTCCTCCCCGGGGTGGTGATGGTTTTATACTGGAGATGATCAGGCTGAGGGGTTCATGAGGGTGTTGGCATAAAGGTGTCGGCGCGGCTAGTCTCGGTGCGACAGAGAACACAAAGGGCCATCGGCCTGGGGAGCTGTTTGAAGGGTGGTCGGCACGCTGGTGTTCCTCGGCGCGGAACCCGCGCCGAGAGAGGGCCACGCCGGGAGGCCTTCCTGCGCCGATAGTGGAGGTTTCGGAGGGGGTTTTAAGGGTTTATGAGGTCGTGGATCTTTGGGGTTTTTACCTGAGGGTTCTGGGAGGTTTATTCAAGGGCTTTGAGAGGCTTTGTTCAGGGCTTTAGGGGGGTTTATTCACGAACTTTCAGATGGCAACTAAGGATGGTTTTGGATGAAATCACCTCGAGGAGAAGATGGCTTCACTCTGGAGCCTCACTGGGAGCCATCTATGACTGAGTGAACTGGAAGCCACGAGATAAACTGTCTCGGGCTCCTGTCACATATCATCAATAGATTTGGCAACTCATTAAATTCTGCTAATCGTAGTGAAACTCGGTAAGTTTAAACCCCTTTGCTATTGCATCTCTCCCGTGGACGTCACAGACAAGCAGGATAATAATCTCTGCTGTCTCTGTGAGGAGATGGCGACCATGCAGTTAACACTGAGGGTCAGACGAGGAGAGGAAAAACATAAGCAGATTTCAGATAGAACAAAAGAGCACACAGACATCTTAAACTGAATATAACCTGCACAGATGTAAATGCACAGGAACCCCACAGGAAGACATCATCAAAGAGAAGAAGATGACTCAACGTGCATCTTTTATGATCTATTTTCATTCATTGTTGAACAATACATCTCAAAAAAAAGTATAGCAACTCACGGTTACATCTTCCGTGGACACGAAAGCAGGATAGAAACAACGAATCAGGAATACAAAACAGGGGGAGGGGAAGAATGTAGCCCCACCGGGGCAATGACCGATGGCAGCACACACCCACCTTCAACGGGCAGCGGAGATGATCCCTCGATGTCTCTTCTCTCAACAACTCCTACCCCTGGCTTGGCAGGCTCTCTTCTCCCTTTTAGCCCCTCTTTCTTCCCTCTTTTTCTTTCTCTTCGATTGGCTTCTCCCTCTCTCATTTTTTTTCTTCTTCTCTCGCAAGTCTCTTTTCTTCGCTCGCTCAGTAGGCCGCAGCAAACTCTGCCCTGCTTCGACCCCCTTTCGAACTAGAATCGAGCCTTTATATAGGGTGTAAACCCTCCTTTCATCGGCGCCCAGTGGAACCGGCGTGCTAAGAGGAACCGGAGCGTGCGCGTCGATTGCATTTCCGTGCCGGTTTCATTTCGTGCCGGTTGACCTCTGTGCCGGTTTCGTTTCGTGCCGGTTCAGTGGCGTGCTGGTTTCATTTTGTGCCGGTTCCCAACCTCTTCAACTCATTTCTTAGCATCCTTTGGCCCACTTTGTCTGTTTAGGCCCATTTGTGCTCATTTCTCATTTTGTAAGGGTTGACCCATCGACTGACTTGTCTTGCTGTCCGAGCTTTCATCTTGTTCGTTCGGGGATGGTCCCGAGCCTTTTCTGAGCTCTTGAGTCTTGTTTCAGCGGCTGTCCATTGGAACCGGGCGTCTTTTCTTTTCTTCTCTTCTTCTTTTGTTCCTCATCTTTGTTTGGCATATGCCACTCCTTTCCTTCTTTTCTTTTCTTATCTGTCGGCACAGGAGCACCCGATCAGAACTTAAGACCTGCGGAAGCAGAAGTCAGGAAATATTAGGAATATTTTGAGTGTCAACAAATGCCCCCCACCCGCGAGTGTCGCGAAAGAGAGACGAAAGAGCGGGACGCGCGGGTGTAGCCCATAGCCCATTTGAAAATATTGCACATGTGTCTTTTTATTATTATTATTTTGTTCCATTTTCATTTATCATCATTCATTCGTTTTTATTTCATCATCCATTTTATTATCTTTATTTTTATAGCCTCATCCAAGCACGCAGGCATTCAACGACCGCAAGCATAGAATAGATATATGTAGCATAGGTCCCCTATACCAGGGATAGGATAAGGACAACGCCCAAGATTCACGGACATAGTGCGGCTCACGAAGCACAACTAAAGGAGATGTGTATACGTAGAGGGGACGTCCCATAGAACATATGCATAGCATGAACCACGATCTACACCCAGGACTATTTCTCCATAGTGTGAAAGTGCAATTATATCGGTAGTGAACCCTAGATATAGGGACGTGCAGACATTCTGAGTAACACTTGAGGATTACTTCATCGTCTACACATACATTCGAGGCTCTCGACTTTTGGTAGCTTCGCACAACCCCCTTTTATTCTTAATTTCTAACTTCACCGTTTGACGCGAATTTTCTCATGTGTCTCAATGGGGATTCTCGACTACTAGGATTCGTCCTTTATTATGATACTATTGTGGATTCCACCGTTTGACGCGAGTCTCCTCATATGTCTCAATGGGGATTCCCGGCTACTAGGATTCATCCTATATTATGGTTTTATGATGGATTTCACCGTTTGACGCGAGTTTCCTCATATGTCTCAATGGGGATTCCCGACTATTAGGATTCATCCTATATTATGATTTTATGATGGATTTCACCGTTTGACACGAGTTTCCTCATGTGTCTCAATAGGGATTCCCGGCTACTAGGATTCATCCTTATTTTAATTGTGGAGTTTGCTGCACCATTTTCGCGCGAGTCTCCTCATTTATTTCAGTGGGGATTCCGGCTACTTGAGTTTACGTTCCACTTACCATTATCATAATTCTTTTTCTTTTTCTTTTTCTTCTTTTTTAAGGGGGTAGGCAGCTTTTTTCCCACACGGTCACCCTTTACGCGAGTGTAGAGATTTGAGCATCCATGAAATGTTAAGAAGAATTTATGACGTCCCTACGACTAAGGACCATTGCTCATATTACGTGCGAGGTGTGAGAGTTTCATCTAGGGTGTATTATGCGAGTTGTGCTAGTAACGTGGCTACGACTCTTCTCCTAGTCGTATGCACTCACCGAGAATCGGCTTTCATCTCTTAGCGTGTGCCGTGACGCACACATATCCTGAATCAGGGCAACGTTATCTAGCAAAGGAGTACGCGGCCTTAGAAATTTGAAGGAGGCGCATTAATACTATATTTCAGGCAGACATGCACGTGGGGCAAACAAGCACACAAATCACGTCATGATCATCATTTCTTCTTCTTTTCTTTTTTCCTTCTTTTTTTCTCTCTCTTTTTTTTCTTCTTCTTTCCTTTCTTTCTTTCTTTCTTTCTTTTTTTTCTTTACTCTCTCCTTTTTTCCTTTTTTGTTTCTTCTCTTTTTTTCTTTTTATTTTTTGTTGCTTCTTTTTATTTTCTCTTTTCTAAAGGGCTTAATGGGCATGCCCGCAATGATTATGGCGTCGGGAGCACGATGCCATGGCAGTGGAGGGCAGGTGTCATATGTGGTGGTAAATCCCTGAAGGGATCACGGGTTGGTATGAAACCAAAGGAGGTCTTTTCGTTCGTTAGTTCGGACAACCGTTCCGATCCAAGGGTAAGAGGTTTGTCGACTTAGACCAAAGGTCATGACGTCGAATGACTTGACTTAGACGTAAGGTCATGATGCCAAGGGAGAATATGTGACGGCTTAGACATAGAGTCATGACGTCGTACAACTTGGCTCAGGTGTAAGGCCATGACGCCAAGGCAAAATATTTACCGGCTTAGGCGGAAAGCCATGACGCCGGACAAGGATATTTAACAGTTTAGACATGAAGTCATGACGCCGTACAACTTGGCTTAGGCGGAAGGCCATGACGCCAAGGTAGAATATTTATCGGCTCAGGCGAAAGTCGTGACGCCGGACGAGAGTATTTAACGGCTTAGACATAAAGTCATGACGCCGTACAACTTGGCTTAGGCAGAAGGCCATGACGCCAAGGCAGAATATTTACCGACTTAGGCGAAAAGCCATGATGCCAGACAAGAATATTTAATGGCTTAGACATAAAGTCATGACACCGTACAACTTGGCTTAGGCGGAAGGCCATGACGCCAAGGCAGAGTATTTAACGGCTTAGACGTTAAGCCATGATGCCAGACAAGAATATTTAACAGCTTAGACATAAAGTCATGACGCCGTACAACTTGACTTAGGCAGAAGGCCATGACGCCGAGGCAGAGTATTTAACGGCTTAGACGTTAAGTCATGATGCCGTACAACTTGACTTAGGCGGAAGGCCATGACGCCAAGGCAGAATTTTGAACTGCTCAGGCGGAGAGCCATGACGCCATACAAGGATATTTAACGGCTTAGACATGAAGTCATGATGCCGTACAGCTTGACTTAGGCGGAAGGGCATGACGCCAAGATAGGATATTAAAACGGCTTAGGCGAATTGCCATGACGCCGCACAGCTCGGCTCAGATGGAAGGCCATGACGCCAAGGTAGAATATTTAACGGCTTAGACGTAAAGTCATGACGCCGTACAGCTTGGCTTAGGCGGAAGACCATGACGCCAAGATAGGATATTAAAACAGCTTAGGCGAATTGCCATGACGCCGCACAGCTCGGCTTAGGCGGAAGGCCATGACGCTAAGGCAGAATATTTAACGGCTTAGACGTAAAGTCATGATGCCGTACAGCTTAGCTTAGACGGAAGGCCATGATGCCAAGATAGGATATTAAAACGGCTTAGGCAAATTGCCATGACGCCGCACAGCTCAGCTTAGGCGGAAGGCCATGACGCCAAGGTAGAAAATTTACCGGCTTAGGCATAGGGCCATGATGCCGGACAGTTTGGCTTAGGCAGAAGGCCATGATGCCAAGATAGGATATTAAAACGGCTTAGACGAATTGCCATGACGCCGCACAGCTCGACTTAGGCGGAAGGCCATGACGCCAAGGCAGAAAATTTACTGGCTTAGGCATAGGGCCATGATGCCGAACAGTTTGGCTTAGACATAATGTCATGATGCCAAGGGTACAAAGGTCTTTTATTATTTGGTCGAATAAGAGGGTTCGAACCAAATGTCAAGGGGTCTTTTTGTTAAGGGGTCGGACGGAAGGTCCGAACCAAAGGTGAAAGGGTCTTTTTGTTGTATGGTCGGACGGAAGGTCCGGGCCAAAGGTGAAAGGTTTTTTTTTGTTTACTGACTAGACGAAAGGTCCGAGCCAGAGGTAGAAGGGTCTTTTTGTTGTATGGTCAGACAGAAGGTCCGGGCCAAAGGTGAAAAGTTTTTGTTGACTGGCTAGACGAAAGGTCCGAGCC
Organism: Amorphophallus konjac; assembly: GCA_022559845.1. Classification (NCBI taxonomy): domain Eukaryota; kingdom Viridiplantae; phylum Streptophyta; class Magnoliopsida; order Alismatales; family Araceae; genus Amorphophallus; species Amorphophallus konjac. Next base: position 242,524,298 of record CM040124.1, read on the forward strand.
AGACGTAGAATGGTCTTTTTGTTGTATGGTCGGATGGAAGGTCCAAGCCAAATGTGAAATAGTTTTTTTTTGTTGACTGGCTAGACGAAAGGTCCGAGCCAGAGGTAGAAGTTTTTTTTTTGTTGTATGGTCGGACGGAAGGTCCGAGCCAACGGTGAAAGGTTTTCTTTTTATTGACTGGCTAGACGAAAGGTCCGAGCCAGAGGTAGAATAGTCTTTTTGTTGTATGATCGGACGGAAGGTCCATGCCAAATGTGAAATACGGACGTTGACCCAACGGGATGTCGGAGTCAACAAACCTTACTTAGATGGTATGTCCAAGACAAGGGCAGACATGAAACACTGTTGTCGTCTCGAAGTCATGTCGAAAACGACCGGCCTGGGAGAGACACAGGGTTTGGGCCAGGGTAGAAAATGGTTGTTGACTTGACAGACTGTCAAAGTCAACCAACTTGGCGACAACATGGGGTCTAAGCCAAGGAAGGAATATATGATATAAATGTTGACCCGACGTCATGTTGAGGTCAATGAACTTGGCAGAGGCGTGAGGCCTTAACCAAGGGAAGAATATAGGATAAGTGTTGACTCGATATCTTGTCGAAGCCAACGAACTTGGCAGAGGCGTGAGGCCTAAGCCAAGGGCTGAATATAGGATAAGTGTTGACTCGACGTCCTGTCGAAGCCAACGAACTTGGCAGAGGAGGCGTGAGGCCTAAGCCAAGGGTAGAATATAGGATAGGTGTTGACTCAACGTCCTGTCGAAGCCAACGAACTTGGCAGAGGCATGAGGCCTAAGCCAAGGGCAGAATATAGGGTAGGTGTTGACTCAACGTCCTGTCGAAGCCAACGAACTTGGCAGAGGCGTGAGGCCTAAGCCAAGGACAGAATATAGGGTGTGGATGTTGACCCGACGTCATGTCGAAGTCAACGGGCCCTGCCCCGATAGAAGGTTCAGGGTGAGGGTAGTATGGATGACAGATGGGTGAGAGGCCTAGACCCAGGGCTAAATATCAATGTCAACCCTGACGAAGTGTCGGAGTCAACCAACCTCGCTTAGACGGAAGGTCTGGAACGAGGGTAGAATGAGTAGATGAAGATGTCAACCTGACATCAGGTCGAAATTGACCAACCTAGCAGAGACGGGAGGTCTAAGCCAGGATAGAATATGTACGTTGACCCGTGGAGATGATGGGATCACCAAACCTTGCCCAGACCAAAAGTCTGAGACAGAGCGAAGAGGTCTTTTATTGGTTTATTAGTTTGGATTGGTTAAGTTTTTTGTTCAGTCTATTGAGTTTATTGGATTCATTGACTTTGTTGAGCTTATTGAGTTTCTTTAGTCTATTGGTTGAGTTTATTAAGGTTTATTGGATTTATTGAATTTCGTTGTACCCATTGAGTTTATTATTTTTTATTGGGTTTATTAGTTTATTAAGCTTATTTTAAATTATCATCTTTGTTTCTTTATTACTTCATTTATTTATTTCTTCTTTTGTTTCCTTTTTTTGTTTTTTTTGTTGTTTTATTTATTTATTTGTTTTTTGGTCTCCCTGGTGCAGACTCATCTACGGTGCGGGATATTATTGTCTAGTGGGACTATTGATGAGGTTGACTATTTATTTTGCCGATGGGGCTAGGGATTGATGTCCAAGAGCCCAACGCGCCTGGCGAGGGCGGAGTGCCTCAGGCCAAGGAAAAGGGTTTTACGAATCCTGCCCAGTGGGACAAAGATTACTTTTGAGCTCGGCGACGGCGGAGCACCTCAGGCCAAGGAAAGGATTTTGCAGACTCGGCCCGATGGGACAGAAGATAATTTTCGAGTTCGGCTAAGGCGGAGCGCCCCTGGCCAAGGGAAAGCTTTATGGACACAGCCCGGCGGGACTGATGGGTGAATTATTGAGCTCGACAAGGGTAGAGCGCCTCATGCCAAGGAAAAGGAGATTTTATTGGGATGACATTGGGTAAGAAATCCAAACCGGCAGTGATGGGAGAGTCCCGTGGGACAAATATGGTATTGTCATGGCTGAATGCCGAAAGGCAATGAGAGTGCATTGGCTGGGATCATAGGTCCCAGATAAAGGGTGGAGGTTTAGTCCCGGTGGGACAAGTGGGAAGTATCCCCGTATGATAGGAGGGCGGCAAGGCACCACGAATTCTGGTGGGACCAAGGGTGCTGAGATAGGCCGTTAGAAGCCGAAAGGCGTTTATTTGCTGGCTTGGTAAGGAGTCAAGTGTGACGACTCGAGGATCCGAGTACCAGAAAGGAACCGGCGCGTCTCGAATCTCGGTCCGCCAACCCACGAGCCCGAAGACTCGGAAGGGTAGAAAGGAATGGTGTGGGGGTACAAGAGAAGCTGCAACGACCACAGCGATAGCACAATAATCTAAAATAAAATGCACATAATAATATAAATAAATAAACTGCTACAAGGTCCACAGTGTCTCATGTCCAAAGGAAAGTACAGTCAACGGGAAAGAAAGTACAACAACACGGGGCATCCCCCGGAGTACAACTACACGGGGCGACCCCCGGCTTTGGCAGACTGGCGACTAACCCTGGCTAGAAGAACCACGCTGAAACTCAGCCGCGCCTCCCGTCGACCCCGCCTCACCTGAAGAGCAGGGGTGAACCTCATCTCATTAGCCCAGTAGGGATCCCGCGAATCCCCACCTCGCACGAAAAATGAGAAAGAAGAAGACAACCCTACCAAACAAGAGTACGGTAGAACCGACAAGCTAAAATAAATAAACGGAAAAGCCGACTACTCTAACAGTACCGCACTACGGAACCTCGGTCCAACAAAACCCGAGTCCACACCTGTCAGTGAAAGGAGCACCACCCACTAGAAGAACGACCGGATGCGTCCCCTGACGTCTTATACCGCGTCACAAGTGTCTAGCTACTACGCCCCTGGCGTGAGACTCAGACACACTCAGTAACCAGAAGTAACCGCAAAACAAGGACTAGCTGAGGTCACGCTCGTCAGCGCGGGTCCGAACCCTCAGCCTCGTGTGTACACTCAGACCGTACGCCCTAGGCCTGTCCTCTAGCTGGTATTTCCCCCTAAACTCGGACTCGGAAGTACGCGGGGGCCCTGCGGTAACCAGCCTACTCACCGCCTCTCTCGGGTACGCCGCTCAGCCACTCCCAGGCGAGCCAGCACACGCGTGCCGTGGGAAAGCTACGACTAGTGGTAGGGTCACTGGAAGTAAGGACTAATCCACGGAAACCACCGACCAAACACTAGCACAGACTCTCGATGACCATACGATAGGCACGGATGCCGGGGACACGCACGAGGTCCAACCGTCCCTCAAGTCACACGGCACCCCTACCGAGGTAACTGATTCTCCGGGGAACCCCGGGCACCCCTGTGGCTCTCACTGGGTGCCCACGGCATCCCTAGGGCCACACGCCACAACCGGGGTCCATAACTCACCCAACCGGAGGTCACGCTACCCGCAAGAACACGGTTCGGGGGACGGGGATGGTAACGCTAGGTACCCCTAGCGTGACACCGAAGAACGCTCTAGCTATGGCTAGCGCGATCTTCTATGTCGCGCTGCCCAAAGCTAGCGCGTTCACACCTGAACGTGCTAGTCTTGGATAGCGCGATCTGGAGATCGCGCTACCAGAACCAGGCGCGTTCCCCACCGCCTTACTGTTCGTCTTCTCAAATGGACACGCTCGGACGACACGGCGCGTTCATCAAGAACGCGCCACTGGACTATAGCGCGACAACGGGCCGAGCCCAGTTCACGAAATACGCCCAGAAAACGTAAAACCACGCCCATTCACCACCCCTGGTGAAGGGAAAACAACGGGGGATCACCCCACAACGTCCTAGCATGCATCTAGAGCCCCCAAATCGATCAAAAACTCCACGAATCGACGGATCCGGTGCTCAAACCCCAAGCATGAAAATGACCCTCCCGGCATGGATTTAACCCCACTCGGCCTCTCCACGGCCTAGAAATCACGGGGAATGCTATGAAGAGGGCAAGGATCTGTCCCCCTACCTCAAGGAAGCTCGAAATCCACCGAATCACCGCCGATCTCAAAATCTAGCTCAACCACGAACTCCTCTACCACGCACCAATGGGGACACCGCCACGATCCTCTCGCCACCGCCGTCGTCACCGCGCCGTCGCCGTCGTCCGCCACCCGTCGCCGGAGGAGGAAGGGGCACCGCGAGGTCCAACGGGCAAGAAGGGGGGGTGTGACCGTTGTGCTCACGGGGGAGGAAAGAAGAAAGAAGAAAAAGAGAAAGAAAAGGGAAAAAGAAAAAGGCTATAAATAGAAAATCCAAAAAATGCCAAAAATACCGAAAAATAGAAAAATACACCTCCTCGACCGTCTCGAAGCGCAGATCGCAACGGTACCACTCGCGGGCTGGTGAACGACCCGGTTCACCTGCTACAGGGTTCCGAAGGATTCGCCGAAACCCACACGTGGAAATCGGAAAACGCGCACGGAAAAGCCGCGGACACACTCCGGGCCTCCGAAACAACTCCGGTTCATGCCGATCCGAACACGAAGGATGTCCAAAACAAAATTTCGGACACAACAGGGTCGGACACCCCGATAAACCAGATCCGGGACCCACAAGGAAGGGTCCAAAAGATCCGGGACACTACAGTTGGGGATTCGCGGGATCCCTACTGGGCCAATGAGATGAGGCTCACCCCTGCCCTTCAGGTGAGGCGGGGTCGACGGGAGGCGCGGCCGAGTTTCAGCGTGGTTCTTCTAGCCAGGGTTAGTCGCCAGTCTGCCAAAGCCGGGGGATGCCCCGTGTAGTTGTACTCCGGGGGATGCCCCGTGTTGTTATACTTTCTTTCCCGTTGACTGTACTTTCCTTTGGACATGAGACATTGTGGACCTTGTAGCAGTTTATTTATTTATATTATTATGTGTATTTTATTTTAGATTATTGTGCTATCTCTGTGGTCGTTACAGCTTCTCTTGTACCCCCACACCACTCCTTTCTACCCTTCCGAGTCTTCGGGCTCGTGGGTTGGCGGACCGAGATTCGAGACGCGCCGGTTCCTTTCCGGTACTCGGATCCTCGGGTCGTCACAGCTGGTATCAGAGCGTAGGTTGTGGAGGTGCATCGGAACTTGGAACGAATTGCAGTGGTCCAGAAGGTCCATGAATGTCCTATACAGTCGGCGACTGGCTTAGGGTCGTGTGTTTTATTGATTTTCGGTTGCTTTTCTTTGATGCCAGGTGTTATGGCGCCACGGAGGAGGACTCGTGCCCCGCAGGGAGAGTCTAGTGGTGGTCCAGAGGAGCATAGCAGGGCTTCAGTTTCTGAGGGTGTATCTGGAGATGCGAGAGTTCCAGGGATGGACGACTTCTTCCGAGGCATGTTTGAGTATGTGTTTCAGCGGCAGCAGGGAGGTCAGTAGCAGGGAGATCATCAGCAGCAGGGTGGCGATGCTGGTGAGGACCGGGCTTGTGGTGGTCATGGTCGTGTACTGAAGGAGTTTTTGCTGTTCCAGCCTCCTTCTTTCAGTGGGCAGCCAGATCCTGAGGTGGCCAGAGAGTGGCTGGATGATGTTCAGCGGATTTTCAGTGCGATGGAGTGTCCCGAGGGGGAGCAGGTGGCGCTGGCTACTCATCGTCTTCAGGGATCGGCCTGTACTTGGTGGACGTCAGAGTGCGGTTCAGCGTTCCGCTCTCGTCCTCTTCGACAGATTACTTGGCAGGAGTTTGTCACGGCTTTGTGCCTCCCGTCGACCCCGCCTCACCTGAAGAGCAGGGGTGAGCCTCATCTCATTGGCCCAGTAGGGATCCCGGATCTTTTGGACCCTTCCTTGTGGGTCCCGGATCTGGTTTATCGGGGTGTCCGACCCTGTTGTGTCTGAAATTTTGTTTCGGACATCTTTCGTGTTCGGATCGGCATGATCCGGAGTTGTTTCGGAGGCCCGAAGTGTGTCCGAGACTTTTTCGTGCGCGTTTTTTGATTTTCGTGTGTGAGTTTCGGCGAATCCTTCGGAACCCTGTAGCGGGTGAACGGGGTCGTTCACCAGCCCGCGAGTGGTACCGTTGCGATCAGCGCTTCGAGACGGTCGAGGAGGTGTATTTTTCTATTTTTTGGTATTTTTGGCATTTTTTGGATTTTCTATTTATAGCCTTTTTCTTTTTCCCTTTTCTTTCTCTTTTTCATCTTTCTTCTTTCCTCCCCCGTGAGCGCAACGGTCACACCCCCCCCCCTTCTTGCCCGTTGGACCTCGCGGCGCCCCTTCCTCCTCCGGCGACGGGTGGCGGACGACGGTGACGGCGCGGTGACGACGGTGGTGGCGAGAGGATCGTGGCGGTGTCCCCATTGGTGCGTGGGAGAGGAGTTCGTGGTTGAGCTAGATTTTGAGATCGGCGGCGATTCGGTGGATTTCGAGCTTCCTTGAGGTAGGGGGACGGATCCTTGCCCTCTTAATAGTATTCCCCGTGATTTCTAGGCCGTGGAGAGGCCGAGTGGGGTTAAATCCATGCCGGGAGGGTCGTTTTCATGCTTGGGGTTTGAGCACCGGATCCGTCGATTCGTGGAGTTTTTGATCGATTTGGGGGCTCTAGATGTATGCTAGGATGTTGTGGGGTGATCCCCCGTTGTTTTCCCTTCACCAGGGGTGGTGAATGGGCGTGGTTTTACGTTTTCTGGGCGTATTTCGCGAACCGGGCTCAGCCCGTTGTCGCGCTATAGTCCAGTGGCGCGTTCTTGATGAACGCGCCGTGTCGTCCGAGCGTGTCCGTCTGAGAAGACGAACAGTAAGGCGGTGGGGAACGCGTCTGGTTCTGGTTGCGCGATCTCCAGATCGCGCTATCCAAGACTAGCGCGTTCAGGTGTGAACGCACTAGCTTTGGGCAGCGCGACATGGAAGATCGCGCTAGCCATAGCTAGCGCATTCTTCGGTGTCGCGCTAGGGGTACCTAGCGCGACCATCCCCCTCCCCCGAACCGTGTTCTTGCGGGTAGCGTGACCTCCGGTTGGGTGAGTTATGGACCAGGTTGTGGCGTGTGGCCCTAGGGATGCCGTGGGCACCCAGTGAGAGCCACAGGGGCGCCCGAGGTTCCCCGGAGAATCAGTTACCTTGGTAGGGGTGCCGCGTGACTTGAGGGACGGTTTGGACCTCGTGGGTGTCCCCGGCATCCGTGCCTATCGTATGGTCATCGAGAGTCTGTGCTAGTGTTTGGTCGGTGGTTTCCGTGGATTAGTCCTTACTTCCATTGACCCTACCACTAGTCGTAGCTTTCCCACGGCACGCGTGTGCTGGCTCGCCTGGGAGTGGCTGAGCGGCGTACCCGAGAGAGGCGGTGAGTAGGCTGGTTACCGCAGGGCCCCCGCGTACTTCGAGTCCAGGTTTAGGGGGAAATACCACCTAGAGGACAGGCCTAGGGCGTACGGTCTGAGTGTGCACACGAGGCTGAGGGTTCGGACCTGCGTTGACGAGCGTGACCTCAGCTAGTCCTTGTATTGCGGTTACTTCTGGTTACTGAGTGTGTCTGAGTCTCACGCCTGGGTCGTAGTAGCTAGACACTTGTGACGCGGTATAAGACGTCAGGGGACGCATCCGGTCGTTCTTCTAGTGGGTGGTGCTCCTGTTCACTGGCAGGTGTGGACTCGCGTTTTGTTGGACCGAGATTCCGTAGTGCGGTACTGTTAGAGTAGTCGGCTTTTCCGTTTATTTATTTTAGCTTGTCGGTTCTACCGTACTCTTGTTTGGTAGGGTTGTCTTCTTCTTTCTCGTTTTTCGTGCGAGGTGGGGATTCGCGGGATCCCTACTGGGCCAATGAGATGAGGCTCACCCCTGCTCTTCAGGTGAGGCGGGGTCGACGGGAGGCGCGGCCGAGTTTCAGCGTGGTTCTTCTAGCTAGGGTTAGTCGCCAGTCTGCCAGAGCCGGGGGATGCCCCGTGTAGTTGTACTCTGGGGGATGCCCCGTGTTGTTGTACTTTCTTTCCCGTTGACTGTACTTTCCTTTGGACATGAGACACTGTGGACCTTGTAGCAGTTTATTTATTTATATTATTATGTGCATTTTATTTTAGATTATTGTGCTATCTCTATGGTCGTTGCAGCTTCTCTTGTACCCCCACACCACTCCTTTCTACCCTTCCGAGTCTTCGGGCTCGTGGGTTGGCGGACCGAGATTCGAGACGCGCCGGTTCCTTTCCGGTACTCGGATCCTCGGGTCGTCACATTAAGGGTGTAGCTGACTCAGTAAGGATTGTTCTTTTCATTCCCCAATAGGGTTTTGACCCGTATTTGAAACAGGGGGCCTAGTGGCCAATGAAGGTTCTTTGGCGTCGGTGGGACTGTTGATTAACATGATCCCCTGGGAGTATTTACTGACAGCTATACATCAGATCAATAGCTATCTTCTTTTGTCATTGATTTCTTTAGGAGATGCTCCAAATAGCTTCAGTTCGGGCCTCCGACGCTTACGCCAAGTGTCCTCCTCTTGACGCTTATTCTTAGAAGCTGCAGTTGCAGGGTCCTCCCATCTCCACAGATGATGTAGTCATTTCATTATTCCTTGGGCATTCACCATGTAATGCTACTAAGGAGTCTTCTACCCATGGGGAGGATGGGGAGACCTTACTAAGCATATAAGTTCCTTCCCCCCCTTTGTTTGCATTCATGCTTCTTTTTTTTTGAACGGACAGCTCGGATGATGCTGATAGTGCAGTGTAGTGCAAAGGCGTCACCCTTCATCCATTTATTTTTAAACAGACCAAAGTGGATGCATAGGAGAGCGCTCACCCCCTTAGAAAGGGGATAAGTGGTTCGCTCCACCATACCAACCCCATAATGGTAGTTTCTTATTTGGCATGGACCAAGACATGAGGGGAATGATATCTCCCTTGGTAGACGCAGCCATCAAGGCCTCTTTCATTTTATTTTAAATTTCTTCTCTTTTCTTTTCTTTTTTTTTTTGGTGCCTACCCTCAGAACATGCCCTTTTCCTTTCCTTTCCTTTTCTTCTTTCTTTTTTCTTTTCTTTTTTTTTCTTCTTTTTTTTACCATTCTTCTTTTTGTTGGCAAGCATCCGCATTCAAGCTATGCGGGCTTGCTAGACACCGGCTTCATCCAGATTAGCGAGGAGCAGTTGAGGTAGTAACGCCGCGCGGGACTGCTCTTCTAAGGATGGATATTTGATGAGGGCACGGTGGGTCCACCTTATACTCGCCCATCTGTAATTCGCCTTTTCTGATCAGGCCTTCAATAATGTCCTTAAACACATAGCAATCCTCAATGGGATGCCCCAACATTTGGTGATAAGGACAGAATCGTGGATCTTCTTTTCTTTCGGCATCGCCTGGCTTCTTCGGCTCCGGGACCACTACTTTGCCGTATTCACGGGCCCACTCAAAAAGTGCCCTAGTCTTATCCTTTGGAAAGGAATACAGTTTCATCGTTTTGCCCCTTAATGAGGGCCCTTGTTTTGTCGGATCGGCGGAAGACGCCTCTTTCATTTTCTTCTTCTGTTGCTCGAAGGCTTCAAAATTTGAGACGCAAGCTTCATCTTGTGCCGGAGGTTTGTTGATTGGTTTATTCTTTTGACCCGAGCTTGTGGAGGCTGGGCAAAGCCTTGCAAGGACGGCTTCAGCTTCTGCTGCGATGTCACTTAGATATTCAAAGGTTGTGACTTCGAAGTCAATGACCCATCGCAGAATTTCCATCTTCAGATTCTCTTTGTAAATTTGGACAGACTCCTTGTAACTAGGCGGGTGCCTACATCTTTCACGAAGACTCCTCCATCTGCTTATGTAGTCCCTGACGGACTCATCATCGTTTTGTTTGGCTGCTTGTAATTCAGCTTCAGTGACTTCTTCTTCAGCCGTCTTTGTATTCATTGTTCGTTCCACCTTTGGCTTGTCCATTGTGGCTAGACCCGCTGATCTCGGGTGTACGGCAGTTGGCTGCATATGCGGCCTCATCGACCTCATTGCCGGAGATGCTTTAGTTGCCCCCCGACTTACCCAGGGGACTGTGGGTTGGAATGGCTGAGGGAGGATGCCCCCTGAATGATCATGTACTATTTGGGTCTTTGTTGGCCATGTTGAAGCTTCTGATGAGCTAGCACTGTCTTGGGCAGTGTCATATAGATGTCTTGTCAATTGTGACATATATGGTTTTATGTTCATATCATTCAGCTGCTTTTGTAGCATTTCAATCTCCTACTGCTTCTGGTGTAGTAGTGCCATTATGACAGGGTCTTGTAAGAAGGGACCGGGAGTGCTACTGCCTTCCTCCTCTGGTTTGCTTGAGATAAATAGCTTCCTGCCATTATTGCGAGCTACAGCTAAATCCTTTGAGATGAACTCCTTGTGTTTTACGGTTTTCAGGTGGTGGAGGAATATGACATTGAGCCTTCTTATTAGCTGGTGACTGTTGCTCTGGCATTTTCCCATACCTAGTAGATGGGTGAGAGGCGGAAGCTTTAGCTGGAGTTGCTTCCTTTGGCACAAAGTAAATTTCTTCATCTTCTTCATCAGCAGTTTGCGCCCCGCTGGAAGATGCTGAAAATGTGTTGCAGGAGAAAATAAGATTCCTCCTTTTAGCCTTTGCACTCTTCTTTTTATTTCCCTTCATGGTCGGCACCTGCCCCCACAGTGGGCTATTTGATGCATTCAGCTTTTCTACTTTTTCTTCAGTTCTTTTTGTTTAACCGGCAGGGACTCATTGCATCCTCGAGGGGCATACCTTTTGAGCTGCATAGGCTGGTTTTTTGGCTGCTCATGGTTATCAGGCCCACTTATAATAGCTTGTGACCGCTCCATGGCTGAGCTAGCATCTTCATGTACCCGTGATGGGGTCTGTTTCTTCTTTTTATTGTCAGTTGACCTTTTGATGGCCATTGGAGAGGCTGTTTGAAGGCAGGCAGAGACTGTAAGAGGCAGAGTAGGCCGGTCCATGGTGCCAGGAATTTGGGTTTCCAGTGCCGGGTGATAAGCCGGCTTTGTTCCTTTCTTTATTGGCGAAGCTCGCCAATTCTCTTGCTCCCTTTCATGCGATGGGATATAGTCTTCATGACTGTGCCAGACATAGCCCTCTGGCATTTCTTTGGACAGCTGTTGGCATATAGATATCATGTTAATTGATGCCCCCAATAGCGGGCACTTCATGAGGGCATGGAGGATCGACTTTGTCCTTCCCCATTTGCAAACCCCCTCTCTTTATTAAGCCTTGGGTGATGTCCTTGAATATTTGGCAATCTTCGATAGGATGTCCCAAGATTTGATGGTAGGGACAGAAATAAGGATCATCTCTTCTTTTGACGTCATCTGGTCTCTTTGGCTTCGGAAGGATGACTTTGCTATATTTGACAGCCCACTCGAACAATGCTCGAGTCTTGTCTCTGGGGAAGGCATAGAGCTTCTTTGTTTTGTTCTACGGAGGAGGCCTCTCCCGACGTCCAACAGGTTCATTGAGAGGAGGATTGTGCATCCATTTGTGCCTTTTTGCCGCGAGGCTGACAGCATGAACCGCTTTCAATATCGGCCGCTTATTAACCAGCTTGGCTTCATGACTTGAGTCAGTAGAAATGGAGGGATATCTTGTGAAGAAGTCTTCAACCTCCGTGGCAATATCACTTAATCGGTCAAAAGACCGGATTTCTATTCCGATCATCCTTTCCAGAACCTCTTTCTTTAGATTTTGTTTACATATTTGTATTGTGTCTTCTGGATGCGGGGGACGTTGACACCTCATGCAGAGATCCCTCCATCTTTTGATATATTCTGCAGTAGGCTCATCATCTTCTTGCATGGTTGTCAACAGCTCAGCCACGGTCACCTCTGCCTCGATGACGTGGAATCTTTCACTGAATTTTCACTGCATATCTGGCCAGTCGTGGATAGACCCGACTGGTAAGTTGGAATACCATTCGAAGGGGGTCCTGTTAGTGAAGACCCAAAGAACTTCAGTAGGTATGATTCGTCCGCTGCCAAGTCGCCCATGGTTGATATATAGTGTGCAACATGCTCTTTCGGGGAGCCCTTCCCGTTGTATTTGTCAAATTTTGGGAGTTTATTGACGCCCGGCGGTAGTCTTTTGGTAGCATGGTGAGCTGGATATGGCACTTCATATATGTTGAAGGGGACGCAATCATCACCACCCCTCTTTCACAGCCTCGCCTCGATCATCTGTCCATCATCAATTTATTTACCATAACTGGCTCCATTGGTTGAGTGTGGAGGTGAAAAGGCTGCATCGATAATGGGGCCGAAGTCATAGCATTGGATGGCAAAGGCTCTACAGGGGAGCCTGTCGCTGCATTTGGGGAGGCATTAGCCATGCTGGCTGAAGCCATTGAGAATAATGCTGGGGAGTGGCCTAGTTTTGATCAGCAGTTTGTAGAACGACCGGTGAAGGAGCACCCCCGGGGTTAAAACGATCCTGTGATGGCCCATTTTGTGCCCCCAATTGCTCGGGCGCTGCAACATGCTCAGTCTTTTCATTTAATTTACTCTTCAGCAGCTTTATCTCCCGCTGATATCCTTGCAGCAGCATCAGAACGGCAGGGTCCATTGTTGTTTTATCACTGATGCCCTTGAGCATGTTACCCAAAGGAGCTTCAATTGAAGGAGGTGGGGATGCTCCCCCTTGCTCAGATGCCACTATTCTAGCGGTGACAGTAGTGATGTTTTCTTCAGCAAGCTGCTTGCCCTTTGTGGTTTGCAGTAGCTCAGCCTTATTTTTACCCCGTCTTGTCACCGGGTCTATTCTTCTGGCAATCTCGGCCGACTCTTCTTGTTCATTTGGTAGGGGACCAGGTGTACTCATCACCCCTGTCATATTGCAAGTAAGAATTTGCATTCTTCTTTTGTGCTTTCCGACTCCCCTTTGAGCCCGATGGGAGAAAGTCGGCTCTTCATATATAGAAGCTCCTTTCATCTTTTCATATTGTGGAGGCCTTTCAAGGCTTCTAGCTTTGGCTCACCTCCCCTCTTCATTCACCTCAACCGGTGCCCTCTTGTCTTTTTCTTCCTCTTCGGTCCTGATGACTCGAGCTGACCTTTGCCACCCATGATGGGACCTCTAAAGGTATGAAAATATTCCCGGACCATCCTCATTGTGTCTTCCCGACTGCATTCTATAGAGATGGCAGAAGGTAGCACTTGGATTCGGGCTGACGGCATGTATGAAAGCCGTGTCAATTTGGCCACTTGATCAAAATTCCTCGATAATTTGGAGATGTGGGCTTGTCTTGCGGAGACCCCGATGGTGGGTGAAGGGATCACAACCATGGTATCTTCTGCATGGACATCCCTTTTGCCCCCTCTTTTGGGGACATCAGTAGAATTGTTGAAGTTCTGCGAGGCCGGTGTAGTGTTTTGGGTCTTCTTGGGAACCCAGACTTGTCTGAACTTTAAGAGATTTGGGGTCGGCCTCCCTTGCTTGTTGTCATTAAAATTCACCCTCCGGCTTGCTAGCACTTGGAAGGTGTTGTGAGTGGGCACAGTCGGGGTGATCCGATCTGGCAGAATTTTGGCATCACGGCCATTGAAGTAGACTCGGATGCCCCCGATCATCATGGACTTCCCAGATGCCGAGAGTCGGCATTGGGAAGTAGCAGTGACTCTTCTTCTGAAGTTTTCTCTATTTCCCCCAGCGGGCCTCTTCTCATATGCCCCAGTCAGGCAGGTAATATGGTGAACGTGGCAACTTACGATCACCGGGCTCTTCAGCAAAGTTTTCTTGATTTGACCCTCACTTTGCGGGGCCGTAGGTTTGTTGTTCTTCAGCTTCATAGGTTCAGAATTTTTCCACGTCCAAGAGATCCGCGAATGCAATTCCCAGGAAGTTGGGGAAGCCAACGACCGGGGAAAAGTTACCAAAGGTGGTAGGTACAGTAAGGTAGCCGTGTGCAGCATGATCGGACACGATCTGAGGGCCAAAGTCAAGTCCGGATAGTCTGTTCGCCATCGCTTTAACTTGTAAAGGGAAAGACAAGACGAACGAGTAGTTAGGGTTTGAAGTAGTTGAGCGAGGACCCCATGGTTCATTTATTTTGGCGAGAAGATGAAGGGAGGTTGAGTCCCACCGGGCGTGCCAGCTTGTGGGAGATGATATTTTTTATTAGAATATTTTATTTTGATATTTATTTGTTTATTTTACTTTTTTATTTGGTTTATTAATTAGGCGTGCCAGTCACCGGAGTGACGATTTATTATGCGCTTGAAGAGGCAAGATTCTCACTGGTCCTGAGCGGGCAGTGGATCACTGGATAGTGAACTGCAAGAAAGGGAAACGGATCAGGGGGCCTAGGGATGAGTCCCTAGGGAAAACCCTCCGATGCTTAACTCAGTAGAGCTATGGTGGGAGCAATATAGGGAGGAAGTAGCTTCTGCGCGAGATCCCTCTCCACCAGAAGGGTGAAATGGTTCCTGCTCAGGAGTTTTGAGCGTGTGATTGTCCTTACCTTTCGCCGGAGGGTATCCCTGGGTTAAATAGTGCGCCGTCTTCTGGAGTCCTGTAAGTCGAGGCGTTTCAGGTGGGGGTTACGTCCTCGACGTGGGCTTTTATTGCCTTATCGTGGGAGCGTTATCACCTTGGGGAGCTGGAGTCCCTCACCTTTATAAATTCCTGCCCATAGAGGACTCTTAACGGCTGCATGGATAAGCAATCGTCGGTCGTTCCGAGCTCAGAGAGGCCAGCCCTATCCAGGCGGTAGGCTTAGCTCGGACGAAGATGGGTCGGATTGTTCGACATGCGCCTACTTCCCCTGGGCGGAGAGATGGCTCGGGCATGGACCTTTCCTGTGACCTGACCGACGCTCGGGCCTTCCAAGCCTAGAGGCCGCCTAGGAAGGTAGTATCCTCGAGCGAAACTTTTATTGGGCTTTCTCACCTAAGTGGGCCCCAGGGGGCTG